>PVKZ01000318.1:0-657783 GCA_004027375.1 Macroglossus sobrinus | reverse complement strand
TCTCATTTTAATTATTTATTTGTTTTTGTATCTCATGTTTAGTATATTTAATACTTTGTGGGCTTTTTAAATATTGAGGTGAAGTTTGAATAACATACAATTTACCATTTTAAAGTATATAATTCAGTTCATTAACAGTGTTGTGCAACCACCACAACTTTCTACTCCCAAACTTTTCTTTCAACCCAGAAAAATATCCCCATATCAATTAAATATTTATCTTCTATATCCCTTTTTTCTTATACCCTATCAAACACTGATCTTATTTCTTTATATATCAATTTACCTTTTCTAAATATTCATATGGAAGGAACCATTTAATATGTGAATTTTTGTGTCTGCTTTCTCTCACTTAACAAAATACTTTCAATGTTCATTCAAGTTGTACCGTATATTTTTTTATAGACTAATTTCATTGTATGTATATACTGTAATTTTTTTTTCATTCTTCTGTTGATGGACATTTGGGTGGTTTCCAACATTCATCTGTTAAAAATAATACTGCTATAAACATTCACATACAAGTTTCTAAGCAGACATGTTTTCATTTATTTTGAATATATGCCTAGAAATGAAATTGCTGGGTAATGTAATAATTCTATATCTATTTAAAGAAGCACAAACTTCTCCACAGAGCAAGAACCATTTTACATTCCAACAAGCAACATATGAAGAATCTTATTCATCCACAGCCTTGTTAACACATTATTTTTTATTTAAAAAATACTGTAAGTTTCTAATAGGTATGAGATGGTATCTCATTTTGATTTTGATTTGCATTTTCCTAATGCTTTGTGCTGTTGACATTTTGTCATGTACTTTTTGGATGTTGTATTTTTCCTTTGGATATATACAAATGTTACCATGATATCCCTATCATTTATTGGAGTCTTCTTTAATTTCTTACAGTGATTTTGTGTAGTTTTTTGTATAGAGTTTTTTATCTTTGGAGAAATGTTCATTCAAGTTCTTGCCCATTTTTTAATTCAGTTGTTTATGTTGATGTTTTTGTTGTTAAATTATAAAAGTACTTTTAATATATTCTGGATATTGCCCCTTATTATATATATGATTTACAAATATTTTCTTCCACTTTATAAATTGCCTTGTCAATATACTAATAGTGTTCTATGATATACATAAGTTTTTAATTTTGATGAAGTCCAACTTATCTATTTTTCTTTTATTTCCATTCCTTCAGGGTTATATCCAAGAAATTACTGCCAAAACAAATGTTATAAACCTTTCTTTCATGTTTTCTTCTAATAATTTCATAGCTTTAGCTTTTTCATTTAGGTCTTTGACCCATTTGGAGTTATGTTTTTATATGATGCAAGGTAAGAATCTAACTTTATACATGTATGTCTCCCTCTGTATATATAACATAAATATTTTCTTCGGTGACTTTTATAGTTTTTAGTATACAAATTAATGAGGTTTAGGAGACATAAAAAAATGAAGAAAAGTTTACAAAGCCTAGGAGACTTATGGGAGCTAATCTATAAATTATGGGAGTTCCAGAAAGAAAGACCTTATCTGAAGAAATAATGGCAAATTCGAGCAAAGACTTGGCTGTAGAAATACAAGAAGTCAAAGAACTTCAAGTAAAATCCACCTAAAAAATTTACAATAAGACACTTTTAAATTAAACTGTCAAAAATCAAAGAGATAAAGAGAATCCTAAAGGGAGCAAGATAACTCATATATAAGTTATAAGTATACACCAAGTCCAAGTAGAATTTACTTCTGGAATGCAAGTATGGTTTAACATATAAAAATACATCAATGTATCACACTTCATTAACAAAATGAGGGAGTGAAACACACTATTATTTCAACTGATGTGGAAAAAAGCATTTGATAAAATTTAGCACACTTTGATGACAAAATCACTCTATAAATTAGGAATAGAAAGGAACTTTCTCAACATACAACTATTTATACTTGGAAAAGCCACAGGCAACATATTGCTTACTCATTTATATGATACCACTGTAAATGAATTATTTCTTAATTTCCACTTCAAATCGTTCATGTTATTATATATAAATACAACTGATTTTTGAATGTTGATTTTATATCTACAACTTTGCTGAATTCATTTATTAGTTCTGTTTTCTTTTATATATATTAAATATATATAGAGAAATATATGTAGTACATATATACATAGAAACTATGGAATTTTCTGTATACAACATTATGCTGTCTGTGAACAGATATAATTTTACTTCTTTCTTTTCAACATGTATGCTTTTATTTCTTTTTCTTGCCTAAGTGATCTGTCTAGAACTTCTAGTATTGTGTTAAATGGACATGGTGAAAACAAGAATTTTTGTCTTGCTCCTGACCTTAGAGAAAAAGTTTTTAGTTTTTCTCCATTATTGCTAAAAGTATATAAAATGTATGTATTACAGAGTCAACATTAGATAAACCTAAATTAAATGTGAGTCTACAAAAGATTTTATTTTTACTCTTAAAAGCTATAAGATCTTAAAAGATAAAGAAAAATTGAAGAACTGTTTCAGATTAATGCAAACCAAAGAAAAATGACCAAATATAATGCTTGATGCTATATAAAATTTAGTCTGGAAAGAAAATAATATATAAAATCTATTACAGAACATGACATTTGAATATCTAATATATTTTAAATAATGAGCAAGTTAGGTTACAAAATATATGAGACTTTCCTTGTAATAGCTTTGCAAACTTTCTGTAAATTTAAAAGTTTATCAAAATAAAAAGCAACAACAAAACAAATTTAAAACACTTTACAACATGGATGAATTTTTAAAACCTCATGTTTAGTGTAAGAAGCCCAGCACTTCTACCCTAAAAAAAATATATTGTATGATTTTATTTATATATAGTTCAGAAGCAAGAAAAGTAAATAGAAAGTAATATTAGTGAGAATGGTGGTTATTTTTGTGAAGATGTGGTATTGATTGGGAAGTACAAAAAGGAACCTTTTAGGGTAATGTATATTATAGGTTTTGAACTGGATAGTTTAACCACAGGTTTATATATATTTAAATCGATGGGCCTGTACAACTATTATTTGTACACAATTAGTTCTCATAACTATTAAGCAAACTAAAAAAATACAATATAACTAATTTAACTCACAATCAAACTATATTTTAATATTTCACAAAATTGCAGCAGAGTTTCCAGGCTCATCTTCTGCATGGAGCCCAATCAGCTGAAATAAATGAGGATGCTGTCAATCTAGACCTTTTCTCTCATGCAAGCTATCTGCTCCATCCTTCATCTATCTTTTAGAATGTGTTTGTCATATTAAATAATTTTGATGAGCAGATACAATCTGCTTGTTACAGCATCGATGAGTTCACATTTTATAGTTATCTACATTCAGTCATTTCTGAGAACTGGGAAACGAAGGAAATTCAGGGTTATATTCTCAGCATTTCTGGGTCAGTTAAGAGTCAATCAGCTGCTATTTAAATCAACTCTTGGGTGTCTTTTCCATTTGTGTGTGTTTGTGTGTATACTTTAAATATGAGATTACTTTTAAGCTGTATATTAGTCTAAAGAATTTCATACCATTCTGTGTGCCTGAGTCAATGACTCTATGCTTTTTACTGTTATAACTTTAATATTTATGTCATTCAAAAATCATTAACCTCAAAATGATTTATATTATTAAATAACATGAAAAGTATAGAGAGTGTGACTAATATAAATGTATGTGTGAGTCTGTGAAAGAGATTAAAAATAAATAGAAAGATCACACATTTTTTCTCATTGAAAAATGGAATTGTGAGAGACTTTTTAGGTTGTTTTGCTCCCTCTAATTTTCTAGAGTGAGAATGCAGAGTAATATTCATTAGAAAGGATATTCAATGTAAATAAAAGTAGACAGTGAATTATGACTTGCATTGAAATAAGAAAATATAACAAAATAAATCACAGTAGAATACTAATTAAGTAATGGAAACTCAAAACTTGCGGGTTATGTTTCATTTTCTTGTTTGGCTTGGTACTTCTGCAAAAAAACGCTTTTCAGAAAATAATAATATTTAGGAAATCCTCAAACTGATATGGCTACTCCATTCAACTCAGTCTGTTTTATATGCATGTATGTTATTATATATTTATCAAATAAATGAAATGTTTTATGCCTTGACAATTGTCACCAAGAATATTTGAGTAAAAGAACACACATTAACAGAAGGATAGACTGTGGGTAAAACCTGATAAAGATATTAAGGGAAGTGGATTTATTTCCTCATTGACAAAAAAACTGATAGCTAGCTATTTGATCCAGCTTGTGGCATTCAGACTGCATTGCTTAGGTTCAGGTAGCTGAACCTTTTCCTGGTAGCTGTCAATTTATTGATTTGCTTGTTGCTAAAACAGATTTTCTTTCGATGTTGGCCTGTAGCCATCACAATAGTTCTTTCTTTGGTTGGTCCATAGCCATCACACTAGCTACCACACTGAGCTATTGAGCCTTGAGAAAGGTCTATGGACACAATCATGCTTCGTTTACTGCCATTACATTTCTACCACTACTACATTGCTTCATCAGCAGGAGACATAATGCTGAAAACTATGCTATGTTTCCATCCTGGGACTGACTCTGCCAAATAAAATTGATAGCTCTTCAGCTTCTTGCTCCTATATTACATATAGTCGCAATATGCCTTGATTTAATGCAGGATCCATTCTTATTAAAGAGATATTTGGCCCTGATCATTATGTGATCTTAATAGAATATTAAAGTAGATGGTCTTAAAAACAGTGGAATATAGTGAGTATTTATTTTCACCTCTGCCATTAATTTTAAAAATTTTACCTTGGACATATTATTTGATATTTTTGGGTTTCAAATTCTTTATCTATAAAATAAAGTTAAAACATTTTTTCTCAGCTAAAAATAAGTGCTTAGACCACATTATTTCTTTAATTTCCTCATGCAATCTAATGGCTCTTTAAAATGTGTTTATGTAGTGGCATGAGTTTCAGAGTGCTGCCAGAAAGACATCTGGAAATTAATTTCTTTATAGAAGACCCAAAGAACTGATTTTCAAGTATATAGTTTAGAAAAACTTGCAGAAAAAAAAATGGGAAAATCATCTCTAGATCTACATAATGTCAAAAAATATTAGAAGCTATAGAACTTGCTTTTAATATGGAAAATGTCACTGCCAAGAGATTAGAGTATGTCCTTACACAATGGCTCCTCCATTTGCTATTAAACCGAGAGTAATATCAATATGAAAAAAAAAATTGTGAAATTAAGATTTGACACACCAGGGTTTATATTAGAACTACCCTGTACCAAACAGGAAGTTCCCAAGAATGCAATTGCCCTGTTGGACTCAGTCTATACTGTTTCACAGGGCTGAAAGTTAATTACGTGGGTTGCAGTTGGTACTGTGGGTGGAGTGCAACTCATAGGTAATACACCATGATACACAATTATGTCACCTCAGAAAGCTGTAAAGCTGCCAATAATTTCACTTCTAAAATAAATATTCATTATATACAACACAGTGATTTGTGGTACATAAAATATAATCAACAAAACAGAAATCAGTTATGAGGATATGACTTCCCTTCCATCTAAATCACTGGATGAATTTTATTTTCAGTGATTGATTTACTGTTAACGAGGATAAACTATCTACTATTGTTTTTATACCTCAGGAAAAGTTCCACTCCCAGAAGTATTTGCGAAAAGAGTGTTCCTATGACATTATAGAAATGTATTCCACCCCAGACTGATAATCTTCTTCCTCACATAACAGTGCAGTGATGTTCTAACAAGAGTGGTCTACATAGAAGTGTGTGGATCTCTGTCTGCAAATATAAACCCTGCTGTGGATAAGCCTTACTTGAAATCCAGTTTATCAAAGTGGAATAAGAAAATCAACAAATGTAAAATCAGATTATTATGTAGCCAGGTCTTTCTTTGCCTCAACTCCAGTTTATACCTGGAAAATTCTAAATTATGATGCTACCATGGTTTTGCCTCCATTTTAAAGCCAGGATCAGAGATTTGGACATTACTTTAGGGCTGTGACATCAGAATATCTTGATACTTTGTAATCAAATAATGGACCGATTCTTTTAGCTTCTGAAGTAAAATTTACTTTTTAAAATATTTCAGAATTTTAGTGTAGTAAAATATTCTTGGATATCGTATTTGCTTATTATCTACATCTTCTGTATACTAATTACTGAATCAAATATGTATAATTTAAAATTATTTTATCTAAAATCATATAAAGGTAAATTATATTTATATTTTATACGTTTTAACATGTTACCCATTGAGCAAGAGAAAAAAATTCTTGCCTTTCATCAGTTCTAAAATTATATTCAGAATCATTTGATTTGATAAAACAAATAAATGTTTAAATTTTTAATCTAAAGTAAATGTGTCTAAATATGTCATTATTAAGTAATTTCATAAAGAATTATTAACTTCATACTCACTCTACTATAAATTCTAGTTTCTTCATGTGCTCAAATTAATTAAAAAAAGACTATCATCTCTAAAAGCTTTTTTCCATAATTTATAAATGTCATAAAAATTTGTGAAAGCTCAATGAGGCATACAAAAGTCTATAATTTATAAAATGTATAATTTCTGAATGGTATAATAAATACAAGAAATTTTTACCAGTGTTATACTTAGATAACAAATATATGAGTATTATTTCTCATACTTTTTAAAGTTTTGTATAGTATTTTCAGTATAATAATAGCTAAAATTAATTTAGCAATACTGTATGTGCATATATTATAGTATACATATTTTATCTAATTGAAACATTACAGAACTCTTCATTTTTTTCTCCTTTTTATAGATAAAAAACTTGAGGTTTACAGATGTTAACTAATTTGCCCAGTGTCAAAAACTAGTAGTTCATAGATCCAAAAACTATGCTCTGCTAATTTAGAAAATACAATTAAATTTAGTAACACATATTCATAAATGCACACACACATACACAATCCTTCAGAAGGTTTTCCAAAAACAGAAGAGAAAATAATAGAGGAGGAGTATAACAATTCCCCTATTATAATACTTTCAATCCTTCATTACATGAAACTGTTTCCCTGATACTAAATCTAGACAGATATATCACTATAAAAGAATACTAAAGATCAATATCTCTTATGGGTATAGATACAAAAGTCTTCAATAAAATACTAATAAATGAAAGCCACCAATGTATGAAAATGGTTGTATACGTTGACCTAATGCAATTTATCCCAGGAACACAAAGTCACTTAACATTAAAAAATCAAGGAATGTAATGAATAATATTAATATAATAATGAACAAAAACATATGACCATCTCATTCAAAAAATAAAAAATGAAAAGGAACTTTCTAAACATAATTAAGGGTATCTATAAAAATATACCGTTAACACCATGCTTAATGTTAAAAGATTAAATGTGTTCCTTGTAAAATCAGAAAAAGTATGTTCACTCTCATCGCTTCTATTCAGCATTGTACTGCAAGTTTTAGCCAGGACAAATTAGGAAAAAAACAGAGAAAAAGGGCATCCAAATTGGAAAGGAAGAAGCAAAATTTCTTCTATTTCCAGATGGCATAATCCAATATATAGAAAATCCCAAGAAATCTTCTACAAAAGCAATTTAGTAATGAAAAAGTTCAACAAGGTTACAGGATACAAGACCAATATACAAAAATCAATTATAGTCCTATGCACAAGCAATGAACAATTTGAAAATTCAATTAATAAAATAATTCCACTTATAATGGAATGAAAAGTAAAAATTTAAGAAAATTTAACAAAAAGAGCAAGACTTGCACAAAGGAAATTACACAACATCATTGAAAGAAATTACAGAAGACCTAAATTAATGGAATATATCCCATATTGATGGGTTGGAAGACCATATTGTTGAGATAATGATACCTTCTAAAATGACCTACAGATTCAATGCAACATCTATCAAAATCTCAAGTACGTATTTTGAAAATATTAACAAGATGATTTTAAAATTTATATAAAGAAGTAAAAGACCCAGATATATCAAAGCAATCCTGGAACAGAAGAAAAGACCAAAGTTGAAAGCTACACTAGCCAATTTCAAAAGTGGTTACAAAGCTGTGGTACTGACATAGGGTCAGATAAATAAACCAATGGAAGATAACATGAGTCTAAAAATAAATTGATACTTTTATAGGTAATTGATTGTTAACAAATGTATAAAGGCAACTAATTGGACAACAAATATTGCTGAGAGAAGTTGATATTCACATACTCAAGAATTGAACTGGATATCATATACAAAATTTAATTAAAAATAGATTAGAATCAGTGACTCATATTTATGAGTCAAAGCTATTAAACTATTTAAATAAAACAAAAGCAATTTAGTAATGGTAAACCCCCATTGCCTTGGATTAAGCAGTGTTTTCTTAGATATGACACCAAAAGCTTAAGTAACAAAAATGGAAAGAGATAATTTTGACTTCAAAATTAAAATCTGCTATGCTTGGAATGATACCATCAAAAAATGATAAGCTAAAAAATAGAAGGAAATATATATAAATAATTTATCTAATATAGCCTAGTATGCAGAATATATAAAGAACTCTTATAACTCATTTATACAAACTTAAAAAATAAATAAAGTATTGAACACACATTTTTTTTCAAAGAAGATATGTAAATAACCAATAAGCACATGAAAAAAAACTCAACATCATTATTCATTAGGGAAATACAAGTCAAACACAATGTGATACCAATTTGCATTGATTAGAATGACCTTAAAAAATGTGTAATAGCAACTGCTGGCAAGGATGTGGAAAAATTTGAATTTTCATACACTGTTGATGAAAATGTAGAGTGGTGAATAAGCCTTAAAAAATAATTTGACAGTTTTTCAAAATGTTCCACTCTTAAGTATATACAAAAGAGAACTGAAATCATGTCTTCACAAAAATTATATTTTAATGTTTTAGCAACATTAATAATAACCCCAAAATGAAAAATATACAATATCCATCAACTAATGAATAGATAAACAAAATGTGATATATCTTTAAAATGTAATATTTATTCAGCAATAAAAAGGAATAAAGTACAGATATATGCTATAGCAAGGATAAACTTTGAAAATAATCATGCTTAGTGAATAAAGCCAGGTACTTTACTTCTTTCTGTTCATGAAGTTGAGTAATAATAGACTTTCAACTTTGTTCTCCTTCAATACTGAGTTGGCAAATATGGGTCTTTTGACTCTCTATGTAAACTTCAGGAACAGTTTGTCAATACCCACAAAATAACAGGTTTTTGATTGAGATTCTTTGAATCTACAGTTTATGTTGGGAAGAACTGACATCTTGACAATATTTTTTATTCTTATTCAAGAGCATAAAATATCTCTATATTGATTTACTTCTTTTGTGATATCTTTCATCAGAATTTTATAGTTTTTCTCATATAGATCTTGTCAATGTTTAGTTAAATTTATACCAAAGTATTTTATTTTGGGGGTGCCAATGTAAATGATATTGTGTTTTTAATATCAAATTTTGCTTATTGATTGCTGATATATAAGAAAGCATTTGACTTTGGTATATTAACTTTATATTCTACAACTTTAAACAGTGATTAGTCTAGGTTTTTTAATGTTTACTTTTTTAATGCATTTAAAATTTTTATTAATTACAGTTGGCTTAGAATATTATATTAGATTCAAGTGTACAACACAGTGTACACATTTATATGTCTTATGAAACAATTACCCCCAATAAATCTATTATCCATTTGACACTATAAGTAATTATATATTCCCATGCTACACTGTACATCCCATGACTACTTCATAACCACCAATTTGTACCTCTTGATGACTTTTTCTTTTGAAACCACTCTCTAACCCCTCCTCCAATCTGGCAACCTTCAAAATGTTCTCAGTATCTATGAGGTTGTTTCTGCTTTGTTTATTTTGTTTTTTATATTCTACAAGTAAGTGCAATTACTTTTCACTTTTTTTTTCTTTCTCTGTCTGACTTAGTTCATTCAGCACAATATCACCTAGGTCCATCAGTGTGTTTCAGGTGGCAAGATTTTATTATTTTTATGGCTGAGAAATATTCCATTGTATATATGTATCATCTCTTCCTTATGCATTCATCTATTGATGGACACTCAGGTTACCTCCAGATCTTGGCTATTGTAAATAATGCTGCAATGAACATATGGATTTACATGTCCCTTTGAAGTAATGTTTTGGATTTGTTCAAATACCCAGAAATAGGGTTATTGGGTTCTTTTTTGTCTCTTGTTATAGCTTTTGTATTGAAGTCTCTTTTGCCTAGTATAAGTATGGCTTCCTTAGCTTTTTGTTTGTTTTCATTTTCATAAAATGTCTTTTTTCATCCCTTTCCTTTCAGTCTATGTGTATTTTTCAATCTGAAGTGAGTACCTTGTAGGTAACATATATAGGGGTCTTGTTTTCTTATCCATTCAGCCACCTCATTTTTTGATTGGAGTATTTAATCCATTTACATTGTAAGTAATCATTGATAGATATGTAGTTATTGCCATTTTATTATGCATTTTTGGATTTTTTTTTCTTTTTAAAGAAATTCCTCTAACTTTTTTTATGATGCTGCTTTGGTGTTGATGAACTATGATCTCTCTCTTATTCTTGTTTGGAAAGCTCTTCATCTGTCCTTCAATTTTAAATGATAGTTTCACTGGGTAGAGTAATCTTGGTTTTTGATCTTTGCTTTTTATTACTATGAATATTTTGTGCCAATTCCTTCAGGCCTGCAAAGTTTCTGTTGATAAATTAGCTGACAGTCTTATGGTAGCTCCCTTGTAAGTAACTGATAGCTTTTGCTGCTTTTAAGATTCTCTCTTTATCTTTAATCTTTGGCATTTAATGATGATGTGTTTTGGTGTGGGCCTCTTTGGGTTCATCTCATTTTGGACTCTCTGTTTTTCCTAGGCTTGTATGTCTATTTCCTTGCAAAATTAGGAAAGTTTTCCATCATTATTTTTTCAAATAAATTGTCAATTTCTTACTTGCTCTCTTCTTCTGGTACTTTTATGATGCAAATTTTGGTACACTTGATGTTGTCCCAGAGGTTCCTTAAACTATGATCATTTCTTTTGGATTATTTTTTCTTGTTGCTGTCGTGATTGGATGTTTTCCACTACTGGGTTTTCCAAATAGCTGATGTGATTCTCTCCTTCATTAATTTGTTAATTTCTTCTAATGTATTTTTTAATTTAAGTAATTATATTCTTTGTTTCTGACTGATTTTTTTTGTTTGTTTGTTTTCTATCTCCTCTTTTATGTTTTATATCTCTTTGCTAGTTTATCTACTCTTTCCCTAAGTTCACTGAGCATCCATATATCCAGCACTTTGAACTCTGATTCTGGTAGATTGCTTGTCTCCAATTTGTTTAGTTCTTTTTCTGGAGCTTTGTTCTATTCATTTATGTTGGACATTTTTCTTTGTCTCTCCATTTTGGCTACCTCCTTGTGTTTGTTTCTATGTATTAGGTAAGGCTGCTATGTCTCCTAGTCTTAATAGAGTGGCCATATGTAGTAAGTGCCATCTGGGGCTTAGTGGTACAGTCTTTCCTTGTCATGTGAACCAGATGCTCCAGGTTTGTTACTTGTATGGATTCTGTGTGCTCTCCTGTTCTAGTTGAGCCTTTGGTGGAAGGGATTGACTCTCGGGCTGATTAGTCATGAGGACTGGCCAGTGAGAGGCTGGCTCTACAAAGCAGGATTCACTTTTGGTCTTCCCTTTGGGTGTGTCATTCTTGGATGTAGTTCTAGATGATGCTCCAGCTCCATTTAAAGCTGGCCACCAGGCATGTTGGCCTCAGGGCCTCCTGGTAGAGGTCCCACTGTAGGCCAAGTTCAGCCACAGCCTGAGCCCTGTCTACCCAGGGCCACCTGCCAAGAGTCACTAAGCAATCTGCAGATGACCATTGCCCACATTGGGCTTGGATGTTCCTCAAAAGCCCAAGTAAATAGAGGCTGGCTGGCAGGAGTGCTGGGCTTGTGGCTGCTCAGCATATGTAGTTCAGGGTACAGAAAGGCCAGATGTTGCTTGTTTGGGCTTTGTAGACCTTTGAGAGATCTTAGGAAAGTCAATAGCACATCCAAGACAAACTGTATGGATAAGCCAGTGGAAGTGGCTGGGGTTAGCTTGCAAGTTGGGAGTGGTAAGGTCTCAGGGAATTACAAGGTGGGGTGAAGGGTGTTAGTCAGGTTGATAGGGACTCAGATATGGCTGTTGTCTGCCTCAGTATGCTGGGATGGGAAGAGCTCAATGGAGAAACAATGGCTTCTGCCAGCACTTTTATCTGAGAGAAAGTCATGCCACCAGCCCTGTCTTGAAGCCAGACAATTCTGTTCCTCCTCATATTTCCTTGGCACCTTGCAAGCTACTGCCCCAGTGCTGGAGCTCAGAGCAAATGAATCTATCAATAAGTTAGTCCACATGTGGGCCCCTTAAGAGAAAAGTCTGTGACTCCAGCTGCCCTCCATCTCACTCAGTCACAATTTCATTGGTTATCACAGCCAGAAGTTGTCAGAACTTCTCTTCCCAGCTTTGTAATCCTATGCTGGGAATTCTGTTGTAGGCCCAGGGCCCCCTACTCCCTTGAGGGTACCTCTCTGCTTTGGAGATATCCCTCCAGATTATCAACCATCACAAGCAGGTGTGGGACAAGCATGGGACAAGCCATTCTATATCTCCATCCCTCCTACCAGTCTCAAGGTGGGCTTTTCTGTGTGTCCCATTTGTAGAATTTCTTTTCAGCTAGACTTCAGGTGACTCCCAATGATGGCTGTTCTATAGTTTAGTTGTAATTTTAATATAGTTGTGAGAGGAGGCAAGCATATTGTTTACAAACTCTGCCATTTTAACTGGAAGCTCTAGTAGTCACAGTTTTCTGTTGATGTTAATTTTTTTGTATATTTTCTATAGAATGTATTATTTACAAGGACAGTTTTATTTCTTCCCAATCTGTATACCTTTTATATATTTATTTGTCTTATTCCAATTACCTCTTCAGGGCACTGCAGTCATGTTTAGTCTACATGTCACAGAAATCAAAATAATGTTTGTATTATAATTATATTATTTATTATTTAAATTTTCTAGTCCTATTGTGTTATTAGGTATATATCTCTAACACTCCTGATCTTATTTATGATAAAATTATTAGAAATTTGTATACTAAATACATTATTCTTCTCCAATTCTCTCTCCTTTTTAGTAGTCATAGCTTTATACTACACAATTACATTTGGTTACTTCAGTTTTTCAAAATTGGACTTGCAGTTGTTTGTTTACCACAATCATCTGACAATGTAATAAACCTAGTACTTCTAATTGACCCTTTATCATTGTTCTAAGGTAATGTACATGTTGTCATGTCTTTTAACTTTCTCCATAATATGATTCATGTATAATATAACTTCTTTGTCAAGAGCCATAATTCTAAGATGAAATTCCATCAGTTAGTTCCATAGGCCCTCCACCATTTCTTTCATCAGACAAGTATGCTTGATGCAGAAAAATAAAAACATTTTTGTGCATTGGCTGGCTGGCCAGTGTTTCTGGGTTGCTGAAAATTAGTTCTTACTGAAAAATAGGTGATGTTTTGCTCATGTCATAAATTTGCTCTTAATAACTCAAGATATTCCGGATTTCTGAAATATCAACTAAAATTTTACATTCCCCAATGTTCAAACAGATATGTATTAACCAGTCAATGATCTCTAAATCTATGATTCTGTATTGATTTATTACAGTTTTTCCTTTTATAAGTATAGCTTAGTTATTTTTATCCACATTTTTATATCAATACTTGTGACAGGGCACTGCTCTTAAGGACTGTGCACATGACATTCATATAGGCAATTTAATTATTGTTTTTTAAATTTAGAAATAATAAAATTATATTCATGTGCTTTTGAGTTCAGCAATTTGTGTAAAGAGACTATTATTATGTTATGCTTAACAACTCTTATCTTTTAAAAAACTATCTCATTTAATATCATTTAATGAGCCACTAAATATATTCAAGAGTTCATTAGAATCATTTAAATGTTCTGAAAAATGTAAATGTGAAGTATACACAGCTGAAAATGGTTCAACATAGTTCATAAGGCAAAAAATGTGTCATAAGCTGCTACTCAATTCTATGTTTTACTCACAATATTTTTACAATTGAGCTCTAAATGATGCAACAAGTTTTCCTGCAAAGTGCCTTAAGGGGAACAAACTCTGTCTTCACCCCTTTTTTTATAGGCTGAAGTTGAATCCAACAGCATAAAAAATGTGGGGGAACACTTTCCTACTGAGTTATTTCCCCCCAATTTTTTTTACTTGAAACAGACAATAAGAATTATAATTTTAAGTGTGAATCAAATTTTTATGATTTCACTTAAAAAAATTGCAGATACACACTGTTGCCTGAGTTAAGTATCCCCCTAGAAATGTCACATCAGATTGTATGTGAAATCTTTGCTTTTTTTGGCTGAGATCAGTCAGAAACAAACATTTTGTGATTTGAACCTGGAGGTATATCTAACAAAAAGATATGTATTTCATATTCTCTAGAAGAAGGGGGGGATGAATTTTTTCAAGAAAAGAATATTACAGTCTACAATTTAGAAAGCTCAAAGTGTATGTGCCAGGAAAATCTATAAAATGCCATACAACTTTACCCCTAAAATTATGATAACAAGCATGCTAATAATATGTCTATTCAACATAATTTAAGTGCCTCATAATTTAAGTGGGCAAATTTATTGCATCTGTTGGCCAGGGGCATTATGAGAAATTTATATCAGAATTATTCTTTTCATCCTGAAATGAAAGTTGCTAGGATGATAGTAATAAGAATTTATATTATAAGACAGTCTTTATATTCTAGACAGGCTGCATTTTGGACATTTGTGCTCCTTGAGTTTTAAAATATTTATTTATTTATGTCAAAACTTTTTTTCTAGTTGCCTTTGATAAGCATCATAAATACAATGACTTCCTTGTGCTTTAAAAAAAAAAAACTTTGAATCTTTTAATACAAGTTTCTTAGTCACAATAGACTTGTTTCTACTTGTAATGCCATAGTAATCTTGACTGCAGTTTCCTGCCGGGTCTAGGATATCCTGCCGAGCTTCACATGACCGACATTATAACAGTACTGTTTGCAACCCACTGCTTGTTTACTTCATATTCTCAGTTTAAGATTATTCATCTCTTTCCCACAGATGTTAGTTGTTATTTAGCTCTTATGACTTTTAAAAATATTCTAAACAAGGTCATTTTGAATTTCCAGGTCAAGATGATAGCCAGCCAGTGCTTTCCCCATACTTCCATAGAAAACACAAAAAAAGAAGGAAACTTATAGTAACAATGGCAACTCAGAGAATTTGTTAAGAATCCATTATACCTTAATAGGATTTCTAATAACTAAAAGATGCTGGTATAGAATATCAGGACAGGGCAGGGAATCAGTAAATTAGAACCTACCTCCAATGTGTTTCTCTGCTTTCGAAGTATAGATTATTTGCTGATGTGAGAGAAGATAGTCAACTGATATGCCACACTGGATCTGCTTTATGAAGCAAGCAGGCAATAAGAACAACTTAATTTTCCTATTCTCCCTATTGGTATTTCTTTTCTGTCTACATCCCCTATCAAATAAATTTCTCAGCAGTATTATTGGAAGGAGAAGTGAGAAAGCAGTAGAGTACTAGATCCTAGAATTAAGAATTAGTGACAGAAAAGGGGTGGAACAGAGACTTATGTGGGTACAATTATATTGGATTATTTTTTTAAAAGTTAAGAATTACAGAGTGCTTTAAATTGTCTGAAAAAAAAAATGCCCTCCTTACAAACTGAAGATCTGGAACAGTGAGCAGGCAATCTCTCCTCCATCCAGCAGAGCCATGCTAGATGAATGACTGCTAGATACTGCAAACATGGCTTTGGTCTAAAGCAACAAAAATTCGAACAAACAAAATATTAGTGACATAAGTGGTACTTCTAACAGCCTCTAAGTTCATGCTTCTCAGCATGTGCTCCACGTACCACCTGCATTAGCTTTACTTTGGAAGCTTGTTAAAAGTAAAAATTCTTCAGCTTTTTCCCCACATTTGTCAGCTTTGCTCTGATAACAATCTCAGAACTTCACTGATTTGCAACAATCTATTTAGAGCTCAGGATTGCTGGCAGTTTGCTCTACATGTTTCCTTGTTCTTGGACATTGCCTGAAGGAACAGCCATCCCCTGGCACATGCTATTCTTCTGACACAGGTAAACATCAAGAAATAGATCAGACCTACATAATTTTATTTAAAAAGCACCTTTGAATGTAGCATGTGTTACACAGACTTACTTTCTATTGTCCAAAGCAAGATACCAGTAGGAATGTACTACAAATCATATAGCAATGGGTGAGACTATATATATCTTTACAAGGAAGAGAGAAAACAGTTGTGAAAACTACTATAATTTCATACTCTCTCAGAAAACATTTTTGCAGTAGGTCAAATGAGGCTCCTTTTAGCAGTTTTCCCATGTTATACTGGTATATATTTAATTTGAGAATCACAAAGCCATGTAAATAATAACAAGCTTTGTGTTCTTTCTTATATGATCAAGTAGGGATTATGCTCAATATTCATAAGAAAATCATATTTTGACAAAAATATTTATTAGAGGTATATTTTTAGAAGCACCATCTTTGTATTAGATAACATTAGAGTCAAAGATTAGATAAATGGTGATATAAAAAGACAACACACTGAAATTAATAGAGATTAGATTATGAACTAAACAGAGATGAAATAGGATTTGAAGAGATAAGTATTAAATACCAAACATTTAATCTGATTAAAAACATTTGTGAGTAAAATTGGCAATGCATAGTATTAAATCCATAATATGAAAAATAATCTTGAGATATCAGCCTTAAACATAGAAGAAGGTATAAAGAAGATGAAATTGACATAATAGAAGGTAGATATATAAAACAGATGAGAACTTAATATTAAAATGACTGGTGTCACAAATAAAAACATATAATTAATAGTAAAAAATACCACTTTCTATATAGAAAATAAATTTACATATTAAAAGAGAACAGTGAATAACAAATTGTTGAAAATTGTGTGTGTATTTATATATATGCATACATATAATACACACACACACACACTATACATAATATTTGAATTTAAAAAATATTTTTAAATGGTCAGAAAAAAAGAGGTTACTTTAAACATTTAATTTACCAGTACAGATTTGTATTTCTGCTGTACAACAGTGAGCCAATAAAGCAATATCTGCAGATATTTGAAGGAAATGCCTTAATTTCAAATTTCTATATCTAGCCAATTCATTTTCATCATCTAAAGATAATAAAATAACATTTTAATATTTTCAAAGTTCCCAAAATATACCATCTTTATTTTTTTCTTCTGGTGCATCCCAGTTTTGAGACTATTCTAAATATACCAGAAATAATTCCTTTAGAAAAAGTTATATAATAAAAGATACTAATTATCTGAATTTAAAAATTTTTTAAAAATAGTAACAAAAATATAAGATTTAGGGGCAGGTGAAAAGAAACAAAAGCATACTAATTTTCTTACATTTTAACAATATAATATTGGGTGCAACCCAAAGATCCAACAATGTATAAATTGAGAAATTAAATTAGAATATATTCAAATGATATGGTCTTTGAAGACATAATTTTGAAAACTATTCAACAAATCGTATTTTCATCTTCTTTGCTAAAGTAAAATATAATAAATAAGTTAAGTATATTAAAATGTACAAATTGTTTATAAGTTTGCTAGATATTCATGAAGAAAAAAAAAAAAGACAATGGATAGCAATGACAGTCCAGTAGCTATGAGCACACATAGTGCCCAGATTTTGGTTTCTAATGTCATTCTATAAATAAAAACAGAAAACAAAAATGATTCTTTGGAGAAATGGCTGATTCCCAACTAGGGCAGAGAATATACGAGATGAGGAGATGAGACTGGAGCTATTGTAATGACAGATAGTAAGACCTATTAAAACACACACACACACACACACACACACACACACACACACACATCAAAAATACAATATGTAGACAAAATAATGGGGTATATAAAGGTACATAGGAGTCAACTGAAAGATCTTCCAATGACCAAAGCAGAAAAAAAACAAGTACTGAGTGACAAAAATAAAAACTAGTATTAGTTTATAGTTCAAAGTATAAAATAAATACCCATGTATATGTACTTTGGTTCTTATGTTGTAAATCAACTGACCTTATCAATATAAATCTATTCCTATACTTTTTTTTTTACTTCAAATCTCTATTTGTCACTTTTGTGACATTTTTATATAAATAACAGAAGGTTTTAACATGTAGCATCAGAGTTGTGAAGTTAGTATAAATGATTTAAAAATTAATTAATTAATTAATGGTATTTAATTGATTAATTAATTAACTAATTAAGGAAAAGATAAGCATCTCCTGTGCAGATATCAAACACTTTATGTAGATAATCCACCTACAAGGAGGTAGAAAATAACTCCCCATTGCCTAAGTGTTGGTTGCACATAATTAATTTCTCCCAAAGTACAGTATAGAAAGGGAGAGAGGAGTAACTTAACAGTGGAGAAATCTGTAAAACGTTACCTTCGCCATGTGATCAAGGTCAACATCAACAGTGATAAGTTACATTGATAACATATACTCGATATAATTTAATAAAAAGGTACTTTATCTCTATGGTCTTTCTTCAAAAGTCCATAACCTCTAATATTAGAGAAATATGAGACAAGTCTCAAGTTTAGGACATCCTTCAAAACACTAGATATACACTACTAAAAAATTTCAAGGTCACAAAAATAATGAAAGTTTGAAAAGCTCTCACAGACCACAGGAGGCTAAAGAGACATGACAACTACTTGTAACATGGTATCCTAAATAGGATTGTGGAACAGAAAAGGGACACTGAGCAAAAACTTAGAAAATCTGAATAAAGTATTAACTTTAGTTAATAACATCAATATGAATTTTCTATAGCAAATCAAACATAGTACTGTAAAGTGATACAGGAAACTGGGTTTGGGATATATGGGAACTCACTCCTATCTTCACAATTTTATTGTAAATCTAATCTTTCTAAATAATAAAGTTTATTTCTTTAAAAAAAATAGAAACTTTTACTGAATTATAGATCATGGTGTTATTATAAGTAAATTTGTATTTTAGTACTATAAAAAGTTATATTTTAGAGATATAGGATGGACTGATGAACAAAGAGGAAGTTAATAAAGCATAATTACAACTTATTTCAGGGTATATAGGTAGGATTGCAAAGACCTGTGGGTTCATCAACCTACAAAAATAGATATTTGGTAAAGATAAAAATGATTTTACTATATTGTAAAAATTACTTGGTTAACTATCAATAGATAAATATTCTAGCTCTCCTTTGAAAAATAAAGTGCCTATTTGTGATAATTTCTTTATGCTCTCTATAAATGAAATTGCTCATAAATAAGTAGTAGGACTAAAATTAGTTTAACTGCAAGAATTTAGTATCTCTAAAAATCTATAATTTTTTTATTGTTGTTTAAGCTAGTGATGTTTAAGATAAGTCTGATACTAATAATACTATTTTATTCACACCAATCTTTTGATAATTAGGGTAACATTAGATACTGACTTGAATGGTGGTCCCAGTTTAATTTCATTATATGAGAAAAAGTATTAATAGTACTCCCTTTAATTTCCCAAAGTGTCTAATATTGGTAATTTAAATAACTAACCTATTGCATTGATAAAGAAATATTGTACAGAATATAAATCCCAACAGAAATGCTGTAATACAATCATTTTTTAACACCATGCCCTTGATTTTACCCCAGGTGGACAAAGGCATTGAACATATGAATAGCTTCTTTGCTGTTTTGAAGAAAAAGCCATTTACTTACCACCTATTTGAAAATGTTCTATTATTTTTACAAAGACATTTTCAATATATTCTTCCTATATTTCAGAGATAAGAAAAAGTGTTTTCATTTGTAAATTATGATGCTATCTTTGATTTATAATTTAGTCTCTGTAGTGCATTCTATATTTTAGACTTGGCTTCCAAGAAATGTTGAACCAAATTTTGCTTTTAAACATAAAGCTCTCCTTCAGCCTAGGTTCCCTTGTATAAGTATTTACTTCTTAAAATTATTGTTTTATATCTGTTTATATTTCTAAATTTAAATATATAAGCTACATTATTTTTTTCTGGAAATAGGCAGAATGTGTATGTGTGTATAAAATAAACAACAATATTTTATTAATTTGTTTAAGGCTTTATAATATTAAGCTATAGTAAGTTATAACTTCTCTATTAATATTATGCATATTATTGTTTAACACTTCACAATGTTTTCTATTTTATACTTATACCTCCATTATTTTGTTTTTTAACACTCCAGGTGTAACTTCCAGTCTGGAATATCTGTAAATTGATCCTGAGTAATGTCTTCTTATAACATAAGCCATAGTTCTCATCCATTGAAAGAGGCATTATTAAAAAGAAAATGTGGCGTGCTAGATTTAAAGAGAACTCTCTACTTGTGAATCAAGTATTCCATTCCTAAACTTCTAAAACCCTGAAATATCTCAATATAAATCTACAATTTGGAAAATAAAGTTATTTAAAAGACTCAAAATGTCCATCTTCCATTGGTACCATCATATTCACTGAAGCAGTTGATACTTAGCCACATCTTTGGTTCCACCACCTAGCTAAATTGTTGTTTTTTTCCCTAGGTGTGAATGATTTTGCCCCATATTTACCATGGTAAAATAACCACATAAATTTTTCAAGCAAATAAATTTCTAACTGAAAATGTCCACAAAACACAAATGTTTTTTTATACCATTTATACAAAAGTTTCAAGAGAATTCAAAGAAGCAGATGCAGATTAATTCACTCACAGATTGGAAACAGCATATAAAAAAATGTTGTGTATTCTGAGAGAGATAATCTACAATTAAAAAAAAAAAAACATTGCCAAGGACCCTAGACATAATATTTACATTTAATGTTTGGATAGACATATGTCATTAAAACAAAATAAAATAACTCAAAATTAATAGATTCAAGTCTTTACCAATTATCACTAAATCAACCAAGCAATCAATCATATTAAAATATATTTCAAAAAACTAATAATATTTTGTTCATCCAGTAATTCAACCCAAAATATCATTCAAATACGTTGCCTTTAATCTTATTTCCTAGTTCTTCTGCCTCTGTTCATCTATTAAGTATTATAGTACTTAGTCTAGGCTTGCTTTACTTTTCTGCATATATAATATATTTGAGTGACTAAATCTAGTTTTTTATCCTTAATTACCTTTGCTATCCTAATAATTCTCAAACATATACTTCCAACTTAACCTCTTCTTTGAAATCTAGACAGATAAATCTATCTTAATTTTATCTACCTATCTATCTGGAATTTTTTATCTATCATTTATTTATCATATATTTATCTTCTTCTGTTAATAGATATTTTTAAATTAATGCAGAATTCTACATTTTCTCACCTTACTCAATGTTTCTCCTTCCCCAGGCTTCCATGTCAGTAAATTACCTACTTGTTCAAACAAAAGAAAATCTCTAAGTGAACACTGATTTCTCTTTAATTCATTCATCATATAAAATCTACTGGCAAATTCTGTTATGAGTAACTCCAAAATTTATACTAATCAATAAAATTCTTTTTATTTTTAGGTCAACCACACAACTTCAGGTCATTATTTTCTCTCACATAGACCTTTGCAATAATCTTTTACCTAATTGACATCTGTCTATTTTTATCAAACCCAAATCCATTTTTTATCAGAAGTTGAACAGATTTTAATAAAATTACATATCCTCCTTTTTGCCTCTTCCATCTATCCCTATCTTGTACTATTGCTTAGATTATTATACTTTATAACTTCTGCTCTTTTTTTTTATCCTTAATTACTTAAATCTATGCATATTTTGAATCCTCATCTTGGGATGTTTCTCATTATGTTAATATTGTTCACTATCTTCTGTTATTCAGTCCTCCCTCTTCAAAGATTACTTCAGTGAAATATTCACATACCACTGAGTCTAAAGAATCCATTTAGTTATGCATTATCACATAACCCAACTACATAGTACATGCCTCTGTCTTTACTTACTTATTGTCTGTATGCTCCTACTAAAGTATAATTTCCATGAAAGCAATGATTTATTTTCTGATTATTGAATCCTCAGTGTCTAGAAGAATGCTTAGTACACAATAGACATAATTATATGTTGACAGAATAGATGAATAAATGAGTGAGTAAGAGCTTTTTGGATACTTTCATACTTTGCTTTTATTGCTTACTTCTCTTGGGATATTCTATCCATTACCCCACTTCCTGTCCCCTCTCATCCTCCTCCTCCTCCTCCTCCTCCTCCTCATCATCATCCAATGTTAGATATTTCAAAAAACATTATAATTATTTCATAATATGAACAATATTTCTTGAAAACTTAGATACTCTACATATCTATAAAATATTGTATTATTAAATTATTCCTGTATCATGAACTCAAAACACCAACTAATACTCAAATATTAAAAGAAAGTGATTCTTTAGATCTAATTTTCTTTGTATAAATGGCATGTGGTACCTATGTCATAGATATAGTAAATATTTTGTAATCATATTACTAAATTTTCAGTAATGAAGTGACCTTTTAAGCAATAATAACTAACTAAAACTCTTTTTTATCAAAACTCCCAAAACTCTTTTTTTATGAAAAGTGACATGAATACCCTGCCCAGCTCTAGAACAACCTCACAAAACTTTGAAAACTCTTCAGAAGATATCCATAATCCTGTGAGAATTTTAACCCATACACAAAGGGCAGAAGAAATTAAAAAATGAACATTTCTATAAGGCTATTGTCTAAAATGATAACAATTAAATGCACACTGGCAGCTTATAGCTTTATGTTTTTTAACCTATGTGACCGAAAGGAGAATATTTCTAATTGATGACCTAGAAAACAACTTACAACATATGACTTTGATTTCTACTTCAGACTGAGAAAAAATTAGCATTGTTTGAGGATCCTCAAGTTTTCTTCTTTCCATCTTTCCAATTGCTTTACAATCACTACACACACACACACACATTATATATATAAAATTATATATATATAATTTTAAGGCAAAATACCTGTGCTCTTTTTCTCATTCCTTCCCAGTTTCTCCTGTTTGTTTTTGTTAATCAACTCTTCCTTCCTCCTTTTTTTATTTATTCAGTTTTAATTGTAAAGAACAAATAACTATAGCTTAATAGCTTATCAGATTGATTTTCTTATAGTGCTATAAACCATATTAATTGTATGCAAAGTCTAGTCCTAACACATGTAATATAAATTTATAAAACTATACAATATTAGACTAAAGCAGACAAATACCTGATTATTTTACCCCAACCTGCTTAAGGAGGCTAAGGAAGAAGCAGAATCATGAATCAGTCACAAGTTCTAACTTACTAAAAGGTAGAGAATACCAGAAAAACAGTCCTCTTAGATTCTTGCCCTTAGAATATTTCAGTCAGATCTGGGATCAATAACCATATATCTCTCAGCAATTTATAACTGTGATAGCTGTTAGTGCAAAGCATCTCTGGCTTTCTGTTATCCGAACACACTTCTTACACTCATCTGTCTGGGTGGAGCTACATAACCAGTTTTGGCCAATGAAATGTGGATGCGAATGATCATGTAATTTTTGAGCAAAGCATTTAAATGTTAGTATGAGACCCTACAGACATAATTTTTTCTCTGTTACTTCGATAACATTGGCAACTTCATTAATTTAGATCCTGAAGTAAAGTCAAAATTTATGAGCATCCCTGTGACAAATGCCTTTTGTAAGTGTATACATTGTATAATTACAGCTATATATAAAAGCACTAAAAGAAAATTCACCAAGTGGTGTCATTAGTAATTGTTAAGTTGGGAAATTGTAGGTTTTTTTCTTTTGTTTTAGCTATTTTTAATTTTCCAAACTTATTTAATGGTTATACCATATTTTGAATAATGTGCTTAAAACTGTCACATTTTGATAAAGTAAATAAGAATTATGTAGTAGACATATATCATATATTTTCTATATTCTTTTAGGCCGTTTTTTATCTACTCTAAACTATTTATAAAACATTTAATCAAGTAGCCTTTTTTTTTTACTACCATAGGTAGTTTATTAGTCAGAATCTCCAGAGAAACAGAACACACACACACACACACACACACACACACACACACACACACACACACAATACACACACACACCTGAAGAATAGGCATGGCATAACCTTTTGTATATTAGCGTCAGAAATAGATACTAAAAATCTTGTTATTTTTCTGGATAATGTTTAAGAAATTACCTTTGATTTTTCATTAGTATGAAAACATTTTTTATATAAAAGAAAGAAGAGAGAAGTGGGGAGGAAAAAAGAAAGAAAAAGGAGAGGATAGAAGAGAGAGAGATTTATTTTAAGGAGTTCTCTCACTTGATTATAAAGGCTCACAAGTTCAAAATCTGCAGGGTAAGCCAGGAGTCTAGTGACCCAGAAAAGAACCAATGCAGTTTAAGTCTGAAGATTGTCTACACAGAATTCTTTCTTGCTCAGAGGAAGTCAGTCTTTGTTCTAGGAAGGACTTTAACTTATTGGATAAGGCCCAAACACATTAAGGAGGGCAATCTGCTTTATTCAAAATCCATGGATTTAAGTGTTAATTTCATCCAAAAAAACACCTTCACATCCAGAATAGTGTTAGACCAACTATCTGGACACTATGGCCCAGCCAAGTTAGGGTATAAAATTAGCAAACACAGATATTAACTTGGGCTAACAAATCACAATTTTTATATCCCCTAGTAACTGGACCAGGAGTACATGTGACTGAAATAGAGCCAAAGAGAGTTATTGTTTAGGAACTAGAATGAATTACAGGATCTTTTGTTTTGGATTCATAAGCTATGAAAGCTTGGAAAATCTAGGATTCTTCTTTTCTACCCTCCTCAGAATGAATCAACATAAAGAGGGAGATTCCTGACAGTACTATTAAAACACATAGATCCAGGTGTAACTAAGCCACTGAAATATTGAAATCTTATGACTGTAGAATAAAAAGACCATTCTTAAGTATTTTAATAACCGATACTCTCTTTTTTTACAAAAACTTGTTAGAGTTGGGTTTCTGCCTTTTAAATATATCTTAAATATAACACCGACTTAATCTATAAATTTCTGCCATAATAAAGATATGGTAGAGCTCTCAGTCAGAACCTGAGGTAATGTTTAGTGTAGCAAGATAAAATCTCAGATATTGGTGACAATGCCCGTTCCATATCTATATTTATTAGTAGGATATTATCATTGAATACTTGTACTACTTGTAGTATTAAAACCATTTGAATCTGTCTATTCATGGCAAATATCAGAAAATCTTCATTTGAGAAATTATGGCTTATTAATTCTCTTTACTGTACATCAGTCTCTCATTAAACAACCTATAAAATTATTTTAAATTATTTGTATTTAAAATATTTATTATTCCTATGTAGCACCCACACATTCTGTGTCCTCTTAAAATAAATAGCATTGAGGAAACTGTTGATTATGTTATGACTAGTCTATAGGAACTCAAGTGTAACACGACAGCAACCATTGCTACCTGCAGTGTTTGTGAATTAAAACATAGAGTACTGGCTGTGTCTATAATTTGGAAAATAATAGGTCAGCATTTGCCAGTCATTAAGAAATAAGGCTTGTAAAGCACTGCATTATGCCAGAACCATCAAGTAAAGTATCATTATACACAAATTGAGAAAGGCAAGTTATAAGCTATAGATAATTATAATAGCAATAACTTCAATAATTAAACACCTTTTTGATTACTTATTATTCTCATATTTACTATCGCATTGGCTCCCACAATACTGTATTTCAAAGAAGACCCTCTTTTCCCCACATATGAATTCATATTACTCACATCTACACCTTGGAAACAATTCTATCCTTAGCGGTTGAAGTTTAAGAAATTCTGTTTCACAACCAGTGTTGCAAGGTCTCAAGTGAACTCTGTGGCCACTTTTGCTCTATCTCTAGTTCTGTAATAATAGGACATATAATCTGTACTTGTTACAAGCTTCAAATTCAACTAGTTCAATTTTCTAAGTTTTTTTTTGTGCCTAAGAATATAATATGGAAGCCTGCTGAACACCATGGTAGAGCCTCTTTGCTTGCCTTAATTCTTAAAGGACTGAACTCCAGTCCTCCAAGAAGGGCTCTGTTGCCTCTAGCCAGATCTTGATGCCCATAATATGGTGGTATGAAGAATGAAATTTGGAATTAAAATGAAGTAGCTTTGGTATTAGATATTTAAACATATTGTGCATTGGTTTTGTCATTGGTAAAATGAGTCACTTGTGTCTCAAATTTTTTTTAAAGGAGTTGCTACTTTTACTGTGCTTTGTGCAATGCCTATTATACAATAAGTCATCAGATATTAGCAATTTCCCATTTCCATCTTTTAACCATGTGCTGTCACTATAGCTTACTGCTCAGTGTTTCTTATGCCAATCATTTTACTGTTTTGTTATATTTTACTTGTTAGCATATTATATATGCTTCTTTATATTTTGTCTTAATGAATTGCTGCAAATTAATATCTTCTTGCTCCACACTAACCCAACACAGTGGTATGTTATATTTTAAACTGCAGCTACTCTGGACTATTTCATTGCTTACTTTGAATTGAAGTTTTATAAATAGTATAAATAACTTTAAAAAGTTATTTAAATCATACATGTAGGCATATTTTCTCTGTATTATTTAATGGACTGAGACCTGCAAATAATGAGTTAAAAGTTAATCTTAATGAAAGAGGATAGTATACTGCAAACAAATAAGATAAAATATATAACTTGTTAAATATAATTTACCTTAGATATAATTTAATCTGTGTAAAAAATAATATAATTATTATTTCATGTTTATATTCAACCACCAAATTCAAATCACTAGTTAGTTTAGTTAAATTACATAGAATACTTATTTGAATGAAAAGTATAAAAAGAATGCAGAATTGTAGGTATTTTCTATGTTTAATTAAAATATTTTAAAATAAAATTTTTAAACTGTAGAGTAAATCTTTTAAAAAATGTTTTAAGAAAGCTTTCTTATAAAGTCTTGGTATTTATTTCATAGGAGGGTTCTATACTTTCACATTTATTAAGCATTTTCAGGGAATGAATTGAACTTTGTAAGTAACATATTAAGAACAGTATTTGGACATATGTAAACATCCATTATACCATCACTTATAATCAAGGTAATAGACATTTCTGATACCTTCCAAAGTTTACTTGTATTCCTTTGTTTGTGTGTGTGTGTGTGTGTGTGTGTGTGTGTGTGTGTGTGTGTGTGTGTTGGTAAGAATGTGTAACGTGAGATCTGCCCTCTTAACAAATTTCAAAATGCACAATCTGACATTGTTATTTATATTCACTATGTTGTACAGCAAATGTTCAAAACTTACTTGTGTAGCATAACTCAAACTTTATATCAATTGAACAACAACTCTACATTTTCCCCATTCCTGAGCCTCAGGCAACCACTGTTTATTCTCTGCTTCTTTTTGTTGGACTATTTTAGATAACTAACATAAGTGGATTTATGAAGTATTTGTCTTCCTCCAACTGACATTTTTCACTTAGCAAAATGTTATCCAAATTCACTGATATTGTCACAAATGACAGGATTACCTTCTCATTTAAGGTTTAATAATATTTTCTTTTATGTATATACTAGTAACCATATATTGGTTACTGTTACTAATGTTACAATGACCATGGAATGCAGCAAAAACAGTACTATAAGAGAAGTTTATAGTAATGAAGACAGATATTGTAAAAAGAAGAAAAATCTCAAAAAAATCAATCTAACTTTATACCTCAAAGAACTGAAAAAAGAACAACTAATTCTAAAGATAGTAGAAGAGAGGAAATAATAAAGATTAGAAAAAAGAAATAAATGAAATAGATACTAGGAAAACAGTAGGAAAAAGCCAATAAAACTAATTGTTTTTTGAAAGATAAACAAAATTGACAAATCTTTAGCTAGACTAAAAAAATAGGAGTACTAAAATTAATAAAATGAGAAATGAAAGAAGAGACATTATAATTGATACCATGGAAATAAAAAGAGTCATAAGAGACTGCTATAAATAATTGTGTGTGTGTGTGTGTGTGTGTGTGTGTGTGTGTGTGTGTGTATTCTATTGGTTGTATTTTTCTGAAAAAAATCCTGTCTGATGCAATCCAATGGTCAAGGGTAACTTCAAAGAACCTAACATATATTATGTGAAAAATTTATAGAATTTGGAGATGAACATCTGACAGACCCAGAGCAGTAGAATGTGAGCTTGAATTAGTGCTTTTATGTTTCTGAATAAGTAATGATTGTAAGTTACCCCTATCCTAATTATGCCAGATTTATGAAACATTCACCACACAGGAATAAATTTTCCAGAGGTAAGATCTTCCTGGCACAACCATTAAATGTTGCATTAAAAGAATAAACTGTGTACTATCCTGCTTGCTCAATGTAGGCCATAATCTTAGTAAAAAAAAAATATTTCCTTTCATCATATTGTACTTTTGTGGTATTAATGTAAACAAATTATCTTTTATGCAAAAATTTATAATCTGTGTGGTCACAGCAGAAATCTAAAAATAGAACTTCTAGGAGTATCTGATAAATCCTCATTCTTACGATGTATTTAATTGTCCTGAGTTGAGAAGACAGAATATAGTTTAGAAATTCCACCATGGGGCTCTCAGATACATATTTTTAATAAGTTGTCATAGAGGTAGTTTCACAGCAAGGTCATGGACTGATATGAGCAGTCAGGATAGAATATTTGGATATTATTCAAAGAACCATGATCTTTTTTCTATGAAAAAGTTCAAGAAGTAAAAGATGGCTATGATATTCTAGAACCTATCTGTCTTTCAGAGCACTTTTATTGGCTAATAAATTACTGAGAGAAAGAAAAATAAATTCTCTATCGTTTCAAACCAACCTCCAAATGGATAGATTTCTAAAATGTCAGACATAATTTTATAATGCATTTGGTAGAGGATTTCATGGATCTTTCATTTAGATGACAGACTAACTTGGTATTTTCATTCAAGTAGAGGTCCAGGCAGAGCTAGGCTAGGTTAGTTCTTTGTCTGTCTTTCTGTCCTCCATCCCTCCCTTTCTACCTCTTTTCCTTCCTTTCAAGAAAACCAGTCTACTAAAGAGGCAATGAAGAGCCTGGCGAAACTCTACACGAAGGCAATGACATGAGAATTCCTTAGCTTTGGACTCAAATATAATTGATTGATGGGAAAAGAGGCTAAATAGACCTATTGCCTAGCTACATTTGTATTAGTAAATGGAAGTGATAATGGTGGTGGTAGTATTAGTGACAACATGGTATTTAGAACAGATGTAGAGTCTGGAGTAGAAATAAACCCTAGAAAATATATTTAATTTGCAAGTAATTGTTTGCATAATAAAATAAGCATATTTACTGGTAACTAAAAATGAGAATTTAATGGACATTTAATACATTTTATTTACATTTAAGGAAACAATTTTGAGAATTTTAATTAATATGATCTTTCTAAATGGCCCTGAACAATTTCTAAATGATCACCAAAATGACAGAATCACACATGCTTGTTTTAAACTATGCTATCTGCTATTTTACTGCACACACACAGACACACACACACAGTAGTATCCAATAATATCAGAATTTGTAGTGTGCACAATAAAAAGATTAAATAGCTGTATAACCAGTTCTGATTTACATTGTCCATTTGCTTTGAAGTGGAATTAAACCTTTTGGTTTAAAAGTAAGATGCTTTTTTTATTACATATTTTAAAACTTACTATAATATTTCTATTATTCTCTTTTTCAGATAAATATGACAAAAGGGAAATAGAAGAATTGTACAGTCCTGAATTGACATGACACCACTGTGTTCAGGCACAGCCTTAGTCTTTATTTAATTTCAAATTTAAGTTAATGGTATATGAAATTTATCATTTAGCCAAATATTCCATGACTTTTCATATTTCTTTACTACTTTAACTATGTTAGCATATGATTCTATGTGATTGTATCTTTTAAAAAGAGTGTTTCAGTAATCAAAGACTGGATTATAGTTAATGTATTGAAATTCTCTGCCTGGTTTAGCAGTCAGAAAGCCACATATTATTTGGATAAGACCCCTCAATAAAATATCTCTATATAAATATTATAAATTAATGAATTCAGCTTTTCAATTCACTTTGAGATGCTCTACAATATAACACACCATATATTTTATTTCATTCTTTTGCTATTTCTGTTTCATGTTCTATTTTACTGATCTGCAAATTTATTTTATGGCAACTGGAAATGATAAAATGCCATTTTTCTTACCCAAATAGATATTATGCCTTTTTTTTCCCAGAGGTACCTAATTCTTGTTAAGGATGTATAATGATGATATTTAAGCCACTAAAGTCAGATTGCAATTTGGAATTTCATCAGTTTAAGGGAAGAAAATGATTTTAGGGTAAAGCAAATAAATTTCTATCTCAAACTGTCATATTTCCAAATTTTATACAGACAATATAAGTTTAATAGTCCATCTTTTTATTTTTTTGTATTTTTAAGAGATTTTAAAATATAGATAATATTTAGTCAGTTTAAATTATTATCATTATTATTATTAGGCATGAGAAGAGGAAATGGTGAGATTCATGATTCTTTTTTTAAAAATCTAGTTTCTGAGTTATTTGAACAAGAAAATAAAAATAAGCTCTATATTTTAACTGTTGAGTCAAATGCTCAAATATAATATTGTGGTTGGGTAATTTAAGAGTGGATTAGTTACAAAATTTCTGATTTTCGGTATTTGCTCTTCAAAATCCTGAATAGGAAGAAAGGGTGCCTGGTTCCACAATGTAAATTTAAAAAACAGTGTGGAAAAAACAGCAATCTGCATCTCATCACTTTACTAGGATTCTAAACAGCTCTGTAGTTTTTCTCTGTTTAAATCTGCACAGACTGAAGGGCTCCAGATGTTTGCAGAGAAGGGCACTTGCCTTCACCAACATTTCCCTGACCACGGGGGATTCCCATTTGGCTCTGGACAAAGGCAACAGAGGCATTGTGTCATTCCAGGTGTCATGCAGCTAACCTCTAGAGATGCTGAGCTTATTATGTAGTCTGCCTATTGCTTAAGCGCCTTTCCCATGAACAGATTTCTTTAATGCACTCAGACAGTTTACAGAGTATGGCAATAAAATGCTAAAGTTAACATTATTAAGAAAATGTAAACACTGTTTTGATAGATGTTGTGAGTCTACTCAAAGTACAGAACTGGTTGCAATGAAACAGCTGGCTACTTGCTGATTTAAAAAGAGCAGAAAGGCTGAATGCACTGTCTTTTATCTACTTCTTTCTCCAATAGAATCAGGAGATGTCTCTAGAGTATTAATTCAGATGCTTGCTGTGATAAAAGGAGGGATGTGCTTGATAGATATTTAGAACTCAAATACAAGTTCTGCATCAATAAAGTCTATTTAGCTGATTTTGATCCTTAGTCTTCTATCTAGTTACTTGATGAAACTAATTATTTATAAATACAATCACTTCTCATGTGATATTTTGTCATAATGCTAATCTCTAACTACACATTTGGCTCATAAAAGTTTTCAAAATTTATTTATTCTCAGAAGACTGCTTTTATTTATTAAAAGTTTTTTTTTAATTTTATTCTTATGATTGAGCTGGCCTATTCTTTCTGAGAATCTATTTTCAGTAGCTCACAAATTTCCCCTTGGAAAGTCTCATCCTAAAGATAACATTTTCTTGAAATTTTTAGAAAAAATGCATTTGTTAATTTTTGAAAATCAGATGTTAAAATCAGTGGGTAAATGGAATACTTAATTTCCTGAATAGCATACACACTGGCACTATCTTGTTTTCTGATTAGAGTTGGCTCTCTGGAACCAATATTCACACTAGTAGGTATTTGGCTTTTATTCCTTCACAAAACAGCTACAGAAGGTAGAAAAGCTTATCAGTATTCTGTGCTTCGTTTTCTGAAACTCAAACTATAAGTAAGCCAGAAGCTTCATCTGAACAGAAGCTCTTTTCATCAGCCAGAAATAGACGAAAGGAAGTTACTGGGACCCCATCGACCCTGATTAAAAGGTTACTTCCCTCCACTAGGCTTTCTCTAAACCTTTATTCTTGCCTTTTGTTGGTTACCATAATCTTCAATGCTCTCTTTATGGATAATTTTATTGTCTGGCATTATGAATTCTACTATGCCCTTTGAGAAAAAGATGCCATTGAGACCAACAAAATACATTCTAGGTCAGGATCTATTTTATTTGCCTTTGAGGAACTTTGATTATCAAAAAAAAAAAGAGAAAAAATAGAAAAAATTATCTTGACAGTTTCTCACTGATATACCTCTTTGGAGAGTTAGGAAGTCTGTAGATTGAGTGATGTCTCTGAATCACAACTGATTCCTGACCCAATGCCACTTGGTACACCTGAAGCAGATAAAACCAGTTGATTCTCTGAAACATAAAACACACTTTGCTCGCTAACAGACCCTATTCAACCTGATATTGCTCCTTTTGGTTAAAGTTATATGTTCAGTTATCTCTTGTTAACCTAGATTTTTCTCTTCGTTACCTAGTTGATAATTAAAGGTATTTTTTTTCTGCATAAAAATATTACTAAATTACTCTTGTTTAAACTGACATTTTATTAGGCTATAAATATTTGTAATCATAGAGCATCAGATGTTCATATCTGTATCTATATATTTATGTCAACATCTATATTTTTCTAAATATATATATAGATAGATAGATAGATAGATAGATAGATAGATAGATGATAGATCTAACATAAAATCATAGGAAAAGGTTTATAGTCTAGAGTGCAAGAGAAAGAAAAGACTATAAACCTTGTACTATGCCTTATTATGATGAAAGGAAGTTCCTGAAGTTTCAAGTATTTGCTTGGATCACATAATTTGTTAGCGCAAAGGTGATATTTTAACCTGAATCCTCACCTAAGATCTAGTGTTATCTTAAGTGTCTGGATGATGGTGATTGATGATGATGATGATGATGATAATGATGATAGCCCAGTCATAATAAAAACAATGATAACACCACCAAAAATAACACCAACACCAAAAATAGTATGCTTGTGAAAAAGTAGCTCTGTATTCTATATGCATTTTTTAGTTTAATTAATAATTGTAAGAAGGAGAGTGTTTTCATTTTAACAACAACATTATAGTAATGTGTTCTGTAGTATAAACAAAACTAACTTGTGAGATTTGGGGCAAGTCATGGCTCCAATGTGCATGGCTAGTCATCTTTAAAAGTAATAAATTTGGACAGTTATTTGCTGATAGAAGATAGTCTAAAGAATCTGCTTAAAAACACTTGCAGAATGCAAAAAGTAGTCATGCTCAAAAAAAAAAATCTTTAATTACTTTCAAGATATTTAACCATCAAACAAAAGTTTAGGATACATGTTGAACAACTGTTAACATTAGTACAAAGATTTTTTCATGTACAAACTCCATATTATAACAGCATAATATAAAATCAGTGCAATAGAAAACAATCCAAAGGATATGTCTGTGTTAATCCTAAAGAAAGTTTTTTCTATATTTCAGAGCAGTGACAGATTCTATAGATTTCATAATACTATTGTTTCAAATTTAGTATGAAAAAATTATATCTTGTGAAACTTATTATATGACTATCAAATAGGTGATAAACTCAGAATAATGGGCTTTAAAAAATAAATTGAAGATTAAATAGATAAACAGTCACCCTGATCTTATTGCAGGCCTGATTAGATCTTTTAGAGATGGCTATTGCTGCTGACCTTGTTGATGATTTTGTGAAACTCTCTAGTCCAGATGAAGGTGATGATGCTGTTTCTGATAGATATAAGTTGAAGCAAGTGGAAGAAGATAAGTTTAAAAATTCTATGGAGGTACTCAGCCATGCCCTATAACACCTGTTAGAAATAAAATCACTGTCAAATAAATACATATAGAAGAGGCCTCATAAAAGCTTAGTTCAGAGTTATGAATCCCTGTAACACTCATGTCATCTAATTCTCTTTAAATTTATACTTATATTCCTGAAAGAAAAATATTTTATTGTTTCTGATTATTTCTAAATTTAGATCCACAGAAGTTGATGGTCAATGAATTTTGTAAAAGCTGACAGTATAACTTTAAAAAGTATCCTTTATAAAAGCAACAATATTCACAAATCCATGCATTGTATTTTTTTCTTTTCCTACTAATTTTTATGTTCATCATATATATCCTTTGATACCTGAATTAGGGAAGCTCTGAAAGTGTTAGACACTTACTTCAGGTTACATAGAAGATGCAATTTGCAACTTCAGACCTCATTTTCTCTGTACTTTCCTGGTATTCTTTTTTTTTTTTTTTTTTTTTTTTTTTTTTTTTTTTTTTTTTTTTACTGTCTTTATTTTTAGTCTAGCTTTAGTTAACTAAATTATTGTTTTTAGTCTAGCTTGAAGGGCCTGATAAAAAGTAAGTTTCCTTTAGAGGGGGTGGGGGGCAGGTCACTTCTATGCATAACTTGTTCTTGTCCAGGTTCTGTGGATTAAGTAGTGATCATGGATGCCATCTAGATAGCCTACAAAAAAAGTAGGAAAATCCTTCTCTCTGTACCTTCTGTTCCAGTTGCTCCAATATATACTCAGAATTGTGGAAGCCAGCTGTCAAATGTGACATCACCAGATGTTACCAGATTAAGTGATTACTATAGGCATAACAATTAAGTCTTGAGCATGAATTTGTCTATTTGTGAAATATGAGTGCTATTATGAGGGATCATCACCTTTCTAGCATTCCTTTCATTGCTTCAAAAAGAGCATTAAAGTCTGTGGAGACATATTCAGGGATCATGACTTAGATTAGATTAAAATGTGTCTCATCAGTTTAAGCTGCTAGATCAGAATACCACAGACTGTGTGGCTTAAACAACAAACATGTATTTCTCATAATTCTGGAAGCTAGAAGTCCAACATCAGAGTACCAGCATGGTCAGGTTCTGGTAAAGGCCTTCTTCCTGGTTTATGGTCAGCCATATTCTTGTATCCTCATATGATTGAGAGAATATGAGAAAATGCTATGTCTCTTCCTATAAAAGCACTAATACCATCATGGGGTCTCCACACTCATACTGTAATTACCTTTCAAATGTCCCACCTCCAAATACCATCCTGTTGGGGTTAGAGTTTCAACATATGAATTTTGGGGAGACACAAACATTTAGTCTATACAAAATACTTTAATCAAAAAATTAAAAAGTGGTCGACTCCCATTAACATAGTATCAATATGTGTTTTTAGATCAAGCAATATCTGAGAAGGTTAAAATATCTGAGGTTTAATATATGAGAAGGTTTATCCTATGTGGATGAAGTGTATCTGTCTTATGAGCCGAGAGTTTGTAGGTAATTTAAGGAGAAGAATCAGTCATTATTTAACTAAACTCACTCTAATTTCCACTAAAGTAGTGTTTATCTATAAAGACAAGGTGTTATACCATACATAATTAGACTTTTAGAATGTGTAACATGGAATAAAGCGATAAAATAAAGGTGAATTAAAATGTATTGATCCCCTTTTATATACTAGGCCAAAAAATCAGGGCTTTAAATATATTATCTCATGTAATACTTATAATGACATGATCTCACATAACGATCTATCAAGAGGGTTTCACTTTCAGACATAATGAAATAACAGGTAGAGAAACAAAGTGATACGAAACAATAGTTTACAGATAGCCAAATTCTGTGGCTTTTCTTTGTTGATGAGGCAGATTCAGAGTTTGAGACTGATATGGTTAAAATTTTCAGAAGAGGCAGAAGGAAGTGTGGGAGAGAGGAAGTTGCAGAAGCAGGGAGAGAGAGAGAGAGAGAGAGAGAGAGAGAGAGAGAGAGAGAGAGAGAGAGAGAGAGAAAGTGCCAGCACAAACACAGTGGTATTCCAGAGTGGTTTCTTGAGTTTTTGGCTGAGTAGGGATATGCGTATGTATATGAGGAGGATATACACAAATTACTCTGTATTCCTATCAGAATGAAAAATTTAATCTATGGGACATAAAATGAATTTCTCAGAAAAGTTTTACCAAAGAAGGGTTTTGCTGCTGAGGTGAGGGAAAGTTTGCCCAAAAGTAAAGGCTTTCAAAAATTCCTGCTCAGAAAACTTGAAAGAAAATCTTAGGTGTATTAGACTGATTGTAGGAAACTTAACTACATGAAAAAAAAAAAAAACTTACCGTAGTTAAAGAAATAAAATATAATTCTGCAACCAACATGGTAATACATTTGGCATGAAATTTTAAAAAATCAGATATGCGCAAAAAAATAAAATGCATAGCCAGGAAGAAAAAAATATATATAAAGAAGTAAATCCAGAAATAACAGAGAGACTTAAATCAACAGATAAAACATTAAGACTATTATAGTTATTCTTATATGTTCAGAAAAGAAAAGAAATTTCTGAACATGAAAATAAGAGGTATAAAGAATTCAGGGAAAAAAATTAATACCAAACTTTTAAAGGTGAAAATCACAGTATTTGAAATAGAAAATTAAAAAGTTAATGGCAGATTAGAAACCACACAAGGAAATAGTGAATTTGAAAGTCTAACAATGAAATATATTCAAAATTTAATAAACATAAAAAAATACTGAAAAAATAAACAACTTCAATGAGTTCTAGGACATTATTAATTATTCTCTTATATGTATAACTGGAGTTCTACAAAAAAGAAAAAAAATTTGAAACAAAATGTTATAAAGAATAGAAATATAAAAATATGTTAAAAACTATAAACCCAGATGTCCAAGACATTCAAAAACTTTAAAGCGGAAGAAATAAGAAAATCATGTTAATGTATATCATAATCAAATACGTATAAATTCATGATAAAAAATCAATTTCTAAGAAAAGGTTTTGATGACTAAAAAAGGATAACAGACTTCTCATTAGAACTATGGAAACCAGAAAGCAATAGAGTAACATTTAAAAAATACTGAAATAAAAAAGTAGCAAATATACTTTTCAAAATTGAAATAGAAGTGTATTTCCCCCCAGACAAGAGCCCTGATAATTAATGAGAAGTATAAGAACATTATAACAAATGTTATTGAAGTCCTTTGGGCAGAAAGAAAATTATTAAGATTGAAAATTTAATCTACACAAACCAGTGAAGAGAATAAAAAAAAGTAAACATATAGGCAAATATAAAAGACATTTTGATTTCATTGTAAAAATATCTCTTTAAAAGATAATTGGTTCTTTAAGAAAATATATATTGTACATTTTAAAAAATAGAATTAAAATGTGTAACAGCAATAATATAAATACTATGAAGGAGAAATGGAAGCATATGTTATGAGTTTCAAATCACACATGAAGTGTTATAATATCGTTTGATTATAATAAGTCAAAATATATATTTTAAATCATAGAGAAACAAAATTTACTCGATCTAAAAAAAAGGCAGATAAAAAAGAAAAAAGAAAAAAGAATGGTAGAAATAGAAAACAAATAGCAAAAGGGTACATATAAATATAATTATATAGATAACAGCATTAAATGCAAATATTCTAAACACTTAAATAAAAAGATTTCTAAATTAGATTTTAAAAAGCAAGACCCAGCAATATGCTCTCCACAAAAATATACCTAAATTTGAAAACATATGTATATTGATAACAAAAAGATATATTATACTAACATTTTTCAAAGGTGAGCTGGGGTGGCTATATAAATAAAAAAAGAAATAGTCTGTTAATAAAGAAATAATGACTTGAGAGAACCAGGTTATTGATAAAGAGGTCAATTTATTAAGAGGACATAATCTTAAATTTATAAGGAAACAATTAGAGAACATCTGTGTACAAGGAGTAGACCTGATAGAACTGAGAAGAGAAATAGAACATTTACAATGGCATCTGGATATTTCAAAACCCCTATCTCGATATTTGGTGAAACAAGTAGATCGAAAACTTATTATGGGTATGGAAGACGTATAAACACTATTAATCATATTTTTGATAATTATTGAACATTTTATATAAGTACAAGACAAATATTCTTTTCTCATGCACATGAATAAACTATCACATGCATATAAATATCATGAACCATATTCTGGACCATAAAACAAATCTCATTTTTTATAAATATAGAAATTGAACAATACATGTTTTTGACACTCAACAAATGTAAAGAATATATAAATAACAGAAAAATAACTGCAATTTCTCCCAAATATTTTTTTTAAAACTTTTAAATAACTCATGGGTCAAAGGAGAAATCATAAAGAATGTAAAAAGTAATTCTTATTTAATTAAAATAAAAATAAAATATCAAATATTTTCATTAGAGATAAAATGGTACATTTAAAGTGATTTATAGTATCAGAGGGTTATAAGAAAAATGGAAAGATTTCATATCAAATATCATAATTTCTACCTAAGGAAGCTAAAAAATAGAAGATCAAAACCAACTCAAATTAAACCCCCCAAAATAAATAAATATAAAAGCAAAATTAATAAAAATAAACACAAAAAAATAATAGTGGGGAAAAAATTAGAATAAAAACAAATATAAAGAGAAATAAATTTATAACCTTCAATACATAATTATCAGGAAACAAGAAAAGGAACATAAATTACCTATGTATAGATTGAAAGAGATGTTAACATTACAAATATATTATAGATATTAAATAAGCACATTTTCTCATAAATTTAATAATTTAAATTAAAGACAAATTCTATCAACACAAACAAAACTCATAGAAAAAGAATTCTGTGCAATTTTATATCTTTTAAAGAAATTGAAGTCATACTTAAAAGCCAATGTAAATCCTAAGATCAGATGGCTTTACCAATGACCTATCATATTTATAAAAAATATTTAAGCGATGATTCTACATTAGAAGAGGGTAAAAGAAAATCGATACCAATTGATCCAAATCTAATGAGCCAGCATTATTCTGACACTCCAAACTGACAAATATATTAAAATAAAACAACAAATTAATATCCCACATGAATACAATTTTAAAATTAATAAAATTTTAGCTAACCTAAAATATCTAAATTTAAATGCTACTTTATATGCTGAAATATTGCTAAACTCACCTATTCCAGTAATTTTTTCTTGTGTAAATTTCTTAGGATAGTCTAAGAAATGTCTAAACTTGCTAAAATTACATGACAGGAAAGTTTTATTTCCAGAACCCAAAACTGGTTTAACTTCTGAAAATATTTCAATGTAACTCACTATATTAAAAATTGTATTGAGTTATGTGGTCTCAATAGTCGCAGATATACATATAACTAAATTCAATACATTTATGGCAATAATTTTCAGCAAACTATGAATACAAGGAAACATCCTCAATATGATAAAGCAGGGGTCCCCAACCCCAGCCTGCAGATGATTACTGGTCCATGGCTGGTTAGAAACAGGACTGGACAGCAGGAGGTGTATGGTGGGTGAGCCAGCAAAGCTTCATCTGTATTTGCAGCCTCTCCCCAGCACTTGCATCACAGCCTCAGCTCCACTTCAGATCAATAGGCATTAGATTCTCATAGTAGCACCAGTCCGTGGTACCAAAAAGGTTGAGGACTATTATGATAAAGGACATCTACAAGACCTTATAAGTAGCATCAAAACTAAAGAAGACTCAATACATTCTTCTTAAGATAGGTATAAATAAAAGACGTTAACTATCAAGATTTATTTTCAACTTTTTACTGGAGATCCTAGCCAATACAATAAGGCAGATAAAAGAAATAAGATATACATATTGCAAATCAATGACTAAAACTATATTTATTCACATACAACATAGTCATTTTTGTAGACAATCCTAACAAATTTTTACAAGAAGAAAATTATGCGAAGTAATAGGTAAAATCTGCAATATTTCAGAATGTAAGGTAAAATTTAAAATCAATTTTATTTTATATAATTATAAAGCTAAAATTTTTAAAATTATTATTGCAATAGCATAATGAATATGAAAAAGTTAAAAAATTTTAAACAAAATTTAAAATTTTATTTGCATGCAAAATTTACATACTAAAAACTATAAACACTGATGAGAGAAAATAAAGAATACATAAATAGGTGGGGAGGTAAAGAATGTTTAAAAATCAAAAAATTCAATATTGTTATCAATTCTTTCCAAATTGTTTTAAGATTCAACACAATTCCAATCATATCCCCAGCACATTTTGGTTTTTTTAGAAATTTTGAAATGATTCTAAAATTTGCATGCCAAATTTTTTGAAAAATGAAACTGTTGGAGAATTTATCCTATTTGATTTCAAGAATTACTATGGAGCTAAATTAATCACTAGAGTAAGGTATTCACATAAGAATAGACATAGAGATAAAAAGTAAAATAAACTGTTCAAAAACAGACCAAAACATACATGGACAATTGATTTGACCTGATAGGTATCAAGGTAATTCAATAAGAAAATAATCTTTTTAACAAATGATGATGATACAAACATTCACATGAAGTAGAGAGAATTTCAATACTTACTTCACTTCATACACAACAACTAACTTTAAATGTGAGCAAAAATATTATAAATCCACTACAAGAAAATATAGAAGAAAACCTTAATGATCTTAGGTCAGTTTTAATAAATTATTTAATAGGACAAAATGACATTATTTACAAATAAAAATTGAATTGTCCTTCTCCATAATAAAAACATTTTCTAAAAATAATATTGAAAAAATGATAAGCTACAACCATTTCTTTGCCAAATATATATACCCACTAAAGAATGAGTGCCTAGAATACATAAAGAACCATTGCAATTCAGTAACATGAAGACAAGCAACAATTTACGATATGATCAAATGATTTAAACATTTTACCAAAAAAGATAAATGAGTAATAAATAATGGAATTTGAGAGCATTAATCCTTAGGATAATGCAAATTATGACCATAATATTATACCTTTACACAACCACAATGTGCTTCAAATTGAAAAGACTGACACGTCCTAGGGTTTGGAGGATACAGTGCAGCTAAAACTCTCATGCATTGCTTGTTGGGAATGCAAAATGGTGGAGCAACTTTGCAAGTTGATTTGGTGAGTTGTTTTAAAGTTAAATATACTATTTTATTCAGAAATTTTACTCCCAGACTCAAGATAAATGGGAAAAAAATACGTTCACACAAATAATTTTAGGCTAATATTTACAGAAGATTTATTTAAAATTGCCCAAACTAGAATTAACCCAAATGTCCATTGACTGGTGAATGCATAAACAAATTGTGGTATACCCATATAATGGAATACTGTAAGCTAGAAGTTCTCAACCTTTGTGACACCAGGGACCAGTGCTCCTCTGATGATTTGAGGTAGAGCTGAGAACAAGGGTGTTTTTAGTCTTGGTTTCTAAGGACATATCTTTGCTCTTAATAATCTTTCCTAATTCTCCCAATACTGCCCTCTGAATATTACCCTTCCATTGATTTCTTGGCTGCAGTCTCCAGGTGCATTAATGACTAAACCAAGATGAGCAAAATTTTTAACAATTTTGATATCTTAATTGTCTATATTAAAGTTGAGTCTCTTCTGTAGTCAGATTTTTATCTTCTTTTTTATTTTATTTTATTTTATTTTATTTTATTTTATTTTATTATATTTTATTATTTATTTTTTTAAGGTGAGGTAACCATTGGCTAACCTCACAGATTGTAAGGACCTCGCCAGCTTACAATCTTTTTATTTTTTTAATTTTAAAATTTTTATTTTTTATGCCTACAACACCTGGTCTTCCTAGGTGGTCTCCCATCCAACTACTAACCAAGCCCAACCCTGCTTAGCTTTTGAGATCAGACAAGATCTGGCTTGCTCAGGGTAGCATGGCCATAGATCTCTCTTCTTAATTTTAAATGCAGTCCTACTTTGGTACTTTCTTATTTTATTTTTGTCAGAAGTCACTTTATATAATTGCTACATTCTGTCAGTAAGATGGTATTATCGGCATATCTTGTTATTGATATTTCTTCCACCAATTTTCACTCCTCTTTTCTCTGAGTCTAGCCTACTTTTTCTGTATGATATGTTCTGTGTACAAATTAAACAGATAAGAAATTAAATGCAACTTTGTCTGACACCTTAGCCTATAAAAATTCTTTCTCTCTATATATATTCTGTCTTGACAGTGGCTTACTGTTTTAATTAATATTTACAAATATTTATTTATTTGTCTTTAATGTGGAACTTTAACGTTGGAATAAGACTTTTCTTTGGGAGCACAAACTGTAGTTCCATGTGCGTTTATAGAAAAACAACACTAAAATGGCCTTAACTATGATATTGTGTTTGGGATATTTTAAGTTCAGATAAAAACTTGAAAGTATTTATGAAGAAACATGAGTGGAAACAATCTAGAGTCTTTACATTTTCCCATGCTTTGACAAGTATCTTGCATATAATGAGACAAAAATTTTTAGTCATTTGTCTTTATTGAAACTATACTTTTCCAAAAAAAGCCAATTCTTTCTTTTAGTACTTTATTACATAATTAAAAGCTTAGATTAAAATAACAAATATGTCCAACATAAATATATTTGGGAGCAAACACATTTACTATTGTTATAGAGACCACTCAACTTCTGAGGGTAAAAGTATGCCCAGACATTGCCCAGTAGTCTTGAACTCTTGTGCTGTTTCTACTTCTGGTTGTGAAAGGATAACTGTTAATAGAGTTGCCCTCCTGCCATAACAAGTAGAAAGCTGGACAAACTATGTAAAACAGCTACTACCATTCGTGACAAAATGGGTGACTCTTGAGATTATCATGTAAGCAAAATAAGTTAGACAGAAAAGAATGAGAACCATATGATTTTTACTCATGTGTGGGGTATAAAACAGAAAGTAACAAAATTAAATGAAACAAATTCATAGACACAGATAACAGTATGGTGGTACTAGGAGGAAAAGGGGTGGGGAGAGTATGAAGAGCATAAAGATAGTCAATTATATAGTGACAAAAGGAGACTGGATTTGGGGTGGTAAGCACACATGCAATAAACACATAATGTACTATAGAATAGTACCCTTGAAACTTATATACTGTTATTAACTTATGCCATCTCAATAAATATATATGTAAAAAAAAAATTGGACAACAGGTTGTACAAGACTCTGACCCTCAGAGAAAGAAAGTGAGAGAGAGAAACCCTATGATCTTCTTGGTTTTTTTGTCTACAAAGAGATCACAGGAAGGGCATGCCCATCTCACTGAGGTGAGGAGACAGAGTTTAAGGTTTGGTAAGGCCAATGTGGCTGGAATTGTTAGATAACAGTGTGAGAGATGAAAGAGCTATGTAAAAAATTGCTCTAAAAATTGGCATATATGTATGTGCTTAAGGGTTTGACCTAATGATAAACCACACATTTGTAGGAAAGGATATCACAAGTCTTGTCAAAGAACAACTACAGAGGAAAGAAAACCACTGAGGAGCTGAGAGGTGAAAAATCCTGAGTTTACGCATTTGAGTTCTGACCAGTCAAAGTAGAGTTCTCACTGAACCTGTGAGGCCTGGGTACAGAGCCTTTCAACTAAGGGCAATTTTGCCTCTTAGGGACTGTCTAAAGACACGTTTGATTGTCACAATTTAGGGGGATGCTACTGGCATCTAGTGGGTAGAGGACAGAGATGCTGTTGAATATTTTATAAGGCACAGCCCAACCTCCTACCATGAAGGATAAATTATAGAGGAAAAATGTATAACTAAATAAACTACCTTAAATATAGTCACAATTAAAAAATAAATATTTGAAGCTGAACAGTCATTGAACACTGAATTTTTTCTATTGCTAGTTATATGTTTAGTGAAAATTTGGGGGATGTCTCCGTGTATGTGTGTGTGTGTGTGTGTGTGTGTGTGTGTGTGTGTGTGTGTGTGTGTGTTTGCAACAGTCTTGTTAGTATAGCTTTAAATTTCCCATGACTTAATTTTATCTTCAGTAATCTAACATTATCAGATCTCATTTCAAGTGCTTCAAAATTATCAGCCAGAGTGCTATGTTTAAAGCAGAGAATGTCAGAGACAGATAGTATAGGAGGCCAGTGTATCACTGTCAGTAATACTGAATGTCTACACAAACCACAAAATTAAATACCTTAGAATAACATTACAAAGTGCTATGTTTGCATAGGCATCAATTTAACTTAGAAAAAGGAGTCCCAGAGGGGATTAATTTGCATAGCATTTACATTGCCACTCTCGTCAATTAGTGCAAACAGAAGCCAGCTCAGTAGATGCACATGAGGCTAGCCTAAAGGAAATATGTTAGTTTATTTTAGCTTTCCTAACAAAAGGTATATATGCAGTACTGGAGAGAAAGAAACAGGTAGAAAGGTCAAACATAAACTTAATATTTCAGTGTCTTAAGTATTTCATGACATTAAAATATATATGTAAATATATATATATATATATATATATATATATATAACCATAAGATTGTATAAAATTTGGGGTTTACTTCGGAAACCCTTTTTTTAAAAAAAAATTTGGAATAGAAATGAAAGATTTATCATTTGAGAATGAATTCTATAGCTTTTAAAACAGCTGAAACATTTTATCTTCCCAATAGAAACAATACAGAGCTTGCAAAGTCCAGAAGCAATATGGATATTGGACATGGATTTTGTTTCCCTACAACATCATAAACTACCAACTCAGCCTTGGTATTACCATTTTATATATTCTCAGTGTGCTTGTTTTTCCTATTAAGGCTTTGAAAATTTGTATATATATTGAAATCAATATGATGCTTATGAGCCCAGAGCATCTTTATGTGATTGTTAGCCAAGGTTAGAATGCAATGATATTATATACACAGGCATGATTATTGTCTCATTTAGTATCAATAGTGTCAAACCAAGAATTTTTCTTCTTACTTTTTCTACCTGTATGTGATCCCTTTTTATTTATCCACCTTAACTTTCTATGGATGGCTGCAAGGATAAGGGCCAAGTTTGAAGTGCCTGCAAAATTCTTCTCTTTGTCTTGACTTGGGAATGAACTGAGTTGATTGCTATCTGAAGATGAAATTAGAACTGGGAGGCATCACCAACTCTTGTGCTAGAATGTCAGCTGCTCAAAGGCAAAAGCTATAACTTACATCTTTATGTAACTATAAGGTAGCACACTGCTTAGAACACAGAAAATGCTTAATGCTTATAATAACAATAAGTTAATACATGAGTGGCTGAATAAACCTAGTATATTTTATTTATTTTGTAAATAAGAGAAATAAATCCAAGATATTTAAATAACTTCCCCAAACTTGTAGCTGTGATAAAAAAATGTATAATATAAGCCAAATTCTTTAATATGCTTTTTTCCTTTTGAAATTTACTTTTAAAAATGTGTGATATTTCAGATATACCAATGAATGTGTGTAATATCATTTCATAAATTAAAATTTTTTAAACTTATAAAATGTCTAAGATTTTGAAATAAAAAAGATAACTATTTTTAAATTCTTTCCCCAAAAGTCACTCTTCAGAGTTTGTGTTTATCATTTGCTTTTCTCCACACATTTCCACAAAATAAACATATTTTTAAATAATATTTTAAAATTTAGCCTAATTTGAAATATGTACAAATGGAATGATGCTTAATATTAAATTTTGAGATACATTTATATTGACTCGTGGAGTTCATTCATTTACAGTGCTCAATACTATTCCATAGTTTAAATTTGTCATATTTTACTTATCTTTTATGTCATTGATAGATATTTTGTTTATTTCTACTTTGAACTATTACAAGCAATAATGCTGCAAATATGTATGTACAGATTTCTGGGCACATGGTGCAAAGATTTCTCAAGTTATTTCATTAGAATTGATAGGTCATAAAGTATACATATATGATACTTAAACTTTTTTTCTACATTAAGTGCATAAATTTACATACCTCTGCACTGTATGAGAGCCCTCAATGCTTTATTCCTTGTAAACATTTAATATTAACAGACATTTTTCTAGATGAAGTGTTATGATCTAATATCTCATACTGCTATTAGCATTTTCTGTTATTGAGATTAAATATAATTTTCTTTATTTATTGAATATTAATATTTTCTGCGAAATGCCTGTTAAGTATTTTGCCAAGTGTTCTAAAGATAAATGATATTGTGTCTAACTCAGAATTCTAAAAGTAAATTTCTGCATTCAAATTCTTTCTTTGCTACTATCAGTGGGACTAAGGCACATTTAAAAAATCTCCCTGACTAATGTAACATCTCTGAAACAAGAATAACAATTATACCTAACTTACAACTATTTTGAGGATTAAATAAATTAATATACCTAATTCACTTAGAAAAATATTTGCACATAGTTATGTTCTGTTAACTATTATTTCATATAATTTTGCCATATTTTTATTAATGTACTTTGAAGTTAATTTATTTGAAGCATACAGATTTTTTAATTTTTTTTTTATTTCTAGAGTTTTTAATTTGTTCTTTTTCAACCTAGCTGTTCAGGTTTGATAGTCTCTCATTTCTTATTATGTCAATACTTTCTTAAATTTCTTTAAAAATATAATTAAATTTTTGCTTCTTTTAAATTTATTTTGGACCTAATTATACAATTTGGGGGTGTTTTTTCCTATTGTGGCTAGTTTTATCATACTTTCAGTGCTTTTCTATAGTGAACCCACTTTCCTTGGAACTTTGTGGAAAATATTTGAGGCCTAAGTAAGAAATTAAATGATTTTTTTTCCCCAAAGATAATTTGCTTGGGTTTCTACCAGGTGCTTAATTATTTCCATGTTTTCAAGTATGAAGTTTGGGAATTTGGAGAAGGAGATACACAAAACTAGGATGACCGCTGATGTGTTTTTAGAGTTTAAAAACAATGGTGAGACTAAGTCAAATTCCCAAATTCTTACTCTCCTCTGAGTTTCTTATCATTTCATATCCTTCATCGAAGTTTCCCCTTGGAGATATCAGATGTGAGGTTGAGAATGATGAAGCTGAAAGGTGAGACTGGTGACCTTCTACTTACTATGTCCTCTGGCCAGCTTCTAGACTAGAAATTTTTGCTCCCAGTTTCTTACTTTCTTCTTATTATTAATTTTAGGTGGTTTCTTTTTTTTTTTTTTTGGTTATTTCTGCCTTCCAAGGAATTCTTTAAATTTCCTCTTGTCAGCCATGTCTGAGCTATATATCTTTACATTTGCTTTCAACATTATTAAGCATACTGAATCTGGAGAAGATTCTCTAATTTAATCCTTTGTACAAGCATGCTTTCTTTTTCCTCACAAGATAAATTTATATTTCTAAAACTATGTAGCTGATGAATATCAATATCTACTTACTAAGTTTTTTTATAGAGTTTTATTACGACAGTCGAACATATGATTGGCATCTGAATTGAATACAAGACAACAGAGCCCATCAAAAACAGGCTGTAATTTAAGCAATCTAATATATCAAAAAGCAAAGATTGGAGAGAAATGCATTTGAAAAAAACTGCATTTATAGTGAAGCTTACTAAGCACAAATGATTCTACATAAATTTGTTTCTCCTAAGAAATAATCAATTAGAAAAATTAAGTCAACAAAGGTGAAAATATTAAGCATGAAATGTCTGATTTTCCTTGAAATTACAAGTGGATAGCCCTTTGTATGCAAAACAAAGAATAAAAAATTCTAATATATACAAGTATGGATATCTAAACCACGTTTATAATAAATATAAATTTAATGACTAAATTTTATGTAAGAATTATGTGAGTATAGATATTTCTGATGTTCAATTTCCCTTTATATATCCAATTAACCTTTATTTACTGAGAAGCCATGGCATTCTAATTTGATTGGCAGTACTAGAGCTGGCGCCAGTAAGGGGAGTTTAGAAACTCTGCTGGAAAATCATGGTTTATTAATACATCATTAAGCACTTTAAATGGATTCCAATGGTGTATGTCTAAGGAAGAAAATAATTCAACATTTTGTACTTGACAGAGTACAGAATTGAAATTTACATTATAAATCTTAGATTAAAAATCCTAATGTGCTGGCAATCAAATTTTATATTATTACACAATGATAATGTATGTCATCTACCTTTTTACCAGGAAAAACTATAAAAGTTAATGATTATATACTTTTATTGAGACAAAAGCATATTATCATATAGTAATATGATCTAGAAACTGTTAAGTGCATATAAAATAAAAAACAAATTTATTTGTAATGTACTTGTGATAGATATTTTGCCCATTTATGATTTAAAACTAAATGATACCGTGTACAGTTAAAGTATGTAATCTGAGTTGTACTTTGCTTTCAATGAGCACACAATCAATAAGGATATCTGAGATTTTAAATCACCATTATTTTTTGCTCTTGTTAACATTCTAAATCATTTCTAGTGGAAAAAAAACTCTCAAACTCACTCCATTTAGCAACCAGCAAAAAGTTCTCTGTATCTATGAGCTCATTTCTGTTTTTTTTGTGTGTATTTTGTTCTTCAGGTTCCACTTGTAAGTGAAATCATGTGGCATTTGTCTTTCTCTGTCTGACTTACTCCATTCAACACAATACCCTCTAAGAGCACCCATGTCATTGCAGATGGTAAAATTTCATTTGTTTTTATGGCTGGGGAAAATTTCATCATATATATGTGCCACTTCTTTTTTATCCATTCATCTATTGATGGACACCCAGGTTACTTTTGTCTTGGCTATTGTAAATAGTGCTACAATGAACATATAAATCCACATGTCTCTTTGAAGTAGTGTTTTAGATTTGTTCAGATGAATATCCAGAAGAGGGATTATTGGGTCCTTCTTTGTCTCTTGTTATAGCCTTTGTTTTAAAGTCTATTTTGTCTATTTTGTATTGCTACCCTAGTATTTTTTTTTCATTTTAATTAAATACCTTTTTCCATCCTTCTACTTTTAGTCTGTGTGTCATTCAATCTAAAGTGAGTCTCTTGTAGGCAACATATATAGGGGTCTTGTTTTCTTATCTTTTCAGCCACCCCATCTTTTAATTGGAGCATTTAATCCATTCACACTATAAGTAAATTGTTGATAGATATGTAGTTATTGCCATTTTATTATTCAGATTTTCTTTTTTTTTTTTCTTCTTAAAGAAGTGCTTCTAACATTTCTTATAATATTGCTTTGGTGTTGATGAACTCCTTTAGCTTATTCTTGTCTAAAAATTTTTTTATCTGTCTTTTGATTCTGAATAATAGCTTTGCTAGGTAGAATAATTTTAGTTTTAGATACTTGCTTTTCATCACTATGAATATTCTGTGCCAGTTCCTTTTGACCTGTGAAGTTTCTATTGAGAAATCAACTGACATTCTTATGGTAGCTTCTTTGTAGGTAACCAATTGTCTTTCTCTTGCTACTTCTAAGATTCTCCCTTTATCTTTAACAATTGGCATTTTAATGATGATGTGTCTTGGTCTGGGCTTCATTGGGTTCATCTTGTTTAGGAATCTTTACACTTCCTAGGCTTGCATATTTATTTCCTTTGCCAGGTAAGGAAAGTTTTCCTATTTCTTCAAATAGGTTTTCAATTCCTTGCTCTCTTTTCTCTCCTTCTGGTACCTCTATGACACAAGTATTGGTATACTTGATGTTGTTCCAGAGGCCCCTTAAACTGTGATCATTTTTTTAGATTTTTTTTTTCTTGTTGCTGTTCTGATTGGATATTTTCTGCTACCTCATTTCTAAATCACTGATGTGATCCTCTGCCTTATCTAATTTTTTGATGTATTCTTCATTTTAGTTATTATATTCTTAATTTCTGACTGCTTCTTTTTTGTTTCTTATTTCCATTTTTATGTTTTCTATTTCTTTGTTAAAATTCTTACTAAGTTCATCTACTCTTCACCCAAGTTTATTGAGCATCCTTATAACCAGCATTTTGAATTCTGAATCTGATAGATCACTTGTCTCCATTTTTTTAGCTATTTTTTTAGAGTTTTATTCATTCTTTCATGTGAGACGTGTTTGTCTCCCTATTTTTACTGCCTCCCTCTGTTTGTTCCTATGTATTAGGTAGGGCTGCTATGTCTCCCAGTCTCAGTAAAGTGGCTTTATGTAGCAGGTATACTCTGAGGTGCAGTGGCACAGTCTTCCCTGGTCACCTGAGCTGGGTATTCCAGGTGTGTCCCTCATATGGGTTGTATATGCCTTCGTGTTATAGATGAGTGTTGATTGCTGTTTACACATCAGTGAGAGGGACTGACCTTTGGGCTAATTGATTGTGAGGACTGGATGGTAAGAGGCTGACCCTACAGAGCAGAATTTGTTTTGCAGGGCTCTGATATCTGCCCAGTCTGCCCTTTGGATGTGTCATTCTTGGATATAGCCCCGGATGGTGCTCTAGCTTTGTCTATAGCTAGCTAGTGAGTGTGCTGGCCCCCGGGCCTCCTGAGAGTGGCCATGCCGCAGACCAAGTTCAGCCATAGTCGGTTCCCTGCCCGGGGCCACCTGCCAAGAGTCACCAAACAATCTACAAATGGCTGCCGCTCAGGTTGGGCTTGGAGGTGCCTCAAGAGGCCAAGCTACAAACTGAAGCAGGCTGCTGCTAGTGCTGGGCTTGTGCTGCTCAGCAGGAGATATGAGGCACACAGAGAACACATGCTGCTATTTGGGTTTTGTGAATCTTTGAGAGATTTTAGAAAAGCCCGTGGCATGAGCCAAGACAGGCCATTTACATGAAAAAGACTTCAGAAATAGCTTGAGTGAGACCACAAGTTGAGAGAAACAGGGTGTCAGGGAGTCACCAGGGCAGGGAGACCAGTGTTAGTGAAGTTTATGGAGACTAAGATATGGTGACTGCCTGTATCTGCACGCTGGAAGTGAGGTACTCAAAAAAAAAAAAAAATACAGACAAGCAAACAAACAAAGATAAAACCACAATGAATTCTACTTGCACTTCTGTCTGGGAAAAAGCTGCCCCTCCAGCTATTCCTCTGAAGCCAGACAATTTAAATCCTCACTATATGTTCCTGCCAGCTTTCAAGCTGCAGCCCCAGAGCTAGAGCTCAGAGAGAGTGTGTTCATTAGTGAGTAAATTTGCACATGGGCCCGATGAATGTCTATGGCTCCAGTCATCCTCCACCTCACTCAGCCATAATTTCTTCTTGTTTTCACAGCCATAAATTGTAGAGACTCTCCTTCTTGACACTGGTGCTTTGAGCTGAGGAGCCGAGATCCCTCCCTCCTCCAAGGAAACCTTCACAGTTGAGATATTCCTCCCAACCACCACATGTGGGTGTGGACCCAACATGTTCTGCCTCTTCACCCTTCTTACCAGTTTTGAGGTGGCCTCTCTGTGTATTTGCAGTTGTAGGACTTCTGTTTAGCTAGATTTCAGGTGGCTACTAAAGATGGCTGTTTTGTAATTTAGTTGTAATTCTGATATGGTTGTGAGAGGATGCAAGCACAGTGTTTACCTACTCCACCATCTTGACTAAATGTTTGGTCTAAGAAAACCAATAATTCTTGAATTTTGAAAACATTCGCACCTTTATTTTAATTTCTAATATCAATCTAAAACATGGTTACATTTGTTAATATTTTATCTTGTTCATGTTTAAATCTTTAGATAATTTAAGAAAAATTATTTATACATGTTTCTAATTAATTTATACTTACACATAAAACACAAAAATGTTTTCTTGAAGATATTTGGCTTTTCCAAGCCTTAGAGACTATTAAAATATTTTTCACCAAACTTAGATACTTGAACATGAATGAATATATTTTGCATTCAGAATCTCTATGGTATTAGAGATCCATAAATAATAAATGTATACAATACTGCTTTAAATACTCTTCTTTTGGTGTAAACTGAATTTTCAACTTTTGTTTTATTTTTGTAGATAGACATTTTGGACATATTTAACTGATGTGCCTAGCAAAGCAAGCATAACAATTAAGGTAATTTGATCAAGTTGATAAAGCTATTTGATTGAAATGAATATTTCTCAGATTTTATACCTTGATATTTAGGGAGATTGATCTCTGAGAAATTTCAAGGAAGTACTTGGTAGCAGGAAATTGAGATTGTGTATAAGAAAGTAGTGCAATTTTTTCTTGAGTTTATATTAACACAATTCCCTTCTTTCTCTAGTCACAACATAAACTCTGATATGTGCTAACATGTGACACATTGTCACCTTTCATGGCTATCTCCTATTTTCTCTCATTTGAGTGAGAACCTAATCACTAAAGAGATAACCACTTTTGATATTTCAGTGCATAGCTTGTACATGGAGTGAGGTGTCTAAGGCATAGAATACAATCTGCTTTTTTATTTTATTTATTTTTTGTAGGCAAAGATAATAATGTGGTGCCTTAGCAATTGAAACCAGTGAGAGTAGAGATATGGAACACATTTTGATATCCTGTGCAATATTTTAAAGAATAGTTCTTAGTGTAGACATAGCATGAAAAGCCATGTTCTAAAATGAAATTTTCTGTCTCTTCTTTTTGTTTGCATTTTATGTAATGAGACCTAAGTTTGAATTATAAAATTAGTCAATTTTATAAAATTTGCAAATGCCACATTATACCTATAGTCAATTTTGGGAGCATAAATTTGAGATATGTGGGCTTTCAGTCATGCTTCAGTATGTAACTTCTTTTAAAAGTAATCTCATTTATTTACTTTTTCTTCATAAAAATAAAGAAGTAATTACATGGTTATACAATATGATTAATATTGCTTAAGTTATGCAAAATTTTCTTTATATCTTTGAATTTAAGATATATAAATAATGCCAATTTCTACATTAAGAATAGACTCCTTGGTATAGCCTACCAAATGGACTTATAATTGTTCATCCATAATACCTACATTTGTTTTATTTATATTACATAATCTCTGCTCTGAAACATTTTCTCTACTGAATATAAATACATGCACTAAATTTCATATTATCATGTATCTTTAAAGTATATAAACAACAATTAGAAAGTGTAAATAGATTTGAATGATTCAACAAATAAAAACATTAGAAACAATAACAAAGAAATTAGGATTATTAAATTAATTTTTTACATAGTTTTAGAACTACGCTACCTACCATAAAATTTTGTAATCTTCTTTCCACAAAATATATACAGTGGTAACAGTCAATAAATGCTAGATTTTAGTGGACTTTGGTGATATGTAAGAAAAATAATAACAAAGTCTGTTTTTGAAACTGTGAAGAATTACACATCCATGTAAACCTTTTACCACGATTATAGTTTAAGAAAAAATATATACATTTTGCTAAGAGGAAATGTATAGAAGAAAAATAACTATCACTGAATTCATAGTTTAGATAGAGGTAAGATAAAAAGTTAGAAAGAAAAATGATCAAGTACAGTGCAGTCAAGAGCAAAAAACAAGCTGTGTTTTTAAAATGAATGTAAGAGAAAGTGAAACCAAAGGTAGATAGAGATTATACTGAAAATAGAGTGTGATAAGGAAAACCAGAATCATATACTCATGGTCAATTTTACACCCCATACTTGGGTTAGAAGTTACAGGCAAGGCATCAGAAAATATGATGAAAATAGAAAAACTGACATACTGATATAAACAAATTTTATACACTTTAATTTTATATGAGCACTAGTAACTGGAGGTCTATTTGAGATATTCTGTCTTCGGAATTTTTTTAACATCAATAATCAGCAATAAACTTGAACATTTTCTCTTCTTTAACTTGAAATGCTATATTTTTGAGTTGGCAGAAGGCAGAATTGAACCTACTATCTCATGCATTTTTAATCTTAAAATATTAACTCATCGTACTGGATGTCCCTTTTGTTTTTTTCCCCTGTGTGTTTTGGAAAGGTATTAAGGAATAATAAGGGGATGGAAAGAGCATTAACTAAATTATGAAAGAACCAAGTAACCTTGTTTTACAAAGTTTTTTAAGCCTCTATAATTTTGCCTGTTCTATGTATCTAAGTATAGATGTTCATTTATAGACTATTTGTGTTAAAAATCAATCCTATCTTGCTTTCTGATAAAGCCATTAGGTGACCACCTTGTGAAAGCAGAACAACAAAGTTGATACAGTAAACAATATGTATACATGTGTGTACTGTGTTTTGGTAACTTGGTGATTAACATGTCATGGATATATACAAGAGATGAATAAAACTGTTATTTAACAATTAAAAATAAAAGGAGAAGGTTAACAACAGAATAGCACTAAAATTTCCTAAACAAAAACAATAATAATATAAAACCTGAGCAGTTAATCTATTGTTTATAAGAAAGACAGAAAGAAAGAGAGAAAGACAGACGAAAGAAAGAAAGAAAGAAAGAAAGAAAGAAAGAAAGAAAGAAAGAAAGAAAGAAAGAAAGAAAGAAAGAAAGAAAGAAAGAAAAAGGAAAGGGAAAAGGAAAAGAAAGGAAAGGGAAAGGAAGGGAAAGGAAAAGGAAAGGAAAAGGAAAGGAAAGGAAAGGAAAGGAAAGGAAAGGAAAGGAAAGGAAAGGAAAGGAAAGGAAAGGAAAGGAAAGGAAAGGAAAGGAAAGGAAAGGAAACAATGTTATCAAGGCTAAGAAGTAGAGATTAAAGTAATTGAAGTAGCACTGCTAGAATGAGGTAAGTAAGAGCCCTAATAAAAATCAGGAAGATGTTTTAACAAGACTAGACTTTGCCAGACAGTGGGAGACAATGTACAGAGCCATCTAAAAAAAGGTATAACATATGCTCCAGAGCCAAACAAATCATTTGGATTATAGTAATAAATAAATAAATAAATAAATAAATAAATAAATAAAAACATACACACATACATACATACATACATACATACATACATACATACATACATACTATGTAATAGAAAGAAACTACTATGTATTGAGGAGAATGAAAAAAAGGGGATTTAAAAATAAGTATACTATGAGAAAAGCTTGTAAAAAGAGCTAAGGCATTAATCGTGGAAGATCATAATTATAACAATGCCAACAAGGCTGACAATAGGAGAATGACTATAGAAGTTGGCACACTTGGAGAAAATATATTTTATAGATAATATTTATTCAAAAAACATTTGTGTGTACAGTGGAGTTAGAATTTTAAAACAGCCTGATAAATGTGATTGTTATAAAAAGAATCAACAAAAAAATGAAAAAGAAAAAGATGATAGCATAGACTGATTAAATACCAAGACAGTTTATTAAGTAGTTCAACATAAGAGACTTCACTATCCAATAGATTTGGAGAGCACCTACTGTGGCTAAAGCACAGAATGTTAGAGACTATTGTATTTATTGGTGTGTAGTAAGTATGCCAACTCTTTAATTACAGTAGTCTATATCTAGTTGGACTGAAAATAACACAAAAATAACACATTTTTTATTAGTTGAATCTTCTGATTCAAGTAACAGTATTCCACAAAACATACATATACATATATATATATATATATATATATATATATATATATATATATATATTGCCAGATGGAAAGAGGTTCAGTAGCTGAGTAAAAAATGTGAAGAGATTAAGAAGTACAAATTGCTAGTTACAAAATAGTCATAGGAATGTGAGGTACAACATAATGAATATAGCTAATAATATTATAATAGCTATGTACAGTGCTAAGTAGATGCTAGACTAATTGGGGGATCACTTTGTAAATTATACAAATGTCTAACTACTACATTGTACACCTAATATAAAATAATATTGAATGTCAACTATAATTAAAAAATAAAAATATCAAAAATAATTTTAAAATATTTAAAGAGCATATATATATATATATATATATATATATATATATATTTGATATGGAAGTGTGAAGACAAAAAGCAACAAAACCACACAAGAAAATCTGAAATGTCAAAATAAACAAAGCCAAGCAGACCCTCTTCAACTTTGTTCTTAAGTATATATTTTTAGCTCAGATTTTTTTTCGTACAAGTATATAAAAAAGCATTTTAATATTATGTATGGTTTCTGTTCTTTGGTTTTTTATGCGTTGGGCACAAGCTGAGGTCTTGTTTCATATTTACTGAGTCAAGAATCAAGTTATTTATTCTTTCTGTGTTTTAGTTTCTTCAACATGAAAATGGGGCTAATAATGCCTGTCTTATAGATTATCTTCGCTCTAGGAATGAAAAGAGAAAATATAAATAATTTAGAATTTCACAATAGCAAATAATTTAGAATTGTACAATAGTCTCTACTTATCTGCAGATTTAAGTTCTAAGACCCTCAGGGGATGCCTGAAATTACCAAAGGTACCAAATCCTATAGATTTTTTTCCTGTACACACATACCTCCAGTAAAGTTTAATTTATAAATTAGGCACAGTAAGATATTAACAACAATGATGAATAATAAAATAAAATAATTTATTGTAATAAAAGTTATATAAATTTTTTATTGTACTGTACTCATCCTTCTTTTCCTTGTGATCATGTTATTGATGTGATGCCTACACAATGAGATAAAATGAGGTGAATGACTTAGGCATTGTGACAGTGTTAAGCTACTACTGACCTTCTGACAATACATTGTTGTGAGTCTCTTTTGCCATTAGAAGCAGCTCTTCCACCTCTGTCTAAAATATTAGTTTTTCTTGACTTAAGGGCTCTGTAATGACCTTCCTCATTTGTAAGACACTTCTGAGTCTTCTCAGGTCCTACCTTTCTACAGCTCTTTACTTCTGGATCTATAAGTAGTCTAAAGTCTCATAAAACTTTGAAGAGTGAAGTACTAAATGTTGTGACTAATGAGAAGTATACTAAAAAATGAAAAGGGGACCTTGAATCCCAATAGTCTATTGTATTTTTTTTTTTGCAAGTACAAGTAACTTTGCCTGAGGAATCTATAATAGCCTCCCTTTGTGTAGTTATCTTGTAAAACTATTGCTGATTCTTAGAACCAATCCTCTAACCTTTCTTTACTTCTAAACCTACAGTTAGATTGAGTCTAGTTTTGTGTCTAGATATAGTCCTAGCAGGCCCCAAAGTGTAAGTTATAAAGTGTGACACATAAGAAGATCTACTATAACCAAAGAACTGCATGATTTTTTCTGATTTATATAGAATGGAACCTGGAACACATGTGTAAAGATGGATATAAAGGATGTGAGATCAAGGTAAACCAAATATGTAGATGAACCAAACTTAATTTATTGATATGGCCCCACTAAGCAGAGATAGTGGATGTAGTGATTTAGCTGAAAGAATAATCCCTGCCACCCTAGGATTTTATCATTCTCATTGCATTTAGGGATCTCACTTCAATGATAGCAGTTACCACAAATTTCTGCCCTGCAAAGAAGGGTTGCCACAGATACCTTTAATGATGACGAGGCTTTTCTCACAAACTTATTTCTAATAGCTGGGTGAAAACTGGTTTTTGTTTGTTGTTTGTTTGTTTGTTTGTTTGCCTTCCCAGGAAGTATGAGCAGGTCTTCCATGATAAAACACTCTAGGATTCCACTCTTCCTATGCCTTTGAGTATATTTCTCTATGGTATATCAATGAATTTATGGCACTTCAACATCATTTAATGTAAGCCACATTCATGTTTCATTCAGCAAACAGTGCAGTCTCTTACAATTTGTGATCCATTAGCAAAGAGTTTGCTCCCTGCTCCCTGCTCCCTGAAACTTATGCTCTGCTTATCTAGAGGTCTTCATCCAAATGGAGGAATACTTCTATGGGTAAACATAACAATTCTATTAAAATGAAAATTAAGATATGCTACTCAGTCACTTTGAGCAACTCATGCTTCTGAATCAACAGGCAAAAGCAGGGAGTTGCTGTACTGGCTAGAGTGAGGGATTCTGACCGCAAGGGTTAAATCGAATGGGCAGTTCATAATACAGGTAAATAAGAGGTAAATAAAAGTATGCCTGGAATACAAGATATACCTTAGAATGTCTCTTGGAACTACCATGCATGCTTTGTGATTAATGTCAATGAAAATCTTTTACAACTCCATCCAGGCAGAAATATTAATGGCCCAGACCCCTCAGAAAAGAAGATAAATTACCCTACCAAGTAAAGAACCATAACCATTTGAGGCACTTGCTGAAGAGAAAAGAAATATAAAATGGGCAATAAAAAATTAAAAAAACAAATAAATAAAACAATTATAAGTACCAGCTACAACCACATGACCAGATAGAAATGGAGCATATTGATGGACAATTGGTCATTTCCTCATACATGTTTGGCATTCATCTCCAATGCTGCAGGAATACACAGACTTTACAGAGCTACTCAAATTATCCTTTATCCTAGAACAGGACCATACATATTTTATAAATGGCACTTTCTACACTTCCATTGTGTTTATCTTTCCAAATATATATATATATATTTTTTTTAATTTTTTCTTTAGACAAGAGCTCTTTGAGGGTAGAGATTATGACTTTTTTTTTTTTTTAACTTTTTGGTGAGCTCAACTTAGAATGGCGGCATCTAGAGCACGAAATAATTAACCCATGGTAGAAAAACAGCTTCAAGAATTGGATCTATGTTTTTATAGGCCACATGAATGGACTGTTTTTTATTCATGCTGGTCCTTCAACACTTAACACAATTTCTATTGTAAACTAGGTATCTGTATGATTGTCCATATTGAGCTTTAGAAAAAAAGAGTAAATGAATTAGGAATAATTTTAATTAGTATTAAATTATTCATGTTTTAAATAGTACTGCATTTGATAGAAACATACACTTTGGGGGAAAAAATAGAAATTGTCAATCTGTAAGGTGGCGAACATATTACTACATAATAATTGTTAATTTTCACAAACATTTGTGCTGGAATCATGGCTGATATAATTTTTCATTGTACAATCATAGCTGTAGACCATGGTTTCATGCATCTGACAAACTAAACAGAAGTTCTGATGGATGGTCCAACCATCTTAATTACCTGTCTCACATGTGCATATCATAACCTCTCAAATGAGAAAAAGTCAAACTTTAGTTTTCAAAGCACTGAATTAGACATGTGTAGCTGAGGCATCATTGGTTGAAGAATTTAGATAATGTGTTTCACAGGACAATAAAATGATGTGAACCCAAAGTTTTGAAAAATATATCTTATTAAAAAACTATCTTTGATAGATTTGCAGGAAAGTATACAAAAGTAGGTTTTTTCAGAAGCAATTGAGATAAGAATATAGTATTTAAGATAATTAGTAGATAAGTTTTCAAATGAATTCAAATTTTTTAGCAAATGTCTCTTCTTGTACTTCATGTGACCTTTATAACTGGAAAAACAGAAAATCAGTCTGTAAGCCATTTTCATTCAGTGGTGCCAGAACTCTGATTTGTAAAGAAAGTATAATAAATGTATTTTTGATTCCATTAATGTAGCATTTACATATTTATGTTAATATTTATTCATAATTATATGAAAGATGCAGAACTCACAGTGTTTTTTAAACTATTTTTATTTATATATAATAAAAATGTATTATTAATAGTGTATTATCTATATACTAATATAAATAAATTAATATGTAATATTAATATATGCATAAATATATAAATACATATGTCATTTTTTTCTGCAGCTGGAAAAGCCTTAATAATGTGAATTTCTGGAATTTGAAGAACCCAGATATTATACTCCACAGTGTTCCTATGATTCTCTAACTTTAATAAGAATTTATTTATTTATTAAAATTATTAGGGGAAGTAAATATGGGTTTAAAATGTCATCTCTATTCGTTTTCTTTCTATCATTTCTTCCAACTGCTCTGCTTCAGATTGGAGAAGCTCTTAAACCTGGATCTGAAGGCAGACCCAAATTTCACACACAACTCTGATTTGCACCAAGCAAAATGACAACAAAAACAGTAACAAGAAAAAAAATATTAAGCTTGGCTTCTTTTCTTCCATTACTACCTATGAGATTATCTAACACACTTCACAAATGAGAAACTGGGAGAAACCTCTTCAAAAGCAGTTTTAGGAAGTCAGTGAGATGTGATTATAGGGGAAAAGATAGGCCTTACTGTCATCATGTTCACATGAAATCCTGCCTTTACATTTCCTTTTTAAAAATAAACAAGAGAGTATAAACACATTAATCCAGCTATAGATTCTTTACAATCTTGAATAATATAGTTCAATAATATTCATAATTCCTGAGTTTTTTTTTTTTTTTTTAAACCAAAGGGCATTGTAGTTTCCAATTTAAGCAATAGGCAAATACTTAACTTTCTGGTCCTGGATTTTAACTATAAAAGTACATTTTAAAATTCTACTAAGAAAATTTACTTACTAATGTTTTACCTTTAGCATAAATATCAAGCATATCATGATCTTATGATACTAATAACACCCACATTGATTGTATGAGTTGAGAGAAAAACCCCCATAGATCTGATGGAAGAGCATCACAATGCAAATCCTTCAGACAGGTATGTATGTGAGTGTTTCAAAAAGAGGAGGAGAATAATGTGACAGCACAGGAAGGGGAAAAGGACAGAAAACGAGGTCAAAAAGGTAGTCTTGGGAAATGTTGATAAGGCTTAGTAGGCCTTGGTAAGGATTTGGAATTTTAAGGATAATTAGAAGTCATGAGAGGGATGAGAATGGGACAATGTCATGATCAGATTAACTGAAGATTTATTTCAGACATATGTCTTCAAAAACATTACTTCAAAGAAGGAGATATAAATATCTATATATTTAAATATATTTTTGAATATTTTTTATTCATTTTACATTTTAACATTATGTAAAATATGGAGAAAATAGCTTGAAATATGAGATTCATAGGAAAAATTAATTAAGTTAGACATCCTTTAGAATGAGTTACTGCTGACCTTTTGAAATCTTCCACATCCAATTGCTATCTGGTCCTGGGGTAAAATTATATGCCTCTCAGCTAAAATGTGACCTTATTATATTTACATTAAGATAATTAAAATTAGTTTTATTTTGAAATGTTCATGTCTTTGCAAATATTGTTACCTTTTATAGAAATAATAACACTGCTATATGTTCTCCAAGAATGGAGACTCATAGAGGTCAAAGGAATTGTTCTGGGTCTTATAGCTAGCTTGTGGAAAAACCGTACATGAGATCTCATTTTTGTACCCCAGTAGCCATAAGTCTTGTCATCATTGCCTCTTGAAATACTGTATTGTAAGTTCCTGCACTGTCCTGACTGTGGTTCTCCATTTGTCTCCTGTAACCAGAAATAAGTAGGATAGTTTGTAAATTTAAGTATTTTTTATATAATTACTTTTTTCTTGTTTCTTAAGTGGAAATATATTTTTTGTTTTGTTTTTAGGTTTGTCTAGAATTAACATTTCATAGTAATGACCAATTATAATTGATATTTACAAAAATAGTAAGTTATAAACATACAAATGTAGATGTTGTTTGAATCATAGATTTTGCCAAAACAGAATTAATACATATTCTTTTATTTACAATAACTATAGCATTGTCTTGCTTCCTGCAGTCTTCGCATACATCCAGTTTCTTTTTTATTATTCTCTGGGATCCTCGTACATTTACATAAGTTTATGAACTCCTACTGCTTTTGCATGGTACCAAGTTCATATCAGGGCTACGTTTTCACTGAAAAAAAAAAATAGTTTCTATTCTTTCCTTTGTGCTCTTTTTTCTTACTCTCTCATTCTTTGGTAGTTTTCTCTCCATTTTCACATCTGTAATGTGAATTACACTGCCATGTGTGTTTTGCTATTGTATCTAACTTTATTGTATGTGCTCAGTCTCCATAATATTGCTTTTACTGTTCTTTTTTTATGCTCTCTGTGTTTCCCTCTATATGTTGTCCTTTCTCCTTACTGAACCGAATGTTTGGTAGATCTTGCAAATTATTTTGGAATACCATTTTAACCTTCTGTATCTTCAGTTATTCTTTTCTCATAACTATATACATTTTTTTTATTTTTATTCTGCTTTTTCACTGGGAAAAAATTACTTATGTTACTTAGAAAATTCTGTGGCTCTAGGAAGATAGCAAAGTGATGCTAAGGCCAAAAGCTATTATCCTGCTCTTCTACAGCATGAAGCCTAACTTTGTGATAGTTTTTTCATTATTTTTTTTTTATATCATGACTTTATCAGTGACCCACAGATTGAATAAAACAGCCTAGGCAATGAAGCAGATTCTGTGAGTTATTTGGACAGCTTAAGTATTTCTCATAGGTACCTTTCAAAATTAAAAGAAAGTGAGCAATGTAAATAATTTTCATAAAATATGTTTTATTCAGAACGTTTTTGATTCTTGAAAATTAATTCAGACAACTTTAACTTTAAGAATAATACTGATAAAATTATCAAAAATGATAATTTTTTTTCTCAGTTTGCTAAGTTTTCTTTTCAAGTGGAATGGATAAGCTTGATTCTCAGGTTCATTTCATTTTATGTGTTATCAAGTTATGTTTGTTAGTTATTTCTTATTTACATAACACAAAAACTTTAGTTTTAAACTCAAAGCAGAGTGAAAATCAAGTGCAAGATAACTGATGCTAGACAATGATAATTATGATGAATGCCACATAGAAGCTCTATATCATATCTTAGTCTCTTCAACTACCTCCTTGATTAGATACATAAATTGTTGATTCTAAAATTATGGAAGAAACATTCTTTTGCATAAGAATCACAGAGGGATAACTTCTGAGAAAGTTAATTACTGGTTCTTAACTCTCACCATGGGATTCCATGACCTACCATGGTATAGAGGAGAAAAGCTCATGCATGTTTTTGTGAAAACCCTGAAGTCTAGGTCTTTTTCTAAAGCTTTTGAATTATGTCACTATGAAAAAAATAAAACATTTAGCCTCTTTAACATCAATTTATCATCTATAACATACAGATAATAATTCTTAACTCCTATGAATATTGCAAGGCGGGACAAAAACGTTGATTAAATTGCTAAAATTCTCATCAACCTGGATAGTTTTCTTTTTTATTTCGTTTTTTCTTTCTTACTCTTTCTTCTCTCCTTTATTCATCATTTCCTTTATCTTCTCTCCTTATTGTTCTTCATTTCTTTCAGTTTTTTAGGAGTAACTAGATTACTTATTTAAATAAGCAGCATTCTTAGCCACAAGGTCACTAAACATTATGTTAAAATAGAGTTATTGTAGCATCTTAAATATTATGCCTGAGTTCTTTGTGCCTTCAAGAAATTTTTATCTCAAATAACTCTTTACCTGCCTTCAAATTTCTTATGAAATATGTTTCTTTCTCGAAACAATATTTAACATTCCTATGTATTGCCTTCTCACATACCCTTTGGGCACTGGAGAAATATGTAAAACAGCGAAGGTGGTAAGGGACAATATTAATAAACCAAACAAGAGTCCTCGGCCAACTCTGCCCAACTCGGATCATTATTGTCAGAGATGCCTGCCATGAGTCTGGCCATGACAGCATATTTTAAAAAGTGTGTTCCTTTGATAAGTACCCTAAATACAAAATCTGCAGCAATTATGATAAGCAAGCATTATGGGCCTAATGGAAAACTGTAGCTTTTTTAATGGGAAGTGAAAAATGTTTTTTTTTTTTTTTTTTTTTAATTTATGGATTGCCCTTTATTTCAGCTTTGACATAAGAAGAAAACAAGAGACTCTAAGGACAGGAGGAAACAATTTGATCTAGTAGTATATTGTCAGAGGTAACTTTGTATTCTCTGAACAACAAATTTTCATGAATTGATTTCAAATGTGAATGCTAAGAGAATATAATGAGTATTGAGAATCTCCTAAAACATCTGAGAAATGACTCTGGAGAGACACTAAGCAGTGGGAAGTATGTAGTTTAACAATTTTAACAAGTGAAAATTCCCTGAGATCAAGACTCAGAAGTTTTCTTCATTGAAATTTTATTTTTGCTACTGTTGCTTACATCTATACTGTTGCTCAAGTTACAGAAAGTACATCATTTAAAACAAAGGATATCAGGAATACATAGATAATTTTCTTATTGTTGCTTTGTATTATTCTTTTATTTGCTTATGATGTTATTGACTGACCAGTTTCCCTTGGCTGAATAATAAATAAAAATATAAAAAATATATTTACCATTATAAAGTGGCCAAGAATGTTCTTTTAGATGTTTTTTCCAAGTTAATTCCCTTCATTTTCTATGTTATATGAAGTAAAATGACTTTACAAAATCATACCTTGCCAAGCCAATAAAATTTGTCTCTGTGCTCCTATTTCTCATCAGTCATTCTTGATATACTCAGATTTGTCTTTAGACATTGCTTTAATCTCTTATTCATCATATTTAATGACGTACAAAAAATTGTGTAGTAAACTCATCATAGTCATCATTTGTCTATGCCCAGTTCTTGTTATCTATTAGCAATACATGTTTTAAGTCTCTCCATATCTCTCTATATATTTCTCCTCATTATTTACTATTGTTTTGCCCCCATGTTCTTTTCTTTGCTTGCTCATCCCTTTTTTCTTACTCTTTATCTTTAAGATCTGCATGTAGAGCTATTCCACAAAATATCCTTTAATCACTGGCATTCATTTACTGAATGCTGGAACTTTGTCATAATAGACAAATTGCAAGTGCTATTTATGACCCATTCTTTATATTAATCTTAAAGTACAGTCTTTTGAAAGGATAAGTGGTCTGCAATCATTTTTTTTCAAACTGATAAACTTAGCTTTAATGAGGTTTTGCATGCCACTGCAAAATAAGATACTGACTATCCACTGATCTCCCACGCTCATAAAGTCAAAGCCAATATGGAAAAATTGAGCACCCAAAAAAGCAGTCTCAGAGAAGAGAAAGGAAATGCCTGGGAGAGGTGTATTTTTGTTGTTGCTTTTTGCTATGCTAATTACAAGAAAAATTTTAAGCAATATTACTTAGAAAAAAGGTCTGGAAAATGAGGCTGTACATAACATCTCTATTTGCATGCAAAGCGATTTAGGGAATTCGCACAATTGTCCAGATAAACCAGGACCAACAACGATTTCACTAGAAACCCAATAATGAGGCAAAATTATATGTGAATGTGCATTTTTACCCTTGGTTTTTATATATTATATTTTTAATGTATTTTTTATATATATTATAGAAGAAAAACTTAGCATAAAGAGTTGTGTTAAACTGGATGAACACTCAGAGAACTCGAATTTGGCTTCGGGATCATTCTTCTTGACCTAAAAAAAGAAGTGCCTTTCAGCCTTTGATTTTCTGCCTTCAAGTTCTCAGTTAATATTTTGCTTCTCCAAAAAAAAAAGAATTTTAACAACAGATAAGAGTCTTGAATTAATTTTGTACATTTCAAAGTGTTCACCATTTTTTCTGGATTTAATTATAATTATGTCAATTTGTTATATTTACTCTATAATTACAATAACTGTTCTGCATTTATTTTTAGTACAGTTCAGAGAAGAGTTGAACGGGTTGTGTATACTGTATGTTAATGACACTTTAAGAGCACATAGAATCAGTGTGTATTTGCTCAGTGAAATTGCACATTAAGAAACCTCTAAGGTATGGAAACAAAAGTAAGAAATGTGTTCTTAAATTTGAATAATGTAATCAGATATGAATGTTGCATAGCATGACAGGAAATTTGATTTGCAACATATGTGTTGCTTGTCTTGTTTTGGCAGTCTTTTTCAGAATATAGCGTGCCCTCCCTTACCTTTATTGTGGAACAAATAGGTTGGAGATATTACATTTAAAAATCAATACTATCTTGAATAAGATAGATCTTGAAAATATTTTGCCTCTTGGAAACAAATGTAGAGACAAATGGGTAAGTAAAGAAAGCAAATGTCTATGTGATTTGGTAATAAAACATTTTGGATTACATTTTCGTTCACCTGTTTAATTGTGTATGTGTGACCTTGTATATTCCTGAACTTTGGTTTTCTTAGCTATAATGTGTTCATGACAGAATTGCACAAAGATTAAGTAAGTCAATGAATGTGAAATGATCAAACACATTATGAAAGCTGTGTAGATGCATTGCTGAAATATTTTTTTCTTGATTCCTATCAAAATGTCTATCAATGAGATCACTAATTCATTTTTAGAAACATTAAAAACAGAATTAAGCTTGTTTACTATAATAAAGATGAAGACTCCATTTTTTAATGTTTGACCACTAATTGCTTTCAAGCTTTCCCTTCCCCTTCCCCTTCCCCTTTTACTTCACAACAGAACAGACTTGTAAGAAAGCTACATATTCCCTCCCTTGGTGCTGACAGACAGTTTGAACCATGCACATGCACATCCCACCTCTTAATCACAATTAAAACTCAGTCATCCTTCCCCCTTGAAGTTTTTGGTTTCACTCCAGACCAAACTCGATCCCTTATTTTTGTGAATCCTATACATGTTTATTGTGTGAACAATAAACTTTATTTCATTTCTCATACCCACTGGTGTTTATGTCATTTATCCCAACAACTTCATAAATTCCTGGTGTAGGAATGAGGGGGTGGACGTTAGGCAATGCCAAAAAGTTCTGCTTTTCTCCTGTCTTAAAATGGCTTACTTCCAGGTTATAGAACTGGGATGCTTAGAGAAATATAAATATATTGTTATTCTTACTCCAAAGGGAGCTACCAGATATGTGTCTAATTGAATATCCCCCACCTAATAGGACTCCAATAATACCTATGTATTCACAGTTCAGAAAAAGGAACCAGGGAAGGATGAAGGAAGAAAAAAAGAATAAAGAAAAATAAAGAGGACAGCAGGAGAAAGAAAACTAGAAAAGAAGAGAACCACAAAATCTGTTACAATATTTCACTGTATGCCTGGTGGCTGATGAGTTCTTTCAAGAATTTGTCTTTTATTTTTACACCTCTAATAAAGGTGCAAAAAATCTTGAGAAATTAGTTTACTGCCCCTAATCTCTTATCTTTTTTTGTCTTATTATTATCAAAGATAGAGGACACTGTTTTTTGAGAGAAACTTCAATTTGGAGAATATATTTAAGAATGGGGAAAATGCTATATGTTTCAATGTAAAATATTATAGTCATGTTTATATCTAATCTTTTGGCCTAAATTTATTTTAATCAGAGAGGTGTTACATGTAGTTTATTTATTAACATATCTAAAATATGTAACATATTTCTAAGAGTATATAAATGGACTGATAATACACATGTAGCAATACTTCTTAATGTCTCAGAGATAATATGTAGGCTAAAGCCTGTAAAACTGAATGAGAAAAATAGTATTTATTAAACATGCCTATACACAATTTAAAATTTTTTTACGAATCATTAGAAAATAAGGGTGAAATGAATAAGCAATGTTGTTAAAATGATATGGCATTAGCATCTACAGAGATACTAATAAGAAAAGAGGATTAGAAAGACATTAGAAAACTAACTCTCAAAGAGAATAATGAAATGAATTCGATAAAAGGCTATTCGGAATATGTTTCATGAATGAATATAAATATGATTGAATGTGATTGATAGGACTTATGAGAGGCGATAGAAATTTTAAAGGCCAAGTATTTGGATGAATATGTTTAGAAGCATGTAAAAAGGAACACAGGTGGCCAGAGAATAGAATAATATGGATAATAGTTTAAGAAAAATATGAATATAATTATCTTTTCATGTTCAAAAACCTAGTAAACATTGTATGGCAAAACATTCAGAAAATAAGCAAACCAAAGTAGGTAGAATATCTCCTATATGCTGTGTTATACATAAATTCGTTCCACATAGGCCTTGAGGCAATCTTATGAGTCAAGTGAAATACCTCTAAATGTTTTGCCTAATATGTCTTACAGATGTGTATTATTTGTCAGGAAGAATATTTAACAAAATGTTAGTATTTACATTCCTTTCAATGAGGCATTCTTTCTTCAGTGTACCACAGAGAATCCCCTCTCTCTTCATGCCTTTGGTCTTCATGCCTGCTTGGACCTCAAAGACCTTCATGCTGGTAAGCATTACTTTGATATAGCGTAGCATAAAACTGAAGCTCAGAGAATTTAAGTAGCTTTCTCAAATTCAAACCGGGAATACCTAGCATAGAAAGAATCTGGGCAAAGAATTCAAGGTCTTTCTATGTTCACTTCTTTTTTTGTGTTTGTGTGCATTGCCATTTTCACTCCTGTGGTAGGAAGTATAATGGTCTTCCAAGATGTCCACATCCTAATTCTTAGAAACTGCGAACATGTCACTTTGAATGGCAAAAGGGAATTCAGATTGCAGATGAGATTAAGTTGCTAATTAGCTGACCTTACAATAGGGAATTAGCCTGTATTATATAGGTGGGCCAAATTTAATAGCATAAATCCAGCATTAACCCATCTTGCTGGATCAGACAAACAAGAGAGAAGGAAGAGAAATTGGTGTAAAAGAAACTAGACCTGTACTTCCTAGTGTTGAAGATGTAAGGAGAGACTAAGAATGTAGGTGACTTCTAGAAGCAGGGAGCAGTTGGGACTGCTATAGCTATAGCTACTACATGAGGTCAAATGAACCTATGAGAACAAATAAATTCTGTCTTCCCTTTTTTTGATAGTGATGTATGTGTGTGTGTGTGTGTGTGTGTGTGTGTGGCTGTGTGTGCGCACGCGCGTGCACTCGTAAGTGTGCACGCGCCTGTGTGTGTAGAACTCCCACTGGGAAGGGTAGTGCTGCAGAATAAAGTTAGGACCCTCGTTTTTGAGATCTAAAGTTATTTAGACTTTACTACATAATATTTAGAAATAATGGCTTTCCTTGCTGCCAAAGTCCTCGTCTTTGCTTTGGGAGCTAAAACCATGACTAATAATAAAAATGTATTTTTTTTATATGAAATTGTCTTCAACTTAGCTATGGAAGCTTGTGTTTATTTTGTCTGATGCAGATTTTGAATACTTCTGAATTCCTTGACCCTATCTTAAATTCTAACAAATTTGCACTTAAGTATCTCTAGATCTCCCACCCCATGTTTACTTCACAATACAATACTGCCTAGCCCATCATCTGATCTCTCATGAAAAATTAACAGGTTAGTAATTTTCCACTCACTGCTTGATGCTCTGAATATAATATAATTATTGCAGAAACAAGTGAGATTTCATAGAGAACAGGACACATAAGGTATGAAGGCAGATTTATTTCTAGACTCTGCTAAGATAGTGAGAACACTTGTTAGCATTTAACAAGAAAACAACTAAATCACACTTCCTAATAATACATCCTGATGTTATTTTATAATGATTATCTCAAAGCAAGTACCATTTTCTAATAATAAAAAGCAATGAACAATTTAACCTTAATATAATCTTATTCTAAGTGGCTTGTTGCTATGGGCAAAATTTCTACTATAGTGAACATGTGAAGATACAGGGAGTTTGGCAATAGCATAGTGCCATGTTTCCAACCCTTTTAGGACCTAAAATTTTGTGATAGAAAGAGAAAGGCATTTCTTGTAAGTGGGTTATGTTTCCAGAATATCCTAAAGCTAGTTAGCTGAAGGGAAAGGTGGAATATCTGGTCAGGTCCTTAGAAGAAGGTGATGTTTGTCTCCAGATGAGTTATCATTTGTGCCTTTGTATTTCTAGTTTCTATTTTAAAATATACTAACTAAAATAAAAGTGCAGTTGGTTAAAATTACCCTTTTCAAATGCTACTGAACTCATAGACACATTTGATGATAACTCTGAGGTCCTTCTTTAATTAAGGGGACAATTTAATTGGTGTAATCCTCATAGTGCAATCAATCCTAAACAGAGAACTATGATTCTGAAATTGTTGTCATCATCATTTTTGGTAATAAACTTATTTAGGAACACTTAAGTGTACTGTGTTCTCACTATGCACTATGGAATAAAACTTTTTTACATTTAATGTCCTCATAATTATTTTTAGCAATTTAGTATTATAGGTACTATTATTCTTTTGTTCAAGGGAGAGAAACACAGATACAGTGAGATTAAGAGACTTAACGTTGAAGATGATCTGGAGAGTAAGTGGCAATTTGAGTTTTAATTCTGAGTGTCTGTCACTTAATACCATTTTTTAAAAAAGTGACCCACTTAGACCTGTATGCAGAAACTTAAAAGAAAAAAATTACAATTGTAATACTGGCAAACAAATAAAGCACTCTTATCAGATTTGTATACATATCTAGTTTTTCTTTTTAATATTTCTAATATCTTTAAGGGATTAGCCTTCTATATGAGAGATAATCTCCTAAATGGAATTATTTAAACAAAATATCCAGAAAATAATTCCCTCAGAGAACTAAAATTGATAATTAAAACATTGCTATGATTGTTTCCAAGTTGGGAGGAAAACATTCTCTCTCTCTCTTTCTCTCTCTCTCTCTCTTTCTCTCTCTCTCTCTCCTTCTTTCTCCATTTAGCTTAGGTGAGCTGTCCCTGCTCTATGTTCTCCTGTGTGCAATGGACTATGCAATTATTACTTCATCTGCCAATCCTCTTCATGAGATTGTAAGATTTTGGGGGACAGACGCTATATGATATTTTTAATGGCAGGAAGCATTAAGTGTTTGAATGTATTTTTTAGAAGATGAAATTAATTTCAGTAATGCAAGGCCCTCATCCAACATGAGTCTACTTCTAAGATATCAGAGACCAAAATATTTCTCAGCAACAAAGGACCTAAAGAACTTGACACCAAACCAGTGATATAAAATGGATCTTTATCTTTCCACCTTTCTAACATCAAGGTGATGTCCTTTATAACTGACCTCTGCATTTCCAGGATATTTTTATGTAAATGAATGGTGTTTAAAGGGAAGTCAGAGTTTTCAAGGGTTTCTTCTTATCAATACATTAAGGTAGTTTTTTTTTTATCCTCTGTCATTTTTCTAATGACTTTAATAAAATATCCGGCCTATAGATATATTTTCTTCTACTTTCTTTTCACTTCTGCTAACCGGCCTCTACTCTGTTAAGAAACAAAACTCTTTCTCCTTCTTTCCACCTCTATCTTTTCCTTACATTCTGCCCCTCTCTCAGTGCTCCGTCTCACACTCTGTATCTGTGCCTACCTCTCCCTCTCTCTTTCTCACTCTTTCTGCTTCTCTGACACACATACACACAGTGCTTTCCTTGTTTATTTTCTAGTGACTGTGACCATGTCTGCGGTAGTAAAACATTAGATAAAAGAAGCTTCATTGTTTGGGCTTGAAATTTTTGCTGAAAGAATTGGTGATTAGAGCAGATAAAAAGAGAAACGGGATAAACACTTGAGACAGAGGAGCAAGAGATTAAATAAATAGAAGGGCCAAATCTAGGGTCTCTAAAAATGTCCATATGTCTGAAAAAGCTGATTTAGCAATAGTTCAAAGTGAATTGTTTTTCATACTTTTATTTTGCTAAGACCAAGAACATATATATGTGATACACATCCTGTCTAAACTATTTTGTTCAATTAATCACTGTAACTGTACACCTGCTTTATTTGATACTGATATTGATTTCGTTTTAGCTAATTTTACATAGACATTACACCTGCATCTCCCTAAAGGTAATATTTATTATGGCATTGAAATGCATAATTTGCTAGAAAACATAAACAGAGTAAATAATTAGCTGATTTACAACTTGCTTTAGATAACATCTTCAATTATTAAAATAATTAGTGAAATTGAATTCCAGATTTAAAAAAACTCAGCTTAATTTAAACTTATTCTTGAAGCTACTTTCTGACCCATTTTAACATATTACCTACTGAAATACTCAAAGAAAAGAAAAATTTTAGGCTTTGTGTTTAAGGTGACTTTTTTCCAGTTCACTCCCTTTTTTTTTTTTTTAATTTTCTACTCTTTTGTATCTCTTTCCCTAGATAAAAAAATTTGACCATCTCAATACAAATTAGTTTAGTTCATTTTCTTTGAGTGTCTGTGTTCCTTGAGCAAAAGGTTTGCAAGAATTCAGTGTTTTCTGCTTTTTGGACTCCTCTGCAAGATATGGGTAATTTGTCTTCCTTTCTCTGTGTTATTCTGAAAAAGAAAACTTTAAAATCTGTTTGTTTTTTTTTTAGGTAATGTAATTTGCTCTAAAATACAAACAACATTTCTCTTAAGACAAAAGATAATGAACATTGTAGAAAATCTGACTACCTTCTGAAATGCTGTTCAGATTGCTACTGTTTCTAAAAATGAGCATTGGCCATTAATTTGGGGTTTCACATAATATAAATACTTATAGATTTATGGTATGAATATATATGAATATATATCTATGGGACTATTTTACCCCCTTATAAAAGTCAGTTTAACACAATTTGAGAACAAAATGTTGTGTATTTCACTTTCTCAAAGATATTCATGTTTTTCTCATTCTAAGTAAGTTTCTTAGAATCTATCTGCATCTCTGTAATGATCATAAACTTTATTTTATACTAGAAAATTCCGTAGGAAAAATGTGTAACGTACAGAATATTTCCTACCATGCCCTTAAACTATGTAGGCTTAAAAAAAAAAAACTCGGAGCAGGCACCTACAGCCCCCTGCTCTGTCTTATTTACACGTATATATTTCATTCAGATTTATTTTTTTAAAACAAAACAAGCATGTTTTCTATCATAAAGTGCAAGAAAGTGGAGATGAGATCCTTTGTTTTCCTCTTTTATTCACTTTCACTTCCCCACCTTTAATTGCTCATAATCTTAAGGGGACTTACGTTTCTGCATCCTTTAATGATCAGAGTTCTTGTATATTGAGGTCACAGGCCAAATTAATTTTGGTTGCCTTGTCTTCTTTAAAAACTTTATTTTTAAACTCTTGACACGATGACTCTGGAACCATCTTTTGGTTCCAGAAGGACTATAATTTCCCTAGCAATTACCATAACAAGCAAGCCCTGAATGAATTTCTGTAGCCTATGGTCTCTTTTTCCATGAAAAAACTAAGTCACCTATGAGAAGTCCATGGTGTACCCATGGTAAGTATGATGTGCATTACAGGTTAATCTGAGAAAAAGTTACTAAGAATGATATCTACGGTTCTTCTTCCTTCCTGGTCAAATTGTATTTTCTGTTACTAAATGTCATTTTGCTTTTAGCAATATAAACAATTATACAAAAATTTGTACCTTTTGGTGATAGAATCAAAACCTTTCTTTGTTCAAAACCTTTGTAAATATTCCAATGTTTGTATTAGCATTAAATTTTGTGATCTTTCATAAAAATTCAAAAATTACCCTATAGAGTGGCCTCTTTCTTTTATTGGCTCTTTTAGTCTAAATCAACAAGGTCTCAATGAGAGAGTCATTAGAGGACAAAGCTAGTTTCTTGATAGAGGAAAATAAGAGCCTTATAGCCTTTCATAAAAATATTTATTTTTCTAAAATTCATGTGTGTTTTCACCCAGCAATACCTATAGGCTATTTGAAGTAAAGTAGATAAAATGGAATACATTTTGACATGCTGCAACTGTAACAGGGTTTTAAATTTAGGCCAATTTAACACTTTTATTAGGTGCTATCTATGCTTCAGTTTCTATATCAAGAGCAGGGTATATATAAATAGCTGTCTACGACACACTCCCTGCACTACTAAAAACTCAGTCTGGTAAGGAAGATATATAAATAGCTAATCCTACAGTATGAAGATAAAAGCAATAACACAAAATGTTTCACAGACTCTATCTTAAGTGCAGAAGTTACTTCTAATATATTGAATTAAAGCACTCCTTATTTATTCTTTAATGCTCACTGACTACAGGGTGAACAAAATCCTGCTGCTTTGAGTACAGTAGAGTGGAAACTCTTTAAAGGATCTACCCAGCCATGGCAAGCACATGCTGGGAAATATTCCTAAAAAGTTTATTGGCCCTCTTCCCAATTTCCTTTGGATCTCTTACCTTTGGTTCCATTTGCCCTTTTATGATGACTTTGGACAAATATTCTGACTTGACTCTAGGCCCACAGTCTTATGAACATTTTTTGTTGTTTTTCTTCCCAGTTCTCTGTCTTATAGTTACAGATAAGAACTCTTTCTTTTTCACATTGATATCACAGAGTACATGGAAGGGAGCAATACTCTCAGTGATGTGTTCCTATATCCAGCTCTCCGGGGCATGGTACGGGGGGAGGAACAGACCTGAGTTATAGCATTTCTTGATTTTTATGGTGTAAAAACTATCATCGTAAATGATATCAAGCCATGATGTAACTGAATACAGCGCTAAGAATTTCTCAATTCTTAGGAGCCAGAAAAAAGCCGACTCTAGCCTACCACTGAATATTCGCTTCATAATACCATTTTAACGTGTTTCTAAAGTAGAAGTGTCAAATACATAACTGAATACTAAAGATTTTGACATGTAGTACTAAAAATTAAATCTGCTAGAATAAAGGAAGAAACAAAGTAAAATGCACCAAAGAAACTACCACTCTTGGCAATGTGTGAATGGTAGAATTCAGAATCTAATACATCAGAGGCTGTTCTGATTTCACCTGATGAATAATGAGCAGAATCACTCTTCTCTTTCAGGCAAAATTTGCTTAACATATGTAACATATAATGTGAACATTATAACATTCCCAGATATCGTTTTTCTCTTTGTTAAAGTATTCAGAAAGATGCCACTTCTGGGCTTTCCTGAGGGTAAGGATGATTCAATAAAATGTGAACCAAAGTGACAAGTGTCAAATCCATGAGCCAGGCTTTAAGGGGGAGTGTTGGACTTTCTACTTCTTTTCCTGCTGTGGTGATCATAAGGCCTAGTATTAATATGATGATGTCATGAGAAATATGGACCAACACATAGAAGGCAGTGGCCCTGGAAGCTGGCCTGCACATGCAGAACCTCAGTGAAAACCATCCTCTTGTGTTAAACCAATGGGATTTCGTGTATTTATTATCTCAGCCCAGCCTATCTTATTCTACTAATAAAATATGTACTTAAGTTCAGAAATACTGGTGGGATCATAGTTCTTGTTCACAATTTAGGTTCAATCTTTAATAAATTTTTTTACTGAATTTATAAAACCTTGAGTTAAAGAACTCTTCCCAAAAGTGCACATCAAATGATTCCTTGTGATTTCCCTCAGGAGGTGTGGAAAGTGGCAATTTGCACTTCTTTCTTAATAGAATTTTTAATGTGTGAAGATTATGTGATTTTTTATTTTACTGTATGTGTTCTCCTGTGTTTTAAAAATCCACCTTCAAGACCAAGTAAACCCTACATGACTGCTGTATTTAATACACAGAGTGTAAAGAACCACATAAGGAGTATCCATTAATGAATACTCTGGTTGCGACATACCACCCTCTAAAGCATTGCTTCTTGGTAATAATAGAGCTATTTGTTTTAGTGCTGTCCTTTTAAAGTGAGCTGTGTAGTTATAAAAGAATAACTATGACTATATAACAAAGAACTGTGGAAAATTTTCAAACTAAATTCACCTACCTCCCCAACACTGCAGATTGTAAGAATGAATCAAATTAGAAGCTGAAGATTCAAAATCATTTCTAAGTGATTCTGATCTTGCCCTCTCTAATATTTACTGGAAAACACTGGGATAACGATTACGGATATCTTCACTCAACAACTCATGATACTTTAAGAGTTTATTATTTAAACTCTCAGACCCATAGTATCTTCATCAGAAATATAGACAATGCCTCTTTTTGATAAGGTTATAAGGATGAATTATAATAAGTATGTAAAATGCCTCAAACATATATGTTTTTCTGGATATTTCTCAGAATATTAAAGTTATTCTAGTGTTCTAAATATGATAAATTACTTTGTACTTTACTCAGCATAGCTATAATTTTATATATTTAAATCATTTTGTCTCTCAGTTTTTACCTTTCTATTAGGTATTTCCAGTTTTTAATCTATACTGCACTGTGCCTCATACTTGCATATTTTAAAGTTTACATTAATAATTATTCTTTTATTGCATTGTAACACAACCCTATCGATTAATTTGCAAAAATGATTCACAATTAATTAATCAGAATTAGGATTCAGGCATATTTCCTGGATACCCAAAGGTCATAATAATATATCCAAGGTTTCCTGATTCTTTCTTGTTCCTTCCATAAATCCATGGTGGCTGCAGGATAATACTCAGAATAATAAAGGGTGGACATATAAAACATCTCTCAACTATAAATTTAATTATATCTACAAAATTATATCTCTATATATCTATATATCTACATAGATATTTATATCTATATACATGTAAATATCTGTATATTTATATCTATCTATCTATATATCTATATATCTATATAGATATTATATCTATATATCTCTCAACTATATATTTAATTATATCTATCAAAAACTACAGTACTTTTAATCATCCTGGAAATTTCATAGCTACATAACAATAGAAAAGGCATATCTTCCTTTGGTAACCGAAAGTTCACTGTGTGTTAGATTGTTTTCCCAACTTTACTAGAAAAGATCAACTATAGGTTGCAAAATCTATTGCTTTCAAATTTGGTATATTTTAGATTGTTATTTCTTATGATCGTCCACATTTGGCAGCTATAGATTCTGACAATTTGCTGCCAAGTAGAGATTTCAACATCTTTGCTTCTTCTGAGTCCTGCTAATATAAAACATATAATATATAATCAGACTGGGGAACTTTTCAGCACAGCTCGAATATCATTATCTCTATAAGTGCCACTGATTCACTCTCTTTATAGTAAAACTAGAGAGCACACCTTTTTTCTGCTCCCACAGAACCTCACACATGTCTATTAGAGCATGTTCTACCCCATACTAAAATTTTCTCTGTACATACCTGTTCTTTCTAATTATCTTGCAATGCCTTGAGAATAGAGAGTGTATAAATATACTTATATATCATCTAACTATGTCCTTGTTTTATAATGGTGTTAATGTCCATTGTTTAAAATAAAAGTAGAATGAATAATTACTGAAGTCATGATTAAGAGAAAAAAGACCTGCAACCTACATATCATTTTCTTTATGTTTTATGTTCATTCTGGCTGTTCAGACATCAAAACCCAGTGAACCAGCTCTAATTCATGTTCTTAGTTTAAAGTTTATGTGTCTACTTGCTTGTTTGTGTAACTCTGTGAGTTAAAATGGAGCTTCAATAAAGACGAGATTCATCCCCATACCCAGAAAACTTCTACCATGGGATTTGAATCAGCCTGACATTTAATAACCAGATAGCTGCTTATGCAACCTAATTGATGACACAGTCAGAAAATTCTTTACCTACACAGAAAAATGACATTACAGTGAAATGAAATAAATTTAAAGGCTCTCTGAACCAATGGTATCTATGTGATGACAATATTTGGTGAATAAAAATATTTAAGTTTTTGATAAGGTGATGCTTTCTTGATGGGAGCGATGTGAAAATCTAGTCCTAATATGAAGTCACATTACTGGGATAAAAATAATGAGCTCTGGTGAGAGCTTGCATTGAAAAGCTCAGTTTACTTTTAGCAAAGCATGGTGTCTTCATGTCTATACAAATATCACAATAGTACCATATTTTCCTTTAGGACACAAGAAACACACTATAAACTGTGGTTCTTCTCCTATCTCTGAATAGAGCCTTAACCTCACAGAGAAAAAGTATTAGTCAATGTAATGTAATTTGAAAGGTGTTGCAATTAATATTCCCCTACCTATATATTTCTTCTCTACACATATATGCAAAAGAAAAGGACTCTAACAATTGAGTTGTTGGGGCTAAATAGCTAGAGAATTCTAGAGCATAGACAGAAACTTCCAGAGAAGTAGTTAACAAGTGCCCTCAAAATAACCAAATTTATTTTTATTTTTACAAGCCTCATATGAGAGTGAAGAGTACTTACTTCTGTTTACAAATTTGAGCAAATGTGAATTTATTACAAGTGTTTATATTTTTTCTTAACACAGTAGGATTTAATGGTTTGTAGTCAATAGGTTACATTTACTTGACCTTACTTCCCACTGCTTTAATTTAAATGACTTTAAGATAAATTGTTTCAAAGTGCATATATTTGGAAAGAACAGAGCTATGAGGTTCATGCTTTGCTTACTGTTTCACAAGAATTAATCTGCATTTTGTCTCTGGGCCTCTGTTGTGGTGCACATATGGCGTGGAGTGATGCCCACTGATTGGAGACCCCCTGTGATACAATGGGCAGCTGAAAGATGGCATTTTAGGATATTGTTGATGTAATCTATGTTCTAAGTATCATTCTTATGGCATTGATTTATTTATTTGAGTTATTTTTCTTGACATTTTAACAAGATGCATCCATAGCAATTGCCCCAGGGATACTTGATTCAGCGTTTAATAAAAATGCGTGATTAAATAGGAAGATACAATCCAGGAATTAGAGTTCTCTAACGAAAAATAGGACTTAATTACTGAGATAAAATGATAAAGTGAAAACCGAAGAAATTAATTTTATTTCAACATTGTTAATCGTCCATTAACATGTGCATATGCCTAAGCTCTTTGTAGCAGGACAGACCAAAGTTTTTATCATAGAAGTTTTCTCATTGTTATTTTACCAATTTTTGCAAAAAAAAAAAAAAAAGTTGGGAAGCAAACTTGGGAGAGAAACAGAAAGGTGTGCAATATGGATATTAAAATACAAATACAGGTTTAATAATGGTCATGAGGAAAATTAAGATTACAATTAAGCGTTTATCTGGGTTTGTGAGTAAAGACCCTGATTCCAGTATCCATGCCAGCAGTTGCATAAAGCTGATCAAATCTATTCTTCACACCATTCTTTGTTTCTCTATCATACATTCCTGATCACCTTTTAACTATACTTTCACATATATTCTCATTTCAGCATTATTTTTTTCACTCACCCACAGATAACCATTAACTCTTTCTCTCTCTTCTACATACACACATACACACACATGGAAAGAGAGAGAGAGGAAGGAAACCTATACTTACGTAATCATAGATCAATGCATAGATAAATATGTAGTTGTAGAGAAAGTTATAAACAAAGAAACAAAAAGGACGTGTGGATGTATTTTCAAAATTAAGTATATTGATCAATCAGACATATAGCTTCATTGACAAACATATAAGCCTGTGTGAATAAATTATGTAAGATAATGTGGAAGAAGAAAAGTGAGATGAAAGAACAGGAAGACTGATTTAAGAAATAAGGGCTGTTTAAAAACTCAAAGATTCTCTATATGGGTGAACTGAAAAGAGGATAGAACTATAGCTTGGTGGTCCATGAAGGAAATAGAGACTACTGGTACTATGACTTTAAAATGACACCAGCAAATTGGTGCAACATTTATGCTTTTGCCAGGGACGATTCAAGCAAACAAATGTGTTCCCGGGGTTATTAAATTGAAAATGAAGGAATAAGAAATATTATATACTAACATATTAATTATAAGTTATATCTGTTTCAAATAATGTTTGACGTCTCAATGGAAACAATTTTCCAAGTTGCACCTGGTGAATTGGAGGCAGGAGTGACACACGTATATCTACTGAAATGGATTTTTGAAGGGTTGATAATACTGGCTACTAATATCCTGTGATATACAAAAGGTTAGAAGACAATGTATGTAAATTATGTTATTGTTAATCAAATGATATTGGCTTCCTTACTAAAAGGTACACATTCTTTGACTTCCTTGGAAAGGAGGAATGCAGTCTTCCTTAACATTCAGTATCGACTTTTTCTAAATTTAAATTTATTTTATTACAAGCAATACTGTTTAATTTTTATTTTCATGTTTATATGACATTTATATTGTTTGTATATGTCCTTTGTCTATTTTTAATTAAATTTATTGGGGCAACATTGGTTAATAACTAGACTTTGGGTGGTGAGCATTCAACAGCATACACAGATATCAAATTATAATTTTATAACCTGAAAATAGTATCTATTTTCTTAAATCTAAATTGTCTGACATGCCTAATCTAATAGGCTAATATATCTTTGCAGCTTTTTCCTCTGTTTTTCCATTTCATAATGTTTGAAATAACTTCCCATAATGTAATATTAAATCATCAAAAAGATGAACCCAAATAAATAAAAAAGTAACATATGCTTAATTTAATAATTTATAGATAGTTATTTAATCTAAAGTACAGTGCATCAACTAGGAGTAAAGCTGATCATTTTAAAAAATGCTATTTATTTGATTTCATCTTTTTCTGGTGTCTTTGTTGCTGCCAAGTTCTGACTGTGCTTATCCTGAGTCAGTGCGCCTTCTGTCCCTGCCTTAAACGCCTCTAGATCCGATTATTATAATACCCGTGGTAGCACTTTGCCAAGAATCCTCAAGTGAGAATCTAAATCTCTTCGAACGGGAAATGGTTATAAAAGGTGAACAAAACACTTTTCTGGTCACAATGGAGTTGAGTGTCTGCCATTGCCTGCCTGTGAATCCACGCCTGCTCTATAATGCTTCATTTACCTTAGCAGGGCCTTCTGTTCTCAGCGCCGATATTTGCTCCAGAAAATGTGATCATGTAGATTAACTGTCCTCGCAGATTCTCCCTTTACAGTCACCCAAACAAAGCAGAAGTCTATTTTTTTTTCCTATTCCACAGCATATCTTTTTGTTTCTTTTCCTATGGGAATATTCATTCTACTAAGAATTAAAAGCAAAAAATTCTATTTCTCAATATTAAGTTAATTCTTAGTTCACATGACAATTTTTTTCTCATGCTTCATTTATATATTTTTATTTTTTATTATTTTTTGGCTAAATGTTTTGTTGAAAATTTAGAAATAATTTTATAAAAACAATGTTTAAAATTCCATGCACAGACACAGTGTATATATTTTACAAAAATTCTCTTGTCCCTGTTTTTTCCTGAGTTAAATGTATTTTTAGCCAACTAATTAATACCAGGAAGATAAAATTAGCTTCTCATTTAATATGAAATATTAATAACTCTGAGTCTTTAATAGTAAGAAATACTTTATAGAATTAAAAAGCAGGACATTAATTCATTCAATGATAAAATGGAAAGCTTCTAACTTAAGGAATTTTCACTGTCATCTTAAAAAGTAAATCTTATTGGAGATCTCAACCCAGATATTCAATAAGTGGAAGTGTGACTACAAACCTAACTGTTTTGCATATAATTTTAAAGTTAAAGAAAAAAAAAAACAAGCTGAGAGAAACTTTGCTAAGTGAATGTATATACAATCCAGAAAAAAAAAAAAAGGTTTTTTTTGTCTATAAATAACATCCAAAAATAATTTTTCTAACTTCGTATCTAAAAGTTTAGATACACTTATAACACAAATCAACCAGGTAAGAACACATGGGTTGTCTGTTAAATCACCAAGCTCTATCTCTGTAATTAATCAAAATTTCTTTCAGTAATAACTTCTGTTCAGGAATACAAAATATGGTTTGAACTTTCTCATTCTCTCTCTCCTATTCTCTTCCCATGTCTTTTTGTACCCCTTCTCCTCTCTCCATATGATTTATAAACATTTATCTTTCTTTAGAAATTTACTCTTATATTAAGATATAATCTTAAATTAAATATGATTATGAAAAACAAAAATGGTTCTGTGAAGTTAGAGTTTTCATAAGAAATCCTTCATTATTTTGCTGCTGCTCATTTTATTTTTTCACTTAGATGTTACTTCAGACCTTTATATATTTTTTATCTGAAGCACTACATACATGTTTGTTCGAATTCAATCATGCTGTAATTTTTAATAATGGGAAAAAAAGGAAAAAACAAAAACAAATAAATGAAAGAACAAAAGAAGCAAGAAAGGAAGGGAGCAAGAGGAAAGAGAGAAAAGAAATGTGTTGTGAATAGTCTTTAAACAAAATAACTGGTCAATGCACAAATAATTCTTCAAGTAAAAACAATATTATTTGGTTGAATAGAAATCATTAATAGATGCAATACTTTACATTACTTGAGAGTGGATGAACACATTGCTGCTCTGGTGTAACGAAGCAAGCCATGGCCCATAAACTACTATAGTATAAAAGAATTTTTGTTGGGCTGAGAATCATGAGACCTGACCTATGGCCTCAGTTCAACTAGGTTCTGTGGTAAACTTTCATAAATTTCATATTTAAAAATAAGAGATACTGCATTTGTTATCATAATAAGCCCCCATGTATCATAGTCTGGACTCAAACAAGTTCATGCCAGCCAGACTTTGTTACTTTTTTTCAATTTTTTTAAAAGGCAATTTAGTCTTTTCAACAGATCCTGAACATAACAGTATTGTGTTTATGGCTATTGTTAGTCAGCCAGGCCAATGAATACCACTACTGGTTTTCTGGGTGCATCAGCCCCCAATGAATGTGGGCTTCACTCTGTGATTGCTACACCAGGCACCTCTCTCTCCTGCTATCCAGAGCACAGTATTTCTCCACTTATGACTACTCTGCATAACAGAAAGGACAAGTTCCTACTAGTACTAAATTCTTGAGCCTTTTGATGGTAAAGCTCTAACGTAGCCTGTGAGTGTGTGCATCTGGGAGATAGAATTAAAGAACCATTCTGTTCTGGCAGAGTGTTCCCAGGCACTGTCGATTGTACAGTAATATGTTTCATAGTTCAGTGAAATAGCTCATTCAATATTTTAGGAAAATATTTATTACAGTCTACTCCTACCTTTCATAGGTCTCATAAATGAGTATAATGGAGACTGAATAGAAAGATAAATTCTACAGACCATTCCAAATTATGTCCAGAACTGCTCCTTTATGATTTAGACAGCCATATCAAGTTAATGTTTTTATACCTAGTTCTCTCTTACTTTAAAATTTATATTTCTCTAAGCAGCTAATTCTTACTGCTGCTAATGGGTTTCTCTTAAATAGTCTCATCAGTTTTCTGTTTATAAACACAGTACAAAATCCCCAAAATAAGCCCTGTTTACATTCTTTTTCAGATAGTTTCTTCACCACATAGACAAATACATTTTAATTAGGAATTGTTATGTTTCACCAGATATCTTTAGACGATCTATCACTTAGCAGTAGATCAAGCTTAAGCTAACATTAGTGTTACACTGCAAATAAAGGAACAACAAAAAAGAAAAACTTACTGACATGACCTACTTACTACAAGCTGCTAACAGTGATTATTTCTCTACTATAGAGTTGTTCGTGAGTATTTATGTTCTCTTTTCTCGTTGTCTTTATATTTTTTTTCAAGAGAGTTACAATGAGGATGTATGAGATTTTAAAACTAAAAAAAAAAAAAAAAATCAGCAATTCCTCTTCTGGGTATTTACCCCAAAGACTTGAAAACTCATATTCGAAAAGATATTTGCACACTGATGTTCATAGGAGTATATTCACAGTGGCCAAGACATGGAAGCAACTGAAGTGTCCTAGGATAGTTGATTGGCTAAAGAAGCTGTGGTACATATATACAATGAAATATTACTCAGCCATAAGAAGAGATGAAATATTGCCATTTGCGACAACATGGATGGACCTCAAGATAATCATATTAAGTGAAATAAGCCAGACAGAAAAAGTTGAAAATCACATGATATTACTTACATGTGGGATATAAACCTAAAAGCAACAAATGAACAGGATAAACAGAGACTAATGGACATGGTTGATAGACTAGTGGTTACCAGAAGGGAGGAGAAAGTGGGAAGGTAGACAGGAAAAATATGTGGTGACAGAAAGAAATCTAACTATGGGAGGTGAACACAGAGTGTAAATATATATATATATATATATGACTTACTGTTAAAATGTACAGCTGAAACTTACTGGATTTTGTTAACCAATGCCACCATAAAAACAAATTAATTAATTAATGAAAAAATATTCATAATAAATAAATAAATAAATAAATAAATAAATAAATGAATAAAACTTTTAAAAAAGGAGGAAAAATTTGTTTTAAAATGATATTTTATCTGGTTCTTACCAGAAAGCTGAAGTAGTAGAACTGCTGGATCTCAGCCCTAAGAGAAACCAGAGAGAAATCACAGAGAAGTCACACAGAGAAAACATTAAGAAAAAAAAAATGATTAAAAAAAAAAAGAATCCCTGGGTATGTGTGGCTACTTTGAAACTGCTATATGAGGTTAATGGGAAGAACAAGACCTACTGAAAAGGGAAGAATTGAGGAAAAAAGAAACCTGCAGGGTTCTTTCCTTGTTCTCCCAATGGCATTGGAATGGGTTGTACTGTCTGCCTCCCCACTTGTGGCAATTCCGCCTCTGGCCCAAGTGCCCTCAAAAGTAAAACCAGGTTGGCAGAGAAGACCTGTGTTTATCAGGATTTGAGATAAACAGTATGGGAACTAATTAACTCTGTCAGTCCCTTCCCAACCATTTAAAGTCTTATCTTATCCTTGGGGCATAATGAATGAGCTTATGATCTGAAGAATTGTTTTATGAAGTGAAGGATATTCAGATACCATGTTTCCTCTACCTCAGGGCTCAATCCACCCACTCTCTACTCATGGGATTTAGAGTTCAATTAAGGTCTTGTTTTTGCTTATGTACTGAGCAAAACATAGTATGCTGGAGACTACATTTTTACAAGTGGCTCTTGGCTAATGTCTGGGAGCTTTGTTTCTGAAGTATCCCCTAAATGATAATATAAAGATGAATCTACATCATTTGTATAAACAATGTGATTTATTGTAAAAACCTGCTTTTCTTTTGAGAGCCTGAAATCTTTATAGCTGCTAAACAAAGAGTGCCTATGTGACGAGAGCCCTGTAAAAATGTGAATTTCTGAGTCTTATATAGGTTTACCAAGACAAAGACATCACATAGAGGTCATTGCACTTTTTGCTGCTGGAGAGTTGGTGAATTCTCTTGAATCTTTATGGAATGATGAGGTCATGGGATACCAGACATAGACTCCTCCAAACTCTGCCTGTTTCTTTGGCCTAGTTGATCCCTGCTATGTCTCTATGATAAATCTCAGCAGTGAGTACAACCATATGCTAAGTCTCTTGGGTCCCTCTAGTGATTCATGAAATGTGCGAATAGTCTTGAGAAGCTGGAAACATTCACAAAATGTCTCAGAACCCTGAGAGATATGAAATCCAAGGCCAAATTAGCAATACCCTTGAGGAGCACAGCTGCCTCGAAAGAAAAACAAATATTGGATTACCACTTTCATCACAAGTAAAATATTAGAACAGATGGACCAAGAATTAAAATTTATCTTTATAAACAGTCCAAGAGAGATGAGATATTGACAATAGGAAAAAAAAAAGTGTCTTCTAATCTGCTTTCAATTTACATATTATAATTTCCTTCTTTCCAGATGTTTTAATCAATAGTTTGGCTATGTTGGTTTTCAATATTCCATGTTTCTATCTTTCCCATCTTCTTATATATTTACAGAGAAAATAGTAACTAGCTTCCATTTCAGGTAGAAATTTAGTTGCTCTTTTTTTTAAAACATGTTTCTGCTTCTCGGCCTTTTTCATGAGTCAAAATTATAGTTTTCCTTCAAGGTTTACTTTAAATTTCAGTCTTTGTAAATCATCTTAACTGTTCAAGTTTCTTATCACTTCTGGGCCACGCTGTACTGGATTCTTTCTCATATTCATATTTGTAAGGCATTTATAATATTTTGGACTTGTGTGTGCCTACCTGGTACTCTATAATATTTTAAGTAATAGAGATTATATCATATTTTAGTATTCTACAGCACTTTGCAAGGATATGTTAAATGATATTGTTAGTATAACAGAGGAGATAATGAAAATAATAATTGCAACTGCTAGCATTTATTGAGTACTTATTATGTGTCATTAAACTTTATAGTTGTACTTTTATTAACTCATTCAATCTTCAAAACATTTTATAAATTAAGATTTTTTATTTTCCCCCATTTTAAAGATGAAGTAACTGAAGCACAAGGGGATTTAATAATGTCCTGTGATAAAACTACTGCTAAATAAAATAGGTGGGCTCTGAAGTACTAGATGAAACTTCTTTTTATAAACCCTGATTAATATTAGAGATGCCTGATTTAGGAAAATAAATAAACAGAATATACAGGTGAATTTGAATTTCAGATATACAATAAAACATTGTTATTTATAAAGACATCTCAAATATTGTATGGGACATACTTATATGAAAATGTATTTGTTGTTTATCTGGAATTCTAATTTGACTGTCTTATATTTTATCTGGTAATCCTATGAGTATGCATAATGATATATATCTAAATAGAAGTATGCTAACTTGTGTGATAGATAGAGAGATATAACACCTAGATAACCATTAAGAAATTACTTGCTTTCCTGCTCAGAGTGCAGGGTGAGCTGACAGCCCGCATCTGTCAGCTTCTCAGCAGCCTGCTGGAGTTCTAGAGAGCTCTCATGTCTATCTAATGATGCCCTTTCTAGGACAGCTGACATCCATTGACTGTGGATGAAACAGGCTCAGCCATTTTAATTCAATGCTAGACAATTGCTCCAAGAGGCAATATTTACTCTAGAGCTCCTATAGCTTATTCACAGCTTTTGGGGGCCTGAATTTTAGTTTGACTTCCTTCTTGGCCAACTCTGCTTCCACCCACTTCCTTTCACAGGTTTTAATTCTTAATGAAGAGCTTGCACCCAAAACTTTGTTTTAATGTTTGATTCCAGAGAACTCAACTTGTGACAATGTACTCATAAGCAAGTACAGAAAAGGAAGAAGCTTTTTTGCTCTACAAAGAATTTTTATTAACAGAAAAATAACTTATATTGCAGCTCCTTTGTTGAAAATAAAGCAGGGTTTCAGGAGGACACAGAGGCACATTCAAAACTGAAAAGAAAAAAAGTTTAATAAAGATACTATTTACAGTGATGTGGACAAGGATGAAGGAACCAAAAAGGTTTTTCATAACAGGAACTTGTTACCAAAAGCAAAAGTTGACATGACGACTATAAAAATCTAATTAACAAGAGGTCATCAATACCCCTAGGCCTAAAACAATAAAGGTAAGAAATGGTTACTAGAGCCCAGCTAAACACATAGCTATAGTTGGGGCACAAGGGCTTCATCACCAACACTGGGAAAGTGCAGCCATGGACCAATCATGGCCTTGAATATAGGGAGCTGCAGAAATTCAAACACAGAACTCTCCTTTCTTCCAGTGTCCTAGCTGTTGCTGGTGTCTCCCATTGGCTGAACCTAACCAGAAGCCAGAGGACCAGATAAAGGGCAACCTTAACACATATAACAGGGAATAAGGAGGGCTAAGAGTGAATCTTTCAGGTAAATGGAGAATATTAAAAAATACTACAGCCCAAGGTCAAGAATGACATGGTAATTTATGAAATAAAGGACATAAAAACATCAGAGACAGTACTGTATCAGAAATTCAAAGACCTGAGTTATAGTGTTGTTAACATCACTAACTAGCTTTGATCTTTCAATCAGTCAATCTATCTTCCTGGGCCTATTTTATCTTCTGTTAAAAGAGTTCCATGAACACAAGAGTTTTTTCAATTATAAAATGTATATTTCATAATTGTACATATCTAAATTTCCTTTATAAAGTATATAAAGAGAATGAGGATAGGAAATGAAATTCAGAATTATTTAAGAAAGCAGGATAATTATCAAGCAGTAATGACCTGTTTAAAGAAAATTAAGAGAGCAGCAAGAAAAGTCATCTGTAGGATGTGGTAATAGTAATGGATTATAAAAAGCAAAAGTTGGCACAAGAGATGGTGAGAAAATAAAAGACTACAACAGAGAACACAAAGGAAATCCAGATGGATTAATGAATTTTTCAAATAAACCCAGTTTAATATGATCTAATTCAATTTATAAGACATAAAAGACATAAAATATGTAGGCATGTAATAGTTTTTTTTTTTTCATTTGCAAATAAGAATGGTGTAAGTTAAATAAAAGAACAAATGAATTTAGGATCAAAGTTTATGAGCTCAAATTTTCATACTTAGGAAGAATAAACTAGATGTTTATTTGAAATTGCTTTGAAAGCTTTAAATTGCCACTCTTCTACTATTGACCTTTCTGTGAGGATCAATCTATTGGAAACTTAATGGATTTTTTCAAAGTGGAAAAGTTCTTGGATTTTTCTAAGCACATATTTTTGAAAGAGGAATAAAGGGTCATGGCAAAAATTTGACATAGATAAAATATAATTCGTTACTATAGTAAATTATATTGCTCTTTACCAAATATTCCAGTTTCTGTTCCTCCAGTGCTTCTTCATGTAAGAGGATAATGCCCTGATGAACTTCACAACAGCTTCGAGACTTTCTTTAACTGATAAAATATATAAGTAGAATAAGCATGTGTCACTTGGGGGCTGAAGTGCAAGAGCTAGCATTTCTCTTTCCCCTGTGTTATAATGAATAGAATGTACTAGGTAGAAACTGCTCTATCAACCCAGGTCTCAGAATGACTATGACACAAAACAAAGCCACAGCCAATCTAAGATATTTATATAGTGTTAAAGAGATATAAACCTTGATCATTATAAGTCACTGTTATTTTTGTGCCATTTATTACTGTAGCATAACTTAGCCTATCTTAACTGATGCAGTTAGTTTTCCATTATATTTACACAGCTTGGAGTATATATTTCCAAAAGGACATATACTTGCTGAAGCTGTGGCCTATTAGTTTTGGGGTAGAAATACCTTACCTATTTCCTTCACTTTTAAGTGTATACTGTACTCAGGATTTGTGGTTTAAGGCCACAGAAAGCTAAGGAATTACTCATTGTGTTAACCCCATCCCTCTTTAGTCATTCTGTGTTTGTTTTTGTTTGTGTTTGTTTATTTGTTTTGTTTTGTTTTTAGGCCAAAGAGGTTGTTTTTATTTCTAGTACTGATGTATATTTTTACTACTTATCTTTGAAATTGTTTGTTAAATTTGTTTCTTTGGGCCATTTTTTCATCAGGCTCAAATTTAATATTTTTGTGTATTCAGTAGTGTAGTAACATTTCACTGAATAGTCATCATTCAAGTTGACATTAAGCGCTGAGTCCATTGTGGACAGTTAAAACAAATCTGTTAAATAGGCCACATCCTCACAGAGATGATAGTGTGCATGCATGTATATTTCTACCCATAGCCAATATCCTAACCATATATATGGAGAGAGTTTTAAAAAGTGAAGAGAAAAGAGGAGATGAGATAAAAGAAGGAGAGAAGGAGAGATGAAAGTATCTTACAGAAAAAGATGCAGAAATAAAGTGTTATGGTAGTTCAAGACAGGGAGAAATTATGTCTTCTTCAAAGAAAGAAAGGTAGTAAAATGTAATTTACGGGTTGTGTACAGTTCAGATCATTCATGTGTGGCACATATGTATTATACAAAAGCTATGTTTACTATGAAATGAATGAAGCTTAAGTTTGAGGATTCTATCATTATAATTCTGTAACCAAATATCTGGACCTTTCTGAAATTTGGTTTCTGACCCCTGCTCACATGGTTAGACCATTTTACAATTTAAACTCTGACACTGTCTACCCTGAACTACATTCTTTACATTATCCATTTCACTACAGAATGTGTTTTACTAGTTTATTTACCAGACTCTAAAGGAAAACTGAGGAATTGGCCCATGCCTTGGAAACTCCCCTCTCCTGAGAACCATGTCTTATGGCTTCAACTGTGACTCTACCTGCTGATCCTAAGTCAATCAAAACTACCCATTGTTCTTATCTCACAGCCCAGCTTGCTGACAGCTGAGTCAGCTAACCCTTGAAAGTCCAGTGGAACCAACCAGCCAGAAAATAAATGATGGAACTGTCTAGTCTTGTTTCCTGAGCAACCAATCCCTTTGAAACTCCTTGAAACTCTGGTATTTAAAACCTTTGCCTTATTTTTCCCACCTCAGAGCCTGTCTTTGGTTCATGCCAAAGGCTATGTTATCCGATTTGCAAATCACAAAATAAAATTCTCTTTTACCCATTTGAAGAGTTCTGTGAAACTTTCATTTACAAGCTTAAATATCTGTTTTCACGTGCTCTGAATCTTCCAAAGCTCTGGGTGGAGGAGGTTTTGCAAAACACTCTGTTCATGTATCAAAATCTCTCTGTAATGCAATTTTGAACTGCTGTGAGAAAACTACTGTTTTCTCTTCTCACTCTGATTTCCCTTTGTCACAATTCATCTTGTTTCATGTAGTGTTGGAGTGAACACAAATATTTTTGGAATCTCTTTAAAGGAAAGTTGAGTTGGGAATACATTTATTTGGGGTTTAATGCTATAACTGTGTGCTTCACAGTCACTTTTGTGTAAATTTATCAGTAAATTAACTAATGTTGAAATGTATTTCAAGAATATTTCTTCATGCCATTAATGTGTAGATAACTTATCCAGCATTATGACAGAAAAATATAGTCATTAGTTATATCAAAATTTACACTTCCTAAACACTGAACACTATACCTATGTGGTTAGTGTGGGAGCAATAAGATATGGGGTCAGAAGACAGTCTTCTAAATATTAAATAGGTGTGAAAAATGTAAGTGGAAGATAATAATGCACCTCAATGCACGGTTAGAATTGTCATTAGATTTTGTCAGAAAATTAATTAATAATGTGGTATATACAATGATGAAAAAGCCACACTGGGTTTTCACCCTTGTTTTCATGAGATTTACATAAAATAAAAACTTTTAGAAGTCTTCTTTTCAAAGACCCAACTTTCAACAGTACTGAAATACATTGATTTGTGGTGTTGCATATTAAACTATGCAACTCAACTTTTAAAAATAAAAATATTTGGTTAGATTTAATTAATATAGTAATCTCTCAAAAGAAAATGATGATATTGTCATACAATAGATGATCAATGAGTAGATATACAAGAAAGGTAAAATATAAAAAATATATGTCAAGCAATTAATTAACAAAAATTATTATGCTATCATTCTGGAAATAGTGATATTTATAGTATTTGTCATCTTTTAAAAAGTCTATTAGGTTGTTCTTTTCTTTTTTTATTCTAAATAAATATCTACATTCATTATTAGTTTTATATTTATAGTTTTATAGTTTTTTTTTTTAAGCGTCAATTTATAAAAGCTTCAGGACCCACAAAGTCTGAATCTCTATTTATGAGTAATTGAAGGAGGCTACTCTGAAGATTATAGTATAGGGGAAAGTATAGAAGTGCCAAATTGAATAGCATTTATGAGAGAGGATAATATGAGAATGTATGAGTTGGGTTGAGTCATTAAATGCTGTTTAAATGATTTAAGTAATACTTGAAGGTTTTAACTGGGCTTATTATAATCATGTTTGGTATTTATACTCTAACAGAACTGATGATGAAGGAGAGTGATGATGAAAAGTCCTATTAAGAGGAAATTAAGTAAAGGTGATAGGAAGAAAAGTAAACATATATTCAAGAAAAAATATATGTGTAAAATTACTAAGAGTTGAAAACTCATTCTATATGAGAGTAAAAAATATATGGATAAGTTAAAATTATACTATCTTCTCATAATATATAGAAAGATAGAAGTGATAAGAATAGATATTAGTAATAAATTTTAAAGAAATAAGGTGGGCAGAGGAATATGTCTTGGGATTAATTTTTTTTAAAAAAGAAAAATAAAACTTTCACCTAGTCTCATTCCTCTTCAAAACCAACATCTATAGCTCTCTTTTTCATTTACAGACCAACTGACTTCTCGGAGGAATTGTCAGTATTCATGACCCCCATTTCTGGTACTGTCAATCACTCGCCAACCTACTGGAACTTGAATTCCAATTTCTGCCCTCTTCTAAAACTGTTTTTTTCAAAGACTACCAGCAATCTCAATATTTCTAAACACTAATTGATATTTTCCAGCTCTTATTTTACTAGATATCTCACCACTAGTTGAAAATGTTTAACATATTTTCTTAAAACATTCTTGTCCCTTTAACATTTTTGGTTTTTCTCCTCACATTCTATCTAGTTGGAAGCTGCTTCCTCTTTTCCATAATTATGTGAATGCCAAAATTTCTATATACCAATTCTGAAAAGTATCTGAAAGCAACTAAAAACTCTTAGAATAAAATTAAATTGAGGACTTACCTCAATCATCCTTATCTTCTTTTTGGGTTTCCTGATAGGATGACTGAATCTGCCATCTATCCATATGAAAAGCACATAATCTTTTCTGGGTGTCCAAGAAGCAGGTTCAGAAAAAAAGGAATCAAGGCAAAGAGTTTATTTGGAAGGTACAGTGAACATCAATAGGAAAGTAGAGAAGTTATCTATTGAAAGCAAGTTAGCCAATGAAGGTTGAATTATTAAATCAGATATCATAGAGAGTAATCAAAACTTGATCTTGTAGGGAAATACTGTTAAATGGTATAAAACAGAACAAAATCATCTCACTTTAAGAGATGTTTATATACAAATTTCTTCAAGTCATTAGTTAAGGGCTCTTCTTAAAGAATTCTTATTTCATGGTAGTTTTGGCCCATGGAGAAAAAATTATTTTCATGGGCCCCAAAAAATCCTTTTAGGTTTTGAGATGCAAATATTGACAATTGGAAATAATTTTGATTATACCAAAATCATAAGGTGTAAGGGATGTATGCAGGAAGCTCTCAGTGACTGACTGCTTAAAGGTGCTTTACACTCCTCAGATTCATTTGCTCCCCACATAAAACTTACTCTACCTTGTCAGTGTTTATTCCTAGTATTTTTTTTTTAAATAAAATGAAAAAGACTTACAACAGGGGAATAACAGGACAAGTTGAACTAGTAGGACAAGTTGTTGCTACTGGCTTCAGGAACACAGCTGGTATTCATTGTCTTATTCTGCTACCATGCATTCTAGTATTCTTTCATCCCACATTTATATTGGAGGTTCTGAACCTCGAAATAACATGTCTTTGTCACATTATGGTTACTGCAATTGTCCACTTACAGTTAATACATTGCTTGGAAAGCATCAAGCAATGCCACAGTTAATCACCTGGGTTCCAGATATACCCTGTCCCTGCTCTCGCTTATTGTACAGTATCAATCTCAAAGTTTGAGGATATTATAGTAAATTATCCTTGTCAACACAGTTAATCTTTCTTTGCCTACTAATGTACTGGCATAATAAACCCAACATGACCAACCAAAAGCTGTAACTTAAAGTTTCTTGAAGGTAAAAGTATGCCTCCCTTGGGAACAAGGACCTCTATTTTAACAGAGCCTAAATTGGTAGGAGCAGAAAGTAACACATGCTTGAATGAATCATTGAGAGTAATACTGAGAAAGTCAGTCCTTTCACTTCTTTGTTATTATCGCCCAAAATAAACAAATATCAGTATGCAGCATAACAAAATGCCCCTTGGTTCAAAGCATACCACATTATAACACTCCCAGTCTGCAGGAAGTCATTTCCAAGAATATGCTTCAGCTCTGGTTTTAAAAGATAATTCCAAAAATGTATTAGGACAGACACTCCTGGATTGTAGAGGACATGTTAGGATTAGTGGATATCATCATAAGGGGCCCAGGTCACATCTCCTTTTCCATAAAGTCGATGCCTTTTTGTTGTTATCTGGGACCCCATCATGATAAATTACTATGTGATTCCTAGGAGTGTGGACTTGACTGAAACTCTGTAAAGCTGAATCATTGCTTCCCTCTGGGATTGAAGAATTCATCTAAATCAACTATTCTATGTGGTTGAATGGTTTTCTTCAGGGGAAATTGGTATCATATCTACAGTTGATCTTTGTTACAGAAAGGTCAAGCATTAACTAGATTGACTTTTGATGAGAATGAGCCAACGAGAATGAGCTCATGCATAGCCTTTATCCCTGCAACAATGGCTATGCCATTCACTGTATAAACACTAGTGCAACTGAGGGTAAAGATTAGCTGAACTTTGCTGGGAGAATTATCCTGCCTACCTTGTTTTTTGGTGTTCTTTGTTGGGCACTAACGTGGAAAAAAAAAAGAATCTCACACTTCACAGCATTCTCACAGATATCTAGATATATAGTCTCTAGAGATCTTTATTTCCAATTATTCAATTTAGTTTTATCCAGGACCTCAAAACTCTGCCCATTGTAAAGATTTCACTTGACTCTCTCTCAAAGCCACTTCTAAGTGTAAATAAAATATGGCAAGATTTTTAGCTGTCATCAAGCCTACCCATCATGACCCAGGCCAGATGTTTATATAAATTACATGTGTCCTATGGTCTTGCTTGGAACTTCTCTTGAGTGCATTATATTCATCATATGATGGAGTTTTTCTCATGGGTCTAATAATATCCACCTTATTATGGGCAGTTTTGAACAGAAAAGAATTTAATTTCTATGGTTAAGTAAGTCTAGGGCCTAGGAACATGCTAAGAGCAACTTTTCAAATTTTAAAGTTCCCTACTACAGACCAGCTGTTGCTCTCAAATTCTAAAATATTCACTGCAACTCTCTTCTTGGGGCTCCTTAAATATTCTACATGGTAATTTTATCCACTGTAAATGACTCTAGAAACATGGGATAACTTGGGTCATAACACACAATTAACAGGACTGTTTAACTTTTGCTGCAGTGGCCTTTCTTATTCCAGGCCCTCATCAAAATTGGCAGTCTTATGAATCAATTGATAAATTAACTGGAACATTATTCTCAATTGATGTACTCTCTCCATAACATGAAGGGAACTACAAAGCATTTGTTTCTTTTTCTTAGCAGTAAAATTGTGAGGTAGAATATGTGTTCTTTATCTTGGAGGTGTTTGTCAGAATAGTACTCCACTATAATAGAGCCCTAAAAATTTTCATTGATTTGGCAGGCACCTGAAGTTTTTTAAGGTTTTATATTCCATCTTTTGATGCATATGTGCCTTACTCAGCCATCTAGAGTCCTCAATGTTTAAAAGAGTATTATAAATATAGTTGGACAGTTTAGTATTCCACAGAATGTCCAAATAATCAAAGTCCTTTGTGTGATGAAAACAAACATTATACAGCCCAGAGGAAAGGTTACAGATACATCTTACTCTTTGTCCCAAAAATATATCCACTGTCTTTTTTCATGTGAATTGCTTCAGATTTTTCTTTATAATAGTAATTGAAAAGGCCACAATTGCCAAACCAATAGCTTCTAGTACTTTCTGTGAGGCTATATATTTGGTAGGTATGTTCTCATCAATATCTGTCATAATTGACCTTGTCTATTATAATCTATATTATAGATCTGTTATTGTACTTTAAAGACACCCAGAATATCAGCTATAGTTGAATTTTCTACTTAAGTATATGATAGTCCTCTATCATGTGACAGCCTGCTGAAATGTGATGAGGTAAGAGTTAATTTAAAAACCTGAAAATTAAACAAAGGAAGTTTATACCTTAGTAATGTTTAACTAAAACAAAAAAGCCTAGTTCCCGGAACCCTTAACCACCTCCTGTTAATCGTGAAATTTGCGGCAATGTAACAATGAGCTTACACGCTAACTGCCAATTTTCACTTGTGTCACCCTGTTCACTTGCATGACATGAGAAACAATCGATTATATGTAAGCTAAACATGATTCTTGTTTGGGGCTGCTCCTAACAAGGACAGCCTCCTGCTAATAAACAGCCTTTAAGAGCATATTTGGTTTGGTCTATTCAATATTGGCCACAACAATCAAAAATAATGATTTAGCAGTTTTTGAAAGAGACAGATTGGTGAATTAAACAATGATATAGAGGTGACCACCACCCCTGCATCCTTTAAGTTTTGGAAAGTGGTATTAGTCTCTGTATTATAGCTTCTGGCTTATTACATCCAGGGCTTTTTGGGTCACAGTTATAGGGACTTCTTTTTGACTTTTCCTAGATTATGGATCTTATTTCACAAGTCAGATTCTTAGTAACTGAGATGTTACAGCAGTCTGATTATATTTACCACTTGTCTGAATAAGTTTGGGCTGCTATAACAAAAATACCATAAATTGGATGACTTAAAAAACTAACATTAGTTTCTCACAATTCTGATGTCTAAGAAATCCAAGGTGTTGACTTATCTGGTGTCTAGTGAGCCCCGCTTCCTGATTTCTAGACAGCCATTTTCTTGATATATTCTCACATGGTCCAGAAAGAGATTGTCTTTATCATACTTCTTCTTCTATAGTCACTAATCTTATTCGAGAGGGCTTCACTCTCATGACCTAATTACTTCCTAAAGACTTCACATCAAATTCTATCACACTAAGGATTAAAATTCAACATAAGAATTTGAAACAATACCAGCATTTAGTTCATTGCACCACTCTATTTACTACAGAGCTCTTATTCCCATCTGTCTGGCTAATGATCCAGTTTCAGAAACTTATTTTAGGAAACTGTTGGGAGCCATTCTTGCTGAATGCCCTACAGACAGGGTTAAAGTTGCCTGCAAGCTAGAAGTTTGCAGGGCAGATGGGCTCATTACTGAAAGAAGAAGTTTGACTTAATGGATAAGCTCATTACTGAAGGAGGAAGATTGGCTTAACGGAAAGAGTTGAACGTTCCTTGCCCCAAGGAATAAGAGACAGAAAACAGGAACAAGAATGTTTTGAAAGAACTTATGTAAAGGTCAGCAATTGTTTGCATATCTCATGCACATCCTAGGGTATAAATATGCTGTGCTTAATAAACTCGGGGCTCAGTATTCACTGTTAGTCCTCCTGACTCTATCTTCTGTCTCAATCCTCACTCCCCCTCCTGGGGACTGTTCCATCTTAGCCAGCGGGCTCCGGCAGGAAACATTTTCTAAGACTACCTTTGCTTTCAACTGTTTGAATTTTTAGTACATCATGGGGTAAAGTGGCCTTTAGTCTTTTCAGAAGAAAAAAAAATTCTCAAGCATAAAGTTGCAGAGACTGATAACTGGCAGTTGGTGGTCAAATGGCACACAAGAAAATGTTGAAGTCTGAGATTTTACTACAGGTTCACTATTAGTAATTACTCTAGGAAAAATAGCCTGTTCAGGGATTGACCTGGACAAATCAGAACATGTGACAACTTCATCCTACCTCAACAAAATTGTCCCCTACTGCCATTCTCCACACTGAATTCAGAGTAATCATTTCAAAATACAGTTCTGAATAAGTCATCTCCTTATTTCAGAACCTTTAGTGATTTACTATTGCTCAAAGGACAAAGTTAAATCTGCTTAAAATGGCCTCCGCCTTCTGGATGATCTGCTCCCACCTTTCTCAAGACTTTTGCACATGCTAGTCACTCTGTTTAGAATGCAATTCCCTCTTATTTTCCATATTTCAGTTCAAACTTCACTTTCTCAGAGAAGCTGACATGTATCTTACTTGGTTGTGTTTTTACTTTAGTTAAAACTGATTTATTATAGAGGCTGGATAGATTTTGTAGATTACAAAAGGAATGGAGTGTGTTCAAGATATCTAGATAATTATAAAGCCTCTTTCTCCTACATTATCTCAGAATTGAAGATCTTTAAATTATTTTTGTAATAAAATAATTGTGCAAATATTTTGATTACAAGAGACAAGAATATAAAACTAATCTATTTCGTCCTGTCAGAGATGTTTACTTCTCTTCCACTATTCTTAGAATTAGTGAGTTACACATTTATAGTTTCACACATCATTATTTTTTAATTAATAAAAGAAGTATAAAACAGAAATAAGTTTTATCAGAAGTAATTTAAGAATACTTATTTTTTACATGACCCTTAAAAAAATTCTTAAAAAATTCTTATTAAGTGCCACAATAAGAAAAAAAAATGCATTTTTTTGTGTGCAACTTAACTCATTGCTAAAATAATAGATTTTTCTTTAAATACTCACTGTAATTTGATTAATAAGACTGTTTAATTATTAAAATAATCTAGCCCAGTTACTTAAGCATTTGAATTATAATATTCAACACACTAGCCAGCATGATTCTTTGGTAACAAAACTTCCAAAGATCAATCCCATTGAAGGTGGGATAGAACCATTGTTTGAACTCTTGCTTTTCCATTGAGCTTTGGCTTTTATTTTACTTAATCATCATTTTTAAATAAACCTCAGGACTGCTTAACTATTTTAAGCTTATTTGTTGTTGTTCTTGTTGTTTGTTTATTTGAAATCTTCCAGATTGCTCTGGGGTTAGGAAAGGAAGAGAGACAAAATAAGCTAAGGGAAAGCTGGCAACAGAAGGAATGGAACTTTGTATTTGTTTTGTTAGAAATATAATTTTATAACCCTTCTCTTATCCACTGAAAGAGTATGGGCCCATTATATTCCCAATGTAATCCTGTTAAATTACTCTTCTCATATGATATTCTTCACCATACTTAATTATACTACATAAAATGAGTCTTAACTCTTAAAGTATTAACATGGGATATTCTGAGACTAAATGTTGCCATCAAGTGTATGCGAATCTTGCTGGCACTCAAGACTCATACTTCAAGAAATGGATTTGCTCATACAATTAGCCATAAGCAATTGCAAGTTAAGCAGATTTCTATTGCCTCTTAGCACCCAAACTCAAGTGGGGGTAATATAAGCAGAGCCTTAACCTTTAAAATTGTGGCTTTGCGCCATATCAAATCAGAGCACATATCAAAGCATCTATGGTGTGGGGGCTGGGCATGTGTGATAATGAGAATTTAAAAATTTCAAACTAAATATACTGAGGGAAATTGTTACAGAAACTAATTAGCCATATGTAGCCTAAACCACTCAGGTTTTAGGAACAGTGTGTTCATACAACAGTTCATAGAAAAAGATGGCTGGTTAGGTGTGAATGTTGCAAACGTTTAAGTGGAATCACCTCATGACCACTCTGGGTTAAATTGTACTATCATGTTGCAAATTGTGTTAAATTTTTGTCCTACCTCTGCTATCCTATTGCAATTTTCTTAGTCTCTCTTTCCCTCATATTTTTTCAAATGGCTACTTACGTGGGTGAGTTTTCTAAGATTCAGACCTAATGATATTCTTTCTAAAAATTCTTCAAATGTATCCCAGTATGTAGCATCTAGGTAAACTACCTTAAGAGGTCACACCCTTTATGGATAGGCCCTTATTTATCTGTCCATCTGGACCTTAGACTACAGTGTATTTGTGTATATTCATGTTTTAGAAAAATCAGTGTTGAATAACATCTATGTGTATCATTAGAATAAATAAAATGCTCAATCAAGACTCCAATTCTGTAATAGAGTTAAGTTTCCTTATTGCTCTTCTGCTCTTGTTATAGGAAGTATAATGGAGGTGGGGAAGAATTTATTGAAACATCTCAAAACAGACTGTTGCATCAAGAGTGAGCTTTTAATTTTTTTCTTAATATCTTATCATTTCAAAAAGAAATCCTTTGTTTAATAAAAATATATATAATAATATTAATATTTAAAGTATTCTTGTGGTCAACACTTGCTGACCAGATAAGTTTCTCGTGTATGCATTTTTATGATGCTTATATTGTTTTAGCATTCACTTTCAGGTCAAAGTTCTATCTTCATTGAATTTGAAATTAGTTCTAATTTTCTCATCTCTCAAAGAATAATAATTTAGGCACACAAACAAATTAAAAATTTTAGGTGTATGCTTAGAAGAAACAGAGTTTTTATTAGGTGTTGGGATGGTAGTGGAGTGGAAAACAAAGTATTAGACCAAGAATAACAAAATTTCCAAATCTCTACTCAATAATCCTAGTTTAATATTGTTTCTCTTTATAAATATCAGAACATATAGCTGATGTTCTATAGATTGAAATATTTTACTTGTTGGAAATTTTATATGAAGTCCCACTTCCTATGGTAAATGTAATTTCCTTCATAGCCGGTATCTCTCCTAAAAGAAATATATATATTCATTTTGTCTGCTTTTTTTGTCATTTGAACTTTAATTAAAATTCATTAGGTGCAAAGTTTTAAGCTATTAAAAATATAAATTATATTCTAGTCCCACAGTTTAAAATATATTATAATTAAAAGTAGTAACTGAATAATAATTAACATAGGGAATTTAGGAATTGATGAGTGATGAATATGTGTCACAAGTTGGAATGATTGAGAAAATATTCCTGAAACAAGTCATTGTTGGCTTCAGTTGAAATAGTGATGCATATAGGCGAGTGTGTGTTGCTGGAGAGGGTGTAAAGAGATTAAATGAGAAAAAGAATTGTTGAGGTTCTTAGAGTTAGTAGAGTCCAGTGCTCTGGTAGAAAGAAAGTACCCTATAAATTTTACTCTTTGTTCTACACATTTTAGAACTGTTTTGTAGAATATTGGCATACCCTGGATGGTACACAGTTCATCAGTAAATAATTCTGAGAAACTTTTAATACCGTATCTTACTTTTTGGAAATTCAAAACTACATTGCTTCACAAGTATTTGTACTAGAGCAATATATTAATTTAGATAATGTTTTTCAATTCTAAGGTTTAACCGGGAACTCTTTATTATGAGAACATCTATTTATATTTTGAGGATATTAGTTTGTTTGTTTTTTTTGTAAAGCGCTATTTGAAGAATGATGGTTCAAACAGTAAAGTATCCTATACTGATCCTCTGATTTACTTATCCTAGTTTACTCTGTTCAATTATTTTATTTATTATGTCCATTTATATATTTTGTTATCCAATTTTTCCATTAGAATTCCAGAGAATTCATTCCATTAGAATCACCAATTAACTAAAAGGACAGAAATATTGAATGATGTGGTTTCTACAAGCTTGAAGCTTTTAGTTTAGTGGAGGGAAAAACAATAACTAATCTTACCAAGAAGACACATTTCAATCAACCAAACTAAAATAAAATAAAATAAATTCTCTTCTAATAATAGAAATATATTATTTTAAAACACTTCTATAAATAAATCATGTTTTATTAAGTATCAGAATATTTCTACATAATTTCAAGTTGAATATAAATTTAAAAATTCATTTATATCCATAATAAATAACTATTGGCTATAATTTTTTAAACTTAAAATTTGACTTTAGACTAAATTTGACTTTAACTTTTCTAGTTTCCTAAGACCACTGTATGTTATAGTATTGTACAAAATAACTAGACTCAAAGCCATTGTAGAACTATTCTTTATGCTGAGACAATGACCCTTGGTCCTGACTATTCTAAGAATATGTCATGCCTTAATATCTAATATAGATGTGTTAAATGTTTGATAATATTCCTTACTAGTAGGAATGATTACATAGTTCTAGTAGGGGGTATGTTGAGAGATTATTTGTATAACTAATCTGAAGCCAAACCAAGTCTGAGATTTTTCTGCTTATAGGTTACCAATTGTCTAATTATATCCTCTTTAACTATGGTGAGTTCAAGCCTCTCTTTTTGTTGTGCCTGGGGGTTACTTTGAAATATATTAACACAGAAATTATGGTACAGTGTTTTAATGAGGTTATTTGGTAGCATAGATAACACTAACATGGTATATAATTTATCAAAAATTATATTGAACTGAATCATTTTTAAGGACTGAAATTGCATTGTGCTTAGTTGTAGGGCAATAGATAATCATAATCAGGTTCTTACTTTAGTGGACATTTAAGTATTTAATTCTCAAATTAAAAGAAAATAATAAAATATATTTTAACAAGTTCATGAAGCAAAATCTTATCTAATTTCATACTTATAATGGTTCTATGAGATAAGCAGTAACACCTTATTGGTCACTTTGCTTAAAATAGTTTTTTTCCTTGCTCAATACCACATAACTACAAAAGTCGAGCTAAAATTAGAATTTACTTCAGATATCCTAAAATATATATTTATAAGGCAGTATATCATAATAATGTCTTCAACCTTCTTCTAGTCCCATCTATGTGCCATCACCTGGGAGCAAATAGGGACTATTTATGTTTTTTAGGGACTCTGTAATGATTCATTTTATGTGCTAACCTGACTGGAACAAGAAATGTTCAAATATGTGGTTAAGCATTTTTCTGTATGTGTCTGTGCGTATGTTTCTGGATAAGATTAACATTTGAATTGGTAGTCAGAGAAAGCAAATTGCCCTCTTCATGTGGAAGGCTCTCACCTAATTTTGGGGGAGCCTGAATAAAACAAAATGGGTAAGGGAGAATTTACCCTCTCTGCTTTGGTCTTCTCCCGCAATCAGACTGTAACTTACATCATTGGCTCTCCTAGTTCTCTGGCCTTCAGACTTAAATGGGAACTATTATAGCACAGGATCCCCAGAGTATCCAGCTTGTAGACAACAAATAATGGGACTTCTTAGTCTCCATAATTACATGAACCAATTTCTTTTCACAATTCTTTTTAGATAGATAGATAGCTAGATAGCTAGCTAGATAGATAGAGACAGAAGTAGGTAGATAATATAGATAGATGATATAGATAGATATAGATATAGATATAGATATAGATATAGATATAGATATAGATATAGATATAGATATAGATATAGATATAGATATAGATATAGATATAGATATAGATATAGATATAGATATGGATGAGAGAGAGAGAGAGAGAGAGAGAGAGAGAGAGAGAGAGAGATTCTATTGGTTCTGTTTCTCTGGAGAACCTTGACTAATACAGGTTTTGTCTTGTCCTTTGGTATAGCAGGATTTATAATCAACACATTCACATTATTCTTTTTAAAAACGAATATTGAGTTTTATATTTTAGAACTACTCTTAAAAAATAAAGAAATCCATGCTTTTCTGAAGAAAAAATTTGAATCAAAATATGTAACAAATGAAGGCTATAATAATATTATGTGGTCATTCAAACCTAGTATACTCTGAGTTTTAGGAGAGAATGAGAGAGACTAATAGATTAAATTGTTTTCTTCATGCTTGACTTGTTTATTCTTTCTTCTGAGCTATTATTGTTATTATACAAAAACATATTCTGCAAAAGTATGCTAAGGAATCTCTTTAGAACTGAGGAAAAGAGTATAAATGCAAATTCAGTTATAAAATTCTGATTATAAATGCAATTTAAAAAGTTGAAATCTAGCACTCAGCATATTAATTGAGTAAATGATTTTATTCAGTGATGAGAACAGAACTTGTAGAATGTATGACTTTGATATCTGTCCTTGATAGAACTTTTAAATATGTGCAAAAATAGGCATTTATCCGGGAATGAAAAACTTAGAAACAAAGTTTAGGGGTTAAAGAATAGAGAAGAAACTGTTTTTATCCAAAATACTTTTATTGGTAATAAGTTTAGTATTTTAGAATATATATATAGTTTGAAAATTCAAAATTCTATATATAGAGTATATATATATATATATATATATATATATATATATATATAGTATTTGAATTCAGAACAATTAATATTTAAATTTTTTATAATTAAATAAGAGGTCTAGGTAGATTTTGTATAGTATGTGCAGAAAGTTAACTCTTACAGGGATTATTGGAAGCCTAGTTAAAATGTCAACTAAATAAAAGAGTCCAAAAAGTTAGTGTGCACTAAGGATGCATAATTTTTGTGTTAGACACTATGTAGAAAGCCTCAATATAATAACTATAGCACAAAGAAATAAAATTAAAATTGCCAAAATTTAAAGCATCACAGTTGAAAAAGCACTCCTTTAAAAGCATAGCACTTAATTTTGAAGCAGATCTCATAGAAGTTAAATAAGAGATATGATTACTTGTTCTGAAATTGTATATTCACTCAGAAATTCTTGAGGTAGAGTTAAGTAGACACCAATGTTCTAGCTATTTTTAATATGTTCTAAATAGCATGTCGGTCATTTCTAACAGAGTTGTTCATCATAAAATGCAACCACGTAGATTTAGTAATGGTAAGTTAAGTCCTGTTATAACAGTATCGACTGTTTCAGGAGGAAAAAAAGGTATATCTTTATTTGTTGAGAAATAAGAATATAAATTATAAAACTTTCCCATATGTGATTGATAATGTGTCTAATATATGCAGTTGAGTGAGCTCTGATTCCTGGTGACCCTACGAATGAGTGCTGTTTACAATGTCTTGTCATCAACAGCCCTGCACAGCTATTATAGACTCATGTCTGTGGCTTCTTTTATGGAATCAATTCATCTCACATTTGGTCTTTTCTTTTCCATACTGCCTTCTATTTGTCCCAACATCATTGCCTTTATGTACTTGAAGTAAGACAGCTTCAGTTTTGTCATTTTTGCCTCCAGTGATATTTCAGGCTGAATTTGTTCAAGGACTCACTTGTTCGTCTTTCTGTCAGGGTATTGTAGAGTCTCCTCCAACACCATAATTCAAGTATTTTCTGCAAATCTTATGATATTAAAAATTTGTTCTTTCTTCTCTTTGTTCCTCATTTTGGAAAGTTTCTATTACTATATATTCAAGTTCAATGACCTTTACTGCACCAGTGAATAACCTGCTGTTAATTCCACATAATATATTTTTCATTTTAGATAATATTTCATTTTTGAAAATTTTGATTCTCTTTTCCATCTTCTATTACTTTCTCATACTGTTTTTTTTTCTTTTTGAACATATGCATTTCCCCTGATTATGTATCATTTTTCTTGCCCCTTTACACGTTACTATTTTTAATTGGATGCAGTACATTGTAGGTTTTAAAATGAGTGACACTAGATAATTTTTAAATATTTTGGGGCTTTACTTTAAGACATAGTTTTATGTTCTCAGAATTAGATAGTTCCTTTAGCGGTTGCTTTTAATCTTTGGGCAATGCTAGTAGTGAGTTTGCTAGCCCCATGACTGAACCAATACCCTTCTAAAGACTCTATTTACTTCCCTGTGGACGAAGAGGTCTTTTTCTTCTGACAAGCAGCAACATTAAAATTTTTTTTGTCTTTAAAATTTTCTATTTCTCTCTGGTGTTTCTTTTTCAGGCCTCAGGTATTTTTCTCACAACACAAACTGATAAATTCTAAGCCAAATACTGAAAAGGACACTTCTACATATCTCTAGGGCTCTCTCCTTATGCAGCTTCTTTTTTTGAAATGTTGTACCCCCCAAAAAATAGAGTCACTATCCTCCTAGAACTTTGGACTCTGTCTACTCAGGATGGCTGATTTCTGTTTGCATTCTTCTTCCCTCAACTATACCCTGGAAATTTTCACCAGACAGTAACTGGGCAATCATTTATTCTACTTGTTTACCTTCTCTTAGGTGTCAGTGTCTTGAACTACCTGCCATCCAGTATCTGATAACTGTTGTTTCATATATTTTGTTTTATTTTATAGGTATTTAAGGTGGGAAGGTCAATTATATCCCTGCCATTCATTATAGCCAGAAATGAGAGTTCTGATTTCTTAGATTTCTATGGTAAATATACTTAAGTCTACTCAGCCAGTACCTTGCAGTGTTGAAATTGATAGGCAGATGAAGCAACATAGTAGCTGATCATCTAGGCTAGTGCTATGGGTGCTCTAAAAATGTTAGCAATAGGTCCAAACCATGGCTGGTAACAATGGGATATCTGATGAGATTGGGGATATCAGACAAATACTATGGAGGGAACATACTTAAAGACAAACATTGTGTAAAACCCAGAGTATCACATCTATTAATTAAGGACATTTTTTTTCTTTTTATTTTTCAATTAGAGTTTGACAATTAATATTATTTTATATCAGTTTCATGTGTACAGTTTAGTGGTTAGACATTTATATAATTTATAAAGTGATTCCCCTGATTAATCTAATACCCACCTGGCACTATACATAATTATTACAATGTTACTGATTATATTTCCTCTGTCTTAATTCACATCCCCACAACTATTTTGTAACTACTAACTTGTGTTTCTTAATCCCTTCACCTTTTTCTTCCAGGCCCACAAAGCCACTCCTATCTCTTGATCACCAAGTCTCTGTTTCCATTTAGTTTGCAATGACATGGATAGACCTATAGGGTATTATGCTAAGTTAAATAAGACAGAGACAAATACCATATCATTTCACTTAAATATGCAATTTAAAAAACAAAATAAATGAATTGAGGATATTCTCATTTAGAATTTAACTTAGTTCATTATTGACTTTGGATCTATGTGGATTTTCTAGATAAATATTATATCTATGTAGATCTACTCCGAGGATACTTTGTTTGAGTGTATATCCTCTATTCTTATGAAATTATAACATCTCAAATGTTTATTTTGCTCTGTCTTACAGACCAACTACTTCAAGCTAAGTATATGATGATATAATTTATTTAGGAAAACTAATAGCATTTGGGAAAGGAAAAGAAAAGTTAGCATTTTGGTTCTAAAATGGTTACTATATATTACATAAATGATATGTATGTATGTGTGTGTGTGTGTGTGTGTGTGTGTGTGTGTGTATAAACTACTTTGTGCAGCAACCAGTTCCTTCATATATATTCATAAGAATTCATCCAAAAAACATTTACTTGAAGCAGTGGACATATGGTGAAGAAAAGAGATAACAGAAATCTCTGCTCTGTGGAGTTTGAGGAAAATTATATTGTAATAAACAAACACAAACAAAAATAAAGTATGTCAGAAAATTTGGTTTATGACCAAAATTGAGTGATTGGAAGTGAATTTACTATTCCTTTTGTAAGTGATTAAAAAAAAAAAACCTAGAAAACAACAACACATTATTATGGTTCTTGAGAAGAAAGAATAAATAAAGTGAGTTTTGCAATACCCTGACTTTCTGCTTAAATCATTTTGGTTTTCCAAAATGAGGTTTTCCAAACCTCAGTGCAGTGTTGGTGTCCTCACAGATCATAGATGCCTAGCAAAGTTGACAAGACAATGCTCTAAAATCAGAGAAGTGGAGGTGGTTTTAATTTGTGAGACAGACTACCTGGAACATTATAGCTATGTGAAGGAAGAGCTCCAGAAATATGTACAGGACTCTTCTTTTGTTGATGAATCCTAGACCATGCATGTGTAAGTAGAAATGTCATATGACCAGGTATAAAATGACTGGGGAGATTTAAGATAAAAATTTCTAGAATGCATGAGAAATTAAAAGACATTTGAAATTCAGCCATCAAAAATGGAGAACACTTCCTGAAATCTTCCAGACATGAAATATATATATATATATATATATATATATATATATATATATATATATACACACACACACATATATATGATTAAAATTATATACATATATTTATATATAATAAAAATTATATATATAGAGATAGATAATATTTCTAGAAAAAAAGTAGTATGTGAAAAAAATTAACTAATTTGACTAAATATTACTAGAAACATATATCATAATACTTAAAGTAAAACAAAAGTAGATAATGGCAGAAAAAGGCAACAAAAAGTAATTAGAACTTTAGGGAAAAATGGAACAATAACAAGTTTAATAATATTCTTAATAAAAATTACTGAAAATAATAAACCCTCAGACTTAACTAGTTCATTGACTTCTTAAAATAATCCCAGGCAAATTATAATTTGTGAAAAACAGAAAAAATAAATAAATTAAGAGGACATTTAAAAAAAAGTGCAGAGAAGCAAAGAAACAATAAACAGCATAGTTATTATTACAAACTATACAAGAAAAAAATGAAATAACATTTTTCATGTGGTAAAAAAGAAAACATAGGTACTAAACTCATGGACCTTAGTTTTAAGGAGGATTTTGTAAATTGGACCTCAAAGAGAAGGGAAGTAAAAGCAAAAATAAATGAATGGAACTATATCAAACTAAAAAGCTTCTATGCAGCAAAAGAAACCATCAGCAAAACAAAAAGTCAACCACCTCACCTGAATGGGAAAAGGTCTTGGAGGCAAACAATGCCTCCAATAAGGGGTTAATATCCAAAATATATAAAGAACTCATACAACTCAACAACAAAAAAGCAAACAATCCAATTAAAAAGTGGGCAGAAGATCTGAATAGACCCAAGAAGACCTACAAAAATGGCCAACAGACATATGAAAAGATGCTCAGCTTCACTAGCTGTTAGGGAAATGCAAATCAAAACCACAAAGAGATACCTTTTACCCGTTAGAATGGCTATTATCAACAAGACAGTGATAACAAATGTGAGAGAAGTTATGGGGAATAAAGAAACCTCAAACACTGCTGGTGGAAATGTAAATTGGTACAGCCACTATGGAAAACATTATGGAGTTTTCTCAAAAAATTAAGACTAGAATTACTATAAGATCTAGCAATCCCTCTTCTGGGGATTTACCCCAAAATTTTGAAAACATTTATCCACAAAAATATATGCATCCCAATGTTCATTGCAGCATTAGTCATGGTAGCCAAGACATGGAAACAACTAAAATGTCCTTCCATAGATGATCGAATAAGGAAAATATGTTACATAATAAATGGAATATTACTCAGCCATAAGAAAAGATGAAATGTTGCCATTTTCAACAACATGAATGAATTTTGATATGATCATACTAAGTGAAGTAAGTCAGGCAGAAAAAGTTGAGAATCATATTATTTCAGTTATATATGGAATATAAAACTGAAAGCAACAAACAGCACAAACAAATAAAAATTCATAGACACAGACAACAGTTTAGTAGTCACCAGAAAAAAATGGGGAAGGAAGTAAGGTAGAAAGGGTAAAAAGGAGTCACATATTTAATAACAGAATGGAATTCACTTTGGGTGGTGAACACATAATGAAATATACATGCAACATATTATTGAATTATACACTAGAAACCTATATAATTTTATTAACCAATAAATAAATAAATAAATAAATAAATAAATAAATAAAAATGAGAAACATAGAAATTTGTAAAAGATTTTTTTTAATCTGTTGATCTTGAGGTTTGTAAACTACAAAGGTTTTTTTCAGAAATTAATGTAAATTAAAGACTTTTCTAGAAAAAATTATTATAAAATTATCATCAGTGTCCTCTACTATATGAAATGCTAATGCACTTTCTTCAGGAAGAATGCCTAATGAAAATTTGAATTTATGCAAAGAAATGAGGAAAACTACAAAAGGTGAATATATAAATAAACAAAAAATATATATTTGATTTAAAATTTTTTCAATTTGTTTTTTATTTTAAAGTAAAAATAATAATGAGGTTATATTACAATATTGTTTTAATGTAAGATGATTTTATATTTGCATACAATATAAATCATATTTACATTATTATATATTACATACGTATGTGAAATATGTGAACAAAATAGCATAAAGAATGAGAAGGAGAATTTTGAAATGTACCATTTTAATTGTCTAAGTATATGACATTGTAAAATGTTTAAACTATGATAAGTTAAGAATGTACATTTTGAACAGAAAAACAAAAAACATATTTGTAGCTTATAATCAATAAATGACATAAAATGGAATCCTTAAAAAACACTCAATTCATTCTAACATGGGAATAAAAATAAGAAAAAACAAATAAAAATTAAATGGGAAATTAAAAAAAAACACAAATATAAGTGATAGATGTAAGCCAAACAATATAAATACTAACTCCATATGTAAATGTTCTAAATCATCAAATTACAAAGCAGAGATTTTCTAACCATGTTAAGAAAACAAGGCATGGTTTTATATGGCCTACAAAATCCCACTTGAAATATTTTTTAAAATATATATTAAAAGAAAAGAATAAAGAATTACATGGAAACATTAATCATGAAAACTGGAGTTGCTCTAGTAATATTTAGCAAAATCATCTCCAGAACAAAGAAAATCACCAAAAGTGGGGACTGTTTAATAATAATAAAATGTTCTTTTTTATCTTAAAAATATAACAATATTAAATATGTACCTATTATGATAAAATTTATAGAACAATATAGATCCACCATTATAATCAGACATAAACCCTTCTCTCAGTGATGACATCAATTGTACATGAAAAATCAGAAGGTTATAGAATATTTTAAGAAATAAATACTTCACAGAATAACAGTAGAATGTATTTTTTGAGGTATTTAGAGTACTTTTAATAAAAAGAGACGTATTAACCCTAAAGATCTAAATAATTTTAAAATATTAAATAATACAGAGGATTTTTTTACCAGGGGGGCAAAATATTTTGAATTAATATACAGTTGACATTTAAACATCACAGAAGAAATAATAACGTCTTTTAAACTGAATAAAAATAAAACATGTCATTGATAGATGCTATTATGAAAATGAAAAGGTAAGTCATAACCTTGCAGGAAATACTTGCAATAGATATAACTTTCATTCAGATATATTGAAAACTCCAACCTCTCAACAATAAAAAATCAACCAAAAATTACAAAATAGGCAGAATATTTAGATAGATATCTCGCAAAAGAATATAAAAATCACAAGTAACACATGATAAAATGCTTAATATTTTTTAGCCATCAAGCAAATGCAAATAAATTCCATAAAGACATGTCATACACATCCACTAGAATTACTAACTGGTGAAACTACTTGTTTTATATATTTGTGTTGTATTTAATTAAATCTAAATATTGAAACTTTACAAAAGAAAAATGGAAAGAAAAGCAAGACGTTTTTCTATATATGGAAGCTGAGAAATGGAGCAGTAACTAGAGAAAATTATAGGGTTAAGGAAGGTTTTTAATTGTTTTTAATGGGGGAAATAAAACATTTATATTCCAACAGGAATGATCCAGATGAAAGTAAAAATTTATGATGCAAAAGAAGTGGGAGGATTGCTGGATGTATATTAAAAACTCATTAGAAAATAGAAGAATCCGGCACACATGTAAAGAGTTTGGCTTTAGTTAGGATCAAAGGCCATTTATCTCTAGTAAGAGGAATATAATTAGAGAGTGACCATAGATTTAAATAGATGGGTAAACGTAGATGCAAACTTATGGAAAATCTATTCTAACATCATTTTCTAACTTTAATAGTCTATCTTCATTTTCCAACTTTATTAGACCCAAGGTTATCTAACAATTTTGAGGTTTGAGGAGGGCTTCAAGTTTGGTGAGACTGGAGAATTTATGGAATTGAAGTTTAAGAGAGAGGAAGAGAGACAAAAATGGGGAAATGTAATATTGCTCATATCATTAAAGATCCACTTGAATCTTTAGGGTTACAGTTTAGACAGGTGAATATGATGTAGCAAGAAAGGGCCAAGGGAACTGCGGTTGTCTGAAAAGAAGTAATTATAATATTAAACTTCCTTCAAGCTAGAAAAGAATGGCATAGAAAGATGAGAGGGTTGAAAGGCAATTAATAAGGACGTATTATGTAAAAGAAATAATGAAGTTAGAGCGACTAAAGAGTGAGCTATTAAGAAGTTGTGGTGAGAAATTAAGGGACTTGAAATTGAGAATATGGTAAGGGTGAGATTAAGGTACTTCTATGGTATGTATATAGGGATGATTTACTAAGGGAGGGAGGTAGACAAGATTACTGAAGACACAGAGATCAAGGTAATTGAAATGTGAAAGTACTGGAAATATAATCTATCTGTGTGTTGGGATTACTGAAAATGTTTGGAGGAAATACAGAGAGTGGCAGCAAGCCAGAAATTAAACTTCTTGAGGAATCAGAAGTTGTGGTTAAGGGGTCTTTGGAGAATTGTGAAATGGAAGAAGGTGGTTTAATTTGATTTAAAGAGAAAAGACTTCATATATTTAGGGAATAATGAAGGTGAAAGGTCTACAAGTAATAATGAGGAACAAGAAAAGCACCTGTGTTACCTCAGGCTTCACGGTATAGAGGTCAAGATACAATGAATTTTTCTCTTACAGCAAGAAGGTGTTGAAGAAGACATTGAGTTAGATGGTTTAAGGGTTTAACTACTGATTAATCAAGAGTTCCCGAAAATACATTGAAAGGATATGGGAAGTTGAAAGGGAACAATAGATGAGGTCAGAACCTTTGGAGAATAGACAATAGAAGATGGGTAGAAGAAGTTGGTAATCCTGGTTATCTTTATGGAACTGACATAAGGATGATAAAAAGATTTAAATTATTCTTAAAGATGGTGTTAAAGGTGGTTAGTTGAGATTGTTTTTGGGGAGGGATTGGTGTGTACCTTCTTAGAAGCATGCAGAACTCTTAGACTCCTGTTACACTTGTCCCAATAATGTAGGAAACTAGAGCGTAGGGTTAACTCAGAACATAGCCCCTCCACGAACACAGAAGACCGATGGCTGCCTGGCCTGCAGACATAAGGAAAGAAACGCACAAGAACTCTTGGCAGCGCCTGCTCCCAAGGACATGTTCTACTGTTCCCATAAGTATTATCTGCTTGCTTCCCATAAGTATTATCTGCTTGCTCCACTCCAGAAGTGGCCGGTCCACCATTCTCAAGGAAGCTATCTGCTTCCATAACTAAGCATCATATCTTGTTCCAATCTGCTGGTGAAGGCAGCAGCTCCCCCAATGAGGTAATTCCACTCTCCATACTTAGGGATAAAACGTTGCTTGCCTTTGACCTGGTGCCTTTTCCAGGAGTTCCGACCAGCTACTCCTGAAACTTCCCTGCCTCATGAGTGAAAATGGCATGTCTCACCCTTCCGGTCCTCCTGGTAGATTTTTTGGAATATTCAAAGCCCACGTACAAGTTCCAGGCCTGGGGCTCCTGCGATTCTTGGAGATTTTATGCAAATCATCTGCATACCTGGAACTCTCCCAGCTCTAGGAACACACCAGAGTTTCAGTGATGGAGGCCTTGGTGTCATATAAGAAGTGGTCCTACCTGGAGCATCTGGAATTTTGTGGTTCTTTCTTAACTTCTGGAAGTGGTGTAATTCTGCTGAATATGGAGTATTTCAACTGCATTTAAGGAGATTTGTACACAGCAAACATTTTTCAGGCACAGAATCCCATACTAAATTATCCTCACATTCTTTTTCACTAATATTTCTAACACACAAGTCTATTAGCTCTTTTTGAAAATATAGTTCTCCAGTTAGACTACATCTTTAACAGATAAACTTTGTACATAATGGTGAAAAAATGAATTTTTTTCTTTATCCCCATTGACCTTACAAAAAGTCCAATTGAAGCAATAAATCCCTTTGTGCACTAGTGTTCTGAGCCCCTTTGAAGAATACTTCTCATTTTGTAAGTATAGCACTTGAATTGAAAGGTCTGAGAAAATGTTGTTTGCCAGAGCTGCAGGTCAGTTGATATTTTTGTCCAGAAGTATTTGATTTATTTTCCTTTCTTGTGCTTTAAGTGTTTTACTAGGACCTAATGACAAAAGTGAAAAGAGATCATTGTCTTTACAGGCAATAATATTTATTAAATAACTATTTTGTGTCAAGAATTGTTCTAAATTCTTATGACACTAAAACAATAAAAATAAAATTAGACCTTACCCTTTAATCTTTACATTTATTATCTATAGAGAGGCTGATGTGGAAACAAATCATAACAAAATATTATCATTCTATCATGCAGAGATGAAAATGCCAGAGTGGGAAAAGTTATATGACTAAAAATATACCTAATTTATTTATTTACTAATATTTGCTTAAAATTTAAAAACCTATTATCACTAATAAAAACTGCACTGAAGAATTAAAGTTAGCCTACTCTAATCTTTATCAAAACATGTGAGGTATTTTACATACATGATCCTCAGAATAATCCTACAAGTAATTACTCTTACTTTTGTAATAAAACTTTGTACTTTTGTAATAATAAAACTTTGAAGAGATTGTAGTGTTTGCTAAAACTATCAAGTAACACAAATAGATTACCAACAGAGGCTTTTTGATGGGAGGACCAATATAATTTCAGTATTTCTATAACTTATCTAATAATATTTGTAGAAATGTGAGCTTATATATTTTTTTCTCTTTCAAGAGTGGATCCTTGCTACTTCCCTTGGACGTTTTAAGAAATGGAAAATACATGAGCCATTTGTAATTTTAGATCTGATTCTTGGAAAAGAAGTTAATGATATACCTTATGCAAACAAGCTCATAAGTAATTTAATACAGTACTTTTTCAACATTGCCAAAGTCAATATAAATTTAAAGTATAACATTCTATTAGAGCAAAACTTTGCACTGCAAAATTTGACATTTTCTTGTCAAATATGTTGTCAATAATGCACTTTTGTGCTCCTACTAAAACTGTACAGAGCTGTGTCATCTACATCCTGAAATTAAACATCTTCATGCAAAAAATCAATTTACCAAATGTGCTCACATGTAATAAAATGACAGTACTCAACTGTATACATATATTGACAAAAAGGTCAAATAGCACTTTATTTTTATAGCGTTTTGCAAACATGTATCTTACCACCATATAAATTGATAGCTTTTTAAGGCGAAATTCATGCTTTCTATCAAAGATGCAAAATAAACAACAAAGCTTTAAAGTATATGAGTTTGGGCCCTCCAAAAACTAATTTCGGTGGTGCTCTGTCTAAAGACTTGTATTCAGGTTTAATAAGCTCCAAACTTTAATATTTCACATGTGTCTAAATGAAATTATTATTTGTATGCAGAAAAACCCTGCATGATTCCTTTTTATTGGCAAAGAAATTTACTACAATGGAAATGAGGTGAACAATATTATAAGATGTAGGGATACTTCTATAAAAGTGAATAAAAACAGAATACAGTAAAAATAACTCCATTTAGAGTATCATGCTACTGAACATTGGATTATAGTGTGAGTCAGATCATGTTTCTATGTATATAATAAAGTTTAATAAGATTTCCTCATAACACACAAACTCATTATTATGTATGTGACTCTTTTCTTATGAGATAAGTATTCAGTGTGATTCATCATTATTACAGTACAACTAATACAGCCAGCCCTCCGATCTTTGAAAGCAAAAACATTACCGAATTATTTTTCACACTGCTTTATCCACTAGTTTATAACTGTTACAGGAAAAGTAGCAAACTATTTTTCATATGAACCACATTGGACTTTCTCTGAATGAGAAGCTTATCAACTCATGTTGAAAAACAAAATTCAGAAGAAGAAATAGTAAATCAATTTCATTTAATGTACCTGTTTGATTACAGTTGATGCATTATCATGAAAGTTTTAGATACTGACAATCAGGGGAATTCACAATCTCTATTGTTATCTTGTGTCTTTTCATGCATTATTTTCAAATGATAATCACAAAAGCAAGAAATAAAACAACATTCATGAATTTCATTCAACTGATACTTTCTATAATCCTGAAAATTCTGGGCCCAGATATTAAAAAACAAACAAGCAAGGTTTCTATCTCTCGGGTCCTTAATGTCTACCAGAACAGAAAGACATTTATGTGAATAATAATAATGCTTTATGAACAATGGCATTAAAATTAGGGAAAAAAGTAATCATAAGTTTGATTTTTCAAAAAAAGTGAGATTTTCAAAATTTTTCAATTTTATATTAAATCTCATTCAAAATCATGCTTGAAACTGGTAAATTTGGGTAAATATGTTAACATTTATTAATGTGTTACCATCCCAGATAAAATTACCTAATTTTTACTTTTTCAGCTATTATTTTTCACTTTTATTGTATATAGATGCTCAGTACAAAAAAAAAAAATGAAGTTACTTAGGATTAAATATATTACTACCCACCCTGAGACTTCATACTAGCAGTCTCTATGTAGGTTTTAACATGTTTATAATACCCTTGTGAGAATCCTGGAATAAATCTTTCTATATTTATACATTTCTAAGACTATAAATTAACAGAGATTCTGAATTTCTAATAAGCCCTAGATGATGCCAATACTGATGGCTCTTGCACTACACTTTGAGTAACTGAGGGTGTGGAATATTCTTCCTACTACCAGTGAGAAGAACTGGTTAGAATAGGTCAACAAAACGAAGTTCATTTAGAAACAGTGTGCTAGAAATATGTGAGCCGAGGTCCTGAGCTACTGAAGTAACATTGAAAAGAAGTATACATATAGAATTTATAGCTCTTGATGACTGTATATGTAGAATGAGGAGAAGTCTTGGGAAGAAACATTCTACTCCAGAGATGATATGTTTATTTAGGGTACCGTTACACAGATACTACTATATTACTATAAATTGCTATATCACTAAATGTAAATTAAGGGCAAAACTACTTTCTATATCAGGGAGATGGTGTTTCATCTAAAAAAGTAAAAACTGGAGGAAGAATTGCTTCTTTTAAACCTGAAGAGAAATTGGACAAAGAAATTAACATGTGAAATAAATTGTCACTTTACCTACATTGATATCATGATAAAGTTAAGATAAAAATGATAAGTTAACAGGTACTGAGACAGACAATGTTATGTAAAGCTCTTAGGAACAGTTAGTAGAATGGTTCAAGACCTCTGATTGCTTAGAACAAGATAATTATGGTAGAATCAGATGGCTACAATTTATAGGCCAGGTTAAGTATATTCCATAAAAACAGACAACACAAACACAAAAATAAAGAGATGAAAACAATAATAATAATATAAAATGTAAATAATTGGTAACAATAGTACACTCAAAATGTGTTAGGTTATGTGCTAGTTAATACATACAAATGTATGAATTTGTGTGTGTGCATGCTAATGTGTGAGTAGAAATAATTTAATATTTAATACAAATTTAAGAGAAGAGTAATAAAATATACCATTATACTTATGAGAAAACTGAGGCTTAGAGGAGTTAAATCACTTCTCCAAACTCTTGTAAATTGTGGCAGGGGTATGATTTGAAGGGTATCATTCCCAGGGAATTAAGACTCCTTACTCAGGCTCTACATCAGGTGTCCTAACTTTGAAAAGCCTTTCTTGAAATTTTAAAAGTCCTCTATCATGTCTGGGACAAGTGTCATCTGGCAGGGGTTTGGGAGAAGTGGATCTCTGCAGCTCTGGGATTTGAGTTTACGGGGTTCACCCTCATTCTGTCTTAGTCTTGGTTCCAGAGAGGCAAGCTGGCCAAGATACTTTGCTTCCATAATCATGGGATGGGACAAAAATTGTGATGCCAGAATGATGCTGACATGTTGATTGAGGGTGACTTACATTCACATTTTACATAAGATGAAGAACCTTTACCCACACTGATTAGACATAAAGTAACCCATAATTGCCCTTTTCTACCTATTACTTTAAATTTTCGTCAATATGTCACTAAATTTACACAGCCCATGAATTTTGTAATATTTTTACAGATTTATTGAGGTATAATCAATATAAAATAAAGCACATACTTAAAGTGTACACTGTAATGAGTTCTAACATATGACTATACCTGTGAAATCATCAAATCAAGATAACGACCATTCTCATCACATCCAAAGTTTGTCTTTTGCTTATTTGTAATCCATCTCTTTCCTCCTTCACCACTGTCTCTAAAAAACTGCTTTTTATACATTGATAGCAGAGTGTGGGGACAGTGAATATTTCTCTGGCTGTCCTTTAAATTATAGTCAATGGAGTTTTATCTAATTGAGAGCAAAAATAAACAAATTAATTAATGCCTTCTGAAACTAACTTTATCTCAACTGCCATTCAATCTTCACAGTGATCTGAATCATCTTTCCAGAACGTACATGGAATCTTTGTCACTTTCTTATTTCAAAGCTCTCAGGGCTTCCCACTACCCAACTAACACCTTTCAAATTTTAGACAGAATTTAATGCTTGTCATAACTAGCTTTTGTCAACGTTTCCAGCCCCACTAATGTCTACCTTGCAAACAAATCTCACTAAAAAATAAATCATAGTTTCCTATTTATGTCTTATATTTTTTTATAATTCTGTTTTTTTCACATTTTGAGTCCATGTCCTACTATTCAATTGGAAAAATCACTTCTGTCATGTCTCATTCAAGGTATTTTTTCACATATTACTTCTCCAAAATATTTTTATGCTACTTTTCTCCAAAACGGAATTACCTACTCTATTTTCTCTGCTCCTAAGCACTTTTTTAAAACCATTTATGCAACTGTATACATATTTTAGTGTCTTTTTCTAGGCCATGAATTACTTGAGAGGATGAGCTCTGTCATGTTTTATTTACTTTCCACTTATTAAAAATATTTATTATTAAGTACTTGTTGCATGTCTTTACTTGGTAGTAGGGATACAATACAGACATTTATATCTCTCTCTTAAAATAATAATGAATGTAAAACAAGAATCATACAGTATAAGTTGAATGAAAACATGAATGACAAGCACTCAAAGAAATTGCTTTGAGACAATTATTTTCAGAAGTTATGGGGTATAAAGATTATCAGTTGCTTCTGATTATTTTTCAATTCTGAATTTCTATTTGAAAGTTTATACTTAGGTTGCAATATTAACCATTTATGGTTAATTTAGTTTATTATTTCACTGTAATTATTATAATAAATACATTCACATAAAATGATTCCTTTTACCAACAATGGAAATTAGATTAGTCTTGGAGAGTAGTTATATTTTAAATGGTTTGCAGTTTTTCTAAAAAGTTTTTACTTTCTTTTTTATATTTCAAACTGAATATATTTGATTGACACCTTTCATATTCATTTTGCACTATTAAAGCTAAGTACTGTAACATCTTTTATAATTTCATCGTGAATAATTATTTTAGTAAAACCATCTATTCAAATCTCAGTAGAAATCATTTAGTCTTTCCATCAAATCCCCACATTTTTCTTTAAGTATTCCTACTAAACAATCATTAAATTTTTCTGTCACAGTTTAGGTAACAATACTGATTATGAATGCTCTATGATGACTTGCTGTCAAGATTGAAAATTCAGTCAAACTCAAAGAAATGAATGGTGTCAGTGATGTAATACTATTTAATAAGTGCAGAAGCAGTTGTTAAATCCTTCTGCTTGTAATAAACAGGATTTATTTCAAGAAAGAAGACAAGAGTAAAAACTGTACTAAAGTAAGTGTGATATTAAGTGAGGAAAATGGGTGTTTTTGGAAGCCTGCTTCTCTCCATGATAAATAGAGGGAAGTTCTAGCTATGAGTCTCTAATTTCTTATAATCCACAGTGCAACCAAAACAAAGATAACCAATCACATCTTTTATTTACTGCCAGTTATTGTTTTCTTTCTTTCAAAGCAATAACATTCAATGTATGATCCTGGGGTTCCTGGGATTCCCCAAACTGTTTTCTGAAGGTTGATGAGGTCGAAAATTGTCCATAGCAATATTAAGATTCTTTCTGTCTATTTTACTCTCATTCTTTGCAGGTATAGAGCAGATTTTTTTTTAAGTTTCCATATTTTATAATATCACAGCAAATTGAATATATAAGCAGATGTGAAAATTTAACTTTTTTCTACTAAGCCAGACAGTGGAGAGAGTGAAAACATGTGATACAATGACATTTTTATCATTATTTAAAAATTACATATATATATATATAGCTATTTCTCCATAAAACTATGTTAAATATAATGAGGTAAATATTGTTATTTCATACAAATTAATTAAAGACTGTTTCATTCTAATGTCTAATATGTAAATATCAAGATATAACTGATTAAAAAAAAGGATTGGAGATACTTTGTGATCCTCAAACATTTTTAAGGAGGTAAAGAAGTCTTAAGACCAAATAGTTTGAGAATCAATGATCTAAGGAATTTAACTTGTTTTTAGTTTTTCCTGGGACTTAGTAGTCCTCTTCCACTTTTGCTTAGTAAATTCTGTGCCTTATGTTGTGTCATATAAACATGATATTTATAGGTCTATGAAATATTCTCCCATCTACACTTTCTTTTTCATGACACCCATTACACTTCATTATAATTACTTGTTTATTATCTGCCTCTCCCACAGCTCTAGTTAGAACATAGTAGGTAATGAATAAAAAGTTGTTTGTGGCATTATAATTTAATGAGATATTAATGTTGTTTTAATATCTGTATGTCCATCTACTCAATTATACACCTATGTGTTCAAGTGTAACATCTACTCAATTATACACCTATGTGTTCAAGGGTATCATTTCTAAGTTCTTTTGTACTTCTTTATCTTAGGAAATTTAGTATCTTAGCCTTTGGGGCTGCTATAGCAAAATATCACATACTGGATAGTTTCTGAAAAGCAGAAATTTATCTCTTAGAGTTCTGGAGGCATAGTACTGAGATCAGGGTGCCAGCATGGTCAAATGAGGGATCTCTTGGGTCACAGGCCTCCTGTTGTAGTCTCACACTGTGGGAGAAACTAGGAAGCTCTATGAGATCTCTTTAAAAAGGGGGCTCTGTTCTCATGAATAATCACTTCCCAAAAGCCCGATCTCTTCTCCCAAAACCTGTATCTACTAATACTATCACCCCTGAAGGTTAAGATTACAACATATGAATTTTAAGAGAACACAAATATTCACACCATAGCATTTAATTAGATGTCAAAACTAGAAGTTGCTTGCAAGTTATATTCTTTCCTTCCTTTACTTTTCAAAGTCTCAGCTCATGATAAAATTGTGTTAAGGCACAGAGAACAAAGAAGTATATCTAGGGAAGGTCAGTTAGGAAATTGAAAAAAAAAGAAAGAAAGAGAGAGCGACAGACAGACAGAGACAGAGACAGGGAGACAGAGACACAGAAAGAGACACAAAGAGAGAGTCTCAATCAAGGCTAGCAAGTTAGGACTTGGAGAAAGAGAAGATCTTAGTACTTCTTGCACTCTAGGATCAAGGAAATGGTACTTACAGAGGATAGTTGTATAGTAAGCATAGAGATGGTAGATTCTTATCACTAAAGTAGACAGACCTGATAGAATCACTTACAGTGTGATCAGTGAGAAGTCCAGTGGTATCTGTTTTAGAGATTTGCAAATTTGCTCCAATTTTTGGCAAACATGAAGACTGACTCAATTTCCTGAAACCTCTATTATAAAAGCCTAGGAAGAATTTAAGGTCATTTTAAATTTCAGCTAAAAAACATAAAAATGGATATTATTGCTCAGTTGAATTTGTAAAAGAGGTTCATAAAGCTTATACACTGAAATTAGGTTAAATCTTCATTTCTATATACATACCTCCTTTTGCTTGATTGACAAATAATTTAAGAATAAAATTGTCTATCCAGTCATGTCATCTTAATGACTTAAAACAATTCAAGAAGAACACAATAGAAATTCCTTTAGGCGACAGCATACACACTGTAAATTCATTGTTAACCCTGGGGGACAGACATAAAGCAATATTATTTGCCCAAGGTTACAGAGCTGCCTGTGGCTTTTTGGTCAGTCTTCTGAGTTACTCTGGAAATTTAAATGTTTTGAAGGGACTAAGTTTTTGTAATTAGAGAACAGAAGGCTTGCTTCATGATTTACTCCACTATGTAATGTATTACAAAAAAAGGGAGGGGTGCTATTGAATATTATAAATACAAGCTTGTAAAGAGTCAGAGGAAGAAAGAGTATCCTTGTGACAAAAATACAAAATCCAAGTGCAAAACTGAACTTTTATTATCAATTATCAGGCGCCCTCAAGCTAGTCCTTTCAGATATCCCTTCTGTTTTAAAAGCTTTGTATATTTAAAGTAGAAAGTTGAACCTTCAAAGTTAACATCAGCAAACATTGTAGAAGCTGCCTATGGCATGTTCCTGGAGGTCTCTATTAACACCAAAGAAACTTGACTGGATAGATAGTTATTATCTTTTTTACATTTCAAGTTATCTCTATTTTCATTAAATCATGAGGCACTCTTGTACAACATAAGAAGTTTTTTTTCTTTAATAAAGTGTCACATTCTTCTCTGTTTAATTATATTTTCTGTTCTCAACCACGAAATATAAAATTTAAGAAAAAATAGGGTATTTTTTATTTTTATTTTTTTTTTAGTTTTAAAGATCAAGCTTACAAATTATACCCTGATGACTTAACTGAATTATTAATTTTAGAGAAAGAGTCCAAATCCCATAACTCAGCCTGAGCTGACTTTTGATGATATTCTTGGAATAAGAAATCTTTAGATTTTCTCATAGTGGAGAAATTTTTTTTCTAATTTATTGTTATCCTTGGGATAATCTACACAATCAAGTCATCAGTCAGTAAGATATAAAATGCACATTGGATATATAAAATGATTTCCATAAAGACTTAAATTGGGGTGGGAATCAAACAATATAAGTGTAAACTATTGAAATATAAACTGTTAGACATGTCAGTGTGATATGTACAATAGTGGGGTACTGAAGCAAGTTTATACCTACTCCAGAGAGCCAATAATTAAATGTTCAGGTCCTTTGTGAGCTAGCTACCATCACATAGGGAGCTTGAAATCAGTCATAGAGAAAATATTTACACCATAAACCCCAGAAAATGATATAAATCACCCCCTCCCTTGGAGAACAAGTTGTTAATATTTTTGAACACATACTTATATATAAGGTTAGTGTTAGCATCCCATTTTGTAAAACATCAAAAAATACAATCTCTGTTAGGAGCAAATATATCTTCAAATAAAATTATTATGATTATGTTAAAAGAAGATCAATTACTTTTTTAGTCAGATCATATAATTGACTCATAATTAATTTAGTAATATAAAATGGAGAAGTTTTGGGTTTTGTCAAAATATTAGCATACAGTTCTTTTTTTGTCATATCAAGACAATAAAGAAAATAACATCTAGAAAGATATTATTGACTCTGAACATATCAATTGTCTCATTCAAAATGTCCCTAGGTAGATCTTATTTTCCAGTTTAAATATATACATAAGTATATATTTAAAAATATATTTACTAATAAAAAATGTTAATTTGCTAATTTTGAGGTTATTTCTTTACTTCTTAATCTTTTCTTGTACATCTAATATGTGCTAAGCATTGCATTTGACATATTATTATATAATTTAATTCTTAGAACTGTTGATGTAATTTCCTCCATTTTATAGATACAGAAAATTGAGATACTATGAGATTAATATTTCCTGATGTTAACAGCTAATAATTGGCAGAGAGAATCTTATTCAGGCTTAAAAATTCTTTCCTCTAATGAAGAAACTTTCTTTGTACATCAAAATTATAAATTTTTTTCTATACAATAAATATCTAGAAAACATTTCATTATTAATACTATAGAATTTTATAGCCCCAACCAAATCTAACCAATAATTACTCTTTACATCTGCTTTTTGGATTTTAATATTCATTTGTTGGAGACAGTTTCTCCATATGTCTGCTTATAAGCATTAATTTTTTAATTTTTTTTTTAAAAAGTAAGGTATGCACCTATATTTCAAAGTAAAAAAAATTTTCAAATTTAGCTTGTATAATTTGAGGGTATCACATTTTACTCAAATGTTCTTTTTATACACAACAATGACAACAACAAAAATTCCTATACTTCTAAATTTTAAAATCCAATAACCATCCTGGATATTTGCAATAGTACAATACAAATCATGAAATATAAGCTTCATGAACCATAGCTTGAAAATAAAGTTGTAGATTATATTATTTAAATGCAGGTGAGTTCCTTTTCAACTTAATATAATAAATGTGTTAAATGTAGAACAGGATTGAGGTATTTTGTTGAATTCTGAAACACAAAAAAATAAATAAGATTAATTTTTTTAGTATCATTCATAGTCTTTTTTTTAATGAAGATAAACTTAATATGCTCTAAATGCCTTGTGATTACTCCATATATGCCAATCTTTTACTATCTTTAAAATGAAAAGATTACTATCTTTAAAATGAAAAGATTACTTTCTAGTATTTCAGATTATTTACAAATTTCTCTTTATTCTTTCTTGCCAATCTTAAGGATTTACTCCCCTATGAGGTCTATATCTTACTACCTAAAACTAGCTTGATTCTTTCTCAATGATACCTGTTTTCATTTTCTGTGATATTTGATATGATCTATATTTTATATCCCAAGCATGGTCTCAATCTTGCCTATCACTCTCCCTGCACTACCACACACATAATCGTTAGACTTTTGGTATTTAAACTGACGAGTGGCATCCAGGTAATCTTTGTATAAAAGAGAAACAAAAAATTTGTTAAGCTCTATAATGTTAAAGGTATTAAATTTGTAGTTGCAATAATCACCATGATGGTGAGATTTTCTTGAAGGTTGTCTATGGCTTTGAGCAGAGAGAAAATTGTATGAAATTTACTCATGTTCAGATATTTATAATTATTATGAAAATGAAAATAGTTTTCTTTAAATTAATAGATATGTTGTACAAGATTAGCATTATAGAAACTAAATTCATAAAAGGCTGCAAAGTTTAGAAAAAATTAAAGAATCAAGAAATCCTTAAAATTCATAATAGATGTAGTGAAATTGAAGAAGTGAGCAAGAGAGAGATAAAACATAAAAATTTGGTTATTGGATTTTAAAATTTTATAAATATGAAAATTCCTTGATAATAAGATGTATGTTGCTTCCATGGCAGTGGATTGATAAAGAATATAAAGAGAAACTGAGGAATTATGGAGAAAGTATAAAACTTGGTAACTAGTAAGATCATCCACAAGGCCATTTAACTTTTCCAAGCATATGGGATTTTGAAAAAGTCTATGATCAAGATATAAAAGGCTCAGCTAAGTTTAATCGGTAGCTTTAAATCAATTTAAGGTACAGGTGTTGACCTGAAAAGAATGCATAGGTCACTTCTGCCTTTGGATATAACAGACCAGACAAATGTTTCAAATGAGATACTAAGAAAACAAGGATTAAATACAAAATTTTATTTTAAAAATGTGAAAAAGGCATACAAGAGCTCACCAGGGAAACTGGGATTTCAGGGACTAAAGTCCCAGAAGAAGACAAATTCAGAGAAGTCAATCAAATATTTATTATTAATTTTCCCCTTGAGGAATTTGCTAGCTTGTAAGAAGTAGCTAAGAGACTGAGAAACTAAGTAGAACTTTCTACAGTAATAAAAAATCAGAATCTAAGAGAAGCTAAGAAGAAGCCTTAACAACAGCCAAACACTCACTAGGATCCCCTAAAAAGCTACTCCCTTGAAGTATGAATTAGTATGAACCTGCTCTCAAAAGATAGAACTCAGGTTCAAATCAGGTCAGACCCATAGTGAATCAGGGTGAATTTATACTTGTTCTAACAATTTGTCAAAAGCAAAATCTGCTGGAAGATAACATTATTCAGGGCCATCAGACTTTTTAACATAAAATGTTTAACATTTAATAAAAAATATACCAAGTATACCAGCAAAAAACAATAACAGTACAAACTCGAAAGTAATAATATCGATTTCTACATCTGCATAACCCACAGTAATTTATGTCAGCTGAGTATTCTTACTGCAACACAGGGAAAAAAAAAAGAAAACTCTCAAATATTATATTTTAAAAGCACCGAAAAATGGCAGAACTGATAAAGACTAGATAAACTAAAATTCCAGTGAGGAAAGTGCTAAAGAGAGACAAACATCATCTTCTCAAAAGTGGTGCCGAATAGAGGATTATGCTGAGCCTGACCACTGAGACTTTACCAAGAGAAAGCAAAACCATCAGAGAATTAGCTGACCTGTGACCTATGACCCTTTCATGATTGAGTGAAAATGCAACATTAATTTTGCCCACGAGATTTCTGGTGTGGTGTAGATGGTGAGCAAAAATAAGGACAAAAGCTAAGAGATAGATAGAATACATTTTTTTTCTGCTGCCTTGGGGTGCTAGTCTGTTATAAATAAAAAACACTAACCACAATTTCCTCTATGTGAACCAAGAAGATGAAGAGCTAAGCTCAACTCTCTGAAGAACTGTACTTTAGAGTTGAAGAGTTGGGGATCTGCCAAGCTCCCAATCAAAAATCCAGAAAGAAAAGGACCAAACTAAAAACAAAACAAGGGTGGAATAAATTGCAGTTAAGTCTCAACTTAATTCAATCCCTGAATGGAGTGACATAACAGAAACTTTTTTACATATACTGACAGAGAAAATGGAGAACCTTCTCTGGTGGAAGATAATGTCTGAAGTTTGCAAAGTCTTTTATATGTAATGCTAAACGTTAGACAGGCAAAGAGGCAGGAGGTGTGACAAGCAATAAAATTTAAAACATGTATATTTCAGATATTGAAACCATAGTTTTAAAAGAGAAAATGAGAATATGCTCATGACTCGAAGATAGGTAACAATTTCATAGTTCATGGAGAGTAATAAAAATAAAAAAAAAGAGAGACAGCTAATAATTCAGACTTAACATAAATTAAACTTTTGTTTATTTAAAAACAATGTGAAGAATCTAAATATTCAAGGCACAGACTGGAAGAAAATACTTTCAAAACACATATCATATAAAACTATGATGTATATGACATAAAAAGATCTTTTATAGTCCAGTAAAATAAATAATTAAAATTTAAAAATTGAGAATGCACTTAACAAAAATGTGTATATATTTATATGTGTGTGTATAATATATATATATATATATATATATATAATTTATAAAAGGCCAATAGTTTATTTAAAAGTTCTCAACATCATTATCAGTAAGAAAATGTAAACTAAAACTAAAATGCGGTACCAGTAAACACCCACAACAATGTCTAAAATAGAAAGAATGACATCACCAAATTTTGGTGATGATTTGGAGCAATATTGTTGGTGGGGCTATAAAATTATACAACTATATTGGAAAAAAAATTAACAACTTCTTACATATTGGAGCTGAAACCAGAAGTCTTCTGACAATGTCTTATGAATTTAAATACCCTAAAACCTGACAATTTTATTCCTTGTTAGGGTTTACCAGAAAGAAATTAAAACATATGTTTATAAAAAGAACAGTACAAAAACATTCATTACAGATTTATTGCCAATAACTCCAAATCAGAAACACCAGAGGCGTTGACTACACAATGAATAAACAAACTTTTATATTTATTCAAAGGAATAATATTCAGCAAATATCAGAATAAGCTACTAATATGCCAAACAATAGAGATGGGTCTTAGACACACTAAGCTGAATGAGAGAAGCATTAATTACACATCCTTATATTATTATGCTATTAAAACCCAGAATCAAAGACTCACTCTCCTAACTGATTTTGTGCTCACCAAACAATAATTAATAGGACTTTTCCTAAATATTTTTAATTTTAGTCTCTAACATTTATCTTTACATTGTAAATTAATCAATTGAAAGATCTAATTTGTGTATCAGTCTTCCGCCAGCAGGAGTACTGTAAGTCAAATTTTCTGAATTCACTCGAAATCACATTAACTCTAGAAAATGGATAAAAATTAATTTCTGGATATAAAAAGAAAAAAAAATAACCCCTAACCAGAATAAATTAATAAAATAAATGAATGTAAGAAGTTTTACTGCTTTAGTTATATAATTTCTAGTTATATATAATTTTTAATTATATAATTTTATAGATATATAAATATCATTATTGCACTTTTTAATTTGTTATTAAGAAGAGATGTCATCACCTATTATGAAATTATAAAAAATAAAATAATAAAGTACATCTCAAATATTGTGGAAATTGAAAAAGAAACAATTCAGCCTAAAAATGTAAACAAAGAAATCGGTGAATATACTAAGTTAAAGACTGAACTATAATATTTTTAAGTTGTTCAGATCTTATTGTACGTATATCACACAAAATAACTGATTTTACCTAGCTTAAAAGAAAGTGGCTGTCCAAAAACAATGACATGTAACTGGATGAAATAAGACATTCTTTGTAGAAATTTTTCTATTGCCTGTGTGTATATTTGTAAAAGATATACATGCATATTTTTTTTGTATTAACTCTACACATGTATATGTATACAAACAGTAATTTATATTGTTTAAGAAATAGAATATCTTGAACATATAAACAATTTTCTAATCCCCCCAATTTTTTTACAAACCAAATACATCTTTGGTCAGGCACCATGAATCATTCATTATTATACTTATGATCAAGTACGGTCTGAACACATGATGTTCAGAAAAATTTTTTTTTGATTGATGACTTCTTCAGAATATTTTTACTAGCTTTTTATAGAACTTTCTGATTGATACTGCTTCCATTTGTGTTTCTCTAGCAAACACATGATAGTACATTTAAGAGAAGTAAATGTATTCAAATGACATAATACTTTCAAACTGTTTATTTCATTAAATACCTTCTCTTTGGGGTAGAATAAGATGAATGTATCAATATATAAAAAATTTATCTTTTAAATGAACATATTTAAAACACTATAATATAAAGACACACTGATATAAAGTATTTTTCTTGAAAACACAAGACCTTATGATGAAAAATATTTCTCTACCACAGTGTTCTTTATTTTAAAGAAGATAAAATCCTGGTCATAGGGAAGTGTGATTTTCTATTACTTTTTTGAGTTTAGAATTTTAAGTTATGTTGCTGCCAAAAATTTTAGATATTTCTAAAGAGAATTCTAATTTTTCTAAAACAAAATATTCACCATTATTAATTAGTAATGCTATCATTATTTGCTTTAATGTTATAGTATTTATTCTTGTTCATATTATTTTGTGTAATGAATTATCAGTATTGATAAAAATCCTGGATAGTAGAAGAAGAGAATTCTTTGTGACCAGTAGGAAATAACCTCATTTAAAATGGATGTCAGTGTGTTACAGTGAGAAGGACATGGAAATTTTAAGAACTGTGTTTAACTATCAGCTCCAATTCTAACTTGTAATATTAGTTATATTGCTGTCATTATGAGGATCACTGTCTTTATTTTGTAAAATGAATAATAAGCTTGAGTCACAGACAACAATAATATTAGTAGAAAAATAGAATTTCACAATTTTAAGCTATAAAATAATGTGAAAAACATAAAATTTCTACACATTCATTTTTTACTGTCATTATATTATGATCATCTTTGTTGCTCTGCCTTATAAATATACTTTTTGTAATGAGATTATGATAAATTATTTTTGCATTTTATTTTCTTTGGACTACTAGAGTTTATAGCTTCTAAATATATTATATTGGCATATTTACTCTAGATATCTGGTAGTAATAAATCTCACCAGCCCTATGTGATTTATCTCCTTAAGCTTAATTGTGGTCTTAATTATGGGTCTTTATACTTTTAAATGAGCTTTCACTCATTTCTTGAACAAATAAATTTTGAGTGACATCAATGTAATCGATATCTGCTAGGTAATGGAGACACAATAGTGACTAGGAGACCCTTAAATTATTTGTTAATAAAGATTGAGGGATAAAAGATATTAGATAAAAACTATATTTGATGGTAAGTGCTTTTATAGTAAAGAATAAGTCCCAAATATATTTATTACTTATTGAACACTGTGTTTGGTAGTAAATAATTTGATCATTGGATGGCTGGAAGGCTACTGGGAGAAAGGAGGTAAAGCAATAGCTTAGCCCTTCAGGTGCAGGAAGAGGGCCACCTGGGTAAATAACCTAATGATAGCTGGTAAGTCAGAGACCTTAATTCATAAGAGGATGTCTCTGGCTAAAAGTATCCTCTCATAAATAAAACCCCAGACCTATAAGGCTTGACTCCATGGAAAATATCATTGTTACATAGTATAGGATATATGACAATCTGGAGTACAAAATGGGAATTTCAGAACATAAATTCTCCTATGTCAGTGATTCTGTAAACCACAAATAGAAACTATATCTATTCTGAGCCAAAGGGCCACACCATGCATGAAGAATTTGGGAAATTGCCCTTTACCTCCCAGATCTCTTTGTGCTTTATCTGAGACTTTGATTGCCTGTATCCTTGATATTTTTAGGCTTAATGCATAAGTACAATGTGACTACCTAATCCTTGGTACAGGCTCAGCTATATAATGAGCAGATGGATGAAAAGAAATTCAGTTAGTTAAATTTAGATGTCTCTTTGTTCATAAAGCAAGCCTATCTTGTGTGTGTGTGTGTGTGTGTGTGTGTGTGTGTGTGTGTGAGATGTGTCTACATGTGTTTTTCAATATATTTATTCACTACATTTATTTAGGTTTTTTGTACTGCTAGTTTAGACATTCAGGAGTACATCAAGGGTAGATACTGTGTGGAAAGTCAAGTCCAGTGACATTCCTCTAGATGTCCTGAGCAAATTTATTTGAGACAAAAATGAAAATAAGATATTTTCTACCGGGACAAAATTTAGACATTAAAAGAAAAGAGTTTTCTTGAGAAAATTGGATATTGTCACATGTTTTACTTAAAAAAAAACAATAAACAACTAGCACTTCCATATTTTTTATCTTTTTCTCTTTTCTAACTTAGATTCTGGCAATAGTCCTGCAGTACTAAGGTTAACATGGTAATTTGTTATCACATACAGCCAATTTGTAAAACAGTGAAGATTTCACATACTAAAATGACATTATCTAGAGCTCATTTCTCTTGATAACTAAAATATGAACCCAGTCTGATCTCTTTAACTTTTAACATTGGATCATCTTAAACGTATTGCTTCCAACACCCTGAACATATATTAACCATGAAAGATATGCCTTTTTCTTTATTTTTAAATTTGTATACACCAAATGCTCTGTCAAAAATATTTATATTATACATTCTTTTTCTTTCTAGACAACCTAGTTTCTAAAATGTCATTATGGCATTTTCTGTGTTTTATTTTTATTTTTATTACATTATTAGTAATATCTAAGACTATTAAGACATTGACATGTTTCTAAATATAGTCTGTTCTACTTAAGCTATTGTGCAGTCTGTGTAAAAACAGTTATCTTCCTTTTTTACCTGTGTGTTTTTAATTCTTTCAATATTTGTAATACTTGAATAATACCAGACTTGATCCCTATTAAAATATATGTAAAAAATTTTTTTCTTGAAAATTTCTTTCTTTATAATATAAAGTAACTTTTCTTATTAGCTACAGTGAATTAAAGTTATAATTAATCTTCCCTAAAACAATCTCACTGAATCATTTCAAACTATTTCTCAATTAAAGGTTATGGATTTCCTCCCTTCTGACTTCTCAGCTTGCTTCACCTTTTGTATACTGTATATGGCTGTCGATTTAAGAACTGTCTAATATTATGCCAACTGTTTTAATACAAAAGAGGCATTTTAACATGTGAATAGCTTTGTAAAAATTATATTTAACACAGTTAGTCATTATTAGAATAAATGTGGTTTTTCTCAGCATGAATAATTTCTGGTACATGAGTAAAATGAATTCAGTTTTTATTGTTTAAATTTTTAGTTTCCTGTTTTGAGTTTTAACCAGCCTCCTATCTCCCCACACCTTTCATTAGAGGGGATTTCATATAAATGTGAAGTGCTGCACAAAATTGTAGTTTTATTTATATAGAAAGAGAAATATAATTTTTCTTCAATTATCTTAAATAGAAGAAACATCAATTGGTATGTTGAGTAGTAAATTCATCTTCAAAAGAATGTTCTAGCCTTGAAATTAAAATTTTAATTAATAGCTAAAGCATAGAGCATTTTTCAGCATAATTAAAAGAAAATATATAAATATAAAAACTAAGATAATTTCAAAATTAGCAAGATTTATAGGAAATGCTCTATGACACAAAAATATATCTGAAGTTTCATGTATCTGCATAACTGGACTCTAACATATAAGTTATCTTGTTTTTCAGTATCATTAACTTTCTCCAAAAATATTGTTACTTGTAAAATTTCTAAGAAGTTTTATGAAGTGCACAAGCCACCATGAAGAAAGTTAATTATAGTTTCTGATCTATCATCAATAGTTTAACAAAAGTTCCATTTAAATAATAAAATTGATTATTTTGCCATGGACTAGTCTTGGCTACTGGTTGCTCATATATGCAAATAATATTCTATTTATATGGTTAACATTAGCTTACAATTTATAACTAGTGAAAATGTACAGTCATACTAACTATTGATTTCTATCTTTATTGATAATAAATGTATCATATTTTATTTGTCTCTTTTTATAAGTGTTAATTTGTTTCTTTATTCATATATATGTTTCTATATATGTGTGTGTGTATATATACATATATACATGTGTGTGAGTGTGTGTGTGTATATATATATATACCTATCTACTACCAAACCACAGACACTTTTACTTGGTATGAGGGGTTAAATGGTGTACAATGAGACTTCAAACATATTTTTTAAATGATTAATAAATTGATTCATCAATATACAAATGCATGGGCGAAATATAAAGTTTAGCTAGCCAAACATTCCTCTATAGTTCCTAATATTTAAAATGAGAGTATAGAAAAATGGGCATGTGAGCCAGTGTCTAATGGCATCTCAGCCATAAAATTCCACGATCTCTTTAGTCTGATAGCAAAGGCATAAGACTACAAATTAAACATCAAAGTGTGTACAATATTTTAATAATTTATAAAATCATAAAGAATTCATATGTTTGATTTAAAAATTTAACTGAATACAAACATTTTAAAAGATATTATAAATCTATTTTAGTATACTAAGTAGCTGAATATTTAATATAATGTCTAAACCTGCAAATGAAAGTGCATTCAACAAGTAGTTAAAGTAGCATTTTTATTGCAAATTTTACTTTCTCTTTCTCAGAACAGAATAGGGTTTTCTAAGTAATTGTTTTCCCTTAGTTGGTTTAGAATGGCATAGTGAAAGATGTTATCATTTTCATATGTTTTCATATACAAAACCAGGAGTAATTGACTCTGTTTTGTGGAAGATGATGTATTCGCCATCTCTTATTCTGTTATCACTGTTGTCTGATAGTTTGTTTTGTAAAAAAGGCAAAGTGCAGCTATCTCAAATGTGAATTACAGCATAGAGGGTCATAGAGACTTCATCTTGTGTAAAAAAATTCATTTAATAAAGTTGAATAAGATTTCTTTAGCTTTCTATTTGTGTTCTGATGCTCAGGCAGATACCATATTTAAAATTTTGGGTGGTTATTCAATGTTTTTCAGCCAGAAAATCTGATTCTAACCATGCAAAAGGTATGCATTGCTTACATTGCATCAGTTCTTTTAAAATATCAAAGTTTATTTAATATAATTTTCTCTCATTTTTTCTCTTTCTTACTCCTTCTGTTGAAAGGGCCAAATATTCTCAAATTTACTTATTCTTCCATTTATTTCTTCTAGAAAAATCAAATAAAATTGCGTTGGGAAAATATAAAAATAACCAAAATAACAATGGAAATAAGTGTTCTTAATTATCTTTCTGGTTGAGTGACCTTTTAAAGGTTAATTGTTTATGTTGTACTGTAATCTTCTTAGCAATTGATACTGATAATTTCTGTTAGTTGCATTTTAATCTATATGTTTATAGATATCTATCTATCTATAGATAAAATTATGTATGTAAATATAATATATAATATAATATTTATAATATATAAATATATGCATATATAATATTCTACAGTATAGTAGTTATTTTTATTACTCATTAACATACTTTGTAATATCAAAATAAATATTTTTTTTTTATTAGAAGTAATCTCTATGAGGACAGTGACCGCATAGTCACTCAGTACACATACCTGGTAAACAACTGATCCTTAGAGATGATTTCCCCAAATGGAAATTTTCCCTCCTCTACAATCTAATGGCCTCTATTGTAGTTCACATGTTCATCAACTCTTAACTACAATAATGCTTCATACTAACACTGTTCCAAAAACTTTTTCACTGACATTTCTAATGACAGTAAATTTAGCAACATTAAATTTGAAAATACTACTTTTTTTTTATTACAGATCTTCATTAGCTCATAGTCATTTTTATGATTTAGCTCAAAGTCCTTAACAAAGTTCTCAAGGTCCTCTGAAATTTTTCCTTTTCCTTATTCATGAACTTTTTTTATTCATGAACTTTTTTATAAATGTGTTTAATATCTTACTTACCAGGTAATGTGATTATCTTATGCCATTTACTACATTATAGTGACATAAAAGTACATCACACTATTTCACACATTTTTGCCTTTCTTTCACTATTGAAATAAAATTTACATAATATGTGTTGCCATTTTAACTATTTTAAAGTATGTAATTTAGTGGCTTTTAGTATATTCCCAGTAGTGATCATCATCACTATGTAATATCAAAACATTTTCATCACGCCCAGATGAAAATGCAGTCTCATTAAGAAGTCACTCCCTGTCTATAGCCATGCTACTCTGAACAAGCCCAATCCTGTTTGATCTCAGAAGCTAAACAGGATTCGGCCTGGTTAGTACTTGGATGGGAGACCACTTAGGAAGACAGATGCTGTAGGTGTAAAAAATAAAAAATAAGATAATGTAAGTTGACAAGGTCCTTGAAATCTGTGAGGGTTGCCTCACCTAAAAAAAAAAAAAAGAAAGAAAAAGTCACTCCCCATTCATCCCTCCCCCAGCCCTTGCCAACCACTAATAATATACTATCTTTATAGATTTGTCTATTCTAGATATTACACAGAAACGGTATTATTCAATATGTGCCTTTTTGAGGCTGACTTCTTTCATTTAGCATAATGTTTTCAAAGTTCATCCATGTTGTATTAGCATGTATCAACATTTTCTTTATTTTATGACTGAATAATATTTCCTTATAAGTACATGCCATGTTTTATTTATCTATTCAACAGTCGATGAACATTTAAATTGTTTCCACTATTTGTCTTCCTTAATGCTCATTCAGGGAAACTCTGCCCAACATTTTTTGGTTAGATATCTCATATATTTATAAAGATAGAGATGTAATTTTATATGTAAAATCTCATGCAATATCTCTTGTAGCTTTTCTTGAGCCCTTTCAATTCTACAATTTTTATGCATTATATTATGTTGAAGTCGCATAATTTTTCTCTAAAAATGGATTAGAAATGGGAAAATATATTTATTGTTAATTACATACTATATCACACACAAATTTATGTTCAAATTGTATACACACTGTTTATAACTTTATAAAACAAATAGCTGTATTTAAATGTACATTTTATACACTGTAACATAAAAGTTCAGCAACAGACAATGTAACCACATATTTCTAGAATGAAGTGAGAAGGCATGTAATTAAGAAATTGATTAGGAAGCTGTATGAGCAAGAAAATTGTGTTGATACAAAATTAAAATTTCACATAAAATTTTGGCAGGTCAGAAAATGTATTTAAATGACTTTTATGATTTTCATAGTGGCTAAATTAGGAGGGAGAGAGAGAGATAGAGAGAGACAGAAAGACAGAGACTTGGAGAGACAGAAAGATACAGAAATTTTCTTACTGTAATTTAAATCTATCAAATAGCAATGTACTAACAATTCCCATCATTAAAATTCCATAAACTTTCAAGAAATTATTCTACATGAAAGAAAACAATAAAATATAGTTATTTTTTCACTTTTGTTCATCAGCAATAAATTGAGGTGCCATTTTCCAGGAAGGTTCTAAGTGAAAAGAAGAGAACAAAGTTGAAACAGCTCATTTCAAGATACCTTTATAACTTTAGATAACTCATCATTTTTAAATATAGTCATCAATTAAAAAGGATAGCAAATATTGACTATATATAATTTTAGAAAAAGTGGAAAAGACTAAGCATGTGTTTTCTTACTGCAACTTCAGTAGCTGTACACATAACAAATATAATTACAGCTGAGGAAACATGAATTTAATAAAATGTGTGCAGAAATTAATACTATATTTTATATTTATATATTGAGATTATATATGTATATAAAAATTAATTCATAACATTCTTTTGATCACTTACCAAACATTTAAATATTGGAGGTCTCCTTTTAGCATTTTCATAAAGAAAACATAATTTCCTTTAAATATGTAAAAAAAATTTTCTGGTTATGAATTTATGCTGTTTCTGCAAGAATACACTCCTAAAAGTAACTTTTAGTTTACTAACAGTACTGTTTGAACTTTACAAACCATCACTGACACTAGCCATGGTACATGTAAATCTACTTTAAAGATTAATCTCAAGTATTTGAAGATAAATATGCATCATTTTCTTTTAACTAATCTGGAGCATATGTTTTCTACAAGTAATACATCCTGCTGTGATAATGCTCATTGACAAAATTAATTTTGTCATTGGAATTAAATGGTACTTAGCTAAAAGGAGGATATTGAGCCAATTTCAGATTTTTGGATAAAAGAAACAACAAATACGGCCAAGAAATTATTGCTAAATTAAACTTTTTTTTCCTAATATGTTAATAAAATATGTAAAATTTTCCAAAAGACATTCTCTTCTCAAAACATAAATTATAAAATATTATAATGTATATAATAGTACTATAAGCTGTTTACTACTGATCATATTGCTTCAATAAAAATAAATACATCATATAGGTTTACAGCTTTTGATACGTAATAATACAAATTATCTTTACAAACATATTGGTAAATGAAGGGAACAGTGGACCAAGAAGATAAATTTCCAAACAAAATAGGACAAATATTAAAACTTCAACATTCTAGTTTCCTTAGAACAAAAAGATGATTCATTGTTCTATTGTGATTTTAGATATTAGACACAAATTATTAAGACAAAATCTAAAGTCCACTGAAAGCCAAAATCGGTTGCTTCACTCAACCAAAATTCATTAAATACGTTTTATGCATCAGTCTGCTTATGTGGCTCATAGTCTGCAAGTGTCCTTGTACAAGTATATTAAGATAATACTACTTCTTTGGAGTCTTGCAGCTGTATGGGGTGTTTTTGCTAGAAAATGTGATAGCATATAGTCATTGATTCATAACCCTAGATCAAAAGTTATGAAAAAAATTTCTAGCATTTCTTTACTTAATAATCTCCTCAACTGATACTTGGGAAAGTAGAGACCCTAAAAATGCCAGTTAATAAGGGCAAATAATTCAATTTCCAGATAAGTCTCAGAAATAACAACTTGGTTTTTTTCTTTCTCTCTGTCTTTCTATCTCTCATCCATTCTTAACAGTTATTTTTTTCACTATATTATCATCAAGGTGAATAAATTACCCTTCCCAGAAGGATCCAGCTTGGTCTATGTCTAAATCTTGTGATGACCAAGATAGATCTAGAAGTCTTTTTCTCTTTGAGTATCTCCTTATCTTATATTTATTTTTTCTATTCTGTTTCAAGCAAAGTATTTGTATCCTAATGTGTGTTAGGAAACTTCACATTACTCATATCCATTAATTTTCACAACAATTCTCAGTGTCCTTAGTCTGCATTTAATTTAATCCACCTTTATTTCCCATAAAAGAAATTGGGTTTAAATTATTTTTAATATCTTGCCTATAACTTTAGCTTTAAGCAGGAATATTTAAACTATCCCAATTTATTTGTTTTGGCAAGCTTTATAGCTGTCAGTATATTTACTATATCATGCATATTTCAGAAATAAACATCCCCTATCTAATTTGTAATAGCTGCGACTATTAAATCCTTACTATGTGACTTATGGCCTACTAAATACTTCTATATACTTAATGTTCTAGTCTATATACTTATGTAGACTAGTCTTCTATTCTTATAGTATATATGTACTTATGTACTTATATATATTTATATATTATAAAAATACATAATTATATATTATATACAAGCATATATTTATATATACTTAAAATACTTATAATACTGCTGTGAGTTATTGGTTATTAAAATCTGTTTAAACATTAGCAACCTCAAGTACAAAAGGGATAAATAATATACTAAATTTCTGAGAGGCAGAAAGGAATTCAGGACTGTATTAAAACTGGTGCATATCTAATCTGGATTTAGAGTCAGTTTTATTCATTTTTATTCATCTTGTTTAGTGCCCAACACTTGGCAGACACTCCAATAAGTCCCATTATTTCTCATGGTGTCAAGTAATTTGCTTAACACATAGTAGGAGCTCCCAAAGTGGTTTGAATTGAGTGTTTGCTTCATTCTAAGACCTCTATTCTTCAGAAAGTACATTAAGATAATTTCTAGCTTGTGTTAGAGGAAAACATTTCTTTCAAAATAGGACAATTTTAATTTTATTTCTAAAAGGGAAAAGATCATACCTTTTTTACCAGAAATTTGATAATTACCTGACAAAAATGATAGTAATTCTCAGTCCTACAACATGTTTTTTTAATGTATGTGTTCATTTTGAGAGATCAAATGAAGAAAATAGTTGTGCTAAAAATAAAAATGGACCAATGTTCCACTAAGTTGTAACACTCATATGTTATTTTATCTGCAGAAACACAGTTGAATAGATATCGTATTCCTTTTACTCCACTGTCTTTAAATTTGAGTAAGTCTTTTGTATACAACACTCTTTAAGCATTCAAATGTTATTAAATACATCTTTATACCATGTTAATGATGAAACAACTGTACACATATTCTCTTCTAATCTGAAATGACTTAGAAAATATTCCTCTTAATCTTTTGTCTTAAAACTGTGGAGACTGGTACTTTGGATAGATCATGCTTATTTTTTCTTCCTTTCTTTTCATTTTTCCTCTCTCACAAATATTTTAATGTTATATTACTCTCTTTTAACCTTCAAAAGGAAGAAAAAACATTATTTTGCCACCTGAAAATTTGTATTAGCAGTTAGTGTGCATAAGTTTCAGTCATTTGCATGAGAATATGCCCCAAATCATAAGATTCTTTAGGTCATAGTAATAAATCATTATGTCAAAAAGTTAGTGTTGCCAGGTTCAGAAGAGAATGAACTAGTTGAAACTAGTCTAAAATTATTTTCTTTTTCCTCAGTCCTACCACTCAGTATTGGTAGGTTCCCACTCTGAACATTTTATGTTCTCACCTTTAATGTGATATTGTGATTGCATAAGTTCATTTCCCTGCATACCCAATTCTTTCCCCCAGAATTTTCCTGTAACAGTCATCTTTTTCCTGGAAACTTGTGACTCTGAGACTCAAAAAGATTATTACTGCTTTCAGGTCAATATGGAACAAGGCAGATAGCTAAACATTTAATTAAAGTCTGATATAGAAATAATGTGATAAACTTGTGATGACAGTGTAATACTGGATTCAAGAGTGCCTACCAGAGATTAGCTTCACATTGTTCTCCCATAATAGGGAATAGGAATTGAATATTCTGAAAGTTCAAAAAATATAAAACTCAGACTTTATTCCCAATCTCTTACAGGCTCTAAAATCTTGAGGGAGCAAGTTAACCTTTCTTATACTCAAGTTCTTTCTAATATTAAGAAGTTGAGCTATTTGTGATTCGCAAATGCCAATCATAGGAGAACTTATTAAAACAAAATGGAACAACATAAAAGATTATTATCCCAAGGCTATAGAATCACATTTCTAGAAGCAAAGTCCAAGAAGATCTTTTATAAAAATTAACTCCCAAAATTCTAATGATAAGCCAGATTTGAGAAACGCTGTTTATGTGATGATTTTCTATTTCCCTTTCACATTTTATTTTAATGATTTAACTCATATGCTATTAATTTTAAACATACGATAGGCTGATTAAAATCTTAGCTTGGGGCAGGTTGGCAGTTTGAAGTCCCTACATGCTACCTACCAACAGGCATTGCATACATCACCCTTTGGGGAGAATTGGCTCTGCACACCATAAAGTTCTATTGCAGGGATTACTTTCATTTCAGAAAAAAATGATACATAGAATAATAAAATGAGTATAAACTCTTGGACAAAAAATGGATTTGAATTTCAGTTTTGGAGATATATTTGGAAAGGAACTCAGGTAACAATAATTCTCCTCTCTTGACTGGCTTTCAGACACACTAGATCCAGCCAGCTCTCTGAGTTGAGAATGTGTGATTCCTTCTAAGGCACAATTAGATATTGATTGTTAGGTGCACATGATGGCCCTTAATAGTCTCAACACATCTTCAAATATTAGCATAATGAGAAATCAAATACAGAGCAAGTTAAATTTAAATTTCAGATCAACAACTGATATTTTTTAGTATAAGTGTGTCACAAAAATTGCATTTGGACATCTCATACAGTATTGGAGACATAATAAAAAAATTACTAGTTGTTGATCCAAAATTCAAATTTATCTTGGTGTCTTGTATTTTTATTTGCTAAATCTGGCAACCTTTTTTATGAGGTTGTCAAATTTTTTAAGGAGCCTAACAGAGTATTCAGGTATAGATGAAACTTTTCAAAGAGATTAGAGAGGTCTAATATCTTAAACACTTAGAGTGATAATATCTTGCCTATAAACCCAAGAGAAAAAAGACTAAACTATTGTGTAGACAATTTACTCAAATGGTAATAACCTTAAACAAATACTATTTTCTTTGTGTGTTTGTGAAGATGGGCACATGTATGTTTGTATATGTAAAATCTTAACATACTTTTACTTTCTGTAAACAGCACTGTTCACTTGGGCTAAAAAACATTAATTGTTCAGGCTTAAAAACATTTTAGAATTATAGTTACATCACATTGAGGATATTAAAAACATCTATGTTTTGAGATTTTAAAATAATAATTCACAGTTTGCAATATGGGGAACTATATATAAATTATATTTCAACAACTGCATGAAACTTCAATTTTTAAAGCTTTAAAAAAATCTTTTCTCCATAGAAAAGAATTGTCTATTGATAGCATAATTGCCTTCAGACTGGAGATGAAGAAACAGAATGAAACAGATGGTTGTCTGCAAAGTAATGCCTACAAAGTACAATTGAAAATCAGTATTCAAAAATGAACACTTGGAACTTTTTCTTGATATAATTGTCAAAAGAAATCTGGCTTACAAATTTGGAAAACAAAATTTCCAGTATTTAATTTTCATAAGTATTAAATAAACAAAACTAAATTTGTTGTTATATACTAATATTTTAATGTAAACCTTTACAAATTACAGTCTCTTAACTGACATATGTGCTATGTCAAACTCATACTTTAACTTCTTCTGTGGTAATTCTCCAAAAGCCTCACTGGCATATGAATACAACAAACTAATCTTTGCTACATGATTAACATTCTATAATTAGTCAAATGATGAAAATGGCTAGAATTGTCTACTATTTTACCATATATTTTTATCTTATATACAGCTTGTAAATAACTTAAAGTAAAAAATAATTAGAAGAGGTATTATAAACAAGTTTTACTTTGATCTCAAGAGAAAATGATTTCTACTGAAATGTGAGCAAAAACAAAAAGGTGATCAAACGGTACAAACTTTCAGTTATAAGATAAATAAGTACTATGGATATAATGTATGACATGATGACTATAGCTAACACTGCTGAATAATATATAGGAAAATTATTAAGAGAGCAGATCCTAAGAGTTACGATCATAGGGAGAATTTCTTTCCCTTTTAAATGTAACTATGTGATATGATGGTTATTAATTAAATGAATTGTAGTAATCATGTACAATATATGTAAATCAAATTATCATTTAAGGCCGTATGCCTTGAACAATGATGTATGCCGATTATTTCTAAATAAAACTAGAAAAAAACATATATATTGAATGTCCATTTTCATTTATTTTGGCAAAGTATTCTAGGGTTAATGGAAAGCTGTTTCTCTTCCAATTTGTGGCATTGTCGCTCATCTGGAATCCTGCTACTAAATCGGGCCAAATTGACCTTTCACTATCAGATTGTATCTTTTAAGTTTAAATTCATGTGTTTGAACATACGTAGATTTTACTACCACGTAGGGAGATAATTGACATTCTCCAGGGAATCCTGAAATGGAGAAACAATACACTTCTCCACAAAGTTCAAAATTGTCTCTAGTCAACTTAAATGTCAATGCTTAATCACTTGAAGCCAGGAGAGGATTTGAATGAATATCTTTAACAAGGACTTTTACAAAGAGGTTCGTTTTAAAGTTAATTTTAAATTAGGATTTTGGCAGTACTTTAGTGTGTTCAGTCAGTTGAAATTTAAAAATAGCATTTATGTGTTTATTTAATGAAAATCTATTGACAAGTGGTTTCTCCTCAAGATGCTCAAGAAATTAACTTCTGGAATGTTAACATATTGATGTGTTGAATCCAAGTTACTAAAATTTTGAAATATATGAGATGTATAAACAACACCTTCTTCAAAATATATACAATTTTCATCTACCCCAGAAATTTCCCTTTGTAGTCATTCAGTATGATCAGCACTACTATTTTCCAATGACATAGAAGTCTGCTGTCCTAATTTCTATTATCACTATTTCTCAGTATTTTTATACATAAATACTGTAAAATAAAAATCACATGTCAGGCACTCTTCTGTATCTGATTTTAATACCTACATTGTTTTTGAGATTCAACTATATCACTGTGTATAACAGTATATTGTCCCTTTAACTTCAAAGCGGTTTTCCGTTATATAATAGCCTAATTTGTCTACCCATTTCCCTAATGGTGAACATCTAGGTTATTTATAACTTGGGGCTATTGTTATTAAAACATTTATGAATTTTGGTGTATAATTCTTTTGTAGACATATGTTTCATTTCTCTTAGAGTACAATTTTTGGGTCATAGAGTACATATATGCTTAACTATACAAGAAAATAGTAAGCATCTTTTCAAATTCCTTGTAAAATATTTATAATGTATAATTTTTCCACTTACTAAAAATCATCACAAAACTTTAACTTAGTATTGTCAATCTTTAAAAATTTATTGGGGTGACATTGGTTAATAAAATTATATGGATTTCAAGTATACAGTTCAATAATTTATCATCTGTATATTGCATGGTGTGCTTGACACCCAAAGTCAAATTTTCTATCACCATATATTTGACCCCCTTTACCCTTATCTACCTCTCTACCTCTCTCCTCTCGCTCTGGCAATTATAATACTGTTGTCTGTGTCTGTGAATTTTTGTTTGTATTGTTTGCTGCTTTCAGTTCATATCCCACATATATGTGAAATCATATGGTTCTCAACTTTTTCTGATTGATTTCACTTAGCATGATAAACTCAAGATCCATCCATGTTGCTGTAAACAGCAGCAGTGTTTCATCTTTTCTCATGGATAATTTTCTAATATATATATATATATATATATATAATATTACTATGTATATATACATATATATATAATATATATATAATATTACTATGTATATATACATATATATATATATATATATATACATAGTAAGATATATATATCACATCTTCTTTATCTTATCATCTATCGAAGGACATTTCAGTTGTTTCCATGCTGCAATGAACATTGAGGTTCATATATCTTTACAATCCAATTAAAAAGTGAGCAGAGGACCTGAACAGACACTTCTCTCAAGAAGACATATAAATAGCCAACAGACATAAACAAAGATGCTCGACTTCACTAGCTATTACAGAAAAGCAAATCAAAATCACATCTATAAGAATGGCTATTGTATATGAGATAAGTAATAACAATTATTAGAGAGATTGTGGGGAAAAAGGAATCTTCATATGCTGCTGGTGAGAATATACATTAGTATAGCAACTATAGAAAACAGTGTGAAGGTTCCTCAAAAAATTAAGAATTAGTATATTACCCAGAAGTCACTCTTCTGAGTATTTATCTAATTTTTTTTAAGGATTGCCACTCTATTTGTTGTATATTATCTTATTCTGGTTTTAATTTGCATTTCCTAGAAGTCTAATGATGCCAAGCACATTTTCATTTGCTTTTAGATAAATATAAATATTCTTTAGTGAGAGTTCAGTTCTATCTTTTATGCTTCTTAAATGCATTGTTTCTTTTTTTTTGCTGTTGATTTGTAGATGTTGTTCAAATATCCTGGATATAAGTCCTATGTCAGATTTATGTATTACAAATATTTCTTCCTAGGCAGTATCTTGCCTTTATAAAACACAATATATTTTTAGGCTAATTTTTAATTTATTTTTAATAAATTTATTTAAGAGTAATTTGGTCTTTACATTAAAATCACAAAGATAATATAGCAAGTTCTTAGATAACCCTTATATAGTAAGACATTAATTTTAATGAATTAAAATGATGGCTAAATTTTTTAAGATAATTTAACAAACCCAGAGGTCACAACTATACTCTATGTCTTATTCTAGGAGCATCAATGCTTTAGTATTTTAATTTAGATCATTGATTTATACTGAAATTATTTTTGCTTACATATGGTTTATTGTTCCAGCATCAATTTTTTAAAATGATCTTTATTGAATTGTTTTGGGACCTCTGAGAGATTCTGATAGAAAATGGATTGCATTAATCCAATAATTTAATAAGAATTAGCATCTTATAATACTGTTTCCTAATCCATAAACATGGTATAATTCTCTATTTTATAGTTTTTATTATTTTGTATCTGCAATATTACATTATTTGCATGTGTTGAATACTTATATGTAATTGGATAAATTTATTTCTAAATATTTTATATTTTTGATGCAATGAGAAATTTGTTCTGTGAAATTTTTTGAAATATAAGACATGTACAATAAATTGCACCCTTAAAATGTACAGTTAATGTTTTTAAAGTCATATTGCCTTAGTCCATTCTAGCTGCTATAACAAAAATACCATAGACTGGATGGCTTATAAAAAACAGAAATGTATTTCTCCTAGCTCTGGAGATTTAGAAGTTCAAGATTGAGTAGCTGGCAGATCTGGTGTCTGGTGAAGGCTGGCTTCTTCTTTAAGATGATTGTCTTCATGTTGCATCCTCCCGTGGTAGATAGGGCAAAATAACCCTAGTGTTTAGAAAAGATAAATAATTTGGACAGTGTGATTAATAATTTTCTCCATCATGAAACAGGGGTGCTCAAAATTTTAATTATTTAATATCTGTATAGTTATTTCATGTTTGTAAGCCCCTACTTATTGACTAAATAAATATATTTTAATGTAAATCAATGTCTATTTATGAAATTTAACATATAATAGATATTTCATTTTCATTTATTAATTAGATTTCTTATTTATACATTCTTTTAGCAAGTATATAAACACCAATACACTGTGTGATAAAGAAAGAAATCTTTGGATGGAGACAAAGGTTAGTGACTACAAAATAAAACACCTTGTATTAATTTCCATATGCAAATTTGCATTTTATAAATATAGAACTTGTATGATGTTGATCTTTCTATTTAGCCCTTGAGGGTAAATTTGACCTAAGCTTAATTCATTTTTTTCTGTTTTTTTTGAACACAGACTCATTATAAATAATGTCTTGAATAATATTGTCAAACTCTTAAAAAGTCATAAAACTTTATTTTGGTATTTTAATTAACATTTTATTATTAATGGAATAACTGGAAAACACTGCAGTAATTGTTGGCTGTGTCAGTATTTCTGATGGCTCTCCTAATTTTGTACTCAAGAGAAAAATAATACCTCATGTTGTCCCCTTTGCATGATTAATAGACAAAGAGTCATATATCATCTCTTGACTGGTAGTGTATCATGAGGTCAAGGCAATCAATCAATATTCTTATTTTTTAATAATGTCTGAACCTGACAGGAAGAAGTCTTCAATAAGATGAAATTTGCCAGTAATGTGAGTGTTTGTTCTATATAGACTGCACAAAGGTGTTAGACTCTGGGATAGTAATTGCTTTTTTGGTATGGTGATATTAAGGATATACTTAGATTTAAAGTGGTATCCTGAGCATGAATCATTCTGTTTCTTGATCTCTGGTCATTCTTCAAATACACTGCAATATTGGCAATCATCAGGGCTATTTTTCATAATATCCTTTAACACATTTCAATGTCAGAATATGTTTCACTATGACTGACTGTCCCTGCACTATGAAAACTTAGGAAGACAGATTCGCCAGTCTCAGTGGAATTTCAAGATGTGGAGCATCTTCTACCTGTCATTTGCTGTCTATAATTTAGATTTTTAAAAGGTGGTTTGAAACAACTTGTTCTTATTTTTACTTCTTAATTGAAACTACATTCAAAAATCTTTTCTTGGCCATCATATAACATATTTTTAAGTAACCTATATAATTGACAGAGAATGTAAATATATATATATTGAAAAAAAAACAACTTGCAGGCTATTAATATCAAATTCTAGTGAAAGTAAAAATGAAGTTCATAGTACAAATAAATAAATGCCAATTTATTTTAGGAAAATAAGGTCATATATTAAATTATAATTACTAACATAACCAAAATTAATTTTATTGCATATTGACTCTTAATATTTCATTTATTAACAAATGATGTCACTTTTAAAACAGTAGTTACATTAAAAATGTATATCAATTAATAAATTGTAACAATGATATATACTCAGTCAATTATGAATTACAACAGTATTTACATTATTTTGAAACATTGTATATTATATATTCAATGATATAAATAAAATTAATTCAGTTTATAAATTTAACTAAAATGTTTTTATTTATATCATAGAGTATAAAATGTATGTATCAACCATATATGATAGAGACCAATAAGATATTTCAACTGAAGAAATTCTACACATCATCGAAGAACCATATACTCTTCATGGAAGTTGTGTCCTCTCTATTGTTCTCTAAAGAAATATATTTTTAGCATGTGACTATGAAGAACATAATATTAATGAAATAATGAGCTTAGGAAAAATTTCATTTTATAAATTAATTTTGTGCAATCAGCTTGAACTGAGAAGAAACAGATGTTGATAATATTTTAACAATTTTGTTTACAAAAACTATGTTAGAAAATATATGTCTATATTTATTTTATTTTTATGTATTGGTTTTGCCTCTGGCATTAATAATTTTTACATGAATTTGATTTTTTTGATATTTTCTAATAGCACAAAACATATATACTTGTTTTTTCTTAGTTGGGTTTTACCATAATCTTAAAGAGATAAATCCACACACTATCTAAAACACAAAAAGGAGTTATTTTTAAAAGTTTATTTATATAACTGTAGAAAAATATTCTTTGCACTAATAAAACTAGATAAAAGATTAAAACAAAAAGTACTTATTCATGAATACATTTTCAAACTAATAACTAGAAAGAAAAGATTCTTAGTTATTAATATATTTATTTTTAGATATAAATATTTTTATTGTACAAAAAGTATAAACAGGTGGTAAAAATATTATCAAAGTTTTGAAATATGCAAATCTGGATAAGTGACTAAAATTGTTGCAGGAACAGGAACAAGAGGTATTCTACTAAGAAATTCTATACCATGTTAGGAATTCAATAAAATACTCATTAATTCATTAGAAAAAATGATTATTTGAATCATAAATAGAAATGTATTTTTACAAATAAAATTTTTGGAAGTCACATAAACTACAACAAAAACAGAAGTGTAGAATAGTCCATTAACTAACTGGGATTGGTTCGTCTGTTATTTTTGTGGATGTTTTTTTCTCATTTCATGGTGTACAAGAACTACATACTGATACCTCCTCCAGACACTGTACATGAGGGATCTTCAACCCCTGGGCTGTGGACCAGTGCTGGCCAGTGGCCTTTTAGAAACTGGGATGTACAGCAGGAGTTGAGCAGTGGGTGAGGGAGAGAAGCTTCATCTGTATTTGCAGCCTCGCTCCCCAGCACTAGCATCACCACCTCAGGCCCACCTCAGATCATCAGGCATTAGATTATTATTGGTGCACCAGTCTTTAGTGCCAAAAAGGTTGGAGACTACTGCGCAATACTGGCTTATTTTGCATGTCCAAAACTCCATACTTTTAATATCATTTGTGCTTATTGAGAGCTGCCTTTATTTGGTCTAACTCCGTGTCTTTGTTTTTTTTTCTCAAATCCCTGATTCCTCATTGTACCAAAAACACTACCTCATTGCTGTTTCTAAGTATTGGAGAGACGATAGAGTCTGCTCTGTATAACATGCCTATGATTAGAACATTGTGACTGCAGAAAGAGAGCTAATGTAGAATCTCGAAGAAGAAATTAGTTGCATTTTTCTAAAAAGTTCTTAGGCACTGTCAGGACATTGAAAGCAGATTTACATATGCTCACTTTTGTTTCCTTTTCTATATCCTGTTTGCTTAAATATAATTACATGTTTTCCATAAGTCAATAAGTAGGGGCTTACAAACATGAAATAATTATACAGATACTAAATAATTAAAATTTTGAACACCCCTGTTTCATGATGGAGAAAATTATTAATCACGCTGTCCAAATTATTTCTCTTACATAGTTTGTACTTAAAACTCTAGGAGACCTTTCTCATTATTGATTTTTCTTTATTATTCCTACATAACTAAAGAAAAAGATTCCACAGCGAAAAATTTATATCATTTCTTTGCACACATCCTAAACTTCTTTGCCCCTTTTTAATATTATCATTCACCTAGAATGCTTTCTTTCATTTATATCCTTCTCTACACTCATTTATTTGATACAAATTATCACTCCTTTCTCAAAAACTCTTTATTGGGCTCAGAGGTAATATACTCTTACTATTTTACCTCTGTCTCACTAGTCCTTTTTCTAAATCTTCTTTTGGAGGTTTTTCTACATCTTCATAATCTCTAAATATTGGAATGTTCTAGTACTCAGTATTCATATATATTTATTTTCTTCCCTTGGTATTTTTAGACAAATTTTCATCTCTAATTACCATGTATATAATGATTTCTAAATGCATATTGTCAGGCTAGTTTTAAACTTTAAACAAATGCTGTGCAATGAAAATTCAGTGATGATGTGAATGTTTCCATACCTATACTCTCCATTTTGGTAGCCACATATGATTATGATACAAATAAAATGTGGCTAGTTAGTAAAGCTGAGAGATAACATTTTTTAAATAATTTAAATTTAATCAATTTAAATTCAAATTGTCATGTGATTAGTGACCACTGTATAAACAGAACAATTGTAGACTAATAATTTCTGCTAACTCAACCTAATCACTTGGATGCCTACTATACAGGCAAGATAGCAAGCTATCATTCCTTTCCATTTCTCATACTCACACGCAATATGTTAGAAAATGCTGCCAATTTTATTTTTAAGTTATATCCAGAATCTGACCATTAAAAACACCATTTCAACTGTGACCACCCTGATGAAAAATGTACAATCATTCTTTTACTTCATTTGAAATAGTCACAATAACCAGATCATTGACACCCTGCTTCTACCTATACTGTTTCTTCATTATTTTCATTAACAGAGCAGTTAGAGTAGATTTTTGAAAAATAATTGGATCATGTCACTCTTCTGCTCAAAGTTTCAAATGGATTCTAATTGCTCAGTGTAAAAGCCAATTTTTCACAATGACCTACGAAGTCCTGTAGTTGCTCCCCTTTTTTACCTCTTTGAACTCATTACCTGCTGCTCCCTACCTTGCTCTTTTTAATCATACTGACAAATTGGGTGTTTTTAAAACATATTAGGCACTCTCCAGCCTCAAAGTCATTGCAATATTCTTTCCCTAGAATCTTGGATTTAGATATATCTACATAGCTCCCTTAGGTCTTTAGGCAAATGTCACCTTCTTCTAAAGTTTTTGCTTCATAATTTCTTTAAAAGTATAATCTATCCACCATAGTCTCTATTTCCCCTTCCATGTTTTATTTTTTTCATGGATCCTAAAATTTCTAATACTATAAATATTCTAGGTAATTCCAAAATATTTTAATCACTCCTCTAAAATAAATTTTGTACCTATTAACACTTATTTCTCATTTTTTCTTTCCCCTAAGCCCTTAGCAATTATTATTCTGCTTTTTGTATTGCAGAATTTGCTTATTTTTGATATATTGTATAAATCAAATGTTAACAGTATATGGACTTTGGTTTGTGGCACATTTCAATTAAAATAATATCTTCTGGCTTTATCCATGATTTAGCATGAATTATTATTTCATTTTTTAATAGCTTAATAATCATATATAGCATAAATACATTTTCTTTATACATTTGTTCATTGTTTTCACCTTTAGGCTATTATCAATGCCTAAAGGTGAAAAATTTATAGTGATAAAATTTCACATACAAGTTACTATTTGAAAACCTGCTTTTTATTCTTTTGAGTATATATCTAGAAGTGAAATTACATGATAACTCTACGTTTAATTTTTTGAGTAACTGCCAAAATATGTTCGAAAACGCCAAAACTGTTTTACATATCCATCAGTAATGCATGAGAGGTCCAGTGTTTGCACATTCTTTCCACTTATTTTTGCTCATCTTTTAATTTTAACTATGCTATTGGTATAAAGAGGTATCACATTGGGGTTTTGATATGCACTTCTCTAATGACTAATGACATTGAACATATTTTCATGAGCTTGTTATTCATTTGTATATCTCCTTTGAAGAAATGTCTACCTTTTCATTTGCATTGTCATGTTCTTATTTGGTTGTAAGAGTTCCTTATATTGTCTGGATGCTAGACCCTTATTAAATATATGATTTACAGATTTTTTTATTCTTCTGTAGGTTGTCTTTTTAACTTTTTAATATTGTCTTTTGAAGGGTATTATTTTTATTTTTATGTACTTCAATTTATCTCTTTTTTTTCTGTTGCTTGGGCTTTTCATATTGCACTTAAGAAACTTTACTCAATGCAAAGTCATGAAAATTTGTTTTTATGTCTTCTAAAGTTTTAAAGTTTTAGCTCTTATGTGTAGGTCTATGAACCATTTTAAATAATTGTATATGGTATGAGGACACATATTCTTTTTCATGTGGATAACAAATCATCCCATGTAGAAATACAATAGATTTTTGTATATTGATCTTGTGCCTTTCAATCTTGCTGGACTTTTTTATTAGTTCTAAGAATTATTTTGGTGGATTCCTTAGGATTTTCTATATATAAGAACATGCTATCTGGAAATAAAGATGGTTTTACATTTTTTTTAAATTAGATGCTTATTATTTTATTTTTATGCCTAATTATCTAATTATCTTAGTCAATATGGTGTTAAAATGAAGTCTTGTTACTGATTTTTTCAGTAGGCATTCAATCTTTCACTATTAAGCATGATATTAGTCAACAAGTTTTGTCTTTGTGAAGGTGAAAAAGTTTAACTCTTTCCAGTTTGTTGAGTGTTTTTATCAAGAATTAATTTGTCTAATGCTTTTTTTGCATCTATTCAGGTGATCATATGATTTGTTTTAATTCCATTAATATAATATATTGTATTGACTGATTTTATTTTTTAAACAAAGCTTACATTCCTTGGAAAAATTCTACTTGGTCATAGTGTATAATTCATTTTACATGTGTGGATTCAGTTCACTAGTATTTCTGTGAGAATTTTTGTATATATTAACAAAGATTATTGGTCTACAATTATCTGCGATGTCTTTCTGAGATTTGGGTATTAAGATAATATTAGCCTCATAGAATGAATTGAACAATGTCTATATCGAATATTTATAAGACTATATGAGGTTTAGTGTTAATTTTTCTATAAAAGGGGTAGAATTCACCAGAAAAACTATTTGGGCCTTGGTTTTTATACAATTTTTTTTTGTCTAATAATTCAATCTCTTGTTACAGGTATAGTCAGTATTTTATTTCACCTTCTGTTAATTTTGAAGTTTGTGTCTTTCCAGGAATTTGTCCATTTTCTCCCAATTACTTAATTTTTTGGCATAAAATCATTAATTGTATTCCCTGTAATTTTTTTTATTTCTGTAAATTGGGTAATAATATTTCTTTTATTCTTGATTTTACTATTTGAATGCTTCTCTTTATTCTTGCTGAGTCTAGGTAAAATTTGTAACCTTAGAGCTATTTTTGAATTTGTTGATGTTATCAATTATTTTTCTATGTGTTTTTATTTATGTCTGATATAGTGTTTATTATTTCCTCCCACTTTTTGTTTTGAGATAACGTGTTTTCAAAATGTTTTTTTTTTAAATGAAAGGAGAGTTTATCAATTTGAGGTCTTTTTTTTTAATAAAGGCATTTGCACTTATAACTTTTCTTCTAAACACTACTTTAGCAGCACTCCATAAGTTTGGATATATTATGTTTTTATTTTCATTTATTTCAAAATATGCTCTAATATTTTCTGTGATTTCCTCTTTGATTCATTGGTTATTTAAAAATCTGTTGTTTAATTTTCACATATTTGTGAATTTTCTAAAGAATTATCTGTTGTTGTATCTAATTTAATTCCATTAGGTCAGAGAACAACTTTTGTATTACTGATTTTGTTGAGACTTGTTTTAAATTCTTATAGTATATACTGGAAATCTGTTAGGTCTAGTTAGTTTATAGTGTTGGTGAAGTCTTCTATTTTCTTATTAATATTCTGCCTTGTATTTATATTTATTATTAAAAGTATGATATCTACCTTTTAGTGTTGAACTGTCTATTTTTTGTTTTAATCTATCAATTTTTTAATTCTATTTTGGTACTCTTGTTAAAAGTACATTTATGTTCATAATTTTTATGTCTTTTTAATCAATTGTGCTATTGAATCTAAAGAATGAATCTTGTAGACACCATACAGTTGGATTATATTTTACTTTGAATATATAAGCAATTTATATTAGTGTAATACTGATAAGGTAGAATTTGTCATTCATTTTTAAATTTGTTTTCTATATATTTTATTTCTTTTTATTTTATACTTCCATGATTACTGCCTTATTTTGTGTTAAATAGATATTTTTTTGTATGTTATTTAAATTGAATTGTTTCTTTACTCTACTTTTTTGAGTTATTTTCTTGGTGGTCACCCTGAAAATTAACATTTTAATTTAAAACAATGTGGTTTAAATTAATAACAGGTTATTTTAAATAGTACATTAAAATATTGTTTCATTACACCTCCTTTCTTTTCTTGCTTCTTTGTACTCTTATTGTCTAAAGATTACATTTTTATACATTTTATGTCCATCAACACAGTTGTATAATTATTGCTTTATACAGTTGTCTCATAAGTAAAATAGGAGAGAAAAATAATTACAAAGAAAAACAAATATGTACTGACTTTTTAAATTTACCTAGTTACTTTTAATAGTATGCTTTATTTCTCCATTTGTATTTGAGTTATCTTTTAGTGTCCTTTCGATTGAGCCTGAAGGAATCTCTTTAATATTTCTTATAGTTCAGTTTCATTTTGTTGAGTTCTCTCACTTTTTGTTTATAAGAGAACAGCTTATTTTCTTCTTTGTTATGAATGATAGTTTTGCAAGGTACAGAGTTATTATTTGATAGATTATTCTTTCACTACTTTAGATATGTAATTCTACAGCTTTCTAGTCTTCAAGATTTCTGAGAATTTAACTGTTAATCTTGTGATTCCCAAATATATAAAATATTTTTCTCATTTCTTTTATAATTCATTTTTGTCATTGAATTTCAGCAACTTGACACTGATATGTGTGGTGTAAATCTTGAATTTATCTTACTTAAAATTTCTTGAGCTTCTTGGATGTATCAACTAAAGTTTACAATAAATTGAAAAGTTGTCAGCTATTATTTTTATGTGTAAGTTAGTATGCTTGATGGTGCACCATAGGTCTCTAAGGCCCTTTTAATCTTCTTTATTCTTTTTGTATTTTTCTATTGTGAAACTTGCTTTATTTTGGTAGTCTGGAACAGAATCCACAATATCAATGAAGTATGCTTGTAGTCTCCTTTAAAGTGGGATCTAATAAATTTTGAGATTAATTTATTAATGACAAATCATTCTAATGAGAATAATCAGTTATCTGGAAGAAATAAAATTTCTAAGGTTCTCTTTAACTATAATTACAATTACAGGTAGTCTTCTTTATTCTTTTTATTTTCTATTTCAAAAATTGATCATGTCAATTACATATTCTCAGTTTTGCTCCTTTTTCTGCTGTCGAGGCCCTCCAGTGAATTATCATTTTAATTATTGTACTTTACAATTCCAGAGTTTCTATTTGGTTGTTTTTTTTAGAATATCTATTTTTTTATTCATATTATCTACTGACTGATTCAGACATTATTTTGATCCTCTAGTTTAATTATTATGCCTTTTTTCTCTTTTATTCTTTGAGTATATTTATAATAATTGGTTAAAATTTAATTAATATGTATATTTGGGCTTCCTCAGGAACAGTTATATGAATTACTTTTTCTATATGTTTAAAAGTGATATTTAAAACAGCATAATGGGACAATTCTGTAAATCAAATCCTTTCCGCTTCCTCAGAAGGTTTCTTCTTATTATTGTTATGGGTTTTTGTTATTGTTGTTGTTGTTGTTTGTTCATAAATTTCTTGGGCTAATTCTGCAAAGTATTCTTTATCAAATGCATCCACTGAAATCTTTGCTTTTATAACCTAATGATCATTAAATAATTGAACAAATATACTCTTAAATGCCTTTAATTAATCAGTTTTCAAGTCTTTTCTGAGTTTCTTTGCATGTGTATCTGAACATGTTTTTATGCTCTGAAAGGTACTTTACAATTCTACCTTAGCCTTTACTTTCTATTTATGCAATAACTCAAGTCAACCAGGTTTAAGAGATTAAGACCTTTTCAAGTTTTTCCTGGTCTTGTGCACAGCACTGCATCTATGTATAACCTTTATAAAGTCCCAGGATCATTTCAAGGCTTTTAAAATCTCCCTATGTTCATCCCATTGCCAGATTTTTTCTTTTAAATTTTTTTTGTCAGTCTCTTTTTTATCTAAGTGGCAACACCACTTCTAACAACTGCAATGTTAAACAATTTTTAGTGATTCTTTTTGATAAATTACTTGGAGATAAAACTGTTTGCCCAGAGTGAATTTATAGTCAGGTCACATGACAAGACTTGAGGATGGAGCTCTTCAAGAAGCTGCCAATTTTCTGAAAATAGGGCTTTGGGATGAACTCCAAACTTAATGGCCTTATTCAGTTGATATAAGCAACAGTTTTTATAGCTACCATATTTGTGAGACCTCTTGCTTTTCAAGACTATTACAGAGGTGAAGAGAAGGGGATAAGATTAAGGCAAGTTAATAAAGATAACAAACCTACTGTTTTTTTTTTTTTTTACCAATATTCAGCTATTTTTTTAAATCCATACTTTCGAGATTATTGAAATGCTTTAACTAATTTATAGAGTTCTGAAAAACTTGAGTTTATCATTTTTTTTCAATGTTCTCTCTGTTTTTATCAAAGAGCTAGCTTTCAGAATTTCTTACTCCACCACTAAAGTTGTAAAAAAGTGCAAGATTATATTAGTATAATCTAATAAAAAATGTATACTTTGGGGAAGAGAAAGCTCACTTAGACTAATAGTGAAAAATCTGAGGATGGCTTTTAAAAGTTGAAAATATTAATTGTAGAATAATTTAATAAGCTTTTATATTCATATTTGTGATTAAAGAAAAATTAAAATAAAATTTACTTTATAGATTGCTTACTAGGTACTGATTTGTATATAATAAAATAACTCATTTAATGTTTATAACTATATGAAGAAATTGAAGCATAAAGTCAAAAGAGAAGCACAGAAAGAATAAATAATGACCAAATTTCAGATCTGCTGAAGTTAGAATGAGGAAGTCTGATTCAGTGCTCATGAATATAGCCATCATATTTGTTTCATTTTTCTAATATAGACACGTATAAATCTCCAGAAATTCCTAGCCCACAGAGAAAGACGTATTTGCAGGTCACAAGCCATCTGGAAGTGTCTCACCAAAAAGATGCCACAGGGCTTTTCATAAAGAGCTAATTGAACATAGTCTTTACCTGTTTCAGAATTTTGTCATTAATTAAATCTGATATAGACTACAGTGTATGTTACTAGAATTTTAAGTGTATGTCAATTTAAGATATAGGCATTAGGAATTAAGACAGCTCGTTAACAAAAAATTCCTCTAAGGCATGTCTGCTAAAAAGTGGGACTTGAGTAGATTAAATGCTTACTAAATAAGGCAGATGGTCTCCTAGCATCTTACACAAATTATTGTAATTTCTCTTTAAACACAATTTCTTAGTATCAACTATGGTACACAACATAAAGTAGATCAAAAATATTTGTTGAATAACTACAGTGTGTTATGAACTGATAATTGCATAGTAATGAGGGGTACTACATTCCAATTTTTGAAAAATATTTTTACCATTCCAGGTCTCAAATTTTCTAATGTAAAATGAAAAGTTTGGGAAGATCACATTTAACATTTATTTCAATATACACAGTCTATGTCTGCCAAATACAAGAGAATTTACAACGTACATTCCTTCTAAACCTAAACTATAACTTCTTCAGTTCCTCATCTATATATTAAAATATACTGTTTAAAAATATAAAAGACACATGTCCTGCCTTAAAATATAGATAACAAAATTATAGGATAGAAATATTCAGATCAGAACAGATCAAGAATAGTTTGATGCACTCTGAAATTTTATCATTAACTATGTAGACAGTTCTCATAAGTTGATGAAAATGTAGCTGAAGTGGTGTTTAATTGGAAATTTCTTGATTAGCCACTGCAACTCTAATGAATGCAAATTTCAGCACTTTCAAAATTATATCCTAGTGTGTGAATCTTTTTTTATGCAATCAACAACAAAACGAAGTACTGATTTACTGAAAGGATCTCAAAGTTATTATTTCATTGTTAATTTAATCATATTTCACTCTATCTTTCTAAAAACATCTCTTTCAGATGCTTTTGTTTATATGACATAGTGAAACTCTTTTAGAATTTTAACTCTAAATTGGTAAAGAAAAATAAATTATAAATTAAATATATTTTAGACCATTTATTTCAAAGAAACAATCAAAAGTGTAATTATTTCAGTATCCCCTTTAATTTAATTAAACAGTATCTATCAAGCACAGTGCTTGGTGCCACTGAAGATTTACTTAAGACCCAGCCTCTCTCTTTAAATAGGCTCACTAAGATAATATCACAATGTAAGAAAGGAAGGTGTCTAACTATTTTAAGAAACTAATTAAAATACTTATTTTGAGAGCATTCATTCCTGAACATGGGAAAAGAGAGTTGGGAAAAGACTTAAATCTTCTAATTCAGTTTTTCTTTTTTTATTTCACAGGAGAAAACAACATCTTACCTATTCCACAAAACATATTCTTCTGCAATTTACAAGCTGTGTATTTAGTGCAGTCTGAAAAATAAACCAGATTCTTGAGTCGCTCAAATGCTTTCTGTTAAACTCTGCTGTCTTGTGAAAAGTCAAATGATTTTGCCTCTATGCAGAATAAACAAAATTTTGTGAAGAACCAACTGAAACAGAGTTTTTTTCAGTGTTAATTAAAATTTTTGTTCACTAGCCTACATGGTAATTTATTCTTCTTTGTCAAGTACTTTTAAATATTCTATCCTGAGCCAGTTTACCTAGGGAATACACCATGAACATTGTTTAACTAAAATACATTTATGAAATGTGTAATAATACCAGAAAAGGCAATCACAAATCAATGTGATATTGATTGAAAGTTATGATTCAAGATAATTTATCTGGAGAAATTTTGATTAACATTTAACACAATTTTGAAATCTATAGTAGTTAATTTGGAATTGATTGTGCATCCCTATATTTTCACTTCATCCACCTGTTGAAAAGTAGCAAATCGTTTGAAAAAAATCACAAATCACATAGAATTAATGCCTCCAGAGATTATCTTGATTCCTGAAGAACAAGAATTGAAAGTTCCAGGCTTCCTTACAGTGGGAAAATTCTTAGGCAAAAATAGAATACACAATATCTCTTTCACTAATATATATTTTATTGATTTTTTTTCTTTACTTTCTTCTGTGTCCCATTGTTCTTCCTGATGTCACCTCCCAAGACTTTTACTGAATTCGTATTTATGAGAACTCAAATAACATTAGGTGAGCAAAGTTTTTTATTTTTAATTATTTAAGTTATAAAAATTAATTTCTTACACTTATAATAATAAAATTCACAACTTTGGTAGAGTGATGAATGTAAATTACATAATTTTGTATATGTTAACTTGTTAAGCACATATTTTTATTTTACAGAACTTTAAAATTACAGAGCACCTTGAAATATATACTGGGATAGTTCAGGGAGTCAAATAGTTCAGTGGAATAGTTCTGAATATGGAATAAATGTTAGACTAATTAGAAATTTAGTATTTTAAGTATAAGAGGTGTCATGGCAATGGACTGATGCTAAGGGGCCTAAGTTGCTGGCTTGAGATTCTTCAAAGATGTGAACTTATTTGCATCTCAAATGTAAAATCTTTTCTGTGAAAGTGTTTTAACAGTTTATCTTTGTTTTCTCCTTATTCAAGAAACTTCATAAGAGGATTTGTCATAATAGACTTTCTATGCATAAAGTCTTCTTCCATTCCAGCAGAAGAATATATTAGAAAAATATATGGCTCAGTATCATATCAAAGAACATCAGGTGTTTTAAATGTTTTAAAACTTTACATGAGTAGTTATTCATGATATAACAGAAAACAGTCCTCAGTTCATTTTTGAAGCCACTATAAACTAGGACAAACAAAGACCCAACAAGAAAACTACATTCTTTATAAATGTAAAAATCTTGAATAATATTGTAACTCTTTAACTTAACACATATATATATGTATATGTATACACATAGACAGACACATATATTTCTTATATAATAGTATATCCAGCAGAAATAAACTTGGTTTTATCTACCATGATCTAACAAGACGTTGCTTTACAAAATCATTAATTTTAAAAAAGCACATGCTCTATAATGAGAACTATGTGTATATAGATATATACAAACAGTTAATTTAAGCATACTTGGAAACCCTTGCACATGTGAATGCGTTGTATGTGTCTGTATGTGAAAATATTTAAAATCTGCTTGTTTCTGCTAATGGAAGTTCTTGCCAAGGGAATATTTCATTCCAATCTGTGTTTTTTTTTTCTCTTTCAGATTTTAATACTCCTTAAGATCTTCAAAATCTGGACCCTTCATCTTTCCGAACTAAAAGCCATGCTCTAATTTTAGGGACCTTAAAATGTAGCAAAACATTATTATACTTTATTGTCCAATTGCCTTTATTAGTAGACATTAGCATTTTCCTTTAATGTGTATAATACCTCTCCATTCAGGACAGGACAAAATTCTGGGTTCCTTCTCTTAATTCCCTAGGAAAGTCTTTCTGTTTGCTTAGTGCTAAATCAATCAATGAACTTCTTACTTTTCCTTAAACTTTTTCTGTCTGTTTTCCTTTAAATCTAGAATCAAATAGCTTGTAGAATACAGTAATTGCACAATACTTGTGAAACTAAAGGAGATCAAAATTTTGAAGTGATGCAATGGAAAGATTCATTATCTAATTGAGTCTGAGATAAAACCACCTTTCCCTTTAGGCAAACACAACATGATTCTTTTGTGTAAAACTATTAAACACCCTTCCCCAGCTCCAAAACAGTTGCATGTTGTATAATTTAACCTCTTAAATCGTGCAACAAAATATTACCATATTTTCTTTTAATTAAAAAGGAAGGGGGGACTCTCAGGTATATCTGAAAGCAACTTTTTTCAATGAAATAATTTTTCTTTCCATCTAATAATGAAATTTTGATAGATGTTAGAAGAGTTTGATAGTTTGATATAGTACTAATTTATAGTAATTATTTTTTATTCATTGAGCAAACGTTTATTTTATATATACTTGGTATTTTAAAATTATTATCTCATTTACTACTTAAGCTACAACCCCATGCTTATTTAATAGATATTCATAATTATCAAACATTATGATAGTTTCTAAGAATAATACCCTTTGTATCATTCAGAAGTTTGAAGTCTATTAGGAAAGACAGTCAAATAATGGAACAAATGCAATATTGTCATTATTACAATAATAGGGATAAATGATAGCTTTGGGAAAAATACAAAAAGTTTTAGCCCATCTTGGGTGAGTGAAGAAACAGAAATGGCTTTCTCAAAGAGTAGATCATGACTCATTGCCTTTGACTTACTTAATATTTATCTAGTTAGACAGATTACTGACTAACTAATGATGGGTGAGAGAGAAAAGGACATTCTAGTGAGAGAATATCAAAGATAAACAATACTAGATGCTAGTTAAAATGGTAAGAATAAATTTTAATCAGTAATATATTACTGCAATTAAAAAAGAAATTCAGTGTGAACCAAACCAAACTTCAATTTGTACAGAGTAGACCCAGAATTTTAAAGAGAGGCAGAGGGAATAGAGAGGGAAGTGAGGGAGATTAAGTAGAGTAAGAAATGTAAAAAATGGTATGGAGAGTCACTACATGTGAAACCTATCTGGATTTGCTAATTGCTTCTTATTGGATTTAGGCTCCTACTATCATATAAAGGCTGGGAGATGGGACCCCTATCTTCAGATATTGGCTGTAACAAACAGTAAATTATTTTGGCAGCCTTGAGTTTCTCAGACAGGCACTTTAAGGGAGCTAGGGTCATCATAGGAACAGTCTTAAGCTGTTAGAAACTATGTTAATGTTTTGGTGAAGTCTTTATAGGCCAAGGTTGAGGATTACTCAATAAGAGGGCTCTGTGGAGTCTGATGGAGGTGGTTCAAAAGAAACCTTGTCAAGAATATTACATATATGACAAGAGAAAGGTAAAAAAAAAGTAGGTGTTTTATGTTTATAGAAAGAAGCTTTATTAGACATGATATACTAGGTTATAATGCAGTAGAAGTTAATTAATAAATCTTAATTATTTAATATATCAGAGGTTAATTTCTCACATATGCCAAGTCAGCTATTATCCCACTACTCTGTCCAAGTGGTGATGCAGGTATCATGGCTCTGACTTGTCATTAATGTTTTCCAGGTTGCTACAGTGAGAAAAAAGAACAATAGAGTTGTGCAGGGCGTATTTATTGCCTGAACCCAGAAGTTGCCCTCCTTACTTCTGTTCCTAGTTCTTTCAGTTAGAACTAACCACATTGTAAATGGGAGGAATGCAGTTTGAATTACATTACAGAGAAAATGGGGATTAAATAGAAAGAAATAAGTATATATATATACTGAATAAGTATATATATGTATATATATATATATATATGTATATATATACATATATATATACATATATATATATGTATATATATACATATATATATATATATATATATACCAAAAATGTATCTGAATATATCCATAGCAGAAATTTAGAGAACTTCTCCAACACAAAGACATCCCTAAGAAGTTCGTAGATGGGGTCCGCAAGCAGGTTCAAATAAAAGATGCAACAAGATGTTAGAGGATTAGCTCCAGCAAAAGACATGATAGAACTGAATCAACAGGAAAATATTGAAAAGCCTTGCTGGAGCAATCATCTCAGATTTTCTTTGCCAAAAAATTAAGGACATATTTTTTAGCAGCATAAGCACAGATTAGTTGCAACCCTCTGCAATGGTGTGAGTTAAATTTCACCTAACCTAGGCATAATCTCAATACATGGGCGAGTGGACCAGCTCCTTGTACTGACTAAATCTTAAATTGAAGTGACTAATAAATCACTGAAGTTGAACTAATTTGGCTAAAAGCACCCAGATTAACGTTTTAGCTTCAGACAGACTGGAGCTCATAGTCAAACATTTAAATCAGTGCTAGAAATTAAGAATTTTATGGAAACTTGTAATTTTAGTCTTTTTACATATTTTTTAAATTTGCACTAAAAATCGGAAGTGATAGTGAGTATGTTGAATTTTAGAGGGAATGATGCAAAGGTGTCTTAAGAAGTAAGATTAATAGCTTGTTATAACAAAAGGGAGGTAAAGAGAAATTATGTAAAGTCCTAGACTGGGGCTCTAAAATTAAGTTTGTTTTTTAGTGCAGAATATAGGTTTTGTATATGAAAGATGGATATAGATGATAGTTGACAGAAAGCTTAAACTTCATGTGAACAGAAAATATCGTATTATCAGGTTATATATGTGTGTGTGTGTGTGTGTGTGTGTGTGTGTGTGTGTGTGTGTGTGTGTAGTATGTATATATAATGTAGAATAAAGGAGGTGATTCTGAGTATGTATATATAATGTAGAATAAAAGAGATGATTCCGAGTCACTAGTTTATGCTACTTAAATTAAACCTAAAGGTTTTTTTTGTGTTTTTTTTTTTTTTTTTCAGCCAGTGGCCCAGCTCAGGGGACAGAGTAGTTCTGAACAAATTGGGACTCATTAATTACTCATTCTGACTGCTTGTCCTGAAAGCAAATCTGTGGAATGAAGAAATGGCTGAATAAACAGAGGTTTAACATTCTTTCTGCCCTCAAAATCTGTTGTTGTTTTCTTTTTATAAAAGAATAAAATGGTTTTATTTATAAGTAAAGTGTTCCCTGGATTTCAAAATGAAAATATTAACGTGGAATCACAAAGTTGGACTTTTTTTTTTCTTTTTTATTATGGTGACATTGGTTACCAAAATATAGTAAGTTTCAGGAGCTCAAAAATCTTTTGATTTTTTTAACTGTATAGTCGTTTGCTCATATTTTTAAAGGCAGACATTCATAATTGATTATTGGACTTAAACATAAATTACCTCATATTTGTCCACCATATCCAAAAAATAAAGCCTTGGGCAGTACTGACTTTTCATTTAGAAGGAGTTAGAAAATTAGAATGGTGGTTTCTTTGTTCAGATAGCCTTTCAGCAGTGTCTTAGTAGTCTTATTTTCAACATATAATGAGAATAGAGATGTGCAATCATCTTTATTTTAAATTCAGCTAAAACAAAAATTCTAATTTTGCTAATTATTTTTATTAATTATAACCTTCACAATGTCTTTAGGGATATTTGGCATTTAGTTTATCACAATATGATTTTAAGAACAAACCGATGTGCCCAAAACTTATAAGTGTTTAATTTGCACACCAAATACCAGCTCTACATTTTAAAGAAAAATAAAATTTAAAGCGTTAACTATTTGGCGTGGAACTTCATAACTTATTATGTGAGTTTTAATTTTGGATTAAGCAATATTCACCAATGTTATACCTGCTGGATGTAGAACACAGCAAAATTTACTAAATCTTATAGTACTCTGAATGTATCTTATTAAGAGTATTCTCAAATGTCAGCAGTGAAAGCAAGTTAACAGAATAATGTAATTGGTGAAAAAATATCAATTTATTTACTTATGCCTTAATTAAAGAATTAATCAATTTGACTAAATGTTAGTGAGCACTCATTTAATGTCATGTTAAAATCTGGATATATCAAAATGGATACATCACAAGTACTACCATACCACAAGGGAGGAAGAGACTGAAGTGCTATAGCTGTAAGTCAAGGAATGCCAAAGGATTCCTGGCAAATCAACGAATGCTAGAAAAAAGCAAGGAAGAATTCCCTCTTACAGATTTCAGAAGGATCATTGCCAGACCAACACTTTATTTTTGGATTTCTATCTTCCGGAACTATGAAACAAGACATTTTTGTTCTTTTCAGCCACCTAGTTTGTTTTGTTTTGTTTTGTTTTATGGCAGCCTCAGGAAATTTGCACAGTGCTAAGCACATTATATGCTATGCCATTTATAAAGAATTTGGTAAAAAACAAACAAACAAACAAACAAAAACCCAAAACTAAAAAATAAGCAAAACTCTTGGAAGTATTACTCAATATTCATGTCTATTGTCAGATTGTCAGTGAAGAAACTGAGATTAAGACATTTGTCTTGTATCAAAAGTATTGTAAGAGTAGCAAGTCTGATCCAGTGTGGCCTGATGCTAGATCTGTAGAATTAATCACTACACAGGTTAATCTGTAATCAAATCTCTACTGCTTAGAAATGACAACTATAATTTTTCCCCATTTCCACTTAATTTCCATTAAACAAAAATCTAGCAGTAGAAAGAGTCTGTGAAATAATGCAACAGTTTTCAATTGTCTAGCAATCAATACTTCAACTGGAATAAAAATCACTAAAGTGTATAATCAATTTAAAGAGTTAAATCTAGTCTTCTTTAATTTGATTAAAAGTATATTTTTTCTCTCTTATTACAGATATTCTTTTTGTGTTTCTAATAAAAATAAATCATTTAAAAAGTTTTCTATTAAGACTAATACTTTCCATAAAAAAATGCCAGTACTTGAAAAATAGTGTTTCTTTTCTTCTGCTTCATTATAAAATTTTGAATCCAAAAGTATTCACTATTTGATGTCAGATGGTTTCTTTGTTTTTTTTCTTTTTGTACTTTCTGAATATAATGCATAGTAATAATAAAAAAGTAAAGCTCCCTATATAATTACAACAATATATATAACTTATTACTTAGTACACTCCTCAAGTTAAGAATTATTACCACAAAATTAATGTTAAATGAAAGCCTTAATGGGAAATCCAATATAATTAGTAATTATTTTATTGTTCTAAAAATATAATAATCTTGCAGGTATCAAATTAATAAGTTCTAAATTTCAACATTTTTATCTTTGGTCTCATGAAAAAAATATATATACACACATATATATACACACATATATATGCAGGCATCACACACACATACATATATATGTACATATTTAGATATACATACCTTCATGTATGTGTACATATACATATTTAATATACATATAATTATGTACATATACATATATATATATATATCTTCACGTATATATGTATACATTTCATTCCACTTTCTTTTTGCTTTCATGGTATCTGTGATGAGAAATTTATTATAATTATTACCTTTGGTTCTTTACTGTTGTGGGTTTTATTTCTTTTTTCCTTCCGATTTCTTTCATGATATTTCTCTTTAGGTTTGGTTTTCTACAATTTGAATATAATATTCATATGAATGTTTCATAAGTTTTTTGGGAGCCATTTTTTTCTTTTTAGTGTCTCCTAGTTTCCTAGGTGTATAGTTTTGTGTGTTGATTTGAAAAGCTCTCAAACATTAGTGCTACAAATATTTTTTTCTGTTTCATTCTTTATGTCTTCTACCTGAGTTAATCCCATTATTAATATATCTATTTCAATATAGTCCCACAGTTACTACAAATTCTATTTAGTTTTCTTCCCTTTTTTTCTTTTTGCCTTTTAATTTCAAGATTTTCTATTGACCTATCTTAAAGTTATGAGCTTTTGTCCTTGGTTGTTTCAAGTCCAATGATAAAATCCATCAAAAGCATTTTTATTTAATTTTTTATTTCTAGCATTTCCTTTGACTCAAAGTTTTCAGTTTTCCGTGTATATTAAACATCTTTTTTTTTGCATGCTGTCTACTTTTTTCAGTAACATTTAATCATAGTTATTTTAATTTTTCTGTCCGATAATTTTAACAGTTGCACCACTTTTTATACTGCTTCTGATGATTGCTTTCTTCCATTAGATTGTTTTTTTTTTTTTTTGCTTTTTAACATGCTTTATAATTTTTAGAAAACTGGGATATTGTGTATCAGATAATAGGAACTTAAGTAAAAGGGTACTCGGTGAGAGGATATATGTTTTCTGGTTAGGTTTTGGACTGGGGTTCATTGCTTGCTATAGCTGTTTACCAGAGGCTTGAAATTCCTCTATCATCCTTGTCTTTCCTCTTCACTTTTGGGTTTTCATGTGTATTTCTCTTCAGAGTCTGTGTCTTTCTACTCTTTCAGCTTTAATATACTGTTATCATACTAGAAAGTTCTTTGGTGTAAGGTGAGGTATTGGGTAGGAAAATATAATTCTTCCAATTATACTTCAGCCTTTTAGTAGCCTGTGTCACTGACGACCACACAGTGTTTCTCTGATGGTTTGCTTTAATCTTCTCTCCTCTTCTGTTTCTTTATTGTGTAATTCCTAATCAATTTCCTTGAAGCCCTTACCCCTGTTGACTATGATTTTGTTTTCCTGTTATGTTAGAAAGGAAAGCTGGAAGGGAATGGAATCATTTCAGAATTGTGCTTAGGCAAGGCCTTTTCTTTTAGAGGAGGTCATCAAGAAGATGTGGCTCCAGTTGACCTGAGAGCTGGACCCAGACAATTGAGGCTCCCCAACTCCTCCCTGTCTTTAATATGCCTTCAGTTTGCCCTCATCACTTGCAGAAGATTCCCCAAAGATACAGCGTTGGTAATAACGTGATGATAAGATTATCTGGACTGGGTACATGACTAAACCTAGTTAGATCCCCTATGAATATAACTGAACCTAGTTAAGGTCCCCTGTTATCTGACTAAACCTAGTTAAGACCCCTATATAAATTTTAATATTTGGCAGACTGGTATGGAAAATCTACTAGTCTTTCAGCTACCCAAGACAAACTTCCTAAGTTCTCTTGCTTATTAAACCTGTCTCATACCAAGACAAACTTCCTAAGTTCTCTTGCTTATTAAACCTGTCATATACCAATCTGGAGTGAACTGAAGTTTTCTTTGGTCTCTCCCTGCCCTCCCAAAAAGTGGGATAGTTTTAGATTACATCTGGGAAGTACCCAGGGAGGTAGAAAGAAAAAATTCTCTAGAGTGTAGTCTATCATAATGCAGAAGGCTCTGGACATAATTTAGAAAAGCTACTCTTTGCCTTCCATTGGCCAGAGCTATGAAGAGATCTTTCTCCGATTCTCATGATGAACACATTAAACTATGAGAGCATCTCTAAGACTGTAGACTCTAGGGGTTTGTCATTTTCATTCTAGTCCACATTCAGTCTCAGTTCTGCTATATACACTTGTAAGTGTTTTTACCACTCTATGGCTCTAGCAACGTCTACTCCAGGTAAGCAGATCTCTTGATCTGCACATTTCTTCAGATTTTGTTGTGGCAGTTTTCCCTGAAAACTCATTTCTCTCATGGATCCAAATAAGTCATTTTTTTTTTTTCATTTCTCCATCTTTTCATATTGAAAAGATGAGAACAATGACTTCTTCGCTCTTTAATGTCATAACTGAAACCCTGTTGGGAGCCATTCTTGCTGAATGCCCTACAGACAGGGTTAAAGTTGCCTGCAAGCTAGAAGTTTGCAGAGCAGGTAGGCTCCTTATTGAAGGAGGAAGTTTGGCTTAATGGAAAGAGTTAAATGTTCCTTGCCTCAGGGAATAAGAGACATTCCTTGCCCCAGGGAATAAGAAAAAAAACAAGAACAAGGATGTTTTGAGAGAACTTATGTAAAGGTAAGCAATCATTTGCATATGTGTGGGTGTTGCTTCTTGTGCTCTTCCAAGGGTATATATATATATGCTGTGCTAAATAAACTTGGGGCTCAGTATTCACGGTTCGCCCTCTCGACCCTCAATCCTCACTCCCCCCGTTTCGGGAACTGTTCGATCTTAACCAGCTGGCTCCGGCAAAACCCTAAATCATTTTTAATGGGTGGTTTTTTAGGTATCCTCTTTAAAAATTTAAATTGTATTAATTATTCTGTATATTGTACAAGGTAGAAATACAAGTTCTCTTTTCTCAAATTTACTGACTTATTATTTAGAAAGTATATTCTGTTATTCCTCATTCAGAATACAAAGTAAGGACATGCCATATTTTCACTTTTGTCTTTAATGTATTTACAACTTAAAAAATAGTTTTTGACTTACATTAAGTAATAATTAAATATTTGTTTATTTAATGAGTATAAACAAGAAACTATTTCTGAACTCCTAGTTTGATTTATTGTTACTTTGATTTATTTATATTTTTACTGTGTCAAAACCAATATTTTGCAGTAATATTTTTATATTATCTTGATATTTTGCAAGATAAATTCTAGAATCAGAATAAAATTCCAAGGGAAGCTCTGAGAATGTATAATTTTATTTAAAAAGCACTTATATCCTTCTACTATTAAGCCTTTTTTTATAAGAACATATCTCTGATTTTACTTAGATCTTTGTCTTGTTAAAGCCACAGATAACAAGAAAACTTCAAAGCAGAACTTGATTTAATCGCTTATAAATGGTAAGAAGAGCTGGAGGAACAGTGTTTCGACTAGGTCTTCAGGAATGACTCCTTAGATAAAATAATATACTGACCTGCCAATGAAGTTTAACCCTGCTATAATCAGAAACTTGCCCCTAAGAAGTCTACAGTCCCAGCCATTGGCTTTATGGCCAACCCGTATTAGCCATTTTGTCTGGATTCGAAAGGTTCTACCGCAAATGTTGGCTTCAGAAGAATACCAGCTTTACTGCCATCAGAAATCAGAAAACTGTTTTTAGAATTATTGGCTCCAGAGCCATGCTGGGTCCAATAGAAATGTAAAAGAAAAAATAAATGCCTTGAACATTGCCAAATTATCAGTGTAAATCAGTTCCAAATTCAAGTACAAGTTCAGCTGGGTATACTTTATTGGCAGAACTTAAATTTCTTCTGGGACCTAAACTGCAAAAGAAAATGAGAGATGTGTTTTTCAGCTTTTTTATTGATGCAATATGATAATGCATATTTAGAATGAAGTTAAAAAATGATGATTGACCTAATTTACCTTTCTGCCACACTGTCAAAATAATTTGTAATTATCTCTATAGATGTCTTGAATATCTTAGCTTTCTTCTGATCTTTTTATTCTTGTTGTTTTTATTGTAAAATTAAACAAAATTAAAATATCTTCTAATTGATTATAATTTATCTATTTTTATAATGATTTAATATACAAAAATACATAACTGTTTCTAACTTGTAATATACTTAAATATTTATGTAGGTAATATTTTATGTACAAATAATTACATTTTCTACTATTTTTGTACAATTTATTGTTCATGCATTTATTTACTTGTAGTCTTTTTTGCTCTGGTTTGTGGTTAATGCATAAAATTAAGACTTCATGTTTTATGCAGCTTTGATACCTGGTAAAATTGAGAGAAACTCAAATGGCCTAACTATAAGTTCTCCCCACTTCGTTCCCATGAATAAGATCCCTTAGGCACATGCTCCTTAACCAAAGAAGCAAACACAGTTCTTGCTTATCCCTGAATAGTGGGTTTCAGTTTGCTGCTTGCAAACTGAATTAGTCCAACAAGAAAATTTCATCCTCCCCTAGGAACCAAAGAGCTCCCCACCTTTTCGATATCAGAATGCCTGCCTTCCACATCCCATGGTTTGTTCAATATATTCCTAAGTGCAACACCTCTATAGTTCTGTGTGCTATGTCCTCTTTCCTCAACACTATGAGTATATACAACTAATCAATTTCTGTCAATATCTTCAGCCCAGTTGTAGGGTGTTTTGAATTTACTAGGTCAGGAATCCCTCCCTTAATAATGAGGTGAATAGGAGATAATTCAGACACAGTTTAACCTCCAATCTAACTTGGAGAAATAGGTTTAATGTGTTTCTTTTACCAAATCAACTTTTCATTTTGACTGTCCTTCTTTTCTAACCTTATTAATATGGTTTATTACTCATAATTTACTTCAGTTTATGCTTATGTCCCTTACTTCTTAAATCATATATCTCTTTAATTTTCAAGATTTCTCATTTCTAATATAAGAATAAATGCTGCAAATTGCATCACATTTTACAAGTTTGATATTTACTGATTACATTATTGTTCAATTCTAAGTACATTTAAATTTTCATTTTTATAACTTTTTTGACTCATAAGTATATGGAAATATATAGTAACTTTTATACCTTTTTTATATTTGAGTCAAATAGAAATTCTACTATGATGAAAAAAATTTTATTTATAATAATGAATCTTTGAAACTTGTTGAGACTTCCTTTAAAGCTTTGTGGATGGATAAATTGTGTAATTGTTTGATGTGAGCTTTAAAAACAATGTGTTTCCTCCAGATGTATGCATATTCTATATCTGCCTCTTAAAGCATATTGCTCAAATGTCCTATACATTTGTTACTTCTTTTTTCCTTATAGGTCAATTAAGAAATATAGTGAATTCTCCTAATATGATGCATTTTTCCTTATAATTCTGTCTATTTGCCCCATCTATTTTGAGACTATAGTACAAACTGAACTTAGATGAATAATTATTACATCTACCTGAAAATTTTAAAATTTGTGATTACTGTGTTCATATCTATTTCTAAGGTCACTTTTCTACTTAAAGTTTATCGTATGTGATATTAACATAGCTAGTATTTTTTTTCATTTTGGTGAATATACCTGATTTATCTTTTCAAATATTTTTATTTCAACTTTTCAATGTTCATATATTATAGATATTTCTTCTGTAAACAGTATAACTCATGTTTTTAAATTTTATTTCAAACTAATAATTTCTTCTTTTTCACTGATGAGTTTAGTATACGATGAGTTTAGTAAGACTTCTATTGTTAAAAAAAAATAACATGAGTCTTAACTTCGTTACCTGTAAAATGTGGAGAATAATCATACATGACCATTTTATACATTTAAGAGGGTTCAATAAGATTGTACATAAGAAAAATCAGTTAATACTAAGTGTTTAAGAGTTTAAGAATGTTTTTATAATTACTACCCTGGGCATTTGCATATAATATAACATATGATATGCTTATACAATTTATATTTGTTTATATAGTACACATTTCATATTATATTTTATATTTATATGCAATCATATGTATTTTAACCTCTTATTTTTATATAATAATCTTATTTGATATATAATTCACATACTATGCAACTTTCCCATTTAAAGTATACAATTTATTGGATTTCAATACAATTACAGAGTTCTGCAACTATCACCACAATCACTTTTCAAACTTTTAAATAATCCCACAAAGAAGCCCAATGTCCAGAATTAATTATATTCCATTTCCCCTCAAACTTCTTAGCCCTAAGCAACTAGTAATCTACTTTCTGTCTCTGTAGATTTGACTATTCTGGACATTCATATAAATGGAATCATTCAATATCTGATATTTTGTGCCTGGTTTGTTTTACTTATTCTGTTTTCAAGTTTTATCCATGTAGTATGTATCCATATATCATTCTTTTTAATGGCTGAATAATATTTCATTGCCTCTAAAACTGTGATAGAATACACTTTTGTTGTATTAAGCTAACCAGTTGGTGATACTTTGTTATTTAAATCCTAGAAACTATTAAAATTTTTGGTACCAGGAACTGTGATGCTACTGTAACAAATACTTGAAAATGTGGAAGTGGCTTTGGAATGGGGTAATCAATAAAGGCTGGAAGAATTTTGAGGCACTTGCTAGCAAAAACCTAGATTGTCTTAAAGAGATTATTGGCAGAAATATGGATGTTAGAAGTAATTTTGGCAATACTGAGAAAGAAGCAAGGAAAGCTGTAGAGAAAAAAATCTATCATCTTAGAGAGTACATATACTATCAGAAACAGACTGTTGTTACAAATATAAATGTCAAAGGTGCTTCTGAAAAAGACTCAGACAGAAATGAGGAACATGTTATTAATAACTTGTTAAGTGGTATAGATATTGGCCAAATTGTGTTCTGCTGTTTAGTTGTAGAAAACACACTTTGTAAGTCAAGTTCTTACATATTTAGCTGAGAAAATTTCCAAGTAAAGTGGAAGGCATAGCCTGGTTTCTCTTTGCTGCTTATGGTAAAATGTGAGAAGAAAGAATTGAAAAAGAAAATACCAAATGAAAGGAAACCATGACCATTTATTTAGTCTTCAATTTCTTTAAACTACATTTTTATAGCTTCTATGTGTGCCTTGTTCTTCTTTTATCAAATATATTAACTACTTTATTATTGTTAATGCTTTGTTAATAAAATTTTCTTAATTAAATGTGTCAACTCTTCATTGTTGTTATATAGAATTACAATTAATTTCTTGCATGTTGAAATGGTTTCCTGAAAACTTGTTGAGTTCATTTACTAGTTCTAATAGTTTTTTTTTTCAGTTGATTTTCTTAAGGTTGTTACTTACAAATTTATGCCATCAACAAGTAGGGATAATTTTACCTACTCTTTTTTTAAATTTATTTAATTTTAATGCCTAATTGCCACAACTAGAACTTTTGGTGAAATGTTAAACAGATATGGCAAGAACAGACATTTTTATCTTGTTCCTGATCACAGAGGAAAATCATATAGCTTTTACTCATTTAATATAACATTGTCTGTTGGTTTTTCTAGATATCCTAGGAAAACAGTCTGATGAAGTCCATTCTCCTCTTTATTGTTGAATGTTTTTTTTATCATGAAAGGGTTTTGGATTTTTTCTAATGCACTTTCTGCCACCATTAAGATAAATACTTGATTTTTCTACTTTATTTTATTGGTATGGTTTATTTCCTAATTTTATTTTCAGAAATTTAAATAACATAGCATTCCTGTGATAAATTGCACTTGTATTATCTTCATTATACATTGCTGTATTTAGTTTTAGAAATTTTTTTTCAATATTAATAAAAGATATTGGGCTGTAACTTTTTAATATTGTAATTAACTGGTTTCAGTATAAAGATAATACTGGCTTATAGAGTATATTTGTAAGTGTTCCCAGCATTATTATTTTTTGGAAGAGTTTGAGAAGGATAAGTTTTACTTATTCTTTAAATATTTAGTAAAATTCACAATGAAGCCATATGGGGATAGGCTTTTATTTCTGGGAAATTTTAGAATTTCCTAATTGAATCTTTAATTGTTAAAGACTTATTTCAACTTTTTATTTCCTTTTAAGTCAGTTTTTATAGTTTGTGTCTTTCTAGAAATATGTAATTTGCCGGCATGTACTTGTTTATAATATTACCTTACGATCCCTTTCATTTATGGAAAGTTAGCGGTAATGTCCATTTTACATTCCTGATTTTAGTAATTTATAAACTTCTATGTTTTTATTGGTCTTTCCAGCTAAAACACTGTTAATTTTGTTGATCTTTTCAATAACTCAGTTTTGATTGTGCTGGTTTTTCTTTATTTTTTCCTATTATTGATTTAATCAATTTTTACTCAAATTTTTATTTTCTTTTTTTCTGCTTACTTTAGGTGGATGTAAGATTATTTTCTCACACTTTAGGGTGAAAGCTTGTTAGATTAGTGATCTGAGATCCTTATCCTTTTTAAATACAAAAGTTTATGGTTTTACATTTTTTTTTAAGCAGTGCTTTGCCACATTCCTTATATTTTGGGTGATGTGTTTTTAATTATTTTCATTTCTAAAATCTCTTGCAATTTTTCTTTGACTTGTTGAATAATTAAGCGTGCTTTTTAATTTCCTCATATTTGTGATTTGTCCAAATTTCGTTTTATTGACTTCTCACATTATTTTTTAACAGAATAATGTACTTCATATGATTTCAACTTTTTTTTTTTTTTGTATGTATGGCCTAACTTGATTTGTGATCTATCTTGGAGAATGTCCAAATGTGCTTGAAACAATGTATATGCTGTTGTCATTGGATGGATTGTATATAGGTGTCTGTTAGGACTAGCTGGTTTATAGAGTTGTTTTTTTTTCTGTTTCTCTTTTGCCTAGTTAATGTATCCATTACTGAAAGTGTGGATTGAAGTCTGCAATATTATTTTTGAATTGCCAATTTCTTTCTCACTTCTGTCAACTTTTCATGTATATTGAGACACTGCTGTTGGGTGTACATATGCTTATAATTGTCACATTATTCAGTAGGTTGATCATTTTTTTTATTAGAAAATATCCCTCTTTATTTCTAGTAACATTTATTCATTTAAACACCTATTATGTCTCATATTAGTATAGCCTTTCAATTTTCTTACTCTTTCTGTCTCCACAATATATAATTTTTCCATCTTTTGTATCCAAGCCATTTGTATCTTATAATAAAAAAGTTTCTTATATACAGTGTGTATCAGACCTATGTAGCTTTATTCCATATTATTTTTTTGTGCTATTTCATCTATATATGAATTTAATAATACAATTTTATAATTCTTACTTTATTTAATTTTGTCATTTAAAGGAGCTAAGATAGAAAAGCCAGGCAAGAATATATAGAGAGTTTATTATTAACCTTCATAGTTCTGATTCTCTTCCTTGTTTCTGTGGATTATAGTGACTATCTAGCATCATTCCCTTACTCCAGTAGAGCTTTGTTTCCTCTTTACCTCTTCTGCAGTTATTGCCAGTTATATTGAAGTTTTGGCTCCAAATATGGAATTACATACATATTGCTTTTAAAATCAGTTAATATAAATTCATATTCTTCAATTACTTTTACCAATGAGTTTTATATGTTTTAAACATACTTGCCTTCACTCTAAATAATATTCTTTATTATTTCTAGAACATAGGTCTTGTAGAAATAAATTATTTTTCTCTTTCTTTTTAAAAAATCTCTAGTTGTCTTTATCTCATCTTTACTTGTCCTCATACTTTGTTTCTATAAATAAGATTCCTTTTGTTTCTTAAAAATATTTATAAAATCCATTTTAAAGGCATTTTTTGTCATTGTTGCCTATTTTTATCCCCCTTGCTTCTGGGTCACATTTTTTTTCTGCAGTTCTCAATTTAATAATGGAAAACTGGTAATTTTAGATAATATATTGTATCAATTATGGATACTTGCTCCTTTCTGGAATCTGCTATATTTGTTGTTTTCCTGTTTGTTTTTTAAGTGACTTGCCTTCTCCTAAATTTAATTTTTCTGAAACACAGAACTAAATGAGATGAGAAATATTGGCTGCTCCTCCCATGGTTGATTCTTAGCTCTTTCCAAAGAGGAAAGAGGGAAGCCTCACTTTTTTGGCTACACACCAGGCTGGAGTGACACTCCTGTCACATTGAAGTGGAGTTGAGGAAGGAAGATTTTTTGGCTCGAGTGCCACAGATTATACCTGTTCTTGCAAGACTTTGAATATTTTATCGAATAAATGTTTCTTCATTTGTTGTATGGCTAATGAAAGTTTCCAGAGATTTTAAATACCTGTCTTATAAATAATTTTTAACATGTATAGCTGTTTCACTGGAGCATAGGTCCATGAAACTTTTCTTGCCACCATTCTGGAGGAAGAACCCTCTTCAACCCATTCTTTTATGTCTGAACTTTTTTTTTAAGGGAAGTTGCAAAATTGAATCTTATTTACAATTGAAATACAGAAGTGTCCAAAACTTTCTCGTGAGATTATTTTTCAGAATAATGAAATCTCTTTTGAAATAGAACAGAGTTGCTACAAGCAGATCAATTATCTTATTGTGAACTACTAAGAAAATCTAGATAAAGTCTAAAAGTTATTTGTTTAAAGACATCAACTTTTTGCTGAAGAAAAAAGAACTAGGGTAACTAAGTTTTAAGAGATGAAAAAAAATAAGAAAGGTAAGCTAATGAGATTCATTTTATTTGGTCATTTCGGATTCTGTAGACACAACAACAAACAGAATCTGTGCCTTGTCTCAGCAGAAAAATGTCGATGGGGATCAGAGAATTCTCTAGAGCATTTGGTAGTTTTATGAGGCTATTGAAACAAAAATTAGACACTTGATGGGACAAACTAAGGGGACAGAGAACTCAGTCTGACATATAATTGCATTTCTTCCAAGAAAACTAATTTTGACAAATTGCAAAGGTCACACAGTGGAGAAAAATAGTTTTTCAAACATATTACTCTGAATAAATGGAATATTCAAATCTATTTATCATGTATCTATCATTTATCTATCATCTATCTAAAACCTCGATTCATACATCACACCATAAAGAGCTTCAATGCTATGTGTCCCTTTATATAATAGTAAAACCCAAAACTATAAATTTTCTAAAAGAAAATATGGGGTAAAATATATGTTACCTTTGGTTAGGTAAAAATATCATAGATACAATCATGATCTATAAAGGGACAAATGTGTATTTTGTACTTCATCAAAATTAAAAACTGCTCTCTGAAAGTCATCATTAAGAGAATGTAAAAAATAGAAAGCCACCCATTGGGAGAAAATATTTTCAAATTACATATTTTATAAAGAACTTGTATTCAAAGTAAAAAGGAGCTCTCAAAACTCAATAAAAAGAGAACGAACAAGTTAATTAAAATAAGCAAAATATTTGAACGAACATTTTACTATAGACATATGAATGGCAAATAATGGAAATGTACATTAATTAATAGCAAAATGAGATATTACTGCAAAAATATTAGAATTGCTAAAATAAAGAAGACTGGTGATATCTAGTACTAATGAGGACATGAATAAATTGGAACTTTCATCCACTGCATGTGAAATATAAAATGGTAAATCCACTTTAGAAAACCAGCTCCTTCTGTTTGACACAAAAATTGTTAACAAAGAAAAAAATAACTCAGACTTCATTAAGTTTATGATTTCTATTCACCTAAAAATATAATATTAAGAGAATAAAAAAATGAAAGGCATATAATAAAAGATATTTGTAAGCATATAAAAAATTGTATTGACAGTATATAATATTAAGAATAAAAAATGAAAGCCATATAATAGAAGATATTTGTAAGCATATAAAAATTGTATTGACAGTATATAAAGGATTATAAATCAGTAAGAAGACATGCAAACAGAAAAATGTGTGAGTGATTTAAAATGCAATGGTATAACAAGAACATTAAAAAGCCCTCCCTCTAAAAAAGAAAGAAAGGCATGAAAACATGCACTACATTATTAGCCATCATGGAAATTCACAACACAATACTGATATATACCCACCACACAATGGCAACAATGAAAAATAAAGCTGTTCAAAAAGTGGTTTGGTGAGAATGTTGAGCAACTAAAGATCGCATAAGATGTTGGCTGGAATTTGAATTTTCTTGTAACTTTCTTATTTTAGAAGTGTTTTTCTTAAAGTAGAAGGTAACTCTTAAGTTCATCTCTATCAAAAATGCATGTATATGTTCATGAAAGATAACAAATGTAGTTTATAATGGTATAAAAGTAGAAGCAACCCAAATGTTTAACAACAATAGACTGATAAATAGATTTTAATATACTTACACAATAGAAATCATAAGAATGAATATACAAAAATAAAAATAAATAAATCATTGTTATAGACACTGTACAGAAGAATCTTACAAAAACACTACTAAATGAAAGGTGCCAGATAGAAAAGTTATTAATATAATTAATATAATTAATAGTTAATAAAATATTTATTATTAATATGATTTATTAATATAAGGGTAAAAAATAGTAAGACCTACTCTATACTATAAAAAATAGTGAGAATTCTAAGATGGCCTGCAAAGTTCACTTCCACCTGTGTACACATACAGTGTAATCTTCATTGATTGAGGATAAGACATGATGATGACCTGATTTCTCTCTTGTGATTAGGTTATATTAAATGGTAATAGTAAAGGCATTTTCCAGATGCAATTAAGGTCCCCAATCAGTTGAGTTTGAATTACTAAAAAGGAAGATTATGCTGGGTGAGCTTGACTAATCAGAAGCCTATTAAAAGAGATTTTAGGTCCTCACTGTAGATTGAAGGTAGAAAGATTCTTCTGCTGGTCTTAAAGAAGCAAGTAACTATTTTGTGAACTGACTGTGGAGGGTATCATGGTACAAGGATCCAAGAAAGACCTCTAGAAAGTGAAAATGATTTCTAGCCAGAAAACACTAACTAGTTCTACTACCAAATGAAAGGGGACCTTGGTCCCTTGATGAGTTTGTAGCCATGACCAACATCTTTACTGTATCCAGCTCACTATACCTAAACTCCTAATCTATAGAAACTAAGACAATAAATTTATGTTATTTAATACTTTAAAGGTATGATAACTAGCTATGCAGAAATAAAAAACTAATACAGAAGAACAGGTAATTGCCTCCCCCAGTGAGTGGAAAGTGATGATTGGGAATAAAATCTAGTGGAGTTTCTGGGACGTTGGTGATGTTCCAGTTCTTGATCTGGGTGTAGTATAAATGGATGTTGACTTTGTCAAAATCCATCAAGCTAGACACTTAGGACCTGCACAGTATGTTCTACATCAACACAAAGTACATGTAAAAAAAGAAAATGATAAGAGAATGGGTATAGACATCAGTATATATTGTATTATTTTATATGCAAAGTAATTTTAGTGCATGTGTAAATAAAACTGCACATTCAATAATCTCTTAAATTTGTCATTAGCATTCCTAACTTAGCTTTATTTCTCTTAATTTTTCTTTGAGTCTTTTCAGTCTGGTCATAATTTTTCTTTTTTCAATATTGTCTTAATTTGCATTTTTCTTGGTATGAAAAAAATAAGTAAAATGAGTACAACTAAATTTTGGAAAGGAACATCAACACTGCTATGTTTTAAAATATAGTGTGTGTGTGTGTGTGTGTGTGTGTGTGTGTGTGTGTGTGTGTGTGTGTTTTGTAAGCACAAATTAACACTAATTCATTACCATGTTAACTTTGCCAACTATATTGATGTTGTTTGGAAATAGTTCAAGGAAGCTTTACAGAGAGCTGCATTATTTTCTTGGCTCTGACAAATTCACCCAACCCCCTTTTGAATGCTTCATAAACAAGACATAGATTCTCCATTTTCCACATCTCACTGGCTAGATTCATATGTTTTGCTACTGAATGTACTAATTTTGTTTTATATAACACATTCAGGCTAGTGTTAATTTTCTAATATTGAATGTTATTTCCTTCTGCTTTCATTTATTTCAAAGAAGTGCGCTATATTCTGGGAAGTGATATTTTTTATACCATCTATGATCTGAAATGATTACATATCTGAAATTTGAATAAATATCTTTTAATCCTTGACCTTTTAAGGCAATAAAGCACATTAGCAATCAGTTGTCTGGGCTACTTTGGCTATAGCACAATTGAGATCAAACCAATGGTAGGGAGGTTTGTAAAAAATACACTGCCCGTTAGAGATCAAATATATGGTAGCTAAAGAAAACTGGACTTTGAGTGGTAAACACACAATATATATAGATGTCAAATTATAATGTACACCTGAAAATTATATTTGTATTAACTAATATTATCTCAATAAACCTAATAATAAATAAATAAATAAATAGATAAATCGCTTCTTCAAAAAAATTCACTGCCCACTCACTGATTTGAATATTTAATCAGTTTTTACTGACAGATTTGACATGAAGATAAATAAAAATTTTTTTAAAAAGGCAAAGTTGAGATATGTACACGCACATTAGTAAATTTTAGTTTATCAGATTACCTGCGACATTTTAAATCTTAAGATATTTATTAGAAAAGAATTTAAGTAAAAATGGAAGATTGAACACAGAGATTCATAATCATTCTTTTATTTCTAAAAATATAGAAGAAATTTATAAAATATTTAAACACATTATTAAAAATATTAAGGTGAACTTGAAATTAAGAAAGAGAAAACCCAAAGTTTGAACAATGTTGTAGTCTTAGATGGAATTTAAAGCTTGGTCATTGTCAGTGGACTAGGACCAAACACATATTTTGGTGCTGTAGTTAAGTGTACACACAGTAGAGGAGTTAAAGCAAAAGATCCTTTGTACAGCAGGGAGCCCAAATTATTTGACTCTAATAATCAGAAAAGTATTACTATCATTAATGAACAGAATAAGAAAGGAATAAATAATGCTCTAAATTATTGCTTGAAATGATCCACTTGCCATAATCCAAGTGTTTGATTGTATCTAAATAACTAAGATTAAGAAGACCTGTTTGGAAATAGGTTTTGAAAAAGAATCAGATAAGAGAGAAACATATTTCAAAACTATCACTAAGAAAGTCATTTAAACATGGTTTAGACAAGGGGAACAAATCAATGAGCTAGAAAAGAGACCAAAAGAATCCTATACATATATGTTAACTAGTGGCAAAAAAAATGTATCTTAATGTTAATAGATAATTAATAATGATATGTATATTAATATATGGTATTGGTACATTTGGCTTTCATTTTTAAGGATAAATTTACTCACTTCTTAATAATACAGAAATAAATCCCAAATGAGAAATTTTAATAAATAAAAATTGATCTATAAAATAGTGTATTTTATTTAAAGAAAAAATTAAATATAACAAAGGATTCCATCTTGGTTTCAGGATAAAATTTGTTTTCTTTAAAAAGACACAAAGAAAAAACTCAAAAGATAAAGGTAATCATTATTCAATTAATATTTATTAAGCTCCAAACCAATAGACAGGCACAGAATTAGATACTAAAAAATAAAATGTGGGACAATGTAGACTAAGTGTCTGCCCTCAAACTTACATAATATTAAGAGAAAGGCAAAAGTTAGATTAAATTATTACATCACAAAATAGCTCTGCATGACAGAGGACATTAAAAACAAGGAGTTAACACTTAGGAAGATGATATTAAATCAAAGAAACCAGTGAAATAAAATATATTCTATATGATTTAATGATTTTATATATAACAAAATATGTACATAGTAATTAAGAATTTACACATAATAAAATATTTAATAAGAGTATTAATAAAAGTAAAAAAATTTTACTCATTAATTTGGCAGAAATTAAGATTCAGTAATATAAAGTATTTCAAGAATGTTGAAAAATAGCATTCTCATAGAGCCACTTTATATAGTCACTCTGAAGAGCAATATGGAATATTCAAGTCAAATTGTATAAAACTGATTATTATTCAACCAAATATTTTTTTAATTTAAAATTTGCATACATTGCAACTCAGGAATTCTACATCTGAATTAACTTAGGACAATTAACCTTCAGTCACACAATATGACTTTTACAAGGATATTTATTTCATCATTTTATTTTTTGGTAAAAGCAAGAATTGGGAATACTTAGAAGGTACTTTTATATGCTGAAAGGTGTGTTATGTTTGCAAAATGGGATGCTATATATAAAGTGGGGCATTATATATATATATATATATATAACAATTGAAAAAGATATAAGAAATTCTGAAAAGCCATGTGGAATAACCCAGGCAAGTGATATATAAGTATAAAAATTTCTCATTTATGTTAATTAATTTAAAAGTTTTAAAGTTTGTACTCTTAATTTAAAAAAAAAAAGATTTCTAGATTCTATTTCTAACATAAAAAATTTTATTCTTAATAAATTATTCAATGTACTATGTTCAGAAACAAATGGTCAATCAAAATAGTAAATGTTGTGGAAAAGGATCACTATCTTTGAATCTTTGCTATAAGTATTAGATCGTAAACATGAATATCAGAGGCCATCATACTTTAAATGTATTCCCATTGCTTTTTATAGAAAAATAATAAGACTTAAATGTTCAACTTTTTGAATATTAAATGCAAAGATTGACAAATGCAACTTTAGTATTTAAATTTTCTAATTTAGTTCTTATCACTTTATAATAGCCTACTCTAAATAGAATATATATCTTTATACCTTATGAATAAATTGCATAGTTTAAAAATTGATATTTAGTTTAAACTGTGTTCTGAAGGTATCTTAGTCAGTTTAGCCTACTTTATCAAGATACCCTAGATTGAGTGGCTTAAACAGCAAATATTTATTTCTCACAGTTCTAAGAGGCTGGAGGTCAGGATGCCAGTATGTTGGAGTTCTGTTGAGAGCCCACTTCCTGGCTTATTGATAGCCATCTTCTCTCTATATCTTCAAGAGAAAAGAAGATATCTTTCTTGTGTGTCTTTTTTATAAAGGTACTAATTCCATTCATGAAGATTCCACCCTCATGATCTAATTATCCCCTAAAGACCCTACCTCCAAATACTATTATATTACACTGGGTATTAGGTTTCAACATATAAATTTTTGAGGCACGCAAATATTCATTCAGGCCATACCAGAAGACCATTAGAGTTAAATAGAATTTTTTAAATAAAAAGAGTCTATAGCTAAATATTTAGGGGATATGTATCACAAGCTAAATCCATCTTTGAGATATTTATACTGCAAATGAGCTTATCACAGTCTCTGTGATATCCTTCAGTTTAAAAAAAAAAACACTTTAAAAATAATGCAAAGACTTCCTTTTATACTTGCACACCAATAAAATTCTGTTCAAATGTTGCCCACAAAACACTTTTGAGTACAATGGTTTATGCTATAATTTTTAAACCATGTTCCAAAGAACACTGTGATTCTATGAGGCATTTTTTTTTGTTTCTAGGGAAGAAAGTATGATCACTGTGCTCATGTTTAATTTATATCTGATCTGTCATCTCAGATTTTGTCTCAATATCACCCGGAAACTGGGCTTCTAAAGCATAAAAAATTGCCCAGCAGGGTTTCCAAACTCCATAAGTCTAAGAAGCATTCGTGCAGATGATGAAAGCTTGAAAATCTGAGTGGAAATTTCAGCTCCACCACTGACTATGAAATCTGAAATAGCTAACTTATGTTTCTTATGTTTTTTTATATTTATAAGTAAGCTAAGAAAAAGACCCCTTTGTCCCATAGTTTTGCATAAAAGGCTTATTGACATTTATTAAATTATTGCATATGTTGAAGAAATATTGACCAATAAATGACTGTAAAGCACTTAGTAAATGGAAATCATTATGCAAACATGTATTAAAGTCATTAAACAGAAGGAGGAAAATGAGCATGTAAACATTATATGAGACAAGAAAAGGCAAGTAAAATTCTGAGTTGTTTTCATATTTCATAATTAAAGAAAAAATATGTACTGGTCTCCTTATTTAATGTTTGTCTAAGTGAAACATTAAACAACTTTTTTAGTCATTCATTTGCATAGCTCTTAGATAAAGCATATTTACCCTTCTAATGGATAATAATAATGTTAACGGTAATCATATGCTACATTTACATAATATATTTCTTTTGTTGTGCTGGGAGTACTTTTACAATATTGATCTCATTTTTCTTTTGATGACATTCTTATGAGGTAAGCAGTACATGTAGCTCAGTAATAGATATAAAATATAGACTAGAGGACAGTGCAGATAATCATAAGAGCAGAAATATATTTACCAACACACAAGAAGAGTGCTAACTTAATAGTCATTTTACTTTAAAACACATATAGAAATGTACAGAAAGTATTTTATAAATTTAAGTTGGCAAGTATTTGTATTATGTTTTCTAACACTTATTTAAACTGTGTGCTTATTTTTTGTTAATGTATCACTGGCTCTTATATATTGACCAGACATTACGAGAAAACTGCAGATCAATAGCTCTCATGAGCACCAATGCAAAAATCCTAATTCAATAATGTATTAAAATAATTATGTATCATGATCAAGTGGAATTTATCTCATAAGTGCAAAGCTGATTCGACACTAGAAAATCAATTGACATAATTCACCATAAGGACAGACTAAAAAAAGAAAATCACATGATCATAATAATAGATGCAGAAAAATATTTGACAAAATACAACATTCACCTGTGCCAAAAAAAATCTTAATAAACTAGAAATGGGGGGAACTTCCTCTACTTGTTAAAGACTACTTACAAAAAGCCTCTCATACTTAATAATGAGAAGCTTGAAGCTTCCTCACTAATAACAGGTGGAATAAAGGATGTCCACATGTGCCACTCCTTTTCAACATAGTACTGAAAGTTTTTCCTAGTGCAATAAAGCAAGGACATAAGATAAAAGGCATATAGAAGGGAATAAAGACATAAACTGTCTTTGTTTGCATGTGACATCATTGTTTATAAAGAAAATCATAAAGAACTGACAAAAGAACTCCTGGACTAATAAGCAATTATAGCAAGGTTGCGGGATACAAAACATATATAGAATCCAATTGATTTCCTATTTTTCAGCAATAAGCAAATGAAATACACAATTAAAAACAATAAAATTTATATTAGCATGCTGAAAAATTAAATAGTTATAAATCTGATAAAATATATAGAAATTCTGTTTTGGAAAATTTAATAAACTGATGAATAAAATAAAAATAAATAAATGAATATATATTCTATATTCATAAGTGGGAAAATCAACATTGTCAAGATATCAGTTTCCCTCAATTTTATCTATAGATTTAATGCAATCACAATAAAAATTTCATCAAGCTATTTTTGTGGATATTGAAAACTGATTCTGAAGTTTAAATGGACAGGGAACAGACCCAACACAGCACTGCAATGTTAAAGAACAAAGTTGGAAAGCTGACACAACTGAAGTGAAGACTCATTATATAGCTATAGTAACAAGACAAGGTGGTATTGTGCTGAAAGAATAGACAAGTAGATTAATGGGAGAAAATAAAGGGCACTAAACATTGGTCTCAAAAATACAAGCAACTAATATTTAGCAAAGGAGCAAAAGCAATACAATAGAGCAAAGATATCCAATGTTAGAACAACTGGCCATCCACATGAAGAAAAATAAATCTAGACACAGGCTTAATATTCTTCACAAAAATTAATTTAAAATAGGTTATAAGTTTAAATTTAAGACACAAAATTATAAAACTTCTAAAAGATAACCTAGGAAAAACCTAGAAGTTCTTGGGTATAATGATGCCTTTTTACATTAATACCAAAGGAATGATCTATGAAAAAAAATAATAAACTGGGTTAAATATAATTAAAACATCTGCTATGTGAAAGACAATATCAAGAGAACAAAAATACAAGCCACACTGAGAGAAAATATTTGCAAAAGATGCATCTGATAAAAGACTCATCCAAAAATATGCAAAAAAATCCTAAAACTCAACAATAAGAAAACAAACCTGATTTTAAAAAAAAAAAAATGAGCCAAAGACCTTAGCAGACATTTCACCAAAGATAATATACAAATAGCAAATATGCATATGAAAAGATATTCCACATTTTATGACATCAGGAAAATGCAAATTAAAACAACAATAAGATGCCATCATGCAACTATTAGAATGGCCAAAATCCAGAACACTAACACCAAATGCTGGTGAGGGTGAACCGACAGAAATTCTCATATATTGTTGGTGAAAATGCAAAATGTCAGTCATTTTAGAAGGCAGTTTGGTGGTTTCTTACAAAACTAAACATAATTTTCTCATAGGATCCAGTAATCACTTTTATGGTATTTACCCAAGTGTTCAAAACTTGTTTGTATACAGAAGCATGCACACAGATGTTTATAACAGCTTTATCATAATTGCCCAAACTTGGAAGCCACTAAGATGTCCTTCAAGTGGTGAATGAATAAATAAATTGTGGTCCATCCGGACAATAAAACATTATTCAGTGTTAAAAAAATGATTTATGAAGCCATAAAAAGACATAGAAGAACCTTAAAAGGATATTTCTAAATGAAAGTAGCCAATCTGAGAAGTTTACATACTGTATAATTCCAACTACATGACAATTTAGAAAAGGCAAAAGGATGGAGACAATAAAAAATTCAGTGGTTTCCATGGGGTGCTGGAGCAGAGCACAAAAAAATTTTAGAGCAGTGAAAATACTCCATATAATATAATGATGGATATAAATCATTACATATTTAATCAGTCATAGAATATACTACACCGAGAGTGAATTCTAAGGTAACAAGTAATCAATGAACTTTGCATGATTATGATGTGTCAATGTAGGTTCATCCTTGGTAAAAAAATATTTGGTGAGTGGTGTTGATAATAGGGAAGGCTATCCATGTTGGGGGTAGGGTATTTATGGGAAATCCCTGTATCCTCCTATCAATTTTATTAGAAACCTAAAACTGTTCTACAGTGTATAAAGTTTTTTAATGCACATTTTGCACAGAATTCCACATTCCATTAACCATTCTTTTCCTAACCACCCTTTGAAATCTAAATCCTTTCTATCATACTGTATCATTATATTCATATGATCTCTTGTACCCCTAGCTTCCCAGTAAGTAAAAAATTTCATGAATGCAGTTTATTCTATCTGTATACTCTTCTCTGTCAGTTCATCCTCTCCTTTCTCTTATCTCTCCTCTTCCTCCCTTCCTTCTTTCTTTCCTCTCCTCATCACTCTCCTTCTTTCTCTCTCTCTCTCAATTTTGTTTATTAGTGGCTACATGAAGACCTAGAATGTAGTGAGTGCTCTGTAGTTACCTAGATTGCTAAGATTTACATTGTAGGTGGTTGTTGAAAAATATTAAATAATTTTTATGCTTTTATTGTGATGATTATATAATCTCTTATTCAATTGATCAATATTAAATTTATGCTAATAAATTTATATCTGTTGTCACATTATAGTGCTTGGAAAATTTTTAATTGACATTATATAATTATTTGTTGTTTTTGCTTTTATTTTTTCTGACATTTACATTTAAATAAAATTACTCAACATAAAGCAGAGAGAAAAGACCAAAAAAAGTAAAAAAGCTTAGCCTTAGTAAACTGAAAAACATCATCATGATATACATATATATATATTTATATGTTTATATGTTTATATACACATATACATGTGTGTGTATGTATGTGTATATATCTGTGTGTATGTGTGTGTATTTGGAATCCCAAAATGAATGAAGAAAAATAGAAACAAATTTTAAAAAATAACTATAAACTTTCCAAGTTTGTTTGAAACTATAAACTCACAAATCCAAGAATTTCAAGAATTTCTTCATGTTCTCTACTGAATATCTCTTGGCTTCACTGAGTCTCTTCTCTCTGGCCTTTGAGAACTTTAACAATTCAAGGCCCTGTTGAGTTGTTTTTGTCTGACCACTTGAATTTTTATTCCGTGTATTTGCAGGTTGCTATTTAGCCAAAGACTCTAGAGAAACCCTAAGCAAATTTTTGGAGCTCTTTCTCTGTCTCTGTATGACTCTGGTATAATCTGACAGTCTGGCTCCCTCTTTCTCTTCAAACTCTGACCTGTGATGTCACAAATCATCAAAATTTCGAAGTTTTGTTTGGGTTTGCTTCCCTTCACTGTATCCAGAAATTGCCTCAAGGCAGAAAATTGGGGAGTTTGTAGAACTCTTCTTCCTAGTTTTCTTTCTCTCAGGAATCATAGTCCTAGAGTTCTGCTCATTGCTTAATATTTAAAAACACTTCTTTCATACACTTATCCATTTGTCTAATTTTTTACAGTTGGAGGTAATTCTGTACCATCTTACTTCTTCATATGTGGAAAAGTTATTTCAAATGCAATTTTTAAATATACATTTTTTGTAAAATTTGTCTTTCTAGGTAAAATAAATCTAATGAGGATCCTGATTTCTAACCAATGCAGCTTTCATTATATATTACTACTGATAAGTAACCAACTGGGTTTTATTTGGCTTTTTAAAATAAATTTTATCTCTCAGTTTATTTCAAGAGACTGATTAAAATATCGAATAGAAAAATACATTTTCTTCATTATAAAACCATTAAATGGCAATTAACTTTATAAACACATGTCTTCTAACACTGCACATATATAATCAAGCAGATCCAGCTAGGCATTATCTTCCAAAGCCAATATACAGGAATAATAATACAGAACACAGTATGAGATATACAGAAGCCTTCAAATTTTATCATTTTAAACTTTTAATTGTAAATAATTAAAATAAAAATAAAAATATGAGTAATTTTACATTGCATCTGAAGCACCTATTTATTATCAATTAAGAGTTTTCCTTTATTCTGGGAGGTGTGCCTGATACAAAATAGCATATAATGATGTGGGTTTTTTTTAATGCATGAATAATAAAACATTATGCAGGCATTCTAGTTCAAATCCACTGAGCATCCGGACATTGCAAATATCAATGCAGTTATACTTGAAAATTTTTCTGAAAGGATTTTAAAGAGACACTATTATCACAGTTTTAAAGTAGAGTTCCATTTATCTATGAGACGGTCAATCATAATTTTGTCTCTTCAGTCATCTTTTCAAGCTATTGGCAGGTGGCTCATTCCGCTGATATGTTATCATATCATAGTTAAAAGGGCTCGCAAGACTCAATGATGAATTAGATGCAGGAACTGTGGAGGAGAAAAGGAATGCAAAGTGAAGGTAAGATTTCTTAAGAAATATCAGCTCTGGAAATTAACGATATTACCAATATACATAGTTGGGGACAAGAAGATAATACTAACATCTGCTGAGCCTTCCTATGTCATAGGTGCCATTTATTCTTTGCAACAACCCTATCAACAAGACTTTATTATCTCCATTTACACTGTGGAAATTAAAGAACTAAGATGCTAAGTAACTCGCAAATAGCTTACAACTGATAACCGCTAGAGCCATAAATCAGACCTCACAACTTAACAGCTTTGCTTTACTAAAAGCATAATTGGGGTGTTATTAACCATTGTCACAACTCAGGGCTCTTAAACCTGTCTATTCAACCTTCCGATTATATATGGGGATATGTAAGCAACCCAAAGTATTGTAAGACTGGTCCTATCAGAATTCTCACAGGACAGTTGAAAAGTCCTAGGCAGAGATGAATGCTACTCTCCTAAGTAATTAACTGATGAGATTCTGGAGTCAAGGTCACTCACTAGAGTTTCTGTTGACCTTGAGTTCCAGGACTCCATCAGCTGGGTCTCTTGTGTTCTCCTTTACATCGTTTCATCCTAGATTTATTACGTATACCCTCAGGTTTCTCATATACTCACACTTATTTTCTTTCACAGTAGAACTATGTACATTAAAAGAATGATCCTCAAACATTAGTAATTGAAAAAACAGATTTTGGTTCTAGGATGCTTAATTGTCAAACACTTTCTAGAAGTAAGAGGAGAGAGGTGAGGCAACCCATGTTGGTAGTGTAGAGTGCTTGAGAAGACTTCCCTTTAGAATAAATTTGATTCTTCAATTATAAGGTCTATTAGGGCAAGAACACTGCCAGCCCAGTTTCTGTCATGTAGTGGTCACTCAATAAATATTTGTTAGATTTATGAATGAATGAATGAGTGAATGAGCAATGCAGGTAATTAAAGATAGAGAACACAAATAAATTTCCAGAGTAAAAGAGGTTGAATATTCATTTCCTGGCTATAAAATATTTATGTACTTAGAATCTTTTCCTCCTCCTTTCCTTAATAAAAAGCTTTCAAAGGGTTTTCTTGGCCTACCTTCTTAATCCCTTATTTGTACAGAACATTCATATACAATTAATTTTTCTTCTACTGTAACTTTAAGGAGTGGCAATTAAAAAATAAGGAGAAAAATCAAACATTTGTTTTTATACTAACTATAAAATAATAATTAAAATGCTAAGTAGCATCACAATTACAATTCTCAGTGAGAAATAGAAACCTCTGGAAAAAAAAAAAACTAAGATATCACAGAACCAAAACTCATCTAACAAACCAATTGTATGTAACATTGGAAAAACTCTTTGAAGACTTAGAAGACTTATATTTAGTTTCCAGACTATCTCCCTCATAGCTATACAGTCAGTTAACAGAAGAAAAACTGTTAAATTTCTTGTATCTAAAGGCAGATGATATAAAATCATTGCTCTCAGTTGAACTGCATCCACCTTTGAAAACTGAAGAAGCTATGGAAACCTGATTGCTGGACTTTGAGAATGTGCATTTACTTAAAGAAGAACACAGATTCTAGTATCCTGATAGTAATAATCCATCATATTTTACTTCCATGACACATTGAGACTTGCAGCTTGACATTCTCTTATAGCCTTTTATTCCCCAGCCAGTAAAATTACTATACTTTTAGAATGCTATCTGTATTTTAAACACTGTGCTCTCTGAAAAATACGTGGTTAAATGTACCTTATATTTTTCTCTTAAGGAGATAGTATTTTACACTAAAACTTATGTGCTAGCTCTGACAATTTTTGAAAAATTACAAGCCTCTACAATACAGGGGAACACAAAAGAGAAATCTAAAACTCATTTGTCCTCTTTTAAACTCTTCTCTTTTAGTTTTCATTTTTAAGGCTAATTTCTCATCAGAAAGAAATATGACTACAGCTTAAATGTAAAGGTTATATAAGGATGATAATTTGGTCAATGACTTGACATGTACCTCTGCTGGCAAAGGGTATTCTGTTGGGAAGACTGCCATTTTAACAACATTAAGTCTGCATTTGTAGGTAATGCAACAGTATCTAGTCATAGCTGACCTATTGAAATTGAGATGATTCATTGAGATAATTTTCTATAATGAGACTATTAACTTTTAACAATTACCGGGGACCATGGACCTAGAAAAGGGAATTGAAGACCTACATATATAGAAAGTGCCTGTTTCACTAGGACTATTAAAAAAAAGGGCTATATGGAGATTACTATGCAAATTAACTATACTACAGGACTCCTACTTTAAAACTTGCCTTGCTCTCCTCTGTCACTCAACATCTTTGGTAAGAGGCAAGTCATAAGAATGGTGCTGAATTGGACTTGACAGTGCCCCAGCGACAATCTGTCTATATTTCTTCAGAGAAAAAAAAAGCAAGATATGGACATAAGAAATTCTTAACAACCCAGGCATTTAAATAAATGGAAAGAGCACATACTAAGGACACAACGGTACTGTTAGAATAGGATATATAAGAAATCACTTAGGGCTATTATTCATTATATCAAAACATTTGTTTGAAAAGCATTTAAACATTAAAAAGATATAGTTTATCAGAATCACTAGGATAATTTAAAACATCTTAGTTAAGGCATGCTAGCTAATGCTTAGGTATATAGCTAAAGTAAAAATAATATTATTTTCTGGTGGTTGGAGCTGAAATTATTTTAAGTAGGATTCTAGGAGAGGTGCAAGTGTCAAATATTCATAGTATGATCTCCATATTTGTGCCCAGTGAGAAGTTAAATATAAGAAATGCTTCATTAGAGTGTCCTTGTAGTCATTGTATTAGTTTGCAATCTTTCAATTTGCTGTTATTTGCAGATGTATCAAGTGTAATGGGCTCTATTCAGTAAGCTATACTCTTTATTGGTTGCTTCTCACATGGTCAAGGGCATACTAAACATGTTCTTGGAATGATTCCCTCTTTCAATCACTGTGCCAATAATCACTTAGAATACAAGTGTATTCTGTTCATTTAGAACAACCAGGTGGCTGAAGAGAGTCAGTTAATAAGCAATCAGCAAAATCAAAAGCAATAATGAAGCCCTTCAAGGTTTTGTGCTGTATCGCCTGATACATAATCTCTATTTTGTGAGTAAATATACATTATGCCTCGCTGTTGAATGACTTTGCTGATGCCACATTTCACTCTTTGTGACTTTATTCAGCTTTGAAATTCTCACTGCCAGGAGAGATCTAACATCTGTTTGAAGGCACTACCTTCTGTTGTAGAAGACTCACTGTTACAAAGTTGGGTTTTCTACTGATATTGCAGGTTTCATTAGTGCCTGTCAATATATCTTCTACAAATAAATAAAAAACAGTAACCACAAAAAGTGTATTGAATCTATTCATCTAATTTGGCAAAAAACAAAATGCATTCTCTAATTAGAGGGATTTTATCTGAAAAATATGTTTGGACTTCAGATGTTCACATAAGATTTTTCTTGCTCACCACAATCTATTTTGAGTGAAAAAAAAAAAACACCTTTATCATATTCTGTATTACTTTTACTGAGATTAGAACATTACTTTTCTGATGACATAAGTCAATATTTCCTTTTATTTCCTTAACATTTTTCTTTGGGGTATTTCAGATCCAGTGTCAATTTGAATAAAACTCAAAAGTTTAAATGAGAATGATCTTAAGAATTCTTAAGACAATCTTGATTTCTCAATTCTATTTAGATGCCTTTAGTTTTATTAGGTCATTATTTTATTTCAGTTTAAATAATACTTAATATTTAATAAAATAGATATGGGATCTATAGCCCCAGAGAACATTCTGAATAAAAAACATTTGTTGTCTTTGCCACCTCATCTTATTTCATCCCTCTCTGTGTCCATCGCCCACGCAATATGGAGAAGCAATGTTCTCATTTTGCTCTTCTAATTCAGAACTTCAAATTCCTTGATTACTGTTAGCCCTATGTTATGAAGAATTCTTTAATATCTGTACTTTTCTTCCTATCATGGTATATGTACCATGATTCTATGGCCTAGAAGATATACCAGAGCCTCATCTCATATGAATGCATTTATTTTCTCTTGGTGTCAAAGAATCAATATATTAAGAATAAAGAGAAGCTGGAGGACAAAACAATACTGTGTGAGTATATGAGGACATTCTTTGTTTCCTAGGGAGACTTTATGAGGTAGGAGGCAAGCCTTCTACCCCCAGTTTCTCAATATGTTGTGGGACATCACATATTATGAAAACACCCCAAATCTTTTTTATATTTTCACAACTCCTGCCTCATATTTTATATTTGACAAATTCTAGATTGTGTTATGCAATTTATTAGTTCTATTTTCATCAGAAAATGGTAAACCCCCTTTTAAAAAATACATTTCACTTCATTTAACCACTGAGAATTCTTTTAATGCTATAACCTCCTCTAAAGCAAGTATTTTTATATTTATTTCTGAACTATATATTTGACAACACTTTAAGTCAGACAGACAATTTTGCTTTTGTAGATTTTATCTAAATAGCAATTTCTTGCTATACCTCCATTATAAACCATTTAAGTTCCAAAAATATTGTCAAAGTAAATAAAGTTTTAATCTTAAATATTTTAGTCCTACAATATTTACAATATTTTAGGACTAGCCACTGTAATGTGTGAGCCAAGAAACTCTTGTTCTTACGAGAAATGAAAGTCAAATAAATTTGAACAACACTTTGTTAACAAAGTTGAATGGATTTTTTCACTACATGGCGTATCAGGATGTTTCACACATTTTTCAGACTTGTGAATTTCCAAAATAGGGAAATAGTATGAAGCACATCCCAAATAACCAGGAAAATTGCTTTCTTTATTAAAAACATCTTTTATGTCATCTATGTCATTCATAGAATTAATTATAATAATGGTCTTTGACAGAATTATTACCAAAAAAAGGAAATTCTCATGCTTAAGAATTTGGGATCAAAATTTAAATTTTTTTATATTAATAATTAATCTTTTTTATTAATTAACTCATTTTATTGAACATATATTGAAGTACCAATAATATTCTAAGAGGTTATCAAATAAGTTGCACAGCAAATATTTCAAGTTATTTAGTACTTGTAAATATTATAAGCTGTTTAGTTCTCACAGTCACACTTTAGTCTCAGATAAATTCTTACAAAATAAAAGTTTCCTTAACCTGGTTATATCCAGGTAAAGAAAAGTACTTCTGTATTAGTCAGTACAGTTTCCAGACAACTGAAGGGGTGTGGTCTAGGGAATAGAAAGTTAATCCAATCTGTAAATTCCAGATTTGGTTTATATGTATCCTGGTGACAGTGATTTATTTCTGTATACTGCAATGTCAGAGCAATGACAAAAGTAGTCCAGAGTGATAACATTGAAGATTGGCACCATTATTTTCTATTGCTTAAAACTCATGGAAACTGGCAATTTTGTTGTCAGAACAGAGATATCACCTGGAAGGGGAAATTTGATTAGTTCCATATGGTAAGGCAATAAGACAGGGAGAAAGACTGGGCAAGTTAAGTTATTTACTTTTAAATAAGCATATTCAGGACTAGGTGATCCTGCAGCTAGCATCAGGTATGTTTTAGAACTCAAAACCATGCATAGAAGTGACAGGTACCTTTCTAAACTTAAAAATATTTGAAAATACAAAACTCCACTATTTGAAGACTTCAAGGAAGAATATACCAAAAAGAGAGGACTTGCCTGCGTGGATCCAAATGATGCAACAGTGATAATGACATCAAGGTCACAATAAAAGGAGATATTTTGATTCAGTACTGTATGTGTTATTACTGAAACAGCAACCAACAGAAAACAGACATGATCTGAACACCTCCACGTGTTTCTACAAACAAATCCATCAACCTATGAACAGATCCGTGCCCATTTCAATTGCCTTCCCTTATACTTCAGTAAATGAACTAGTCCTCTCACTTCTAAGATCAAACTTTTTATGCATACAGATCTATTTCCTATCATTTTTTGGAGAAACTCTTCAATATTTACTTTCTCTTTCCTACACTATTAGCTTTCTTCTTTTCTACTCTATTATTATCAGCAGCATTGATCTCACCCCTATATTCTCTATCTTATCCACTTTATTTGATTATTTAAAAGGAAAAGAATATTCAAAAGTATTGATAATACTTGTCTTCTACTTGTTATCTTCTAGAATGAATACTCAATCAAGCTTTTGATTCCATTTCACAAACACTTTTATTGAAAGTCACCACTGGTCACTTTATAGTTATCCCCACATCAGCTCTTAGGCTTCACCTCTAAGGTTTGGTGAAATTTGACACAGCTGATCTGTTTTCTCCTCTCTGAAACAATTCCACTAATCGGCTTTCATCCCATTCTCCTAGTCATATATTTATCTCACAGGCTGATTTATCTTTATCTCTTTGCTGAAGATCTCTCATGTTTCTTATGTCTAAAATTGGGATACTCTAGAAAACAGCACTCAAAACTATACTCCTCATTATTTTTATCATTTTCCTAGGCAATTTAACTCAGGATTATACCTTTGCAACAATCTTTAAATTGACTCTTCCAAAACAGTATCTTAAATTGTGACCTTTGATACAAAACCCAAAACACTGACTATAAATAAGCAAGCTGATAAATTGACTTTATCAAAAATTTAAAACTCTTGCTCTCTGATAGACACTTTTAGGAGAATAAAAAGACATGTGATATATTGGGAGGAGTTTCACAATTGCACATCTGACAATGAATTTGTATTCTAAATGTATAAAGAGCTAAAATGTAAAAAAAACAAAACAACAAAAGACTGGCAAAAAATATGAACAAATATTTCACCAAAGAAGACAGATGGATAAATAATAAGAACAGAAAAAGATAATGTTATTAGCCAGTAAGGAAAAGCAATGCTAAAGTCATTATGAGATAGAATTACACACATATTAAAATGATAAAAATTAAAATTAAAAATTGGCATTAGCAAATGCTGGCAAGACTGTTGAATGAATAGAACCTTACAACTTGCCGGCAAAATGTAAATTGGTTGGGCTCTTTTGAAAATTACTTGTAAACTTAAAAGTATACTTGTGCTATAACCTGGCCAGCTCACTCCTTGTTATTTACCTATGAGAAATAAAAACTTGTTCACACAAAATCCTGTAAATGAATATTTGTAATAGCTTTCTTCATCAAAAGTTAAAAAAAAAAAGCCCAAATGTCTGCAAGCAAACTGGTATACCCACACACGTCTATATGTCCATGACTCAGGCTAAAGTGCCTGGAGTCTTTATTGAGGCTATTCTTGGACACTGTACATTCAACTCCTACAACAAATACTGACATTTTACTTTAAAAGAACATCCAGGCCTTCATAACTCTATTTTATAGCCTCATCATCTCTCATCTACATGAGGGCCTTCATACAAATGCATAGATAATTAATCTTGCACATTCAAGTTTAATCCACAACCTCTGAAAAATGACCTTTTCTTGGCCACCCTTCAGAATTGGGATGTATATACCTACTACGGTGGTTAAATAATTTGTGGAGTCCAGTGTAAAATTAAAACAATAAACATTTTGTTCAAAAATCAGGGGAAAAAGCTTGCCTTTAAAATTACTAAACACAAGCTTTTTCTTCTGTAATTTCTAAACTTGTCCTGGTGTTTTTGTTATTTACTGTCAATCTAAATAAAGAAAAATTAATATTACATATTGGCATATATTTTGCCATTTATTTTTACATTGTCTGATTCCAATTTTAAGTTCAACATAAGAATATTTAACTTACATGCAGAATCACCAAAATTACATAGTTTGTATCTGAACTTGTATATGCATATGCATTTTGTTCTTACCAAAACAGTGGAAATACTATGTATACAATTTATCTGTTTTTTTTTCACTTTTTGATATGTGCACTTTTTAGCAATACTCTTTACCATCAGTTTACTGATAAGTAAGGTAAAGTAAGAAAGGAAAAGAAACTGTGGGTTGCTATTCCTTTCTATTGCTTCTATTTTACCATTTTTCCATGTAAGTGGTTAGCAACACAGAAAGTATAGAAATAAGAAAAGATACAATAGAAATCTTTGCTTGTGTTTTTTAGAATGCCATTTCCTTCTTTCTACAAGCAAATCAAGTTCTTATTTTAATTGAGAACATGACCTCTGTGGCTGTCTGCACCCCTCCACTCTACCCTTACCAGGTCATAAAAATAACACACTCTCCTTATTTTCACTTTTCAACTTGTTGAATTCTTGAGCATTGTAGATCCATTGAAATTCTGTGTTCACTGGGCATCATGAACTTTACACATGAACAAGGAGGCAAGAAATGATTTACATGCAGATTGTGTGTATCTCCTTAGCTTATGTAAAAACTTAATTATTCTATTGAACTTCATTTCAAAGAAAAAGCTCAAAGATAAAATTATTAAGAATTTTAATTAAAAGAGTAACAGTGGTACATTAAATCAAATGAATGTTGGACCCTGTGCCATTCCACAGGTTGTATGCCCATGAAACGAACCTTGCATAGAGCAGTGGAACACTCTGCACTTGAAAAGAAAAATTCAGAAAACAGTCATGAAAGATCAAGATTTCTAGGGTTCCAAATACCTACAGAAGAGATGTGGGTTCTGTGTTGTGAAAGTTGGAGATATCTTGTTTGCCCCATGGATTCCTCACTAAGAAAAGAGTGAGAATAGTACTCAGAAGAGGTGTTCCTCTTGCAGGTTTAAAGATGCTGTTGTTGTTCCTAATTCTACTACTATCTTTTATGCACATGTCATCGTTAAACATTTGTTGGACCATTACACTCTAGACAAAAGCATCAAACGTTCCATGTCAGAATCAAGACCAAGGTTCTTATAATGGTCTACCTTTCTCTTGATGACCTGCTGATGTTTCACTCTCCACCTCCACCCCAGTTATATTGGCCTCTTTTCTGTTCTTTGAATGCATAACTAAACTTTTATTAGCTCTGTATTTATTAGTGACAGCAATCTTCCAGGTCTCTCTGGATCACCACTACTTTCCAATCATCTAATGTCAATATTGTGAAGTACTCTTAGAACCACAGATCTGAGCCGATCATATGACTGTTCTAATATTTTTAATGACTTTTTATACCTGTAAAATGAAGTCCAAGTCTCTTAACATGAGGAATAAATAATCGATTTATAATAGCTGAGTATCTGATACATATTAAATATTAAATTGGTGAAAGTTATTGTGCTTACTGAGGAAACATCTACTGTTGAACTTAGCACTCTCTCCACGGGACATGATGAAATTTTCATCTCTCTATAGTAATAAATTAATAGATCCTCTCTATTTTTAATTTTGTTTCTTCCTATCCTCCTTCCCTCCATCTTTCTTCCTTCTCTTCAACATCCCTCTCTCTCTCGTACTTCTTTCCCATTCTCTCTCACCCTCATTTCTACTCACTTGGTGGCATTTGCACAATAACTGATTAACAGGGGAATTGTCAGAAGTCCGGTAGAAAGCTCTTTTAATGGGTAATAAATGTTATGCAGTAATAATGCCCTCTTGGAAGTAAAAGGGCTGATAATCATCAGTACAGATTTTTAGAGACCTGCAGTCTCTGGGTGTGAAAGAAATTAAGTTAGGTCTAAAATCGATCAGATGGTAAGTAAGCTATCACTAATAATGACAGAACACTAACCTCCAGGATTAAACTCATAACTTTCTGGACCAATAATACTTTCTGCTGCCAAATGCTTCAGCTTTTGCTGGGGTCTGTGGGTACTAACAATGAATTAGTTGGAGTAGCTACAATTCTGCAGTTTCCACTAGAGATTAAGATTTTTCATATCGCTTTTGTCATATTTTGTAAATCTCAAAATTTATCCAACTTACATAGTAACTCGAATGCATTTCTGTAATATTTGATAATCATTCTTGCACAACAGAGCCAAACTACCCCTTTCTTGTGGCATCCATGCTATATAGATTCCAAATAACTTTTAAAAATAATATCAGATTATTGTCTCAATAACAAGTTTATAAACTGTCAAATTTATGAGACTAATTGAGATTTGTTTTGATAAATAACTTTCAAGGATAGATTGCCTTTCCTTTAGATTAAATTTTATGGTAAAAAGCAAATAATTTTTCATTTCTTATAATTTATGATATTTTTACCATATCCTGTTACATAAAATGACAATGAGCAAAAAACACTCCTGCTGCTACAATCTGTGCTGAAAGCTTTCTCAAAATATATTGTCTTCATTCTTATCAGTCACTATAGCTGTAGGAAGTTGGAATTTTCTCAGTATTTGCTGGATGATGCTAATATTTCGTTATAATAGGCACTAAAAATATACTATGTATTTGCTCAGCTCAAATTTTAAACAGTCAAATCATTCTGAATAAGAATCATATGTTTTTAAGATTCATTCCTGCCTGTCAGTGTTTTCTGTTTATTATTATTGGCATTTATTTCTCATTTGTATAAAAATAAATTCAATAGGAATTGCTATACTCTACAATCAATATGATACATAATCGAAGTCTAAATATAATGTGTGCAGCTTTCTAAAAATCATTTTATGATTTAGGAAACTACATTTTAATTGAAAGAATAAAAAGTTTTAAGGCATGTAAATAACCATAAGCTCAGTTTCTTCAGGCTTGAGAATACTATGACCTATTAATTTATGAGTAATTTACACATGTCCTATGACCCTGAGACCATACACTTGGCAACATTGTAATAAAAATAATAATTTCTTCTTCCTCAAAATCTAGATTGTTAGACTGAGAGAATACAACAAGTTGCTTTATAGTTCTAGCTCTGGAGACAGATTGCCTGAATTCAAATTTGGCCATTTTCATTATGTGACCACAAGTCTCAGTTTTATTATGTGTAAAGTACGAATAAAGACAGGCATATTGAGAAGATTAAATTAAAAAATGATATATATCTAAAACCTTGATTGCTTATTATAATAATAAGTGCTTATTATTATCAATAAATGCTTATTATGTTATTGCCATCTTGATACTAAGGTAGATTTTTCTTACATTTTAATATTTCACAGTAAGATGTATATTACAATCTATATTTTCTTATAATTAGTGTAGGCCACAATGCAGTTGTAGCATAGTTGCCAATATATAAATTCAAAAGAACAAAGATTGCAGTCATATCTCTTCATTTTTTCAAGATTTTCTTTCATTTCTCTCAGCAATAATTTCAAATGTAGTCTTAGAGAACTTTTGATATAATTATTTCAAATGATTTTATAGTTTGGGATTCTATTATAAATCATATTTTATTTTCTAGTTTTTTACTGTTAATATGTATGTATATATATATATATACACAGAGAAAATTGATTTTATATTGTCCTTATAGGCTGTGACATTACAAAATTCATTTTTTGGTTCTCACAGTTTTATTTTGTAGATCATATAGAATTATCTATGCATATATTTCTGTAGTCTGCAAGTAAAAACAGTTTTACTTCTTTCTGATTTTTTTTTGCATCATGTTAAGGGCATCATGTACAACAATAAATGGACATTATTTCTGTGGTTCTAATTTTAGAAGGAAAATCTTCAGTCTTTTCCCATTAAGTAAAATATTAGCTGTAGATTTTTCATAAATATTCTATATCGGGTTGAGAGAATATTTTTCTATTTTTAGTTAGATGAAATGTTTATTATCAATGGTATTGAATTTTCTCAAATTCAAATATTTTTTGCATTTATTGAGATTGTCATATGATTATTTTTAGTTTGTTGATATTGCTATCGGTTTATAAATATCAAATCAACCTTGCATTATTGAGATAAATCCAAGTCACAGTCATGATATAGTGTCATAAATGTACATGTTATATTTATGTGTAGTTATATATTTAATTTGCTAATATTTGGTTAAAAATTTTTTTGCATTAATATTTATGAGGGCCATTAGTTCTTAGTTTTCATTTCTTGTCATGTATTTTTCTGGTTTGGGTATCATGATAATGCAGGCCTCATGTACCCAATTGAGTAGTGTTTCCATTTTCCCTTCTGTTTTCTGAAATAGTTTATGTAAGATTGATGGAAAATACTAATTTAGTCCCTTGGACCTAAAGTTTTCTCTTCTGGAAACTTTTTAGTTTAAAAATTTAGGGAATACAGTTAGCATTAATGTAAATGGCTAGGTGTAGAGCCAGAGGAGAGAAAGAGAAATCAGGAGTATTGTTTTATAAACTGTCTAAAAGTCTAACCAAAGTGCTGTATACTTGGAATAATAAAATAATTTTAATTTAGTTTACAAATTTAATATCTTTAATAACAAAAGTACTATTCATATTTTATATCGCTTTTGAGGTTAGTATTTGCTAATTGTTTTTTAAATCTTTGTCTAAGTTGTTTGTTTAGGCTGCTATAATAAAACAGCATATACTGCATGGCTTAAACAACAAACATTCATTTCTCACAGTTCTAGAGGCTGAGAAGTTCAAGTTCCAGATATCAGTCGATTTGGTTCCTAGTGTGACCCTCCTTTTGGTTTATCAACAGCCGCTTTGCTGTATCTTCATATGGCAGAAAGATCATCTCTCCCTTCTATCTTCCTATAAGAACTCCAACTTCATAATCTATTATTCTCAAAAGACCCTATCAGACATTTACAGAATAATTCATTCAACAATAGCAGAATATACAGTTTTTTCAACTACACATGGAACATTCTCCAAGATAAATCATATATTAGGCCACCGAACAAGTCTTAGTAAATTTAAAAAGATTGAAATCACATTAAGTATTTTTTCTGACCACAATGATATGGAACTAGAAATCAATTACAAGAAGAATGTAAAAATCACAAATATGTGAAGATTAAACAACATGCAAATGAACAACCAATGAGTCAAAGAATAAATCAATAAAGGTGAAAAAATCTTGAGAAGTATAAAAATGGAAATACAACCTAGAAAAACTTATGAGACGCAGCAAAAACTGTTCTATTTAGGAAAGTTTACTATTTGTTATGTGGGCATGCTAGTTTTCTATTTATGCTGTAACAAATTACCCCAAGGTTTGTGCCTTAAAACAATACAAATTTATTATTGTAGAGGTTTTTTTTTTTTTTTAAGTCAGAAGTGATACAGTTCTCAGTAGACTAAAATAAAAGTGTTAAACTGTGTTCCTTTCTAGAGTTTAGGAAAGAATCCCTTTTCTGCACATTAATTTCATTAGTAGAATTTGGTTTCTTGCAGATAGAGGATCAATATTTAGATTTTCTTGCTGGCTGAAATCTGAGAATAGTTTCCCATTTATTGAAACAAGTGTATTCTATGGGTACTGATCCTCTCTCAACTTGAAAGTCAGCAATGTCAGATAAAGTCCTTCTCATGTCACATCTCTATCTGACCAGAGCCTGGAAAGCTTCTCTTCTTTTAAAAAATCTATTTTGATTGAGCCCAACTAGATAATCCAGTATACTCTCTTAGTCCAAGGGTCTTAATTTTATTCATGTTATGTAGAATAGTATATTTATCAGTTATAGAAATAAGGTTTCAAGGACATATTTCGAGGACCTTCACTGTGCCTCCTGTAGGGGAGGAGTTAATGGTATTTTATTGGATGTAATTATTATAGGTTATTGGTCTCTGACACAGGATATATCAATCCGATGCATGGGCCCAGACTTGAAACAGGTAACTAGTGACATAAACAAGCAGGTATCTTGGAGTACCCTCTCTAGAAAGAATAAGATTGGTAAGAGATTTAGTTCCTGGGGAGCAGTGGTAGCAGTACTGCTTTCTTTTCTACAAGCTTTTTTATTTATACAATTAATTCTGTACCAATAATATAGTTAGGACTATAAATGTATATTTTTACTCCAAACTATGGGTATCTGAGAATAGGACACATTTTAGATATGTCATGACCCTCCCTGTACAAATCTAACCTTATGTGTCAGCATCCTTTAGAGAAGGCACTTTTTAGGGGATGGGATAACTGTTAATTTTGCAGGACTGTCCAATACACTGCAAGATGTGCACTGTTCTTAATCTTTATACACTAAACATCTCCCCTCCCATCACTGGGCAACCTAAAATGACTCTACACATTATATTAACTCTTGTTGAGAATTACTGTTCTAAATATTAATACATGTTTGAAAAAGGAGGTAAATGAAGTCTAAAGCTGGTAATATTGATTTTCCATTCATTCATGTCTTGGATAATTTTTTTAACACACAAATATTGAGAATTTCAGAGTGAAAAATTCTATTCTGTACATTGCATTAAGAGGCATAAAATGCTCTTGATCTAATGTTCAACCCATTTCTATGTTCTTCTTCTCAGATTAAAAGAGCAATTAGCATTATAACTTAAAATTTAGGGCAGTGATTGAGTCACATATATTGGGTTCTAAAATGATTATTGACACATAGTTCTTCTCTCTCTTCTAATTTTATCTTCCATGCTTTATGACTTCTGAATAACCACTGCATTGTATTTTTTCCCACTATATATGCCAAGTGACAAACTCATGGCAAGACTGGAGGAAAACTGAGAAGAGTCTTTACTTGAGCCTTGAGTTCAATTTATATGTTCTCATGGAACATTATAAAAAATCCTACAGTAAGATAAAAGGATTATTCAGGCTAATAATTTCTCTTAGTTCTCATTTCCTTGTGTGTATAAATTCTCTGGGGACTCCATGTGAGCAATGCCCAGGCAAAGCCAACATAGCCCTTTAATAGTATGATTTTTCCCACACTATAAACTTGCCATGGTTTGAATTACTTGAAGTGTATCCACCTCCTACCCATTAAAGTTCTCATAATATAATGCAAATTGTTGAAATGTGAACCTTCCTACACAGAAGGAAATAAAAAACTAAATAGAGAACCGGCACATAAAAATAGATATAGAAATGAGGAAGTAAAAACCCAAGATCAGCAGAGTAGGCACTGACCTTTGCCATACATCCCAGAATCAGGCAGAGATTTCACAAAGAAAGGAGAGGGTTGTGAGGTGCCGTGATGAAGGAACAGAGAAAACAACAAGGTCTCCCTTCCAGTAAGAAAATGCTGAGAAGAAGTGTGAGACCTTGTGGATCAGAGCTGAGGTTAAGGAGGATTCGAGAAAGAGGAAATTAGAAAGTGCCTAGGACCAGAGTCTGGGGCAGGCATAGCCTCTAGAAGAGAGCAAGACAGGTTGGGTTGGCTTCAAACCATATCAGTCAAAGAGAAAAAGGAGTATGTTGAACATAAGGCTATTACTGAAACAAGGCAGCATCAAAGTATCATGAGGAAGTTTAAAGAAAGAATCTTACTCTTATTTCTAAAAGTGCTGATATCATCAAGGGAAAAACAGTCCTTTTTATTCTCTTTTTAAAGTTTGCCTCTGTTTGTCATCTCAAGGGTTTCTCTTGTCAGCAGCAGCAGTAGTTATGTGAAGGAACCTAAATATACACAGATATATTTTGAAACCTGGAGAATTTAACCTAAAGTACATTTTAGCTTTGGAATGCCCTTGAGGGTGAGGCTGAATTGCTTAAGAGAAGAATAATGGGATTCATTACTATGACCAGTTGAAATCTAACATAACCCAAGGTATTCCCTTGCCAATGAACTGCTTAGAGAGTGTGGAGAATAATGCAACCCCTTTTCAAATAATTTCTTATTTTACCACTGAAGCCACCAACAAAGGGGTACTTTCTTCCTACAAAGGAGAAGTGTATCTATTTTCGTAGATCATTTTACTTCTGTGATGTAAAAAGTAAGTTCTTATTTATTATGCATGCTGCAAAAATAAAATTGATCACTAATATATGGGCATACAATTACCTACACATTTTGCTTTAGTTAGGGTGTCCAAATAGTCATATGAATGACAATACCAGATCATATTAAAAGAAGCTTTGTGTCTTCTTTACTCCGTTATACATGAAAAATAAAATCTACATAAGAAGATGTAAATGCAATGCTTTGAAGTCACTTTTTCTTTATAGTGCTAAATGTACAGATCCAGATAGTTTCTAGTAAGTTTTATCAAATATTAAATGGAAAAATTAATTATAAGCACAAATTTTTCCAGATAATAGAAAAAGACGGTTTATCTGCCTTTGTTTTTATAAAGTTAAAATGTATGTAAACATCTAATCGGTATGGTGTAAAAGAGAAAATTAAAAGCCAATTTTATCTATGAATACTTATAAAAATAGGATGAGGCTAAAGAATATGTAGGAAGACTTAATAACAGACAAGTGCTAAATTTAACAAACAACAACAAACAAACAAAACAAAACACTGTGACTTCAAGATATAAAAGCAACTTGTCCCAGTCCTGCTTATTGTCAATGTCTGGATCAGAACCCATATAAGCTAATATTCAGTTCTAGGCTTTTCAAGTAAGCTGAAGTAAGCTGCCTGTTCTCATTCTGTGACTGTATCAGTTAGGATTATATATGCCACTATTGCAAGTAAAACTCACAAGCTTTATAATGTAACACAATTAAAGTCGGTTTGTTGCTCACCTAAATTGACAAATACTGACAGCCTTCCACTTGGTGGTCAAAGACTACTTAGACCTTTTATCATATGGCACTGCCATTCTCTAGAATCTTTGGTCCTATGAATTTAGCTGACAAAAAAAAAAGGAAGAGAGAGACAGAAAATTCATCTTCTTAACTATCTTAGCAAATGTGACACTGATTACTTATATTCCTATTACATTATTAAAAAGCAGTCAAATGATTTCAAGGTCCCAGAGTGGGGCATGGGAGATAAAATCTCCAACTAATAGTTTCACAAAGGTTGTGGTAAAATTCCAGCAATCTCTTTATGGGTCCCATACAGTGTTTTAGTTTATAACTGCTGTTCTGGTTAAGCCTACTGATTAGTACCCTATCCAGGACACTTCAATAGTGTTGTTTTTCACAAAAGTGTCTGGTGTGAATAATATATTATATGATCATGCTATGTTCTGCTACAATAATCTTAGAAAACTACAGAAGATTTTTATATTTATTTCATTTTGGTTTGTTTTTAATATATAAAAAAAGAATACATCAACGTTATAAGTTTTATTGTAGATATCATTACCACACTGTTTAATGTGTCTAGTTCATAACAAATACTTAAAACCTCTAGAGATTCAGGATGATATGACTATTTAAAAAATATTTTTAGATATATTTAATAATATACTTTAATATAAAAATTGTGTTAGAAATTTATCAAAAATAACATGTTTTGGATTTTTTGATCCTAAATAATAAAGTTTGAAGAAATTCATACACAGATTAGAGAAACACAGCCAGATGTTCTAAGACACAATGAATATTTTAAGAACATGTTGGAGGAAAATTTTAATACAAGTAAAAGTTTGCCTAAAAGGAAGAATATAACCGAGGTACTCTTCTGCTTGAAGGCAAAAGAACTGGATATATGTCCTTTTAAAGTTCCTTATAGTTTCTTAGTGCTATAAAAACTCTCCTGCAGAGTACAATTTGGCTATATAAAAATGTTTTAAAATGATATGATAAAGCAAGTGAAGATGTAGTAATAGATCCTTTAACAACAACATGCCCTATATCCTGAATTCTAGCATTCTGTGATATTATGTAAGATTTGCTTATGAAATCAATCTGAGAAACAAAACATGACAAAATGTTGAGTTCCTAGGGTAAAGGCAAAATTGTATCACTTGAAATATAATGAAGACTACACTTCATTAAAGTACAATTTTTAGCTGGGAGAAACAATACTGCTTTGTTCTGTCAAAATAACACAAACAAATAGAAAAGAACATGAATCTGAAAAAAAATTTTTGAGACAGCACCATGTATAATTTAATAAGCTGTCTCTATGACTTTTTGGAATAAAAAAAGTGTTAGATATAAATGTGGTAGATATGACCCATTCAATTTATTTTCTTCTAATCTGCCCATCCTCACCCCAATGCCCTCTTTGCCCCATAGCCCCATTCCAATAGTCAAATAAACATAGCTGTTAAATGTCAATATCATAGTGAAATCTTTATAAAATCTTAAATGTTTTGAACTCCAAAATAACAGCCTGACCAGTGCATTCTGACCCAAGACTTCATAAATTCTTAAATGTATTACTATTCAATGGCAAATATTCTGAAACTTGCCTAATAATTACTCATGCCATAAAAAAAAGAAAAAGAAAAAGAAATGGATGTCTTCATTCTTTTAATAAAAAATGTCAAAAATTTTTCCAACTTGTAATGTCTTGGTGAAATGTATTATCTGTCACTTTTAAATGTTCTAAGATGTGCACATTTCCAAAGTTTTATGGACAACTTTGGGAATTATTATCCATTACATTCACCTTCCTTTATAAAATGCCACTAGTTGTCCATTGAAATCTAAGAATATTAATTAAAATATTTTTTATGTATTACCTATGAACATTTTACTGGACTATATAAGGCAATAAATATATAAGTAATGATTCTAGTAACTTAACTACTATACTAGAAATAAATTTATGTAGAAGTAGCCTTAAGTATTATCTAATACAAACAATTCATTTTAAAATCAAAAGGCACAAGATGGTTAACTAACATCACAAAATTACTTTAACTTTTAGTTGTAAAGGTGGGGCTGACATTACAGTCATTAATCATTTCTAATTTACCATGTATCCAACATTTTGTATCTCTTATCTGATTTAACCTGCACACCAATCCTATAAAAGGTTGGAGTGGTCATTAATATTTCCATTTGGCAGATAAGATATTGGCTTAAGAAACCTATCCATTTTACAAAGATATTGTAAATATGTGAAATGTATAAATAATGTACAGGATGTCTGCTTTCAGGTATTTTCTCTAATGTGTTTTTTGGCCTCCCACACTGGTAAACATAATTTCTCTTCAAATTTATAAATACAATTGCAGGACCACTGTGCTACCTTGCTCAAAGACAGAAAGTTTTGTTCAATAAATCTGCTTTACGTTTGTCTTCTTGATGTAAATAATCCAAATTTTTAAACATGAATGTCAAACATAGTTTGTAAACAAGTACAGCTTTAGGTGAAATCACTGATGAGGATAATGCAATACAAAATCAAAAGAATGTAAGATGTATTGAAAACATCCAAGACTCTAGTTAGCGTAAAAAACTCTGACTGCCATCAAATATCTGCAAACAATATCCATCTTTCCAAGTCTCTTTTTAGTGAATTAAGATATCTACAAGTCATTTCACATATGTCAAAAAATTAGTCCAATCTCCATGCTCTTCTTAGAGTAAAGAACATCTCTAAGAAAAGCATCAATGGATATTTTAGCTTGGAATAAAGAGTGACTAAAAGCAAAGAAAATGACTGACTGAATCCTCCGAATAAGGTAATACATGCCTCCCTTCTTGTTATCCTTCATAATCATTTAATATTCAAATTCATTAGGTCTTAAACTTGAACATATATTATTTTCACTTGAAGTGTTTGTATAAAACTATGTGCTGGCTCCCAATTCCTGATTTTTTTTTCAGTGGAGCTGGAAATTTCATATTTATAAGACTCTTGATGTTCTTAATTGCCTCTTCTGATTAATTAATACATTTAAAACCAAGTGTTTGATAATTCAAATTCCAATTTTTAAAACTAAATTTAATGTGTTCATAAACATAATAACTATCCTATAAATGAAATTACAAAAAAATAGTAATCAAATAAATCAAGATTTAAACCATACTCTCTAAACTCTAAAATCTGTGCTCTTTTTCCCTACTATATTTTTTCTTTTTTGAGAAATAGGATAACATAGTTAGAGAGTAAGTCAACATTTTGAAATAAAATTTATGGAGTAAAAAAGTTATGTTAAATTTTATAAATAATTCTGTTTGAGAGCTAAAAACTTTTTGTGACTGATATACATCTAAATATATAATTAAATACCTCGTCATGTCAGCATGATGGTGGCATAAGAGATCCCTTATTGTGTGCCCCCAACAGTGAAGATTTGGCCTCCTTCCATGAACAAAAGTGCCTGTGTGGGAGATGTGAGATCTAGTACCTTACACCAAGGTATTCAAGAAGACTCTTACCCACATGTGCATTAGATAATAGGCAAAAAGACCTCAGGACTAGCACCAGAAACTGCAGTAACCTGTGAACTGGCCCTAGCACCTCTTTGCCATGGTGGAGGAGCACCTGGAGAACACTGACTTGGGCAGTCACCCACAGATGAAAAAGCCTTTGTAGAAATCCAGATTTCCAGAGAAGTTATAGTTCTCCATTAAAGCTAAAAATTTGTGTAAGTTTGGGTGCATTGGAGTGGAAAAGAGGAATATTTTGACAATGCCCTCATCACCTCTACCCCAAAGTAGCACATCATAGGACTGAAAAAGACCTTCTTGGCCCATGATTTTATGTGTAGTGGAAGGGGAGAATGGATGAGTGAATGGCAAGCTTCCCCAGCTGTGTGGGATGCTGTCAAAGAGAGTCACTTAAGTATTCTTAAAATGGTAGCTCTACATCTAGGGGAGAGGGAAGATTGAGAAGATTCTCAGATAAGATTCTCAGAGGAAATTAAAAGGGAGTGGTTCCTGCTGACTGTATTATGGATTTCATCAGGAAACCTACTCATAAGCTTCATGGAAACTAGTCAGAGGCCACTACAGCTAGGTTGCAGGAACCCCCAGTGCTCTGCATGCTTCACCTAAACCTAACTTCACTCTGGAGTTGGTTTCATGTGTGGGGTCCTGAGAGTTATAATAATAGCAAGATTTTGTGGCGGGCTAGGGAGCATCTATAGAAAGGAAGCCAGGGCCTGTGAAGAAAGAAGACACCACAAACTTAAGCTACAGTGCCACCTTTGAGAAAACAAAAGAAAGGCTATCAACAACTGGCCTGGTGTGCTGTAAGAGCCAGAGAGACATTAAAGCTTAATAATTCTGCCACAAGAGAGAGCAAAAATTGTGGAGCAGGTCTATTCATACAAGTTCGAAGAAAGCCTCAGAATCACTAGCAGGACTGATTTCTACCCTGAAGGCAATTAGTAAAGATTGGAGGAAATGACTGCTATTTTAAAGGTAGAAACACAATGTAAATCTCCAAGAAATATGAAAAATCAAGGACACATGACATTGCCAAAATATCATAATAATCTCCTGGTATCCAAAGACAAAGACATGAAGATTTATGATTTACATGGCAAATAATTAAAAATAATTGTTTTAAGGAGATTCAATGAACTACAACAAAGCACAGAAGTGATTCAATGAAATGAAAAAAAAACAATGCTCACACGAAATGAGACATTTAATATAAATATAGAAATCATAAGAAACAACCAAAGAGAAATTCTAGAACAGAAGAATTTAATGAATAAAATTTAAAAAATGCAATAGAGAGCATCAACCTCAGAATAGATTAACAGAAGTAAAAATCAGTAATTAAGAAAGTATGAATTTTTTTAAAACCCAGTCAGAGAAGACCAAATTAAAATACTCTATCTGGCAAAGTTATCCTTCAGAAATGAAGTAGTATTTAAAGGCTTTCCCAAACAATCAAAAGCTGAGAGAATACATCACTACTCCACTAGACCTGTCTTAAAAAAATAATAATAAAAAGTGTTTTTCAAGCTGTAATAAAAGGATGCTAATCACTACCATAAAAATCTATGAAAATAAACACACATTGGTAAAGCCAAATATACAATCAAATTTATAGTACTCTAAGACTGATATGATGGTGTGTTAACCACTTTAGTATAAAGGTTAAAAGAACAATAGTAGTAAAAATAACTATTGCTACAATAATTGTTGATAAATACAAAATATAAAAAGAGGTACATTGGGAGATTAAAAGATAGAAGGTTGAAATAAAAGGGTAGAGTTTTTATATGTGATTGAAGTTATCAGTCTAAATAGAATGTTATATCTATAAGATGTTTCATGTAAGTCTCATGGGAACAACAGAGCCAAAATCTACACTGATTTCACAAAATATATAGAATAGAAAAAAGAGCATATCACTATGGAAACACATTGATTCACACACACACACACACACACACACACACACACACACACACACACACACACACACGTAGCAGAAAGAAATAAAGGAAAAAAACTACAAAACAGCCAAAAAATTCATCACGATGAATTCTACCAGATATTTACAGAAGAATTAATGCCTGTTCTTCTCAAACTCTTCCAAAAAGTAGAAAAGGATTAAACACTTTAAAATTTCTTTCTTACAAGGCCAGCATCATATTGATACCAAAGTCAAATAAGGACACTGTAAGAAAAGAAAACTACAGACCAATATCTCTGATGAATATACATGAAAAAATTGTCAACGAAATATTAACAAAACAAATTTGACAGCACATTAAAAAGATATACTGCATTAATAAAGTAAAAGGTAAAAATCACACAATCATCTCAATACATACAGAATAAACATTTGACAAAAATTAAACATTGTTTTATGGTCAAAATCTCTTTAACAAATTGGGTATAAAAGGAACATAACTCAACATAATAAAGACCATATGTGGCAAGTTCATAGCTAACTCAATGTCAAAAGTTTGAAAACTTTTCTTCTGCAATCAGGAATAAGACAAGGATTCCCACAATCACATTCCTATTCAACATAGCATGAAAAATCCCAGCCAAGGCAATCAGAAAAAATAGAAAAGTAAAAGACATTCAAATCAAAATGGTTGTAAAATTTTTGTGGTTTGTAGATAATGTGATTTTATATGTAGAATATCCTAAGAACTCTACCAAAAAATTGTTAGAATTATAAATTTAGTAACATACAGATGTCACTTACAAGTAACGTCAAAAACAATAAAATACTTAGGAAAAAATGTAACCAAGGAGGTGAAGGATCTGTACACTGAAAACTATAAGACACTGAAGAAAACTAAAGATACATGAATAAATGGAAAGATATTCTGTGCTCATTACTCACATATTATATGACTGTTTTTGATTTCATTAATTGAAAGAATTAATGTTGTTAAAAGGTCTATACTACCAAAACCATCTATAGATTCAAGGCAAACCATATCAAAATCCTATGGCATTTTTCACTGAAATGAAACAAGCAATCTTAAAATTTGTATGGAACTACAAAAAACCCCAACTAGCAATCCAGCAAAAGAACATAGCCTAAGACAGCACACTTGCTAATTTCAAACTATATTATAAAGTTATAATAATTCAGACAATATGACATAAAAATAGATACATAGAAACAGGAATTGAGAATCCAGAAATAAACCGTGCAGATACAATTAACTAATATTTCACAAGGAAGCCAAAAATGGGGAAAGTATATTCTCTTCAATAAATAATGTTTTAAAATCTGATGATCACATGCAGAAAATGAAACTGAGTAAACACAATACAAGAATTTTCCAAAGAGTATATACAAGTAGCCAATACATGCATGAAAACATCCTCAACACTACTAATCATTTGGAAAATGCAAATCAAAAACTCAGTGAGCTGCCATCTCACACCCATGAGAATAGCTATTATCAAAAAGACAAAAGGTAAGTGTTGGTAAGAATGTGGAGAAAAGGGAACACTTGTGATTGTTAGAAGGAATGTAAATTGTTGCAGCCACTATTAAAAACAATATGGATGTTCCCCAAACTTAAAAAAAAAAAAAGAACTACCATGTGACCAATGAATTATACGTCTGGGTATATATCCAAAGAAAATGACTAGAGGTTATTGAAGAGATATCTTCATCTCATATTTATTGATTATTTACAATAGTCAAGATATGAAAACAGTCTAAGCATCCTTAAACAGAGAAATGGACAAAAATGTAAAGACAGTTTTCTGCATATAGACGTGTATGATTTGTTAAATTTATACTCAAGTATTTCATTTTTACATGTGATTCTGTAAAATGATAATTTAAAAATTATATTTCAAATCTCAATTTTGTGTTGCTTCTATATAAATTGAAATTGACTTTTGATACCTTCTATCCTGCAACCTTGCTATATTCACTTATTATTTCCAGTAATTTTTTTATAGGATCTTTGGAATTTACTCCATAAAAAGTCATATAATCTGTGAGTAAAAGTACTTTAATTATTAATTTTAGGCTGTATATAGTTTGTTTATTTATTTTTTAAATATTGCACTAGCTATATTTTCAATGATATTCTTATAAAAGAATAGTGAAAGAAAACATTTTTGCATATTTCTGATGTTAGGGAGAAAGCCTCCATTCAGTCTCTTATAATATAATATTTCCTGTACATTGTTGTAGATATTTCTTATTAAATTGAGGAATCTTCCCCTATAGTTTTAGATTGCTAAAAAAAAAATTTTATTATGGATGAGTGTTGGATTTTGTCAAAAACTTTTCTGTGTTAATTAATATAAGCATGTTATTTTTTATTTTCCCTGTTAATAAGGTGAATTAGATAGATTACACTGACTGATTTTCCATCATTGAACCAGTCTTACATATCTAGAATAAATCACCCTCCATGTTGGTATACAATTCTGTTTATACATTGTATTATTCTATTTCTTATTATTTTGTTGAGGTTTTTTTTGGTATCTTTATCCAAAAGGATATCGATATGTATTTATTACTTTAAGCTGTTTTTCACTCATATTTTAGCCCCAACACGTGCACACACACACACACACGCTTATTTCACTTGAACCATTCTTATATATATGTAAATGTATTATTGTGTTGCTGTGTGTTATTATGCACTTTTCTGTCTCTATGTTCTTTCACACACATACTAACACACAGTCATAATGACTGGGTTTTTTATTAATTGTAAAAGAATACCTGGGTCGGTTTCATTTATGTGTAGGAATACGATATTGTTAGATCCTTGGAGTCTCTTAAGTGCCTCTTCCTGATAAAGGCTGTCTTCAAATTTAAGCATTATTCTGACTCTTGAGATAACTGTGACTTTGTTTTTCTTTATATATTTACCAACTATGGATGTATTTTGAAACAATATAGCTTATTTTTACTTTTTTAGCCTCTACATAAAGACATTCTTCGTTTTTACTCTTTTTTTCTTCTCATTGTTTTAGTAGATGTAACACTCATAATAATAATGGTATAGATCTTTCTTATATAGTTCAAAAATTTTACAAAGTGAACACACTTCATATAACCATCAGCATGATCAAGATACAGAATATTGTATTACATAGGGACATTTCTCTTGCTCTCCAGTTATTACCTTTCAATTAAGAGAACTATTATTCTGACTTTCTTTACCATACTAGAGTTTGGCCTGCTTTTTAACTTTATATAAATTGAACCATATTTTATGTGCTCTGTGTGTCTGTCTTTCTTAGCTTAACATTATGTCTATGACATTCATCCATGTTGTGATAGCAGTTGTATACATATATTTAATAAAAAGTATTTCATACCACAATATAGTATACATTTTACTGATAATGAACATAATGTTTCCAGTTAAGGGTTATTAAGAACCATATTTCTATAAACATTCTTATTGATGCTCTTTTATGTATACATGCAAGCATGTATTCTAGGTTTACAAATAAGAGTGAACATACTGGACCAGAGGCTATGTACATGTTTAGCTCTAAAAAAAAATTACTAAATAGTTTCAAAAGCAGTTGTACCAAATTACATAACCTCCAGAAGTTTATGCTACTCTTTTTTGTATCACATTTCTGCCAGAACATGTGACTTGCAGAACATTTTCTCCTTATTCCTTCAAACACTTTTTTAATTGCATTCCACAGTGCTATAGATAGTATTTTTGTTATGCTAAATTTCAAAACTTCTGATTTTTACAATTTTTCTCCCTGAGTTATTTATAAGTTTGTTTCCTAATTTTAAATTATTGGGAGATCTTAGTAATGTTTTTACTGGTGATTTGTAGCTTAATCGCTTTGTGGTTAGAAAATATTGTCTAATTAATCTCAAACTTCTGGATGCTGAATGTTATCAAATGTTTTACTGTGTCTATCAAGACAATAATGTAGTTTTTCTTTTAAAAAATATTTTGATAAGATGAAGTAAGTTGACTGTTTAAAAAATGTCAACCCAACCTTGCACTTCCTAGACATACAACACTTAGTCATGATATATTCTATTGGTTATATATTTTTGTATACAATTTACTGAAATTTTATTATAAAAAGAAGACTTTTAGGTTGTAGACTTATTCTTTTTTTTGTATTGTCATTTTTTTTTTTTGGATTTGCTATCAATGTGATGCTTGCCTTAGAGAAAGGATTTGAAAAATTCCTGCCCGTTTACTTTGTTGAAGAATTTTTGTGGAATTAATAGTATTTCTTTACTGAATATATGGTAGAATTTGCCAATAAATTTATCCGGGTCTGAAGTTTTCTTTGTGGAAGGCTTTTAAAGCCACATTCAATGTTTTTAATAAGTACTGAAATATTAAGGTTATCTAGTTTTTCTTGAGTAAGTTTGCTTAATTCATATTTTGAAAAAATCATTTTATTCTTTGAAGTCATCAACTACATTGCCACATAATTGTTCACAGTAATCTTTTTAATATTTTTTTTAATGGTGGCATACTTCATTGATTGTTTTCCACTAATTTATTTTCAAGGGTGTTTCTTTTTCCTCTGGAATATGCATTTGAAAAATTGTATATTGTCATCATAAAGCATTTTATTTATGGTCATTTTTAATGTATTTGCTTTGGAATAGTGATTTTCTTTTCATGCAGGATAAAAAGTCTCCCCCCAAATTTGTCATTCCTATTTATCTATCTCTTAACAAAGGTACTCCTTAAATCTTTACTTTAACAGCCAGAATTACTTAAAAGTATTTGTTGTTATACAGTCCATTATTCAATGTAATTTTATACAAACATAAACATATCGTTATGAACTAAACTTGTGAAGACATTGTCTGTGTTTGTTTGTCTTGCTTAGAATTCCCAAATTCCTAAAAAAAAGCTGGCAGCTTATTTTAAAAAGATAATAATTTTGATATCAGTGCTTTACTGGTGATATTAGTAAAGAAAGAAAGATTTTATACAAGTTCATACAATTTAAGTATAATCTTTGTTGTATTATTTTTATCTCTTTGTCTTATTTTTGTAGAGCTGCTTTAGGATTTGTAGCATACATTTTTAACTCATCACAGACTATTCTTAAATAATATACTACTTCACATATAGTATAAGAATGTTAAACATTTATATTTCCATTTTTCCTCATTCGTATTTTGTACTTTTGTGACAAATTTTATTTTGTCTATATTATAAACCCCACAATACATTCTATTATTTTGTTTAAGCCAAGTAGATCTTAAAGATAATTAAATCATGAAAAAAATATTTTTTAATGCTCACATTTTTAACATTCTGGAGTGCTCATTTTTTAAAAAATCTATATCTAGATTTGGCCTGTTTATTCTGCCCCAGTGACTTACTTTATCATTTCTTGTATTGCAGGTGTTAACATAATAAAGATTTCCAGCATTTGTCTATCTGAAAAGTATCATGGTTAGCATAATTTTATTTTTTTCTGTGTATTGTATTTTATTGAATTGAATTTTTTAAATTATCCCACAGTAAAATTGATTTTTTGTCTTTTAGTTTTAACACATGTATAGATTTGTGTAAACACTACCACAATCAGGATACAAAGCAGTTCCATCATTTCATAGTCATTATTTCTGAATGGCATTTTTTACTGAGTATAGACTTCTAGGTTGAGAAGTTTGTTTATTTGTTTTGTTTGTTTTCTGGTCTTTCAGTATATTCTGAAGGTCCAATTGCTCTATTTTCATTTTTTCCAATTTATTTTTTTTGCTAATTTTTTTGTTCCAGGTATTAAAAAAAAAATCAGTTTGGAAAGGGGCTCAAAACATATACAATTTAAAGGAAAATCTTTTCTAAAAATAATACAAAATCATGATTATTAAACTGGGTACAGAGTTTACACAAAATATAAATATATTTAATCCTACAGAATTTTACACTTAAAGATGGATAACAGTTAATTTTGTGTTATGTATAATTTATCCCTATAAAGAGTTACAATGAAAAAAAAATCAGGTACTGAGCCTTTGAAGGAACATGGGTAAGTGAACTAGAATTTAAGCTTTATTAACTTCTTCACAGAAAATTAACCTGTGCTTGTACACATTGTCAAGCTTTTCAATAAGCATATATAATAAGCATAGCTTCTTTAAGTTTACTTCAAATAATTTTAATATCTGAAATGTGTGTACTTTTTTACCTTTGCTGTCCATTGCCAAGGCAGCCTTCCTTGCCCTCCCATTAAAATGAGTTAAAGGCATCTTTATCCTGCGTGTGTTCTTAGAAATCTTAAGTAAATGTGGAGATGATCTCCTGTTAGATCTTCTAACTTAAAGCTTCTGGGCTTCACATTCTATTCTTTTCCTCATAGATCTCTAAAACTAAATATTAAGTTTTCCAAAATTTGCTTTATATGTTCAGAAACTCATAGTTATCTGTTTTTCTTCGGACTTTTCCTAGTAGTATATTTAAAAGCCCTTAGGAGATAATTTTTATAATGTGTACTGGAGGTAACTATTTTTATCCACCATAAAATTTGTTTGGAATAAACTAATCTGTCATATTTCCCATGGTATATGAATCTTCTTTTAAAACAATACATTTGAACAGTGTTGTTTTCTAGAAAACTACCAAAAATTAAAAAAAATTAAATAAAAAAATTCTCCAATAGTTTTTCCATTACTGTAATATGGTATAATTATTTTGGCATTTTTTCCCCATCTCTTTTTTCTTCTCTAAAGATTTCTTACACAGTTATGTTCCTTATACAATTTCTGAATTAATATTGTATTAAGGAATATTGCTCATGCTACTTTCTTCTTACAAACATCATTTTAGGTGGTTGCTTGAGGGCAGAGAGCATGCCCTTTGCATCTCCCCTGCTGCTGAACATAGCTACCTACACATATTAAGCATTCAGTGATATTAACTTGAATGAGGATACAGATATTTTCAGTAGAAAAGCATTCTTGGATAGTCAGTTCTTTCTGCCACACCATCTAATATAGTAATATAGTTCCAAAGATGACATTCAGTAAAAAACGGCTTTTATATCATATTGAGATAAAAATCAAATGCAAAGAATTGAACAATTTTCTGATAATTTTACAGTCTAATTTAATGCTACCCTCTGGGCTGTAGTTTGTCTTTGACATAAAGGATAAATCCTATGGCTAAGAATCTTGAAATTTACACAATACACCTTAGTAGAAGATAACATCTTTTAAATTCAAAAGGAAAAACTTCTCTGCAAATTATTTCATTGTAATATTGGCATAGTAAGTCTTTGAAGATATGAAGCCATTGGACTCTGGGTTTTTAGGTCGCAATCTCAACATTTGCTCATATAGCAGTACAGAGGCTTCATATCCTGAGATGCACATTTGAAGCTTGTTTACAAGGAGTTCTTCCCTTTAATTAACATTCATTTCAAATAAATTAGTCAACTGGTATGATGCTGGAAGTAGTGGGAAATAGCTCAGAAATAAATCACTATAGAACCAAAAATTATAAAAGAAATCATTCTAAATTTATCTCATATGTTTATTGGATTTTCACATTGCTTTCTGCATTTCCTATATTCTAGGTACATTTTCTTCTAAAATAAGAGAAAGAATAAACCTGAGCTTAGGACTAGATACAATTTGTAAAGTCTTTATTCTTACAGTTGTGGTTGACTGCAAAATGGTTATAAAATTACAATAAAAGTGTAGTTATCTTTAGATGATGAAGTCATATATTTCTTAGCCATATATAAGGCAAAGACTGAATTATTTAGTAGAATAACTAAGTTCTCAATGATTCTGTTAAAAGGGGACTGAATATATATAAGATCTTAAATAGGGATCAACTTAATTAAATTTGAAATTACTTATTATTATTCTAGTATGTGTCAGATATTTTACTAGATGCTTTTATGATGATGTAATTGTGGGAAGAAACAGAGAAAAGTTGAGCGATCCACACAGAAATCAAATCAAATTCTTGGTTCCATCTGTACCCACTATTTTTAACAATAAGAACCAAAAACATTGAATGGTAAGGCTTTAATTAATCTTAGAAAAATGCTCCCAACTCTACTGTTAACAAGGCTAATTGACTTCAAGCTAATTACTGTAAAACTATTGACACACATCAATAAGCACATAAAGTTACCACCAATGAATGAGAATATTCATATTTGGGGTAAATAGCAAAGAGCTTAGTTCAACTGCCTAAATAAAAATCTTAAAATTGTTAAATCTGAAGTACAAGGTGTTTTATTTGACTTACATTATTAAGACCTAATGATCCAAATTGTTTATGTATCTTTCCACTTAATTTGACTTCTTTGATTTGGATTAGCTTCTTGACTGATTCTGCATCTTCTGGGAGAGGATCTGAGCACTTGACAATCAGATAAAAAATTCAATTATTGCTATGGTAAATCCATCTTCAATTTGACATTTACCCTCAGTTGAATATTTTTATTGAGTTAGTTAGAGACTCCATTAACCATTCCCTTCCTTTTTTTCATTATTCATGTCTCCAAATGTATTTCTTACTCTTTATGAGAAATTCTTTCCTTTTAACAAGCTTAACCAATCTTCACTAAAGTTCTCTCTAGGAAATTAACTGGTCTGTTTCTATCTTCATGTATATAATGAATATAATATTTAGCTTATAATATTTTTAAAGGCTAAATAAGATAATATAGGAGAAATTGCCTTATAAAAATACGAATATAAAATATAAGGTTAAATGCACTCCCCATGGACAAGTAATATTATATGAATATTTACATACCTCTAACAGTTAGATGATAATGTAATTGTATGATTTAGAAAACAGTTTTGAAGATCCATGTTTGAAGAATTTTTTAGTGAATATCAAGAGTTAGAGGAATGAACCATGGATAAGAAAATTATTTATGTTGGAAACAAAAGAATCATAGTATGAAAAATAACTTGCCCAATGTCACATGTCATTCATTAATTTATCTATCATTCATCCATGCATCCATCCACTCATCAAGCATTTATTGAACACAAGAAATATAGTGGTAAACAAATCATGTTCCACGTTTTTATGGTGGTTATGGAATCCAAGAAAAATAGCAATGCCTTTCAAAACACTATTATCTACTATTAAAAAAACTACTGAGGTCCTACAATAAAGAGGAATGAAATACCATATACAGAAGCTCTCAACCTCATTAGGAGTATACATTAAATCTAGCTAATCTAGATAACTAATTTAAAGTTTCTCCACTATTAAGATAGTATGATTACAAAGTTTATCTAGCTATTAGGAGACCATTTTCTTTAATGAAAGTACACCTTCATTCCAATAATTTGGGAAATTCTCAAGCGACACCTGTGTGAATCATTTTTCTCTTCAACATCCTTTTTTTAAAAATTTTTCTGAAAGACACTGGAATATGTTGTGCTAATATACAAAGATTAATAACATATGATTCTTTTTCCAAATGATTCAGAACCTAATAAAGAAAATAAATATAATATATAATGTCAATCAAATGTGATATACAAATCACAAAAACAAAGGAGGGATGAATTCTACTGAAAAATACAATAAAGTCTTTACATAGAATAAGGCCTGTTTCTAGGATACAATTTCAAATAACTTTTATGTCCATTCTGTTCTACTGCTAATTAAAATAAATTTGATGAGGTAAGACTGTACTGTGGCATTTATTCAAAAAAGTTGATTGTGTATTCAAAATTAGACAGACTCTGTGATAATCACTAGAGGTATAACAAAGAAAAAGACAGTCCATGGCTTGAAAACTAAGTCTAGCAAGGAGGTCAGACAAGAAACAATTCCATTCAGCCAGCACTAGTTGGGCTTTTACTATGTATATTCTAAGTTTAAAAGAGCAACAGAAAAAAATAAAAACAAAAATATTTACTATTGTTGTGGAGTTTATATAATCAGATGAAACAGAAAATGAACAATTATAAAAAAGAAACATTATTTTCTTAAGATGATAAAGAGGGTTATTGGTAAAAAAAAATTACAAAAATTTTCTCTTATTGCTATGAAATCATAGCAGAATAACTATCAGATACAGGAAACAGTTGATTATCAAAGGCTTCCTGAGATGAGTTTTGAAAACTAAATAAGAATTATATAATTGTTAAATGAGGGAAAGGGAATGTTATGTAGGGAGACCAGTCCCAAGCTCATTCAGTTTTCTTAGTATTCTACAGCAACATAGAAGGAGATAAAAGAGTTCTGGTGACTTCCACGAAGAGCAAGAATACTGCCACAAAAAATTTAAATCAACTGAGATGCTGGAGGCAGAGCTGTACAGAGTTATTAACAGTGGCCTACCTGACCAAAAAAAGTGATGATAGGAGTGCAGGCATGAGTGGTAGAGGTAGCAGTTAGAAAGATAAAACAACAAAACAACAACAACAACACTAGAAATAGTATATGTCATAGCAAACAACACCATGACAACTGACCTGACACCATAATGAAATACCACATATGATTTGTATAACAGCAATGCTAACTTGGGAGAAATTGGGAGGAAAGAAGTAAAATTGTAAGTTGACTATTTTAACTATTGTAAGGTAGTTAAAATAAAGACTTACTAATTAAAAAATTGTGATGTGTTTAATTACAAATGCCACTTATTGCAACTGAGTGAAATAAAGCAATATTTTGCATGGAATTTACCTATGGGACAATAAAGATATTAGACTTTTTTGAGATTTTTTTAATAAGTGTGATTATTAAACTAAATGTCTGAATAAAGTAAATGTTGTTATAAGAAAATATATTAGCACAATTTAAAGAAGAAAATAAACCATGCAAAAAAGTAAGTAATGCTAACACAACTGACAGTAAACCGAGACACTTACACAAATAAGTTATTTAAAGCTTCTAAATAAGAGGGAGTTCATGGACTACTAAACTAGTTGTAGTATAGAGAAAGAAAGAAAACTTCCAGTGTATTAGAAGGAAAATAAAACTTCAACACATAAAGTTCATTCCAGGGAAGTCAGGATATTGCGACATTTAAAAAATTATCTAAATATCCAATCAGAATGGCAGAGTAGGTAAACACTGTGCTTGCCTCCATTCATGATTACATCAAAATTACAACTAACTTACAGAACAATTATCATTGAGAATCACCTAGCTGATCAGAAGTCCTATAACTAAGGATATGCAGAGGTAGCCACATCAAGACTATGCATAATATTGTGTGTCAACTGCAATTGAAAAATAAAAAATATATTAAAAAAAACTAAAACAAAAAATATATATAAAAATAAAAATAAATAAATAAAAATTACCAAAATGAGATAGTTTGAAACATAAAATTGCCAATATGTGAATATTTTAAAATTATAAAAATAACAATTTCATGTATTGACATATCACACTAGAATATCAAAGAGAAAAAGTACTATAAATTATTTCATTTGGTGACAACAAAGCATTTGAAAAAAACCAACATCTACCTTATCAATCTTAATAATTAGTAGTTTGTTAGTCTTTTCTGAGTAATAACTACAATATTGTCAAAATATGCTCAGTTTATCCACTCTCCTATTGAAAACCATTGCTTGCTTGTTTTTTTTACTTTTTGCCCATTATTAATAATGTTCCTATAAGCAATTGAGTACAAGTCAGTTCTGTAGACTGAATTTTTTTTTCTCTTGAGTAAATATCTAGGAAGAGAATTGCTGAGTTATAGGGTAATTTATTTTAAACTTTATAAGAAATTGTCAGTCTTGCAAAATTTTTGCACCATTTTAACTACTACCAGCAATGTATGGCAATTTATTGCTCCACAACCTTGTCAAAAATTGATATAATCAGTATTTTTATTTAGCCATTCCAGCGGGTCTACAGAGGTATTATTGTAATTTTAGTTTGCATTTTTCTTATTATTAAAGGATGTTTATTACTTTTTTATATGCTTATTGGTCATGCTTATATATTCTTTTGTGAAGTGTCTTTAATTTTTTGCCCATTTTCATTTAATAGAGTTTTGTTTTAATAGAGTTATGAGAGTATATATTCTGAATACAAATCTTCAGATATATGCATTGTTATATTTTATCTTAATCCTTGGCTTGCCTTTTCATTTTCTATAACAAACAAAATATTTTAGTAGAAAAATTATGACTGAGTTTATTTGTTTATTAAATGCTTTGAAAATAGAATTACTTTTTTTACTAAATGTTTCATATCTATTTTTTTATAGTTATTAATGTTAGTGATATTTTTAACAGAAATTTGTCAGCCACATCAAAATGTCATCCTTGCTCTTTTGCCCTCTCTTTCATTAACAGATATCACTTTTGAAAAGCTTTTGGTTTCACCACACCAGGACTCAGAAACCACTACTTAACATTGGAAGGAAAGCTTGTTTCTTAAATTAATGATAGCAGTCTCACAAATGAAAGGTCCTCTTGTCTTTTTTATTTATTTCAGTATAACCATCTAACTAAAAAGTATATGTGTAACATTTTAATATAAATTTAAAAAGAAAAGGAGACAGATGCCATGACCTTACTGGCAAGTAAATATTATTAAAATCATATAGTTTATTTTTGTTGTAATAGAATTCATTGCAATAACCAAAAATCAAGTGTATGTGAAATCTTTGCTCATGCCTCACATATTTTTATAACTCATTTCTGCTCTAGGTCAATAGTTTTATTACACATCTTTGTTTTTCTTTTAGCTTTTTCCTTACCAAAAAAAAAATACTTCCCTGAGATTATTATAACAAATTATATACAAAACATATAGTTAAGAAATGTTTTAATACATGAGACTGAATGAAGAAAATAAATTTGTCAAGGGTCACATTATGTTATTTGCTTATATAAGACAAACATAGCTAGGCATAAATTATGACTGTCTAAACTAAAAATTTATATTCCACATACTCATAATTTTTAACATCTATGTACAAGAATGACTATATCCTACATTATGAGACTGAGACTCAAGTTGATTTTCCATACCTTTCTTTTGTTTTCACACATACTAATCTCTATATTGAATAATATCACACTCAACATATTGTATTTGACTGATGTGTTTATCGTTCACATTTATATTTTTAGTTCTTGGGGTAGTGACTAGCAGAAAATATGTTCACCCTAAAGCTGTGTAAGGTAGAAATTATCCATTACAGAAGATAAGGTTCAGAAAGATCAATTGCTTGCTCAAAGTCATTTAACTAGAGCAGAATTTAAACCATTTGTCTATTAACTCCACAATATTTACACTATGTTAGGGCTGTCAATATTAATAGAATGCAAGAATAGAAATTAGATTTCAATACCAATAGAATCTAAAAATTAGCTATTTATTTATTAAAATATTATGATATAATATACAGAGAAAACAATTACAAATCATGGAGTCCCATTTTAATTTGAATGGTCTTTACATACTCCTTCATGATTTTTTTCCAATCAAAATTGTCATAAATCTCAGGAAAAAAATAACCTTTTTATTATTTTTAGTTGCAGAATTATCTACTGCAAGGTAACATATTATGTTGTCATTTATTTTCTTTTCTTAAAATAATTTTGTATGTGTGAAGCAGATGCATTTTGACCTTGTTGATTCTAACTTAAAGAATGAATGAAATTATGGTAGTGAAGGAGAGAAAAAGGAGGATTTTGAAGGTGAGACAAAGTCTGCCATTTGTTCTAGAAAGAAGAAGCTGGAGGAAGAACAAATGGTGACAATTATTGACGGTATCAGTGTTAACAACAAAACCTTTACAAGCATCTTCCTTATAGAATAAAAGTTTAAGAATCAAAGAGCAGCAATAAGTAAACAAGGGGAAGACAGCACTAGGTATCTTCTGTTTGCCTCATCAAATGTTCTGTTCACAGTTCTCCCTCTTAACAAATTTGGCTCTGTGTCTCAAGAGGTTATTTCTGCCCACCACTCTGTAGGCAGGAGGCTGATGTCAAATGACTGAAACAGGGGACTCTTCAGCTCTTACTTTTATCTGAGTGTGTGTGAGAGGAGTCACTGCACAAAACAATGTGCCACAGCAACATCTCTTCCCACTGTGTTTCTGATGAATTTCCATAGGTTGACCAGAGATTCTCTGGTTTTTCTCTGTTTCCTAGATCATCAACTACTTATTCTCGCATCATCATCCCCATAGCCAACCTACTTTGTAGGGGCCTATAGAGTTTTGCCACATAAATGTGACTAGCTACAAGTCCCAGTTCTGACTCTTCCACAACTGGTATCAGAAAATGTCATAGCCAGGAATGTAGGCTCTGGCTTCTGGAGCAGCTGCCAAAAGGATCAGGTCACTAAACCTGTAATAATGGAAGTTAACTTCCCATGGGAAACATTTAAGAGACAGTTAAAGGAGAATAACACTGCTCTTTCTTTATCCATTGGATGGACTGTTCCAAGGTGCAGTTTCCAGTGTCAGAGTAGGCTTGGAGAATTTTGCCTCCAAGGCCAAGCAATTTTTACTCTCTATACAATCACTTTGGTTTCTTTGGTTCATTGCAAAAAAGTGAACAGCAAGTTAATACATCATTTTGCATTTTTTTCCATCCTTAGAACATCACTGCCATTTTCCCCTCTGTCTGTTGCTATAAAATTGCACACCCTGAATAAAAATTAGCACTTCATCTAAGCATGAAATTCAATTTAATAAGGAATATAAGCAAATTACATATATATATGTAAATATATAAAATATATAAAAGATGTAAAATAAATAAAATATAGTTATATATGATATATATATTATACATGCATATATTATATAAATAAATTATTTCTGTTATTGCTTATCTCTGTAACCTTGAGGAGTATAGAAACACCATTTTTTCTTGTTTCTATAGCCATAGCATCTCTTCCCTCTCCCTCTTTGTAAGATAACTCTTCCCTTTAGCTCTTCCAAACTTCCCCTCCCAAATTCTGTGAATAGTATTTTCATTTTTATGCATCGTGAAGGCTAATACTATTATATTTTTCTTAAACCATAATTTTAAATATAAATTTAATGTGTTTTCTGTAGGTCTCTTATGAAATTTAATATTAGTAAGTAATACTTATATCATGATGACTTTGCAAACACTGTTCAGTGCAGAGGCAGTATTATTATATCTTTTTTCTTATACCACTTATTTATCTGAGATTGTAATTGCTTTATTTTATATTATTTGAGATATATACATAAACACATGCATTTATGTGTGAAAATATATTTCTGTAACTTCTCCCATATAAAAATAAAACTTTTCACCTAACTCTTTTTCAGGGTCTCCCATTCTCCTACACCAGATTAAATAGATCACTCTCTAAGTCTTTTTCACAGTGTCATCCTAAGACGTAATTCCTAAATTTTCACCCCTTGTCTTATTGAAACTTTCTTCTGTTTTGTTTTTTTGGTTTTTTTTTGGGGGGGGGGAATTGACAAAATTCACCATCTATTCCTGGTACAAACTTTCAGAGAAGTGAAAATAGATGGAAACTTCATCAACCTAATAACTACTCTGGTAAACAAAAATTTAAGCATACATCAACAACATTATGATCTAGCCATTCTACTTCTAGGTATTTCTTCAAAAGAAACAAAAGATATGTCCATACAAAGACTTGAAAATAAATGTTCATAGCTTTTTCATAATAGCTCCAAACTGAAACCAACTCAAATGTCCATCAACAGTTGAACAGACATACAACAGTGGCATGTTCATACAATGGAATACTATTTAGCAATAAAAGTGAATTTTTAATACATGCTACAATAAGGAGAAGTCTCAAAATTATTATGCTGAGTGAAAGAAGTTAGAAAAGTGAAGTATATACTATGTTCTTCCATCTATATAAATTTGTCAGCAATGCAAATTAATGTGGAGTGACAAAAAAAATCCATAGTTGTATGAAAATGAAGACAGGGATGTAGAAGAGTGAGAAGAGGAACAAAGAAGGGTTTGCAAAGGAGCAACAGAAAATTTTTCAATTCTCTTAAAGTAGCTTTAGTCTAGAGCTAAAATTTCAACATATAACATTTAGTTGCCAAATTGACCTAAAGCACCAGGCAATTGGAGAAAAACAATAATGATAATAATAAAACAATACTATACTCTAGGCCTTGCATTAAGAAATCAGTATATACTATCCCATGCAATTCTCTCATAAAATAGCCCTATGAAATAGGTATTCATTTTGCTAATTTAACGAAGAAGAAACTAACATTCAGAGAAATTAAGTTCCTTGCACAATAAGATTAGTGGAGTTAATTTTTGAATCAATAAATTATGATTCTACAGTCTGGAATCTCATACTTCAAGCATTATGTGAACTTTAGCATGTCATAAAAGAGATTCTTTTGGGTGATTCTAATAAATGTGAATAGTGATCATAAAGCCATATTATTGGAGTGAATTTATTATGAAACGCTTCTTTGCAGGGTTATATTATTTAAAGGGTTTAAAAAAAACTATTTTTATCCAAGTGATTTCTATAACGATTTGCATGAAGTGAGAATCAGTGCCAATTTCCTTTTAAGTATCAACAGGTATGTATAGCTCATTGAACAATGAAGGCACCTTTATACAGCTCCATATTCTTCTGGTTTTGAAGATACTCATCCAGTATAGTGTTGCATAAGTTCTCATTTAATTAACTTAGGGTTTTTCTTTTTATATGTTTATAGGTATCTATCTGGTTCATCTTTTATCACAGCTAGAAGACTGGAGTTTCTCCTAGAGATACTTCATTTGTATATTATGGAACTCTAATGACCACGTGTATTTAAATCTATCTGATGTATTTCTTTTCAATGTTCTGAGTTAATATATTTCAACTGAGCACCTGTTTAAGTAAAATGGTTATTGGCTTGCAAGATCCCTACATAGATACAAATAGAATAAGATGAATTACACTATGAAAAGAAATAAAACTAGTTCATTTGCAATGCCAAGTCAATAACTTGCTGTTTCATTACATAATATGGTAACAGAACTGTTTTGACTGAATAATTCATCTTAGAATGAATATTCGACTCTACAGAACACACAACAAAGAACAGTTGAAAGATAAAAGGTTAATGGAATATGGCTGCCAAGAAACTAGAACATTTCTCTCCTTTAAAAAACACTCTTGCCCAATTCATGTACATTTTTAATTAATGAGCTGTGGAAGTAAGTCAGGAAACTATTTCTAGATTTCAGGAAATTAAAAATATAATTAAAAGTACATATTATGCTGTAGAAAGATAGTGTATCTGTCATCAAAAAGTAATTTGATCTTTTAAATCTCCATTCATCTATATACAATCAAATAAACTTGAGGAATTGATGCATAACCTAACTCAGAACAAGTATACATTTTGAAATTTCTACAGGCTTTCCCACCCCTCCTTTATACACAAACCCATATATATCTTCTGATGAAGGCATGGAGAAAAAAATACTAGCATTTGTATTTAAAAGAATTTTAGTGTTCTTTTAAAAAAAACTGGCTAGAAATTAAGAAAAAATATACACGGAATATTAAATTTGATAGATAATATAATGAAAATATACATCACCCCATGTCACAAAATAGAATGTGAAAAATTTTGTAATGAATATTTTACCTTTAAATGCTTTTTGACCTCAAAATCTTGTTCACTTTATTTGACTCGGGTACTCATTTTATCTCTAATCTGTATTTTTTACTCATGTAGGCTTTCTGACACCTTCACTTATAAAAGTAAGCATTCTTCTGTGCTTTAATGTTCTTGACAACCATTGCCTGAGTATAGTGGCTTGACACATTTACAGAAATACAAAACATTGGCTCCACCCCAGATTTACTAAATTGAAATACATATTTTAATGAGATTCCCCAATGATTCTTAGATATACTAAAGTCTAATAAGCATTATTCAATTCTATATACATTCAATTTTCTATTTTTTGTTAAATATTTCTTTCTTTTCTAAAGATAAATCCCATTAAATGTTAAAAAAAATACTGAAGTTATTTATCATCACCACTTATTCCATCACTTGCACATAGTAGAATTTAATAACTATTTACTAAATATATGAAATGCATTACCCCAAGTTATTTTTATTGATCAAGCTTAGCTTTTTAATGTTGTCAACAAAAGAGAATATAGACTATTTTCAATTAATTATCTCTTAGAAATATAAGTCATTCCTCTGAAGTGCTTTCACTGGCCTGTGATTAAAAAGGACTGGCCTAAGTTTATGAGAGCTTATGACTCTTACTAAGACAAAAATAAAGGCAGACTATAGCATTACTTATTTTTTAAAGTAATACTGATTGCAGCCATGGGTAGTGCTATCATGTTATGGGAAAACAACTTATAATTTTGAATTTATGCCTAATCATTACCTATATATATGATCTTGGAAACATTATTTATCAGTTGAGAACACTAAGCATTTTTTTCTTCATTTATAAAATAGGGATAAAAAATGCTACTTCAATAATAGTGTAAAAATGCATCAGAAATTGTGTGCAAAGATAGTATGCTGGTCTCAGTAGCATTAAGTTTCAAAAGCCAGAATAAACTCACATCCTTCAGAGAGAACTCAGTCAGAATAAAGCATTTTTCACTCTTCATATGTTATGCTCCAGGTATGTGAAATGTGGTTTGGTAAAAGTTCAAATATATGAAAAATGTGAAGATGCCAAGAAGCGCACCTAGTACCAAGATATTGGTTTCTAAAACCAAGGCTTATTGAACAAATGACTAATTCTATGACTGGGGCAGAAAATATATGAGAGAAGTCCAGAACACCTTGTAGTGCCAGAAAGTAAACAAAACAAAACAAAACAATAAAACAACACTACATTGATAGAGGCATGTCAGAAGGATACCAGAGCCAACTGAAATTGCTCCCAATGGCCAAAGGTAAAACAATTTGATATGAAAATAAAGTAGTATTGGATTATATATCTAAAGTATACAATAAATACTCCTCTGTCTCTATGGATATAAATAGATGATTAATAAATAATTAAATGAGGAAGAAGAATTCTTCTTCCATGTAGAACTTTGAAGAATTCATATAGGTAATTTACTCTTAAGGAAGCATAACTCTTCACTGACTAAATATATGACGGATACATAGTGACTTTCTTTCAAAGACTACAGAATAGAACAGAGAAATAAGTGGAAATTTTTATAGTAGAAACACCTAAGAAACTACCTAAGCCAGATGATCAAAGTCAATATCAAAAGTAATGTGCTATATTTATAGTATATACTCTCGATGTGTTATGATGAAGATCATATTTTATTTCCTTGGCATAACTCCTCAGAACCCATAACCCATATTTAATTATGAAAAACATTAGGAAAATTCCAACTAGAAGACAGTCTACAACTCCTCAGCTGTCAAGTTCATCTAAAACAGAAGCCTAAGGATACATGACAACTAAATGAAGCACTGTACTCCTAATGGGATTTGGAAACCAAAAACGGACATTTGGTAAAAATTAAGAAAATTTGAATATAGATTTTAATTAATAATAGTATTAATTATTACCTCATTATTGTCATAAATGCACCATATTAATATGTTGAGTATAAGGAAATTTGGGTACAGGTATATGGTATCTCTGTACTATCTTCACAATTTTTCTTTAAATCTGAAATACTTCTAAAATTTAAAAAAATATCTCATAAAATAAGAAGATAAAGTTCAATTCCTATTTTTACTTCTTAGCTATCAAATGATTTGGGCATTTACATATTCTCTATGGTTTCTTTTCCTCATATACATTTAAATAAAAAATAAAGAATTTATGTAACATTAAATGTATGTGTGGTTCAGAGGAAATAATCATAAGAAAATATTTTGTATTCTACAAGATGGTATCACTAATGTTATACTACCAGAGCCTAAAATTCCTTTATTAAATGGTGAAGACTTTGTTAAGTAGGTGAGTTTCTTCTTTAGTTAATTTTCTCATTATGGGGAAGAGGTATGTCCAAATGTTCAGCAGAGTAAAGGGTCTTGGAGAAGTAAAAATAATACCTATTCTTGAGGACTAGTGAAAAGATAATAGGGAATAATGCATGGCAAGCCAGTAACATGAAGCCTGGAACCTAGAGTGTTCACTAAATGTTGTCTATTAAACATGCATGTACAGACATAAATACACACACAGAGACACACACACAGAGACACACACACAGACACACACACACAAACACACACACACACACACACACACGCTAATAGAATATTTGTAAGAATTTTATTTAAAAATAAACATATGAGTGACCTAGAGCAAATATGGAAGGTGTATCATTTGCTTTTCATAGACATCCTTTCTCCCTTTGTGTAGGATCTATCTCTGTGACTAGTTCACAAGTTCCTATAATAAGAGAAGAGTATTTGTATTTGAACATGTTACATACATTCCCTAAAATGTTATATATATGCCTAGCCTAAGAACTGTTCTTAATAGCATTTGTAATATACATAAATATAATTGACCTTCCCTTTAGTTTAATAAAAGATATTGAAAGCCTCAGTAGGTAGATAGCAAGGATTGTATCACATTTTTTTCCTTATCAACAATTTTAAAAATAATACTAAAAAGTGTCATTTAAGAAAATTTTAAGTAGAACTTGTTTGGGGAGCAGCTTTCCTCAAATCAAAGTTACAGATAAATAGTATGTTTATAATTGGAATACATCTGGATCCATATTGGTAAAAAATCCTCTTAAAATATACCCATATGTATAACCTTTATGGAATCACACTGAGCTAGAATTATTTCTACAATTGTCCCCTCCCTTGGGCCATTTAAATGGTTTAAATTCCATTTAGATATTAGTCCTACAAAAGTACCATAATTACCGAAGATAAATGCCTCATCTACTTTCAAATCTTCATTAAAATTAGCTTTGTTATTTTTGTGGTGCCCAATAACACAGCTATTAAAGTTAAGAGTCTGTCAGCATTTCCATTTACAAACTCTGTTTTTTTTAGGGTTCATTATCTTTTCTGTTTTGAATTGCATTAGCCTGAAAATTAGCTGTCAACATGAATATGTATTATATTACCCAAACTTCATGTACACATCAGTTTGGCAATATAGAAGGCAGAGATCAGTGACCTCTTTCCTCCTTCTTCATAAAATTCTAAAGGTGTGTTGACTGTTTGATAATCTCATGACCAAAAACTGGCTGAGCCTTTTAATCACGAACTTTCTCAGAAAATTGGTCCTAAATTTAACCTAATCATTTTGATATTTAAAAACTTATGAAGATGTCAAATTGAATATAGACTGTACCTGCTTTTTAATACACACACAGTACAGTTTTAAATCTTCTGGATTAAATTATAATATTACAAAATTAGAGACCTAGAGGAGGTGCATTTCTGGAATAAACAAAAGAGAGTGCCTGTGATTTGTGTTATTCCAACCAAAGAACAAAATAGAAGTAAATCACAGAGAGTATCATTTTGTTTATTTTGTTAGAGTCATTTCTTCATTTTCAAGTAGGCAATGACAGTAGATGATGCAACAATTACAACAAAAGCAGTAGCTGCAGGGCTTGTGAAATAATGTAAAAATCATCTGGAATCTGGGCTACACAACATACCCCTCCTGTCCAGAGTAAAAGCCACAAAGGCAATTCTGTGTTTCTCAATCTCTCTTTTACAAATATGCTCCACATTTAGTTTCAACACTAAATATCTTTCAATTATCATTTAATATTTATTAGAAAACAGAAATAATTCCCATCTACCATTTTGCTAAAACAACAACAACAACAACAACAATTAGAGTTGGGGTAGAAAAAAAGGTGAGGGAGGTACTATATTTAAATAGAATATCGTGTCACATATAATCTCTCAGATAGATATAATAAATTTGTCCTTGACCACCATGGCCACAGGCAAAGGCTACCAATATGAGAAAAGTATTGTCTCAGACAAACTGTGAATGATGAAAGCTATCACCTGAGCTATTTGTAAGAGAATTGAACATGGAAGTGAAAATGAAAGAAGAAAAGTAAAGAATATTTTAATTACTTTTACTACAAAATATGCCCATATGTCTCAGCCAGTGTTAATGTCCACAGAAAGAAAGAAATATGAACAAGTCCTGTTTAAGAGCCACTTGCACAATAACCCAAGTCTGAAAAATTTTCCCCAACATAGAAGCCATAGCCTGGTTGAAAAATAAAATAACATACTCTGGTTACATGACAAGGCATTAGATGGGGTTGTCAGAATTTATAACTAAAGAAACACCATATACAAATTTCAATATCTTATTAAAATAGAGGATCATATTCTGTCATTTAAATTATTAACCTTCCCAGTAGAACTCTAATTCTTGCATAATGGTTCTTTCCCAATGTTGGATATTAATGAGTGCTTACCATTAGGAATATTTGATCCATGATGAACTTTGAGATCTTCATTGTTATAATTCCCCCTTCTGCATTTGACAGTTACACTTATGAGATAATCCAAATAATTTGTAACAGATCTCCCATCTTTCCTCCATTTTAAGAGAACATATTGCAATTGCCAAACAGTTCAAGCTAATGCACATGCTTATTGAGCCATCAATTTAAATGATGATTCCTGTGAATCTCTGTTCCCAACATTGCACTCTTGGGACTCTGAATAAGTTGGAGAAGATGCAACCATTGTCCTTAAGCAAAAGTAGAGACAAAATAATATAAACAACAAATTAAAACAGCTCAATCAAATAAAATTATATGAGTACACACAGGTCAAATATAGTTTAGTATATCCCTCACATAGCAGTTGACATTTAAAATGTAATGTTAACTCTTTACTGTTGAGGGCAAAAGAGAACATTCAAAATTATGCAACATGCACCTGACATATAAGTAATCACAAATTAATGAGAAGAAAAATAATGGCAAAGAAGAAAACTATTGTAGAATAAGGGGGGTCTTATGCCTGGCATATGTTATATGTATTCTCAAAAAAAAGTTTGCTGAATAAGTTAATGATTAATAAATGTCAAAGTTATCGTTTACCACACAGTTTCTGACATGCATTTTAATAAGTGCTATATAAATATAGGAGCTCTGTTATATTGTTATTCCCATGTAATAGATTTAAAAAAAGAAAGCATATTTAATTTCAACAGATTACCCACATCACACAGCAATTAAGCTGCAGAGAAGAGACTTGAATATAGGAAGAAACTTGATTTTCAACCAGCCTCCATAATTTATGTTAATAAATTTTTCTTACATAAGAGCTACTGATATTGGGTATTTATACAGATATTTCTTAATCTCTCTGCCTCTATTGTACAATAATTTGTTTCTGAATAAAAGATTTGTCAAATGTGAAATTATGTCTTAGTATTTCTGTTTCTACTTGTGAAAACATGAATGTACTATCATGAAAATTTGAGGAGTCCCTGATCACTTAGAAAGAGTTCATTCCTTTCTGGAATTTAGGTTTACGCAGACTTCTATGCAACTATAGCTCTTCCGTGACTTAAAAAATATATATCTTTTGATTTTCTCTTTTTTAAATTATTATGCTGAGGTCAATACCTTTTACAATCTCATATGTGCTCTTTGGTAACGTAAATGCTCTTAAACTCTTTAAAGACCTGCTGTTTTTTCTAAAAGTTCAAAATCCTTTCTTTAATTGGCAAAAGGCCCATCATGAGCTCTCTATTGTTGACTTTTCTAGCCTCATCTCTGACTCATCACATCCCATATTTTTTGCAGTAGCACTGACATCTCATTCTGCTCCTTGAATTTACTTTGCCTTAATATATTTTTATCACTGGAAATGTATCAAATACTCTTCTACTTAGAGTTCATTTAATCATTCTTAATTATCACAAATTAGCTTAGATGCCATTCAACCTACAATATTTTTTCTGACTCTCAAGCCTAAGTAAAGTGCTCTCCTATTTTCTCCTGCAGCACCCTAAATTTTTTTCTACCTTACAACTAATTAAACTGTGAAATAAGTACATGTTAATTGACTCCCTCAACTAAATTATAAATTATCTGAAGGTAGAAATGAAACCATTATACTTACCATTTTATCTACACAATATATACTAAATATACATTTGTCAGTCAAATTGACTAGTCAATGATTGGACAAATAAACTGAAATCTCAGGAAAGAGGAAGAGGTATAGATTTTAAAGTTAATAGTATACGGGTAGTGTAATTACATTCAGAAGTTGTTTTCTAAACAGCTCTTATCAGCTTTTACCAAAAAATAATGATAACTTAGACTGACTACATTTCTTAGATTTCCAAAGCAGGTAGGCTTAGCTATATGATTAAATAATTGTTAATGTTATGTAAACTGAAGTGCCCTGCATCAGCTTCTGGAAACCCGTCTTAAAAAATTACTGAAGTATGCTCACTACCCCTTCTTTTTGTTACTTGCTCTACTCTGAAATGGATAGCTGTGGCTGAAGAAGCCATTTCAAACCATAAAATGCATTAAGGCCATGCACTGAAAAAAAAAAATAACTCTTTGGAGCAGAACTATCATAAAATCTAGGAGCTACCTACCTATCTGAACTTTTATATGAGACAGAAATTTATGATACCTTATTTAATCCAATATAATTTTGAGTCATATGTTACCCTAAATGAACATGTAATTACTAAACCCAAGGAAGCAGATGAGAGTAGTCAGTGAAAATGTGTCATGTGTCATTTAAATTTGAAAGTTTTAAAAAAAAAAGCCACATTTTTATAAAAGTTGAACAGAGTTATCCAATAAAATGACCCAGGGAGTTTTCAGCAAAAGTGGTTTCTTTCAGACCTCGGTGAGAATCTTCCTTTTATGTCTGTAAAGTGACTTTCTACAGTCCCAAAACACTCAGTGATTTCTTGTATCATAGCCCAAAATTGTTCTTTAAGTATTTGTTGCTTTGTCTGCCTCTCCCATTATGCTGTAAAATCCTTGAAAACAGACATATAAATCATTCTCTTGAAACTGCAGGGCAGAATACCAGCTTCACAGAGACTATCAATAAACATTGAGTAGATTAATGAACTCATAAAATTATTTACCTCTTTTCTAATGTCAGTGCCATTCAGATCAATCCAAGGTAAAATAGAGAAAACCTAATTTTCTAAATAACTGTTCCTTAAGTTATCAAGATAACTGAGATCAATTTGCTATGTATAGCAGAAAACAACCAAATAATTCATTTTTTATATGACTTTACCCTCTCAGTGCCAATGTTATGCTTCCCATTTGCTATTGATTTCACAGTGTCACCTTATACAATACCTTGACCCAGCAATCCTGTTAGCTCACATTACTCTTCGCACACATATACTTTTACTTATAAACAAAAGTCATGATAAATGTACTGAAATCACTACAATTCCTGGATAATGGATATGAAAGGGGGCGGGGCAAAAATAGCATTAACACCCTTTAACTAAAATCAGTTTAGGACATTTTAATGCTTAGAATTTTTCATTCATATTCAAATAAAATTTCCTTAAAATGTGCTGTTTTCATTTGCAGAATAAGTCATTATAGATAGAAATGTATGATATCTATTCATATCTAGCATGTATTTTTAATTTTAAGACATGTGTCACTGTGAATGTATTATTTTTTCTTTATAAATTATTTTAAAATGTTAAATCAAGTTTGAACTATAAGCATCATACAAATGTCGTTGTACTGCCTAATAAATTATGCTAGCTGTAATTTTTTTCTTAAATTATTTTTAATAAGTACGGAATCTAAATGAAAATAAATCACAGACTTGAACCATTGCTGTCAAAATGAGTTTGCATATAAATAATATGTATTAATATTGCATAAAGAGACCTTTAGGAAATAAATAATGTGGTTATAGTATTTATAAAAAGAATAATTTTCTGAATTAAATTTTAGGAGTTTTGTGTTCTTTCATTCTGTTACATTAAAAACGATCACATTTAAAGTGCCAAAATAAAAATGCTCATATTAAAATATTATATATCACATTTTAAAATATATACCAATCTTTCATAGCCCTTTCTCAACCATTTCTCATTCTCTTTGAATGAATCAAATGTATATTAAATTTTCTTTGTGGTCTTTCTGGTACTTTTTTCAGCTTTTGGGGGTGATACTATAAATACTGTAAAAAAAGGATGGACAAGTGATCAAAATATCCAGTCATCTTCCTCATTACATACTTGGGGCAATTTTTCAAACTCTGCACAGTTCAATTTTCTATAATGTACAACTGCTCCCAATGAGCTTAATCTGAGAAAATTATTAATTAATACATTTTTAAAGTATATATGGCAAAATTATTATTACTAAAGAATCAGAGGGCTCTGAGTAGAAAATTTGAGATAAGTTCTCCCAAGGTTTCATTGGAGAATTCAGTGGCAAAAGTAAACGTTACTTTAGCCTATGGTCAAAAACCTAATATTTAAACGATAATGTAGATGATGGGGAAGTATGAAGCTTTAGGAATTGGTTCTTCCACCAAAATAACTATTGAGCTGTCAAGAACTATTAGAATTAAAAATTTGAGAACTTTGCAGTCTACTCAAATACTTGAAGTATCCAGAAGAATATTTGATGAAAAAAGAGGCTGGTAACATTCAGTGAATCTCTGTGTTTCAAATGGCAGCTGTGATTCCCCAGCCTCACAGCACAGAGCTGTGGGAGAGACACGCTTTCATGGTGCAGGTTGCTGGTGCTAGGGTGGACAATAAGGACAGTCCTCCAAAAATCTGAAATACGTAGTTTAATCTGTTCAGTGGAGTGGATCCCTGAGGGACTGGCATAGAGGCTGCCCATTTTTTGAACATCAATGGACTAAAGCAACTTTCCAGGTGGCATCTACCAAAAAAAAAAAATTGAGATAAGATACTTAAAAAATTTGGATTCAGGCATTCAAGAATTTCTCTGTCAGGTCATTGCTTTCATGGTGATAGAACAGAGGTAGTAAGCACACATGATGAAGAACATAGTCTTTGCAAACATAGTTTGGAAAAGTCATTAAACAAATCGACAACTGTAGCCTTTAACAACAACAATGATGATGACAAAATAATTCCTGGGAGCCTAGGAGAATTCTGAGAGTTAACACATTACCAGATTTAAAATGCCCAGTTATAAACGAACATTACAACTCATACAAAGAAACAGGAAAGTGTGACCATTTAAAGGATTAAATGATAGGAACCATCCCTAAAGAAGCCCAGACATTGGATTTATTAGAAAAAGACTTGAACTTAATGATCTTAAAAATGCTCAAGAGAGTTAAAGCATATGGGTTGTTCTTTTGGGGTTGATAAAATAATTTTGAAACTAGAGAAAAGTCTGGTTGTACTACATAGTTGGTGTGTTGCTACATTTTAAAGTGCTTAATTGTATGCTATCTGAATTTTACTTCAAAACAAACAAAACTGCTATCACAGAGGCTACTACAATAAGAATCAAATATTTATACTCAAAATTGAATTAAAAATAATTATACTGGAAAGCTTATATTGTAAGTAATACAGATAAAAAGTGACCTCATATAAATCAAGAAAATGGACAAAGAATATGGATAGATGATTATAAAATGAGATAATATAGGTGCTTGATATCAAATAAAAAACATTCAAACTTTACCAATTAGGTAAATGCAAACTCCAATATCAAGAACTGTTGATTATATTTGTTTTAAAAGAGATGTCCTCACACACTGCTTATGAGAAAATATTATGGAAAAAGTTTAGTAAAGAATCGAGCAAAATATATCAATAATCTTCAACAATTTATATTCTTTGTTTTACTAATCAATTTCTAGTTTTCTAATCTAAAGAAATAATCAGAAATTGTTTACAAAAAGATACATAATATTGTTATTTATATATGACTTATTAGATGAGTTATACAAATTATGGCTAATTGTGTGATGAAATATGAAGTTAATAAAATTTAAATAGTTACTTATGAAACAAAAAATTAACATCATGCTTAGCAAAATATATGCTTACAAAGGTGTTATTTTAAGTATATACCAGTATACTTATAATATCTTATATTTTAGCTATAAATGTGTTTGTGCGCATAGAAAAATGTGAAAAATGCATTAAAATATCAAGTGTTTATTTCTAATTAGTAATAACAACAGTTATTTTTATCTTTGTTATTATTTTATTTTCAAAAATATTTTATAATGACCCTTTGTTACTTCTATAATCAAAAAATAATTAAGAATAGTTTTAAAACAAATCTAAAAGAAGGTTTCTGGCATTCTCTTATGGCAATGTAAGTTACATCAACTAACCCTCCTACTGATAAACATTAAAATCTCTGGACAGAATATGTCAAACAGTTCATTGAAGGCCCTGTAGAATGAAGAAAAGCAGGCAGACACTTGAGTAGACTCAATCCTTGAAAGCAGAAATTTATGAGATGAAATCAACAATTCTGTAGTTTTCTCCAGAAAACACTGCCTCATCCAAGTAGCCACCAGATACAACTAAAATAGAAAATAGAAGATTTATTTCTTAAGGGGCCAAGAAATATAATATAGAGCTCTATTTGGGGCATGGAAACAGAGGGAAGAAACAAAATTATTTTAGCAACTCTAGAGTAAGAGCCAATATATGCATAGAAATTCCCCTAAAATCTTTCACAGACTACGAAACTAAACTTATATTAGGCAAGAATCTAAAAAGCCAAGGGAGGAAAAACAAGTAGAAGGTGAAAAATCTGAGCACAGCCATTATCAGCTGCCCATTACAGAGAGAGTATGGAGTTTGAATCTCATCAAATTATAGAGGCTTATTAACACCTTCAGCTTTCCCCTGTCATCTCAGCAGGTCACATGTAAGAAAAGATCATGTCTATGAACTGAGGTATTCGCCCAAAAAATTAAGGCATAACTGAAAATAAAAAAATAAAAAGCCAACCCACTGATCTAAGAAGTTCAGCAAATACCAAGGAATGATGATTATGACAATCATACAGGTACAATTTTCAACTTTTGTTTTAAGCAGACTTGGATAATTTTAAAAGGCACACTGTAATCTCCAGGGCAGGTAGATGAGGTAACCTTATTGTTTCATTAACCAATGTCACCATAAAAATAAATAAATCAATTTAAAAAAAAGTCAATGACAACAAAAAGAGGTATGGATAATAAATCTACAGTGCAGAAAAAACGACAAACAAAGACTGGAATGACACAAAAACAGAAAAAGAGAAACAAAGAATAGGAGAAAAAATGATTCTAATCTAAACATACTGAAAAAAAATGCTATAAAGGCAATTGATTATAAACCCAAAATTTAAAAGCAGGTATTTTCAGGCTGGTAAAAAGTGGAAGACAGGTAAATAATGAGTAGTCAAAGTATATAAAAGATGCAAGCACTAAGCATAAGCAAGTGGGTGTGGCTTTGTAAGTGCCAAAGTAGCCTTCAAGGAAGGGAGGATTAGCAGTAAGAGAGGGATATTTTAAAATAAAGAAAGCATAATAAGAAAGAAAACAATTCTAAATATATAGGCAACTATAATTAAAATTTAAAATACATGTAACAGAAATTATCAGGAATACAAAGAGAAATAGACAAATCTACACCAATTGAAGATTTTTAATAGGTTTCTTTGTAGTAGATGATAAATTGTCAACAAATTAGTAAGTATATATAAAATTTGAACTGTGCCATTATCCGTTGTAATCAAATAAACATTAATAGAACACTACATCTCTTAAGAAGATAATACAGATAGAAATATTTCAAATACTTTAATTTTTTGAAACTGCAGAATATGCTCTCTAACCACAATGAAATTAAATTAGAAGTAAATACCATGAGGATAGCTAGAAAGTTCTAATATATAACAAGTAAGCAGTCTGCTTCTAAATACTTGAAGGATCAAATAAAAATGACAAAGAAAATTATGTGTGTGCATTTTAGTGCATGTTATGTGTACATGTTTGAATGATTTATAGAAGTGATAATGACAGAATCATCTAGTATTTGTGGAATTTAGCCAAAATAATGCTTAGGAGTAAATGTATATCTTTAAATACTTATTTTAGGCAAGAAGATAGGCTTAAAATCAATAATCTAATAATAAATAAGTGAATGAAAACTATAACATCATTACAGATTGAAAACTCATTAAGATAGCCATGTTATCCAAATTAATTTATAAATTTGATTCAGTCTCAGTTAAAATTCAGTATAACTTTTTGTAGAAATTGACAAACTGATTCTGAAATTCATGAAATATTTCAACATACCCTAGAATAACCAAAGCAATCTTGAAAAAGAATTTGTAGACCTACTCCATACAAATTAAAGTCTTACTATGAAACTACACTAATCAAGACAGTTCAGTATAGATCCACAGCTATATATTCAAGAGATTTTACTCAGGTGCAAAAGTAAAGTAATGGGGACAGATTAATCCTTTTAATAAATGATGCCTGATGTAATAGAGTCTGACTACTTTTTTTTCGATGTTTCAAAGCTGACACCTTAAAACCATACATCTCTTTATGCTCTATATCTGGACAAAATGATGAAAAATCTCAGTTGCTTCCTCCTTTATTTGATGCTGGCTTGAAGTGAAAGCCACGCACAAAGATTCAGTTTCCATCCACTAACGTCAATAAAAACTCCAAGCCAGTCCCTTTATCTGCTCTCAAGCCATTTTTGAACCAGCTTGGGAAGCTGACCCTGCTTTCCCCACATATACTCATTATGTCTGTAACAAACCTTATTATAACCTCTGTGAGTACGTGTGTGTGTGTGTGTGTGTGTGTGTGTGTGTGTAATCATCAGCTTTGACATCTGAACAAAATTTGGGTGGAGGTGCATCTTGCTTTTGTGTGACTGCTACTGCACTGGAATGCATGGATATTTACATGAAAATTTAAAGTTGAACTTCTACCTCACATCACACACATGCACACACACACACACACACAATACCATTTGAAAAAATTTTAGAATGCAGTAAAAGCTAAAACTGTAACATTTCTACAAAAAAACAGCATTGTGTAGAAAACAGAAAACATATGAAATTTAAAACTTTATAGATTTTCTAAATTAAAATCTCCTGCCCTTCCAAAGAAGAAAATAGAGTGAAAGTAAAGTTTGCAATGCATATATTTGACAAATATTTAGTACACATGATAAATATATAAATTCTATAACTCAATTAAAAAATGCAACCCAATTAAAATTTGGGTAACATATTTGAACATAAACTTCAAAAAGCTCATTCAATAATGACCTATGACACATGAGAAAATGCATGCAATCTTCAAAATTATTAGTACTAAAGGAAATACATATTAAAATTATAAACAATTTTAAATTTGACAATGTCAAGTGTTAAGGATGTGGCTTAACTAGAACGCAGTCAAAACCACTTTGGAAAACACTTGAGCCAAACCCTATAAAGTTTAATATAATCTACTCTATTAGAAGTTATGACGTTACTCCAAGGTATTTATCAAAGATAAATGAAAATGTACATTCACAAATGACTTGTACACAAATGTTCATTTTAGTTTTGTTCATCAAAATTAAAAATGGATTTAATTCAACTGTGCTTCAATAGGTCAAGGAATAAACAAATTGTGATGTATTTACTCAGCAATAAAAAAAAACATACAATATAGGTAAATCTCAAACATTAGCTCTATGTACACGTTCTACTTACTATACAGCCTACATGATTTCATCTATGTGAATTTCTAAAGCAGACAAAATAAAGCTTTGATGCTAGAAATTAAGTAGTTGCCACTTTGTAAGGGTTCAGGGATTAACAATAAAAGAGGCACAATATTCTAATTCTAATTCTAGAATTAGTGGGGTGATCACATTGTTAGGTATAAAAATGTCAAATCACTACATTGTACACCTGAAACTCATATAACCAATATAAGATTGTATAACAACTACACTTATATACTTAAATTATAAAAGTTTATTTTTAAAAAGAGGTACAATAAACTTTCTAGAGTAATGAAATGTAGGGTATGCATTTGTCAAAACAAATGTAACAGTATAATTAAAATGTGTGTGGTTTAGTTATGTAAAGGATACTTCAATTTAAAAAAGATGAAAAATTAATAAAAATAGCCTAAAAACAAATACAGATTAAAATTTTTTCCATGAGTATTGAGAGTTTGGCAATATTTCCACTTAAAAAATATAATGGTAATATAATTAAAAGTGTTGTGCACAGCAAGTCTTTGAGCAACGTAACGAAGTCATGAGCTCTATTAGCTGTCTGTGTAGAAAGTTTTGGCAGGAAGTTTATCACTTACCATATGGTTTTCAGTATTATCAAAATCAATATTTAGTACCCCATGCATTTGATTAAAGTGGTACTTGCATAATGGTGGTTCTTTTTCAAAATTTATTCCTCTAGATTTCCATGTCTCTTATTTTCATAAAGTACATCTTTTATAAAGATGTAACCTATTGACACATTAACAATAAATTCTCTAGCTTTAAAAACATCCAAATTTAGAAGAACATAAAAAAGTATAACTATTATTTCAAGTATCTTGCTGAATTAGCTACTGAATTAGCTACTGAAGCTTTATTCATACTACTGCCAGAGATTCAGGCTTTTATCTGTTTTTTATTGAGACGCTTCAAGAGATTTCATTTGAATAATAAAGCAAAGTTCTGTCCCTATGCACAAAATAGATCAGTTGTTATCAGAGACAATGCCAGACAGATATCAGATAATCTGAAACTTTGATTGCAAAGGAACACAAGGAAATTTTTTTGGTTTAACAAAATGTTTTATATCTTGATTGTGGGGTTCTTGAACAACTGTGCATTCTTCAAAATTCATAGAACTGTACACTTAAAAGTTGAGAAAATATGTGATTCTAACTTGAAAATATCAAAGTTTAATTAAAGCTGATACTCTACATTCTGATAAAAGTCTTACTAAGAAGTTATTCATAAAGTGTCATATGTCTGTTAATTTTTATCACCCTCTATCAACCTGAAGAATTAGTATGCTATGTATACAGAAGGGAGTTAAGCCATAGGAAGGCATGGCTAGGTATCTTTCATTTTAAAAAGTAAGCAAACACAGAAGAAAGTAAATAAGTAAGTAAGTAAATATTTTCTCTTAATATCCCACTCTGAGCATTCTCTATCTCTCTCTTACTCTTAACAGAAAAATGTATTGAGAAAGAATTTTAGAAAATTACTACTTTCATTTTCTTCCTTGTATTTTGTTCAGAACTTTTTGTTGTAATCAATGGAAGAAATAGGCTATCATAGACTTATTTAATTTTATCCAGAACCAGCATCTTAAACAATTGTTTTAAATTGCACTCATATGTAACTTTGATTGAAATAAAAATTAATCTGATTATTTGTCAAATAATTTCCAAAAATAGAAACTTAACTATACGTAAATTAACAAATGTAAACAAACGTAAATTATATAGTTTAGCCCATCTTTTAGGAATATCAAATGTATTATGTAAGGGAAAAAAAGATGTGCATCCATCTTCTAGAGGTATTAAATTTATTCATAAAATTTTATTCATTAAATAAGTTACTTTTAAAACAGGTTTTCCCAATGTGTCCTATACATTTAAGTAATTATATTTATGATTTTAAGAAATCCTGGATTAATCAAAAGTAAGCACATTATCTGGAAGGTTTTAGTGAATAGTCAGAAGAGCACTATATTTTACCATATAACGTTTAAAAAATTTTTTTACATAACATCTCAATAGTCTAAAGTTCTACAAAACCATTTTCAAAGTACCTCTTAATTTTCCATCTGTATTAATATTAACAAATAGTCAAGAGAAAATTATTTCATTGAATTACTTAGGAAATTAGCTAGCACATAGAATTTATGGTAGCATTTTTAAAAAGGAAATAATTCAACTTTGGTATTAAATTGGAACTGGATCTAGCAGGAGACATTAGTTTTACTCTGAAGGGCTACAAGAAAAATGAAGAGAAGGTTTACTATATTTACATCAAAGTAATTCTGCATTTGAAGAGTAATAGGCAGTCATGTACAGAAAGAAGACTATCCATATTGTTTTGACTGGTATAATTTTTGCTTTATGAAGTGATGTATTAGTATGGTGGTTGGCAAAAAAAAAAATAATTGAAGTAAAACCATTACGTTTAAATAAATGGGTTGTTTCTTTATGTACTAAAAGAAAAATTAATCAAATAAGAATTCTACTTATTTTAACATTTTTCTGATGGGCTTTGATTTTACAAAGGTATACTCTACCAGGTAATGTGAAATAAGACTGCTCACTACTCTCAAGCTTACACTTGCCATTCTCATTTTCATGTTTACCAAACATTACTTGCACATCTACTCTAAATAAAGGTAATCAGTGCCAAGCATTGCAAATGGCAGAGTAAATTACAGATGTCTTGGAAATTTAATTCTAAATTCCCTTGATTTAAACCTGCAATATCAGACTAAAAACTATTTCTATGCACTTTTATATTTACTTATCTAAAAATCACAAAAACATGTTGTCATCTTGAAAGTATTTTATTATAAAAAGTTATACAAGTAATGTATGTTTTTAAATTACAAAGCTCTCTTCTAATCTTGTTTTCATAATGAAATTTATTTAAGTCTAATATAAGCATAATGTAGAATAATGTTTCTTCTGTACCACAAAATGAATGTGGAGAATAAATTCATTATTACTTCTTCAACAGATCTCTTTTTAATCTTGGAGCTATAGACAAAGTAATTTTTTTCCTCTTACTACACTGATGAGGATTCCAAACTAATTTTCAGTAAAATGAGGTCTTTAAAAAATATGGTTTTATCATATTCTGGAGCCTCCTTAACTTCCAAAGTGTGCTGCCTTTGAATCCCAGCCTTAATTTTAGTATGGAATTGTTTGCCCTGCATTACAAAATATGAGATAGTATATATGCATATTGAAGTTCTCTGAAAAAAGATATTTTAAAATATTTTTTATTTCATACATTCTTTTTTTATCCATAATTCTCAGTTTTTACATCATTTTGTAATATCAACTTTAATTTTTATGGATGAAGCAGAAATATAATGCTATAAGTAAAAATGCCTTCTTTTTGATTAAGTTTAAATTTCAAAGAATGCAATAAAATCTCTCATTTGTAGGACAAGTCTTTTCCAAAGTCTAGAAACTGTTTTTTTTTAAAAAAAAAAATCCAGATGGCAATATAAGTATCTGTAGAGGTGGTAAATAGTTTCATATGTTTTAGAAAATTGATGCAGAGAAAACCAGTTGCAAACCCAAAATAAAAGTAGAGTTTATATCTCCCGAAATGTTTCTTTATGTTTATTTAGCATTCTAATTTCTTTACATTTATTTAGCATAGCAATTTCTTTTTTTTTTTTCCAATTTGAACATCTTCATTTGTTTTACTCTGTTATGCTTTGTTTCTTTTTATTGCAGGGATCCCATAATAGATGATTTGCACTTAATTAAGAAATTGAGACATGGAGTTTCAAACTTGTACTTTGAAAATTCTGTTAGGAGTCAGAATAGAATTGATATTCACTTCATCCTTTTGCTGGGTTCAAGGACTTCCCTTCTTTGCCTGAGTCTTTTGTATAGGGCTATAATCAGAAATACCTCAAGAACATATTTAATCTGATACAAGACTAAACTTCATATGTATTTTCAAGGCAAATATGTATATACATTCTTCTTAGTTTCTCACACTTCTGAATGGCTCAGAAAAAAATGTATATATTGTTTAAAAGTACAATAGTTATAATAAGTTATTTTAAAATTGATTAACCTATATAATTTTACTCTTTATTTTTACTTATTTATTTTTTTTAGGTGAAGCAACCCTTGGTTGACCTCATAGATTGCAAGGACCTTGTGAGTTTACAATCCCTTATTTGTTTATTTTTTATGCCTACAGCATCTGGTCTTCCTAGTGGTCCCCATCCAAGTGCTAACCAGGTCCAACCCTGCTTAGCTCTTAAGGTCTCACAGGATCAGGCTTGTTCAGGGTAGCATGGCCGTAGACTTGATTAACCTATATAATTTTAAACAAAAGATTTTTTGAAGAAAAAATCCATTCTTCTCTTCTTGATCCTTGAGAAAAGTATTAGATACTTATTATTTAATACTTTATAAATATAAATTGATAATTATAAAAATATATAATTTATTATAAAATTATGATAGGTATTAATATATGTCATGGTGAATGTGGTCCTAAAATGTACAGCTTGATAAATTTTGACAAATGTATCCAGCTATAAATTCATATCACATTAAAATTTAAAATATTTTGACCACCCCTAAAAGTTACCTTGTATCTCTTTGTATAGTCAGTCCCTTAGTTACCCTTACAATTTCTGATAATCAATCATTATTTATTATATAGTTATTACAATATTATTGACTATATTTCTTATGCTATATTTTACAACTACCTTTTTCTTTTTTCACTCAATATAACTATCTCACTTTCACTTGGCAACCATAAAAATGTTTTCTGTATCTATGAGTTTGTTTCTCTTTTTTGCTTATTTTCTTTTCAAGGATCCACATGTAAGTGAAATCATATGGCATATTCTAGTGTATATATGTACCACCTCTTCTTTATCCAGATATATCCAGATACAGTATTTAACCAGATAGCTATCTGACACATAAAATTAACCATTACAGAAGACTAAAGTCAGTCATGACACACAAATATAGAAGGAGAAAACTAATGCTAAGGTTAAAAGTTAGTGATACACCAAAATAAAAATCAACAAATACTAAGATTAAAGAAGGTCGATGGTGTGGATGATCATTAAACATGACTTTCAAAACATGTAGAGAAATTAACTCCCACACTAAACCTCCAGTATTGACATATACACATATTCTCACTACAATATAGTATAGTATGATTTTAGCTATAAATTGTAGAGAAGCTAGTAACATAATAGCTTTATCTATATCAAATTTAATTTTTCCATATAACAAGATATCAAAAGGTAGGGGCTTCCAGTGGCTCATTGACAACACGGGTACATTCATATCCATCATTTTTTTGGTTGATCTCCATGGTCCAAGAAGAGCTGCCAGGCATTAAACAGAGTAAAGAGTGGAAAAGGAAGCTTCTCTTCTCACAATTCTGTATTTTTACTTAAGAAAAAAGACATTTTTCAACATATTGTCCTTCATCTCTCATTGGAAAAACTGATCTATATGCCTATTTAATTTAGCCCAATCACTAGCAGTAGTAGGTTGGGTTCCCCAAGAAGTTGTTGAGGAAGTGATCAGAATGGATGACCTTCATTAGGGAGAACTCTTGGGAACAACATGCGTGGAAAGGGAGGGAGAGATAACAGAATCGAACAGAGGATGCAGCTGGGCTGCAATGCAGTGGCATGAAGTCCTCCTCTGACCCAAGATACATGTACTAGCCTTCAGAGTTTCTCAAGTTGAGATGAAAACTGTGGGCTTTCATACATTCAAGCTGATTAAGCATTAAATTCAGACTGATGCTGGAAAGAGGCTTGATCTTGGGTGAGCCATCTGTCTTGAGACAAAGCAACCCTCAAAGAGGATTGGCAGCGCTTCCAAAAGCTGAGAGAATAAGTCCTTCTTTCCTGAAAAACATTCTGAGCTGTGCATCACAACTATAATATTTATGATGCATGCTCTGTGGCTACAGGAGGGTACCAGTTTTTGAAGGAAAAGTTTTTTGTCCCATACATACTGTAATTATGCAATTCAAGGGAAGGATTTGCTTTTGGGCAGATGACCACTCTCTCTCTCCTCTCTCTCTCTCTCTCTCTCTCTCTCTCCCTTTCATGCTTACTACTACTGTCCTAGGTCGTGCTCCACTCCTTACAATTCTATGTTACTGCAATAGTCTTTAACGAACTAGTCTCTTCAGCTCTAGGCTACCTCTTGTTCTCTTTAATCCATCCTCCAAATATTTGTTAAAACAGTTTATGCTAATTTGGCCATATCAGTTTTAGGATTAAAGTTATTCATTGGGTTGATGTTGCCAGTGAGATGATATATAAATTCTTTAACATGAGAAGTTGAAGATTTTATTACCTGGCCCCTGTATTTGTCATCAGCTAAAACTAGATTACCTCTTTTTTCTTCACACTCTAAAATTGAATAATAAAAATCCTCATGGAATGACTTACTTGTGCCATTCCCTGTCTTCATTCTGTTTTCTTTATGTATAGTAATATTATTTTGGGAAAAAATGTAAACAGACATAAACTATATGTGCTAAATATACTGTTGGGGAGGTACAGAAACATAAAGAGAACTTTCTGAAACCATTTATGTTTAATTTTTAGTAAATGCTCTTTTTTGAAGCTATTTAAGATATACCCTCTACCTTATATCTGTACAAGTAATACAAAGTAGTCTCTGAGTTTTAATTGTCATGCTTTAGTTTCAAATATTTCTCCTTCATTTCAGTTACAGATTAAAGAAAAACTATTCATAAATTAATTTATTTGAATTGATTCTAACTTTAAAATTTGTAGCAAATTTTTAGTAACTCATAAATAACTGAGGAAACTGAATCTTTATATTAATCCTAAATATCCCTTTTTATTAAACGTTAAGAGATATTACTCAATTTCCAAACAGAAGGCAATTTAGTCCTTTTTGTGCTTAGATTGTCCATCACTTTGGATAGCCAGGCTTCCTAATTGCTTTGTAGCACAATCAATTCATTTGCTTTTTTAATGAGTTTAATTTTCTTTTAAGTTTTTCTTATAAAAACATGCAGCATAATAAAATCAAATAAATTATACACATTGCAGATTCTGTTTTTTTTTTCTATCAATAAAACTAAATCCCTCAAGAATCAGACTTAGCAAGGTATATTGTACAGAAAATCATACATTGGTGGAAAATTGAAAAAAAAATATTATTTATGTTATAAACCCCCTTTCCTTCTCCTCCTAAATAGTCATTGTAAATAAAGTAATTTCCTAAATCTAAATTATAAAGATTATGGCCTAAAATACTACTAAAGATAATTGAGATTATAGTATATTTATAAAGCATTTTCATAGCTAACTTTAGATAAATTTTAATGTTCTATTTAGGATTTAAATGATTTTTTTAAATCACATACATCTTTTGGCTAACCACAAAAATGTTTTGGTCTCATTTATTTAATTTTCATACCAAAGTAGTGATAATTAGGAAAAAAAAAACATTAGGTATTGGATACAAAATAGGCCCAAGATATCAAATTACTTGATTGATCTCATTTAGATGATAGTTACAGCATGAAAATGTAGTTAGACTCTACGATATGATTAGGCTGTGACTTACACAAACATTTTTCTTAATGCTTTCAACTTTATAAGATTTTAATATCCAAGAGGAATGGAACGAATCTCAATGCCTATGCATGGCTGAAATGAACACCAAGAACCATTCAGGTTGGTTTGTGCTTTTGGCCAAGACATTGAGGGTTAAAGGGTATATATCTACCTGATAATGCTACACTCAAAAATTTCTGCTGCAGTTGAAAAACTAACACTGATGTTCCAGTTGACCAAGGAGTAGTAATGCACATTTGGGAAGGTGACATCCTTGAACAACATCCACAGAGGCTGGGTTTTAAGTTCTTTTGCTTTCACGTTGGATGCATGGGTATACCTGCATCTCCAAGTTTTTGCTTTTACTTAAGGGCAAAACAGACTTGAGGACAGAAAATATGCTAGCAAAATAACTTATCAGGAAGCTCTACCTCTGAATTGGTCACTTTTAATGGAGCTTGCAGCCCACTAATAAATCTTATTACACTGAGGAATTGACTAAAGCAAACCAGAGAAATGTAACAAAATGGCTCTCTTTGTGACATTTACTAGTACTATTTTTATGATCCTTATTTAAGATGAGTATTAAGATCACTTTTGCTTCAGGGCATATGAAATGACTCTGCCTTAAGCAGTAAGCACTAAAATAGAGTGATCACAACATTCCACTTATGCACCAGACTCAACTGCCCTCTACCACTTATAGAGAATATGAGGGCCAATAATAAACACTATGGATTTCCCTGGGACTGCTGTGTCTCTAAACAGAGGAACTACAATCTGGGTGAGAATAGTCATCACTTGACTGACACTAAAACAAATATAAAAGCAATCCTGGAAAATTCTGAAAACAATGTTGGAAGGTGTCGGTAGGTCAGTTTGGCACTCAGCAATCAGAGTCTACCAAACAAAGGCATTGCACAAACCATGATTAAAAGAAAAAACATAATTATAAAGCTATTTTTGAAAAAAAGGACATAAAGACCTTTAAGAATACCTAAAAGTAATTTGTAACTGAACTGATAGACTGGCCAATATTGAACATTTTTTACACTTATACCCCTTAAAAGTCAAAATCTAGTTGACATTTGTTAATCCCTATAATAGAATCTACATTCTGTGAATGCAAAATTTTATCTTCTTATGTACTATATAGCATGTCATATAATGTTTAAGAATGAAAATGACATAATTGAAGATACTTGTGTTCAAATTTCTTTTCCCAATATGGTGCAGATGAATAGTTATTCATTAAATCCATGTGTTCATTTAAATGAGAATTAAAACATGACCACCAATGAGAAATTTTTCTACTTGTTAAAATGAAAGTTTGATTATCATCTGAAATTTTATAGTTATATGGTTTTTCATCTTTATTCACATTGTTTTATATAACTTCATTAACAGTCTTTACTTAAGTAGTTTTCTTTCTCTTCATGCCCTGGGTAAATTAAAATATTTATTTCCCTGTGTCTCCAACTTCTCCAATGGGATTTGTTAGTAAAAGTCAGACTCAGGGCATTGGGCTAGGGTGTTTATTACTATAAATTAATAATCAAAACCGCATCTAAATTTCTTTGACTTTGGATCTGATTTTTTTAAATGTATTTATTACATAATGAAGCTGAACTACCAACAACAAAAATAACAACAAGACTTCATCATAATTAAAACATCACCTGACTGAAACCTACCACTGCCTTTGCAAGGGAATGATTCATCAAATTGGTGTATTTCATTCTCATTTCATCTATATTTTCCTTTTTAAAGTTAAAACAGAGTTTGAATATAGTCATTTTTCTATAGTAAGAATATAAGAGATGTGGTTCTTTTATCTGCCTCCTTAATTTCCCTCTCATACAGGCTTGTATTATTGTGCTTCATTTGAAAGACTCCCTTTCTTAAAATTAATGTTTTGTGTGTGGCTGCTGATTTTACTTTAACAGTTGTTTTGAGTAGGGAGACTACAGAGAATCAAAGACAAGCTTTTTCTCATTTGAAGGGCTTGCCACTAATTACTTTGAAATGTCACACCCACACAGATGCATGAACAAACTTAAGAAGAATATAATGTAATTTCATACATTTGAGGGAAATGTTTGAATTATATTCATTCATTTACTTAACTAATATTTATTGAGAATCTTCCATTTGGTGAGCATTTTCCAGGATGCTTGGGGTACAAAAATACAATCTTATAATCAAGTGACTTACAAAGTCTACAGGGAAAAAAATTGCAAGTAAATCAACAGCATAAGGTTGGGCTCTATGACAAAGGTCTGCTGTATGTACAGAGTACAGAGGTTGGCAGGAAACATCTAAACCAACCTTGGAATATCTAAATATGAGGCTATATCACACGTGTGTGTACATGTGCACAAACACACACACCCACTCACACACAAAAACATCACCTGACCATTACTGTGATATACATTATATTTAATTAAACTAAGCTTTTGAATTATCTCTGAAGTAAGTCTGCCCCATTACACTCTTATTTCTATGTCCAGGCTCTATGCCCAAATTTTATCTTCTATTAAATCATTTTAAAAATAATAGTACTAATGTAACAATGTTGTTGAAAGTATAAACAGTACCTACTTAGATTAAGTCCTAGCACATAGTAAGTAATCAGCTGCTATTACTTTTATAATCCTACTTCTTGTGACTAAAAAGCAATGTTTATTGACTTGAGAAACAATGAGAGCTTGTAGATAAGTAAAATATTTTGAAATATAAAATATTCTCCAAGGTAATTACTATGAACAACATTTGTACTTCTCTTCATTTAGAACACTACTCAGTGTGTTTTTGCTTGTGTCTGTCTGTATATGCATGTATTTAAAACATATATAAATTACGTCATACATTAAGAAATGTTGTTTTCATGTAGCAAGGTATTGTAAACATCATCTCAAATTAATAAATATTAATTTATAATATTTTACTTAATTGCTCAATAGCATTATGCTGAATAGGTATCTACAAATTTATTGTGAGTCTTCTATTGTAGGACACTTATGATGATTCCTTATTTTCACTTATACAAAAAAGGCTCTGATGAATACCTTTGTAATTTAACTCTTATGTAGTTAATTAGTGCCTTAGGATTCATTCTTAGAAATTGGAATTACTCTCCTAAATGAAACGTACATTTATAAATCTGTAGAATATTAAATTTAAGCTGTGAAATGAAATTTAACTGTAAAAACCATTCTACAATCTAAAGGTTATTGTAGATGTTTAACCAGATTTTTTTTAAATGCCGATAAGTAGCTAAAATGAATAAAGAATTTTTCTACATTTGCCATGTAGCCAACTATCACTCAATTCTACATATCCATTAACTTCTACAGGAAAAAAAACATATAGAAAAACTCATGGATGTTGCACAGGTTTGTCTCCTTTCCAGTTTAAAAGGAGCACATTTGTGTGAATTTGTGTGATTTTGTTTTATGTATTCTTTGTATAAATTTTAACTCCAGGATTTTTGGTGGTTGCAGTGGTGGGGGGAGGTAATTGGCAAAAAGACTTTCCTGAAGTGATGACAGAAACAAAGTTTATTCCTTTGTCAAAAATAGGGACATTTATTACCATTTGTAGTTCTTTTGTTCTCTGTAGGTTAGAAAAAAAAATTAAGCTCCGTAAATCTCAATGGCCTTTTGAAACTTTATATTGTACATCAAAGTTACAAAACTTTAAAAAGCATAAAAACATATTTTCCTCTTAAGAGTGTTGTATCTTTTAATTTGTATGATAACTACAATATTTGATTTGCACTCATGAATATTTATGTGCTCAGGAAGTGTCTGAAAAACAACAATATTTCAAAGCAACTAAATTTAAAGTAACACTTTTCTTCATCTGCATGTTTGGCATGAACAATGGGTCAGGCTTTCTCTCCTAAATGCTGTGCCAATCCCTGATATCAACACAGTGATCAGCTCTAGTGAAGCTGGAACTGGTGGAATCTCAAATATCTACCACTACTCTTTCTCTCAATTAAGCATTTATATTGTATTAGGAGCTACACTGAATGGATTCAAAGTTGTCTTTTTTCATTTTCACAACCACCCTGCGGTTTCAGTATTTTCTTTTCTTTTTTTTTTTTTTCAGAAGAAAAAAAGGGAGGATCAGAGAATTGAGCTAGATTTTGAAACCTAGTTATCTTGAACTAGAAATCCCTGAATTTCCATATCAGGTTGCTGCTTATTTTCTTCCTTGGCTTAGACCTAGACAAAATTTTTATATGTTAGATGAAACATTTCCCAGCTGGGCACAGTGTAACCACGTGCCTTGGCTGGCTGGCATAAAACTTTGCTCCCTTGCCCTGATTCCCTATCTTTTAAAAATTTTTCATACTTTTAAATTTTCCTTCCATACTTTTAAATTTTCCTTCCATACCGAAATAAATGCAATAATCTTTGCAGCAAACTGATATTAGGTTTGTACAGTATAAAGATTTTTTCCCACCCTAGATAATTTTTTGTAATTAAAAACTTCCTGTTCAGGTATCCTTCTACAGAGGTAATTTGTATGTGAAAAAGATTCTAAAAAGTGAGATTTCTAAACCAGAAATTAGACATCTTAAAATGTATTTTATATTAACATATTATTTTCTAGCAAAGTAGTAGCAACTCACATTCTCAGAGTGACTTATCAAGAGACCAATTCGATACATTATTGCCAAAAATAGATGGTTTTAACCTTTTTTTATTTTTAACTTCGAAAATGATGGGTAAAATAATATTTCTTAGTTTTTTAATTGTACTTTCCTGTCCACAATTAGAGTGTTTTTTTTTTTCATTTGGTTATTGACCAAATGTATTTCCTCCTCCTGAATAGCCTACTTGTAATCTTTTACATCATTTTCTCTTTGTTTTATTTTTGTTTTTTTCTCTATTAATTTATAGAAAGTTAAATACTAAGGACACATTAATTGTCCATTTATCATGTCTATCATTACTACATTTTTCTCAATATACTTTTTGTCTTTTTACCTTGGATATATTTGTCACACAGACATTTTAATTTGTATAGAGTAAAATCTGTTAGCTTTTTTTTATGGTTTCTAGATTTCTTGCTGTGCTTAAAAGGCTCTCTCCCATCAGTTGGCATTCAGATATTCTTCTACATTTTTCTAATATTCTCATTATTTGATATTTTACCCTTTGAATATATACACTAAATGTCTCATTCTGAAGAAAGCTACCTGTAATGATATAATTAAAGCCTGACTTCCTGTTCAAATTCCTTCTTCTATTTGGTCTTATACACAGTTCTCCTGAAAAGTATATTCTGAGATCACACTTTTCTGCTATAATGTAATCTCCAGTTCTTCTATAAGGATGACAAACAAGAGAGTAAGCCATTAATTCAATTTGTGCAAGTTCAAGTCATTTTTCTGGTAGCTATAATAAATTTTTTTTTAGAATAAATATGATGATAATAAGCATAGCTTCCTTCTATCTCATTGCCTTTGGGAGGACTTTTAAACATTGCCACCAAACAGACACAAGCTTCATGTGTTTATGTATTTGTCACATTACTCCTTAGCAATCCTCCTGTCTCCAAACAAAGAGAGAAAAATCTGAATGTTACTTTTCAGGTGTTTACATCCATCCCTATCCATACATTTCAGTTATGAGGATATGTGCAAATTTCAATTCCCTTTCCTCTCCCTCTCCAAATGGGTTATTTCCCATAGAACGCTGTGAATTTCCTCATACATGTTTTCTCACTAGTGTCTCTCTCCTAGTCAAGCACTCAGGTCTTCTTTATACTTCCCTTTATTTTTTGTCTCATGATCCTGAATACTTTGTTACTGACCATTGCTGATCTTACTTTACCTTTTTTCATATTTTTTAGGACAAGTCTTGTTAAATATCCTAAATTTTGCAAAATTGCTTTGGTAACCCAGAAGAACAGTGTTATTATATTCCTTCCTAGAAATATAACAAAAAGATTTATCTTGATCTTTGTTACTCTCTACCAACTACAGCTTCCTTTCTTCCTTCAAAGAAGTAGTGAAAAATGAGACAGTTGTCACCAGTCATCATATAAAAGTATATATAACTCTAAGGTGAAAGAACATAGATCAATCTAAAAATGATACGTATCTGATTGGCCTGCTAGAAATATATCTAAAATAGGTGCTATAAGCAAGAAATGCCAACATCCTAAGAAGATTTAACAAATAAACATTCTCAATTTAATGCAATTTTTGCATAACAAAATAATAGGATAATTTTTCCTCTCTTTGGCACCTCAAGTGGAGAAGTAGAGAAGAAAGCCAATAGAGCAAATTACAAAGAGGCTTGATCCTGAGTTCTATAAAAGATTAAGAGATTACTAAAAAGAAGGATGTCTGATATTTCATTTTGAGATATTTATTCTCAAGGCATAAACTCCAATAACTGTAAAAAAAAGCAACTTCTAGCACTTCTGGTGCACATTCTGTATGTCTAGCACAATTACGATATAAATGACATTTATATTATTGATAATTATAAATAATCATTTTCTATAATAACTCTATTAATTATAACAATAGTTTTTAAAGATAGGTGCCATTATCATGTCACTTATGGACAATGAACAGAAAGTTTCATATCCTGTGATGACAGCCCGTGATGACAGAAAGTAATGAGGAACTTCCACAAAACCCAGGTCACTATTTTGGCTTATTACTTTTTTCAATTAATTGCCCTTACCTAGGATTTTTGTTGTTCTTGTTGTTAAACTACTTTATAAGTATGTGCCTTACACAGATGTATGTTTACATTGATAGTTACATGCTGTAACAAAAATAATATGGTAATGAGTACATCTTTAGATTAACCATAGAAACAGTATATTGTCATGTGTATTTTAAATGTTCAGAATTGACTCTTGTATAAAAAAGCATATTCCTGACCCATGAGCTCCAATAAAAGATCTTAATATATGTGGTAAACCCAGCTGACAAATAAATTTAAAATCTATATTTAATATTTTATTTGAATTTTATATTCAATAGAATATAAATTTCTTAAGAAATTGGATTTTTCTAATTTAATCAGAATTGTATGGTATAGAAACATTGAGAGTTGCTTGATTATTTAGGATAGGTAGATGAGAAAAAGGACTACAGAAGCCAATGTAGTTCAGCGGAATTTTGAATCACTTTAAAAAGTTTTAGTTTGCTGTTTCAGAAATATTTCTATAACTAACATCTAAATTTGTCTTTATTTTAAAGAATCCATTTTTTACCATAAAGCCTCAGACAGTTAAACCAACCAGATTTAACCCTAGTAGATGTGAATTCCAACTTCTTGATTGCAATTTACAAAAACAAACTAAAATGAGAACAAAAACTAAACCTTGAAATTAAAAGTTCCTATAAAATTTTAAGCTTGTTTGAGAGTTTCAGATCAGAAATTATGTGTGATTTACCAATAAATTCCATCAGCATAGTGCAAAAAAAAAATACTATGTATATTAGCAAGAGAAAGGTTAGTAGTCTTGGTAGGACAAATTATTTAGACAGATAAATTTATTTCTTTTTTCTATTTTCTGTCTTTAGAGGTGGTAGAATTTTTACATTTTCATTGAAGCTGTGATGATTAATGTTTCACAATTTACATAGCTAATTTCATTTACCTTTGATGTTTCCATCACATTTTCAAACATTATAATTTTTTTCCTCTCTAATGCCATACTTGTGTCCCTGATAGCACTTAACATAGAGCTTTGCATATAGTAAGTGCTAAAAAATTTTGTTTGAATAGATTATCAGCAGGAAACATATCTTACATATAAATTACATTTTCTCAGAATCCGTATATAAAAAAGAAAACTTCTTGTCTGAAGGAGCTTAAAATCTATGGCTCTTCAACACTTGTTCTCCAAATTCAATATCATCTATACTGTTATCTTTGTGGAACTATCGAGTGTAAGTGTGAGTGTGTGAGTATGTGTGTGTGTGTGTGTGTGTGTGTGTTTTAATATATTAACTTCATATGACCTTAATGCTGGTGAATTACATTAAAGAAAATAAGAAAAGCAACCAAGCTTGAAGCAGATATTATAAATTCACACATCTAAGATTTCAAATGTTTAATTAGTTATCTCAGTGTGATCCCTCTAGGTGTAGTATTGTTTCATTCCTTGACAATATAAGCTTTCTTCTTTTTTCTTTTTAGCATTAAGATTTTTATTGAACTATTTGATTCCTTTTATTCAGGAAACAAAAAAAAAAGGGTCAAGATAAATTTTTGAATGTCTTCCCCAACATTTTAGCAGAAAAAGGACAAAATTCACATTTAAATTGTCTTTAAAGCAGAAAATCTGCAGGAGAAAGACCACTATGATGTTTCACTTTAATGCTAATCTATTTGGAGATGGTTGTGTGACATTCACTCTATCTGGACACTGCTAGGTTTATGGGCTATGTTTCAGTTTCTTCAACTGAATGTACAGTAGAGTCATAAACTCAATATGTCCACTCGGCTAGTGATGGAAATCTCACACATTTGCAAATGACTGCTAAAATTTAGCCTGAGATGCTGACTCTTATTAGCTTGGCAGCTTGGGTCTGTGAAAACACTGTCAATTTTTGGAATACTTTTGTTTGGGAACTTGGTGTTTGAATACCAGCTTCTCCCACTGGAGAAGAAATAGAACTGCTCAACTTCCAAGATGGTATGTTAGTGCCCTTTAAGAAGCTGAAGGAAGAAAGTGACATCAAACCCCTTTCTAAATGTAAAATGTTTTTATTTTACCCACACAAATCACAATAAACAACAATAAAAGCTAGGAAAGGAAAAGGTAGAAAACAAGACATAAACTAAGCATTCAGGTGTGGCTTCCCTTATAAATCAGATAAGAATTGAATTGGGCCTCACACACACACACACACACACACACACACACACACACAAATGTTGAAGTCTTAACACCAAGGATCTTATCTTAACACCAAATGTACCCTTATTTGCAAGCAGGGTCTTCACAGATTTAATCGAGTTAAGATGAGGTCATTTTGGTAGGCCTTAATCCAATATGATTGAAGAAGAGATAAATTAGAACACAGACACAGAACACTATATAATGACAGAGGCAGAGACTGAAGTGATATAAGTGAAGGAACACCAAGAACTGCTGGGAACAGCCAGCAGCTGGGAGAGGCAAGGAAGGATGCTCCCCTACAGGTTTTGGAGGGAGCATGCTCATGCTAACACCTTGATTTCAGGATTCTAGCCTTCAGAATTGTGAAAGAATAAATTTCTATTGATTGATTGATTGATTGATTGATTTACTATCTATTTATCTATGTATCTATTTATTTATTTATTTATATGAGTATGCTTTCTGATTCTTATTTTATTCTACCTATCAATATTATTTTAAAGAAATATTATTTTATAATATTTTCAGGTATATATACATATAATATATAATACAATGATTAGACATTTATATAATTTATGAAGTGATTAGTTTAGTTTGTTTTTTTTTTAAGCCATCATATTTTAAATGTCAGTATTTTAAATGTTTATTAATAGTGGCTTCTGTATTTTTTTTAAAAAAGTGTATTCCTGACCCATGAGCCCCAGTAAAAGATGTCAGGCCAAACATGACATTCAATATTATTGTTGGCTCATTCTTAACACTTAGATTTCACCTGTCTTCAATTGTGTTAAACTTTAAACTTTCTATAATTAAAAGTGGCCTTTAAAAATATCCTAAAAGATCTTTATTCTCTCAATATTTGATGGAGTACAGAGAATCCAGTGAAGGACTCTGAGGTCTTCATTAGAAAATCACAGTATTGATATAAAAGGAGCCTGGGTCCCTGAATTACTGTTTGAACAGCAGTCTGCCAAAAAGAATGAAATATATCTTTTGCATTATGTTTAGCTACTGAGATTTTGGGACTTTTCATTATAATGAATACTCTATGCTTACTAATACACTACTCTTATTATATACTGTTAATAAGTTGGAAATTAAAAAGATAATGAGTTTTTCAGATGAAGAAGGCATACACAACACCATGTACCAACAGACAGAGTCACAAAAAGTAGAATATCCAGAGAACAGTGACCATCAGTGAACACTGATAGGTTATCCTTCAGGAATGCAAAATGGACCTTTAGGAGAATTTCAGGAAATGGGATGGAAAGTTAGATGAACTTTAGAAGGCTTTAAATGTTAAAATGAAAATAAAAACAAGGAACAAAGTTTTTTTAAAAGAGAAAGAATGTCAGTGACATGAGCAGGTCTAGCTTCCTCTACTTTTCTTCCTTCCCTCCCTTTAATCTGTCTTTTTCTTCTTTCTTTCATGCAGGGAGATTACTCCTGACACTAAAGTTAATGGTTTTAAAGTGAGAAAGACTGGTGGCTGGGAAGTTGGTTGGAATACCACTGAAGCAGTTCAGAAAGTGTTATGATTAGAGTCTGTGTATAACAACAAATTTGGCTTTGTCCAAAGAGAAATCTGTCCTTTGTCCCCAGTTCCTGGAAGGTAACCTCTAAATCCTTGGATTTTCTGAGTCATATGAATATCCTTGTTTTTAATGGTAGCCCCCCTGGACCACACCTGATAGCTTACTCCAAAGAGATGAATCAAGATGGGGATAGCCACACCCTATAGTTTTAGGGTAGAGACTGGCTATATCAGAAAGCCAAACCATATAATTTAGGGTAAGGGTTTGGGATCTTGTAATACCAGTCAATCTAGACATTGAGTATAGTTTAATAACTAGGCATGTTTTTAAGTTCAACATGGGCAATCATTTATATAATAAAGCCTCGGGTAATTTTCCAGAGTTGGCAATGCTTTGTGTTTATTGTCATACATTGATGCTAGTAGGGTAACATATCCTGGGGAAAATATTTTCAGACTCTGCTCTATGTATCTCTCTATTTGGCTAATTTTTTGTATCTGCTTAGTGTAATAATTATAACCATGAGTATAATAGGTTTCAGTAAGTTCTATGAGCCTCTCTATTAAATTATTAAATCTGAGGGTAATTTTATAAAACTCTTGCACTTGAAGTTGGTGTCAGAAGTGAAGATAATCTTATATGGACTATTCTTTTTAATTTTGTAATTGGATCCTAACTATTTCTAATTGGAATTAGATGTCTTGGGTAAATGTGAAAGTATGGAAGATGACTAACTCCAGGAACCTTGGGTTAGATATAGAAAATAAATTTAGTATTTTGAGTCATCTGTGGTTGTAATGTTAGTGGAACACTTTCAGCCTACTCCTCTAAATAATCCTGGCTTCCTTTTACTATCCCTTATTGCTGCCCAGGGAAGTGGCATAGGTAACCTAACTACCTAGGGAGAGAAACAGGGCCTGTCTCTCAAACAATTATATCTTCTCTTTTTCTCTTTCAAGACAGAATCCCGAAGAAGGCAAACATACCACTTAAATTTTACTGGGCTGGCAGCAATGGAAGAGGGTGATTAACAGATCTAATTGAGATGTGATAAAATAATAAATTTCCTTATGAATTTGGAAAGATTATGACTTCACTTATAAACATAATGTAGTAGTCTGTCTACTTCTGAGATTTAGTATTAGAAAGTCCATTGTTGCTACACATTTAAGTTATCATTAATGATTAATAAAGTTATAAATTGATTTCTATCTTTTGAGTTTGTCCATTTCTCAATTCATCCAGAATTTAAGTAGGGTAAATGGAATTAAATATTACTCCTCCTTCAACCCATCCAAAATTTCAATAACTAGAAGTAAATACCCGAGGAACAATTTTCTTAATGAAAAAGAATATAGGATAGGTTAACAATATCTGCACAGTTAGATGGCAAGTTTCCACTCACCTCTGTACCAGATATTATTTTAACCTATTTACTATCATCCACTAAGACAGTTATAATAAAAATGTACAAGAACGATTAGTTTGTAAAAACGTTTTTGAAATTAAAATTAACATATTTTGAAAGCTATCAGGTTTCAGAAAAGAGGAATGGGAGTTTATAGCTTGAGAGATTGAGATGTGATAAAATAATAAATTTCCTTATGAATTTGGAAGGATTATGACTTCACTTATAAACATATTAATTTGAGGTTGTATATATGACATGTATATGGACTGTAACCTAGACATCTAGAGAATATAGTTGTTGTCCAAGACTAAGAAACCTGTATTTTTTCCCTTAATTTTTAGAAACTTATATGTTCACATTCCTTTTGCATTTAAGCAGAAAGTGATTTTGATATCACTCCTAAATTAGAAGAAACATATAGAGGTTGCTTATATTTAGATACTAGGTATACTTTTAAGTAATTTCTTTCTATCCACAGTATGGTACATTAGCTCTATTAAAACCTTGTATCATTGCAACAATGTCAGCAAAGTAATGGAATAGGAGTTTCCAGCACTTGCCCCCACACTCAAAGACACCTTTACAAGAGCTAAGGATTCCAGGTGAGAGATTACAGCAATTGAGTGGAGCATAAAAATAAGAAAAGGTGCTTCAAAGAGGGAATAAAGGACAGTCTCACATTACCTATGTCATGCCTTGCCAAGTTCATGCAGACTTATGCTGAGGAAGACATCCTTTTGTGAGGAAAGGAAAGTAAGCACCAGATTTTGCTCTCGACCCCAGCATAAGGCCCTCCCCAGTAAATCCCTATACCAGACCTATCCCTGTGGACTCAGAACCCAGATCAGGTCCATGGACCAAGACATCAGGCCCATCTCAGTGCCAAGCCAGCCCCAGCAGACTCAGGCTCAATAACTTCCTCAGCACCAGATGGCCTCTGTGGACCTAGTCACTGGGATTGGTCTTTTAGACCTAGTCATAGCATTCACCCCTGTGGTCGCTGTGCCAGATTAGTACACATGGATCCAGTATCCAGGCCCAACCATATGGACACCTGTCCCAAGCCTGCCACAGCAAACTGAGGTTAAAAGTCTCTCTTTAGATCCAAGCATCAGATCTGCCACAGTGGATCTGTTCTACAGACCTACTACCATGGACCCAGGCACCAGATCATCCTGCCCATGGATCCAACGAGATGGCTCACTTAGAATCCCTGGTTGGGTTGAGTGGTGAAGAGCTTTTCCTGCCAAAGAAAGTCAATGAAGACTTAAAAGAGGTGCCTACTTCTTCAAATGTGCAGACACCAATACAAAGTTACATGAATTAAGAATAGTCATGAAAACATGATACCACCAAAGGAACAATGAATTGCCAGACAAAAATTTAAAATTAGTCATTTTAAAGAAGCTCAGTGAATTACAAGAGAACACAAGTAGGAAACTAAACAAAAATTTTTCCAACTGCAATGGTATGAAACTAGAAATCAATAATGGGAAGAAAATTAGAAATTCATAAATATGTGAAAAATTAAACAACACGATCCTGAACATCTAAAGTACCAAAGAAGAAATCAAAAGGGAAATAAAAAATATCTTGAGACAAATAAAAATCAAAATACAATATACCAAAACTTATAGGATACAGCTAAAGCGATTCTAAGAGAGAAACAATAAACATCTATATTAAGAATAAAATAAGAAAAAATTTAACTAAGGAAGTGAAATACCTGTACATTGAAAACTATAAGAAACTGATAAAAGAAATTGATGAAGACATAAATAAATTAAAAGATATTCCAGATTCATAAACTGAAAAAATAATATTGTTAAAATGTCCATGTTATCCAAAGACATCTACAGATTCAATGCAGTCCCTATTAAAATCCAATGCCATTTTTCACAGAAATAGAAAAAAAAACTGTCCTAAAACTCATATGGAACCACAAAAGACTCTGAATAGCCAAAGCAATCTTGAGCAAAAATGCAAATCTGGAGGCATCACATTACCTAATTTCAAAATAAACTACAAAACTACAATAACCAAAACATCATGGTATTGACATAAAACCAGATATATGTACCAGTGAAATGAAATATAGAACCCTTATACACTGTTGGTGGGAATGTAAACTGGCACAGCCACTATGAAAGAGTACAGAAGTTCTGAAAAAAAATTGAAAATAGAATTACTATATATCTAGCAATTCCACTTCTGGTTATTTATTCAAAGGAAATTAAATAAGCATCTTAAAGAGAATCTGCATTTCTATATTTATTGAAGCATCATTCTCAATAGCTAAGAACTAATTGTCCATCAGCAGATGAGTGAAAAAAGATGTGGTAAATATGTGTAAATATATGTACAATGTAATTTTATCAGCCTTAAAATATAAGGAAATCCTGTCATTTGTAAGAACTTCGATGAACCTGGAGGATATTATGTTAAGAGAAGTAAGACAGGCACACAAAGACAAATACTGTATGATCTCATTGATATGTGAAATCTGCAAAAGTTGAATTCATAGCAACATAATATTTATGATGGTTATCCCTGAATAGCATGGTAAGGAAGTTGAGGAATATTAGTCAATGGATAAAAATTGCAGTTACGTAGGAAGAATAAGTTTAGATATCTAATGCACAGTGGGATGACTATGTTAATATTGTATTAATACTAAAAATATTCTAAGAAAGTAGATTTCGGGTACTTTCATTACAAAATTGATCGTAACTATGTAAGAAAATGATAGGTTAATAAATTTGACTATAGTAATCATTTCATTGTGTATAAGTGTATCAAATCATCATGTTAAACTTATAAAATATATATAATGTTTATAAAAAATATACACAAACTTAGATGTATATGTCTTTTTAATTAGTGTATCTGTATAATTTTAGTGTCAGTTCAGAGAAAGTGGAACAGTATGGCCAAAAACTATTTTTTGTTGATATCCAAGTTTCCTTGAGTAAGATTCAGCAAGGCACCAGTCAAAGAATCATGCTGAGAAATAATAAATATAAAACACAAATGATTTGAAAGATAGTAATAAAGGACTCTTAAATATGATAAAATCAATTTTTCTATTAAAAAAAAAAGTAGACAGTATTACTCACTTGGGGCAACATGCAACCCAAGACTTTTTTTCACTTCTCGATCCTTAATAGACTAAAAGTATTAGAAAACTCAGGGAAAAACTAATCAAGTGTTTGTTGGAAAACTAACTCAGGGAACACATACTATTCACTAAGGCCTCTAGTAAACCATTAGTCACTTCAAATTACTTCAAAGTGTCATCTTTTTAATCTAGACATAAAACCAGTGTGTGCTTCTAATTTTAATATGCTGATTATTGTGACTAAGCCCTGTGCACAGCAAAGGAAGAGTAAAAAAAAACATCAAGTTTTATAGAATCTATAATTTTATGTTAGAAGATCTCAGGCAGGGGAACAAATGAGACAATGCTTAAGGGGATTGAAATATATAAAAAATGAATGCAATTTATGTGTCCTTATTCAGTATCAAGACCCTCCAATTTTAAAATTCATATCATTAGCAAAAATAACTCCTCTTCTACTGGGGTAGGGTTTTTCTGGAGGAAATTGCTGAGCAGGCAGTTTGGACAGGAAGTATGTCCCAAAAAGCTTTGAAATAACAGCTAACATGTAAATATAGTCCATAACTATGTCTCTTTCTCTGTCCTAGGTATGCTAAAGATATACAAATTTAACACTAAAGAAGCCCTTATGATTATCCCATTTGATAGAACTGAGTCAAAAAATGTTTTAATAACTTGCCCAAAGTCATGTAACTAGTGTATTATTCAAGGTTCTCCAGAAAAACAGAACCAATAGGATGTGCATGTATGTGCATGTGCAAACGTGTTTGGTTCACACTAATGTGGGAACTGGCAAGTCCAAAACCTGCAAGGCAAGATGAGACACTGGAGAAAAAGGGAAGAGTTGATGTTGTAGCATGAGTCCAAACACAATCTAAAGGCTGAATTCACTCTTCCTTGGAGGAACTCAGTCTTCTTCTCTTAAGACCTTCAACTATTAGATGAAGCCCATTATACTATGGAGGGTAATTTACTTTAGTCATAGTTTACCAATTTAAATATTAATTTCATCTACATAATACCTTTTTTAGGTACTGTGCCTTGCCAATTGACACATAAAATTAACCATTACATCTAAGTAGGAGTCAGAATATAAACCCAATCAGTGCTCACTGAAACTTTAAAAAGTTTCATTTGAGAAGACTAGTGAAAATGTACAAGAAAGGATATTTAGCTCAAATAAAAATTTGTGAAGTGTTCCTGAGGTGAATTTTACTTCCTTTTCTCAATCCATTCTTCTAGAAATCTTTTATTTTTTATCTTCTCTTTCTGAGTTAGTGATACCAAAGTGTCAATTTACAGTAGATGAAAGCCAACCATTTCAAAATGATTTTGTTTTCATTATATGAAACATAACATAACATAACATAACATAACATAATAGAATAAGAAGGAACACCCAGATTTGGATTGTCTTGATTTCTACCTTAGGTTCTCCAAATACTAATGGCATGCCTGTATAACCCTAGGCAAGATAGCAATTCTTAGTCTCAAATTTTTTAAATATGTAAAATAGTGTAATAATAACTACCCCATGCAAAAGTTTTTAAATTTAAGCGAAAAAAGTTAGATAAAGGCCAATTCAGTATATGTCATTCAAATAAGTACCCAATAAATGCTACTTGTCTTTCCCTGAAGCATATACAATTTCCAAAATTATTTCCAAACTCAAAAGAAACAATTTCTATTGATGGGATTTTTAATGACAGCAACTGGAGGAGATACTTTGGAGAAAGAGAGATCTGTTTTTTTCAGTCATTTTCCCCCAGTTATTCATGTATTTATTTATCCATTTTTTTACCATTATCTACCTTAAAATTATTTATATGAATAATTTTTTAATTATTATAAATGATTTTATATATGAACATTGTGCTGGAAAGGCATATATAGTATATATTATTTTATTTGTCAAGTCAACAAATATAAATTGATTATATACTATGTGTCAGGCACAGTGTATATCCCTGTTCAATAGCTTTTAGAATTAGTTTTTATTCTAATTTTACGAAAAAAATAAATATTTTATCGATATCAGAGAAGTGGAAAATAGTAAAGTTGGTTAGAACCCATGACTATCTGTGCTCAATGGCTTCACTTTTCCCACTATGTAACTAACTTCTAGTAGCACTAAAATAATCTACATAAATCCAGCCCTAGAGAAATGACACCAGAGCCGAGGGGGTCAGAAATGTTGCTGGTCCAGTCAGTTCTCACTCAAACTATTTATTATTTCCTCTCATTGATGAGCTACCTTCATTGTTAGCGGTAACATAATGATACCGTTTATTTGCCAGCACACCAATATTAGATATATTCTAAACACAAATTGAGCTCATTTTAAACAGCAGCACTGCTGTGATAAGAGTAAAAATAATTGTTATTACATGATGCACTAGCCATGAAGATTAATGAAATAAATGTCTCAACTGCCCAGCTTATTAATATTGAAGAACTCATATGTGAACAGATGGACCAGATTTGGCAGGTTTTATTCGACAATCTTTAAAAAAATATATCCTGACAGGATTTGTGCAACCCTGCCATATTCCATTTCAGCCAGACTTGTTTTAGCTAATCAAGCTTTCCAAAAACTTAAAAGTGTTACTCAGAACTTGAAGCAAACAGAATATTTTTATAGTACAAATGCTATGCAAGCCATTGGTCACGTGGTCTGTGTACATACTTCAGACTGGCACACCATGCTTCAAACACAGGCAAGAGGATGGTTCAATACTAATTGCTCTCAGTTTTGTGGTTTAAGCCAAATCATAATCATAATTCCAATGGAATAACATTTCCATTGTATTATGTACCATATATATGATCCTAGTCATTGGTACTTAAAATTTACTACTCTTGGTAACTATTCTGGGTCTACTCAAAGGTAGGTATAACAAATGATGCAGGCACCAAAGAAGCCTTGGATACGTTATAGGGGCTCTTAAACTGTCCTGTCTCACACTCTAAGAATAATTATTTTTTATTGAGTGTAAGAGCAATATGCCATGTGTTTGGCAAAGCAATTTAAATATATTATCCCATTTAATCCTTAGAACAATACTGAAATGTTGGTATTTCTATCCCTATGTTACACATTAGGATACCAAAGCTTAAGAAGACTAAGTAATTCACCATTACTAAATAATGCTTGGTAGAGCCAGGATTTGGGCTTATTTTATCCAACTCAAAGTCCAAACCCTTATCCACTAAGCCATATTGTCTTTATAAGGACTAGGGAAAATTAAAGGTAGAAATAGATAAAAACTAATGCTTATAATGTCTGATGTATCCATGGTAGATGCTTTATAAATACCCTGTTATAATGCACAACCATATAAGTAGGCAGTATTATCTTTATTATACAATCATGAAAATTAAGTTTCAGATAAACTAAGTAATATATCTTAGAGAATGCAGTTAATAGAAAATGAGAACAGGATCCAAATCATGTAAGTTATCTTCTTAACACTGGAGTCTCTTTATGGACCAACTAGTTATCCAAAACTAAGCCAAAAACTGAAGATAGGTACTTCTGACATCACCCTCTGCTCTACAACTCACAACCAAATAAAACCAAATGCTGCCAATTTTACCTTCTGAATAAGTACAGGCCATTTTCTCTTCTCCAAATCTTCATCCATTATTCTATTTTAAGATCTCCTTATCTTTGACCATACAAGTTCTATTTGTCAACAGTATGGCTGATATTTGTTGCACTTATTTTTCATAAATACTGTCAAACCATTACAGACTCACATTTTTCAAAACAAACACACAAGCAAACAAATAACCTCATTCTTTGAGGTTATGATATCTTTTGAAACCATACTCACCCTTTCTAGGTTGCCAACATCTTCTGACCTTATGGTTGCTTTTATTATATATTATTTGGACACATGACCTCAGTATCTTTCTATCACAATAACTGAATGATCTTGGGTAACTTCTACCTTCATAACAAGATTTATCTATTGCTCTAGCCTCTCAGTTGATCTACTAAATATTTAAACTTAAATATCATGGTCCAAAATTTTAAAATCTTACCCTCTAGTAAATGATATAGTTTTATGCAACCATATCCTAAAAAATAAAAAAATATATCTCAGAAAAAAATTTCATATTAACTGCTATTGCTGTTTTGAAAAGAAAAAACTTCTGGATGAGAAATCATTTGGGCATCATGGAGCTTATAATGTTTGTTCTGGGCTTTCCTTAAAGTGTGGTCAGGATGTGAATATACAGCATATGAAAAGTTAGAATGACTCTCCTATTAAGTTCCCTTTTAAAAGCACTAACAATTTTGTTTTCTTAAATCAAAATATAAAATGAACAGCAAATTTGTTTGTTGCAGAACACATGATCAGAGATTATATTAATCAATTAATGTATCAGTTAATTATGAATTACTACTGATACATAACTGATATCAATATAATTGTTATTATGTATTAATAGCAATTATGTATTAATAGTAGTTAACTTATAATATAATTTTTGATATATCTACCTTTTCTTTTAGTCATTCTACTATATGAGGATAAGTATTCTTTATCACTGGAGGGAGAAGATCATAGAAGATAATCCATAAATATTTCTTGGATGAATGAATAAGTGATTAGGTAAACAAAGCTGGCCACTTTTTCTTCCTTTGACTATTGGGAAGTTGATTTAACATTAAAAATATATGGGGAACTTGGAAAGGAAGATAGTATTTAAATCACTGGGTTTTAAAAGCGATTAAAAGATATCTCAATTAATAAAACTATTTCAGAGCTTCAAATATTTTTTTAAGGATAGTATTTTTTGTTTCCATAACAATGATATGAGTTCATGGAGATTGACCTTATTCCTTGAACATAAAAAAGAAAAAGAAAACAAATGAAATAAAATAAAGTTTATCATCAAGAAGTTAAGAAGAACTCCACAGAGAACTACAGTTACATAAAATAGGTGACAAAAATTACTTATGTATCTCTCCTAAATGAATTCCCCCTTTCACACAATGTCATCTAGGGTATCAATTGGCAGCAAAATATGGGGTGCTATAAATTACTCAGTGGTCATTTCCATTGACTAACTTCAGATCTATGAGCAGAAATGTTCTATTTGCTTTGGATATATGAAAAAAAAATTTGCCATACATTTGGCTGAGATTCACTTAGAAAATCTACAACAATACTAAGCATGTCAGACTTGTTTAGAACCCTTATTAAGGATGAGTTTGGTGCCTAAATATCAAAAAGCATTCAACACATGGGTCCTTTGCCTGGGTTACTAGGCCTATACCCTGTAAAAGACAGTAGAGGGACCCACTAAAACTGGTAATTAGATATGGGCATCTGAGCAGGTAATTATCTGCAGGGGATTATTCTAAGCATAATTCATCTGTGTGCACAGGAGTCCAGGTTACCCCTCCACTCCTATAATTAGGCAAAAAATTTAAAAGATCACATTTACTTTAACTTTATACAAATCAGTTATATATATATATATTTAACCAATCAATTTTTTTATATTAAGTTGGATATTTTATTTTTTACTATAAAAAATTCTGAAAATCTTTTTATGTAAAAGGTTTAACAAAATTCTGATTATTTATTTAAAATCCTTAGAGTCTCACAGAGTATGTTGTAAACAAAATTTCCACAGGACTTTTCTGAGGAATTGAAGAGAATTTTATTCTAATATGATTTGCAAATCAGAGAACACTGCCTTTGGCATGAACCTAAGACATGTCCTGAGGTGGAAAAAATAAAGCAAGGGATTTAAAAGTGAGAGTTGCAGGGAGCAATGATCAAAGAAATGGGTTGCTAGGGAAATGAGTTTATAAATTTATACCATTCATTTTCTGATTATTTGGGACATCTTGATGTTCAAGTGTCAAGCTGACTCATGGGTCAGAAAGTGGGGTTGTGAGATATAGAAAATGGGTAGTTTTGTTCGACTCAGCCTCAGCAAATAAGGTCACAGGATATGGCCAACAGCTAGAGTCATAAGACATGAATAGCAGAGGAGTTACAAGGTATGGGCTAATGCTTCAGTTTCCCTTGGAATCTGCAAGATAAACTAGTAAAACAAATTCTGTGGTAAAACGAAAAATGCAGAGAATACAACTCGTCAGGGAGAGCCAAAGTTCAAACTGCAAAATGTCCTAGTCACTGGAGCAAGGTCAGAAATCAAATCACAGAAGGGTCCAGATATTTGGTCACAAAATAATGATATCAGAATCCTCATTGTATATGTAAGTCTACTGATGTATGTTGCCAAATTGCTTTTAATTCAACTGTGGAATGAATGAATGTTCTTTAAACTACATAAATACCTTCATTCGGCACTACCTTTCTAAAAAATGAAGTTTTTGCCTGATTGAAAAAATAGGTTTTCGTTCTATTTTAATGTACAATTTAAACTGCTTAGATTTATATTGTGTCATAATTATTAACAATTTATATATAATCTTTTATAAATGCTTAACCTTGCCCATTTTTAATCAACTTAGTTGTTTTTCTCATTGTTGCACATGTCTGTTATTGATTTTTTAGATCTTATCTATTAAAAATACAACTATATGATTAGTTTGTTACAAACACAATGAATCGTAGCTTATCATTTTAAGATATACTTTAAAATATTGAATTTCAACTAGATAAATATAAAGAATGATGCAAACAGTGAATATTTGTCATTATTTGGTTAACTAGTACCCTGTGGATAGCTTATCCATAAGATTGAAATACCATATATTTTTTTTTGTGTTGAGCATAGGAATCACTTATAGTAGTCATAAGCAGGGATCAAAATAGTTAAATGATTACTAGTTTCCATTAGAGAAGCTTCCAAAATCTTATTTTAAAAGTGGCCAAATAACTAAAGAAGAAAGTATTTAGGTCTCAATGACTAATTTGAAATCAACTTTTACAAGATGGTTAAAAAACAACACAAAAAAAATGGAGTAGATATTAGATATTAAATGGTACATTTGCTCTGTAAGAGGAAATATAAATGAATCACTTCTAGGACTAGATTGTAAATTTTTCTCAAACAAAACTCTCTATCTTAAATGACTTCGTTTTTATTAACATTATGCTTTCTTTAAAATTCCCTACATGCTTATCTAAGACAAAATCTTTAATTAAAAAAATTATACTTATGAACCTGTATAAAAACAAAAAATAAGAAATATAAAAATAAATAATTAGAGAAATAATTAAATACATAACATACATATATGAATATATATTTTCATATATAAGCTTAGAATTATACTATTGCAATATTTTATTCTTTGCTCCTACCCCTACTTTCTGACTAATAAGTTGGAGACATTAGTGGCTAGCCTTATATGTCCTTTTTACTCTATTCTCCCTACTAGCTATCAAATCCTGTTGTCTCTATTTCCTTAAACATTCCCCAAACTTTATTTAGTTCTTCTCAAGTTTCTTGTTGACAGAGTTGTCCAGCCACTTTTTCTGCCTGGATTACTACTACAACTTCCAAACTTGATTTTCTTCTGGTTTGAGCATTCTCAAGTAGATAGAGTACCTACATTTCAATAAGCATTATCTTCTCAAACAATTCTATCAGGCTAACCTTTTTTGTAAAATCTCATTGTAGTCTTCCCCTGACCTTAGAATAAAATCCAAACATTGTGAAGTGATTATAAAACCTTGGCGATCTTGCCCAGCTTTCTCCAGCATAATTTTGCATGATGTATTTTCTTATACTTTATATCCCAAACATAAGAGGATTTTTCATTTCTTCAAATGGCCATTGTTTCTCTTATCTGGGGTCTTCTAAAACTTAAAAAATTAAATTTAATTAATTAAATAAATTAATTAAAATTCTGAGAAAATAATTTGAACATAAATCATGTACTTGGGAGGTGATGAGTCAGTTCCAGTTATGAGCACCTGACCAGGGCCTCTGGACAACTGTGTAGTACAAACTCTAACTATCCTCACCTGAGTGGAAAGGAGCTAAGGATTTTATCCACCACTTCTCCTCCTCATTTTTGTGAGCTGCTCACAGGGCTCCCTGGAAAATCTGGTTTCTCCTGAGTGTGGCCCAAATCAGAGCCATTAAACAGTGCCTGCAGACCATGATACTTTTACAGGCTTCCAAAGTAAATTTTAAGTTCTTTTTAACTCATAATAAAAAATGAATATAACACAGTATAGATTACACTTGTTTTTCTAACAACACAGTCATAAAATATACTGTTTAATATTCTTCTATAGAGAAAGGGGCCTATGAAGACCATTAGCCTAGGGTTTATAGAAGTCACAATGTGGCCCTAGACTAAATATGCTTCTGCAGCCAAAAGGCCTTCAGACAAAAAATCACTGATGCAAATAGGACATTACAGCATCTGCTGCAGAGTATGCGCAAGTGTTAAAATATTTTTTCTTTGTGAGACACTGTGTCATTTGCTGCACGCCCTGCCCCTGCAACAGTTTCCTGCAGTAAACAAGTACACTCTCACAAATGTTTCTGATAAATTATATTTCTGCATCTCAGAAACATTCTCTGATCCCTATGTCTAGATTAGATGCAGTTTTGATGTACTTTGAGATCTCCTTATATTTCCTCTACCACCAAGCTTTTAACATGGGTATTTCTTTTTTACTTGCCTTCTTCCCTTGTACAAGATGATATATCTTGTGAGGGTAGGATCCACTTTTGCACATTGCACCATGCAAGCACAGTGACTAGTATATTGCAGGTAGTCAATGACTGTCAGATAACTTAACCTGACTAGTGGGAATGAACTTATTCTTAAATTGTTGAGTTTGACATCAGGCTTGTTTAAGGAGAGTATGCTGGATTGTGCTATATCAAGTTGGCTGAGGCTGGGCATTGTTCCAGAATCATTTTCTCTTGACACTTCTGAATTAGAGTTAGCCAAAAGAGGAAAGTGCATGATAGTTGGCAAAAGGGAAGCAGAAATCATTATTCTTGAAATGTCACAATCAGCGAAAGTAACAGACAGATAGAAGTGCCCAGTTATTCCTCATTTTCCTCTGTTTCATATTCAGCTTATCTTTCTGACTCCTGGCCATGTTACCAACAGTGGATTCAAGTCTTCCATTGAGGGTTTGGCTGTAAATCTGCAACAATGATGGCTACACATAAGGAATAGCTTCTCTAGAGATGTCAGTTTCAATAGAATTTTGTGGGAGATCTCTCTTCACAGTACCTCTCTGGTATTCAAAGCTACTTGACTTCTTTAAAAAAATTTTCTGCAAGCATCAACTTACATCAGCCATACTGGTTATTAGCTATTTCTCTGAATCTCCTGCTCCCAATTTCCAGATCCCCAGTGCCCCAGTTTTTCCATATTTTTTATGTCTAATTCATTTAATAAATGCATTGTTCCTATAAAATATATAATAGATTTGTTTTTACCACCAGAACTCTGATAGAAACAGTACAGAATTTAATTGCATGGATGTACCATAAGATGTTAAATTACATACATATTATTGTATATTTAGTTGGTTCTCACCTTTTTTACTCAATATTGTGATAGACTCTTACATATAAATATTTAACAACTATGTATATTTTGTAGTGTTGATCTTAAGGGTGGTAAGATCTTTACTTATAATGTGTCTTATTCTTTTGGTAAACATTCTTGAAAAGGAATTGGAAGAATTGTTTGTTATATTTTAACAAATGCCTATGTAATCGAATGTCATTGTGAACATTTTTGATTAGCTTTGGCCATAGCGAGAGAACCAAATAATAAATGCCAGGTATTCTCACAATCCAAAGTGAGATACTAGAGCACTGTTGTTGGACCTACTAAGAATGTAATAAAAACCAGTTTTATCGTGGACATGGATAATAGGCTAGTGGTTACCAGAGGGTAAGGGGGTGGGAGAGTGGGTAGGTAAATGGGGGGGGGGAGAAAAAATATATAAATCATTTCTTCAATTAAAAATAATAAATTAATTTTTAAAAAGATTTTATTACACTTAATTTTGTACTAGAAATATAAAAAAGTTGAGATTTAAGAGGCCTGATCTAAACAGGTTTTTTTAAGATAATTTTTTTCTCTCAGTCTCCTTGGTGCCATGAAGAATGTGAGGGCTTTCAAGGTATTATTTAGGGAGTCTTTCATTCACCTCTAGTCTAAAGAAAGAAACTTTCAGAGGGCTACATACAAAAAAAAATTGTATTTATTACCTGCAGTCTTTTAGAAGAAAAGGCGAAAAAAGCTAAATTAATAATAATTAGCCCACATCCAAAAGACTAGGATAACAACCTGGGGCAGACTTTATTACTAGTAGCAGAGGAAGAAAATATGGCTACATTAGAAAGATGATGTACATGGAAGACATAAGACTCATGAACCAGATGTGAGTGGAATCATCTTTAAAGAAACACTATGCAAGAGAGTCATTTAGAGGTATGATAGGGTGCCAACAGAAAGGGTTGTGTTAGATAGTATGCAAGGAACTGAGGCTGAAATAAAAAGTGAGCCAGAGAAAATCTAGTTTTGCAGAAATTTCAGTTGGACATTCCCAATGAGAAATCTCTGAGAAACACACACAAAAATTTATTAGAGAAAAAGTCACCTTTCAAATCCACTATTTGCAGTATGTACCAATGTCATATCATATATATACTAGTAAAATAAGAGCCTGTTTAGACTCTTGTATAATCCCTATCCTATTCACAGCTATAAAACCAGAGGATTGGAAGCCATGGCTAGAGAATGAGACAGAGGTATGCAGAAAAGGCAATATCAACTAAAAAGAGGCGGGGGAAAAAGTTGATTAGGCCCTTCCTCCACCATAGTAGTCTCCCTAGACTCAAGCTGTACCAAGCTGGGGGATGTGAGAAGATACAACTTCAAAAGATGTCCAGAGGTTTTTTGTTTGTTTGTTTGTTTTTTTACCAAACTCTGTGAGCTATTATAACAGCACAACATAATTGTTCATTTGGCTAAAGCGCTCAAAATAAATTTAAATGGATAAGAATGTCCAAAAATTTGTAGCTGACTTAAATTTTACCCAAGATGCAAAGAAAAATAAATCCACAGATTTAGATTTAAAAAAAAAATACTTCCTATTTGAGCCCTTTAGAAGCCTCTACTTTCAACATAATGGTTACAGTTGATTTTAGTTAAAAAGAAAAAAAAAAAACTATAAAGCCTGATGAACAGCTCTACATATACAAAAAAAATCACATTGTTCTTTAAGCTATTAAAAAAATAATAGAATTCACCAAAAGAAGAAACAAAAAGCACAGTACTATATGTGTCATATGAAAAAATTATACTTTAAAATAATTACTTTATTTTGCTTGTAAATATACAGTAATACCCCTTTAAATATATGAATATTTTTCCTAAAAGCTATCTATAATAATTTGGCCATGTAATTTCTCAGCTAAGAAATTAATCTTTACTCTCACCTACACGTTAAATGAATAACAGACTATGAGCTTTGTTGTGACAGCATAATATAAATATTCAGTGATATTGTATAGTTCAGATTAAAAATAAATGTAATCAATATTATTGTTGTACACTAACAAAGAGAAATTTTGCTTCTGTTTTAGAAAAAAAAAATATTTAACGACCATCAACATAACGTGCCAAAAGCCATGCATTTCAAAATGAAATACTTATCTGTTCTTTGACAAAGAAAATGGCTATTACCTATGAGGAAATCTACTGTACATGGAGGGCATCATAAATTTTTACAAAAACCCTATTTATAAATAGAAAATATTGTTGGACACATAAAGAAGTACAAAGAGTATTGGTCATAGAAGCTATTGGACTTAAATGCTTATTTACTTACATACCAGCTGTTGGTCTTGAGGAACAAGTCATTTAATCTTTTTCTATATAGCACCTTATCAAAAAAAATCAAAAACAAAAAGTGGTTAAAATATACTTAGAAATTGCTTTAGAATTAAAAAAAATTATTTGACATCTTATTCCTCTTTACTCCCATTGAAGTACTGTTATTTTCTCTATTTTACTGATTTTAAAAATAGGTTTTATAAAGGTTTAGTAATTTTTCTAAAGCCACATAAAGAGTTAGAGTTACAGTCAGGTATTCTAAATTTCTGATGATTTATCTTTGCATAACAACATCACCTCCCTACCTCTATCATAGAATTCAACAGTTTACAAGAACAACTGTTTTATTATCTCTAGTTAAGTGTACTGACTGTATTGACTGTCATCAGCTCTTCCACGTGGAGACAGTGCTTCAATCATCTGGAGCATATTTGGGCTGGAATATTCAAGATGGCTCTCCTATATGGCAGAGCTGATGCTGTCTATTGAGTGGACATTCAGCTTGGGTTGTAAAGTAGAATGTCTGTATTTTATTCCTGAACATGGCTTAGGCTTCTGGTAATGCAGTTGATTTCTAAGAGCAAAATTTGCAAAAGCAAGAGTTCCCAAAGACCAAGAAGAAAACTACGAGGCCTTTTATGATCTAGCCTTGGAAGTCAAGCAATGTCACTTTCACTACATTTTATGGTTACAGAAGACCATCCTAGATGTAGTGTGGAGGGGAAAACAAGGGCACAAATCTTTGGAACTTGAGGTAACATAAGTATAAGGCAACCTGCTAGACTACCTTCCACTTTGACTATAAAGCCGCTACATCAGATTATTTTGAGGTTGTAGTGTCTGCTCCAATTATTTCAAACTGTAGTTAGTAAATATAAAATGGAAAAAACAATGTCTCACTAGAGTAGAATTATTTGTGTTCATCTACTACTATAATCCTAGAGCACTCTGGCATATAACATGTTCATAGGAATCTAAAGTAAATTATCCGTTTGTATGCCTTTCTATTCCCTTAATTGAACATTTCTTATATCTAAAAGAGAGGGTAAAAACATAAATTTCAAAATTACTTTTACCTATGTTAAAATCCTTTCTCCACCAATTACTAGCTGTTTAACTTTGACATAGTAATGAATAACATTACAGAACTTCAATATACTTGTTAGTAAAATACAGTAATACTAAATGGTTATAAATTATCTACTTCTCTGTTGGTTATGAGGATTAAGTAATAGTGCTTTGAGAATTCTTACAGTGATGGCTAATAGGTAGTAAGTTGTTAAATATGTGATAGTTACTTCTATTATATCCAGAAAACAATTAAATATAACAAATATAATTTTTACACTATAAACTTAGAGAGCTGAAAAAGAAGCTATTTTCTTTGCATGTAATGAAATTTGATTTCTATTTTAAGGCTCTATTCTACAAGGGGTGGTTTTATCTCAGTCAATGCAAGAAAATTTTAATAAATTTATGCCCTTCCCATCTTTCCCTAAGGCAAAGTACAAGAATGTGGGGTGAACAAGGGAATCTCAGATAACCTTGAGAATATTGGAGAGCAGAGAATTCTATGCTATATATTTCCAACTAGATTTAACAAAATAGAAGATGCCCAATATTTTGGGCCCCCTAGTCATATTGCATCTGGACCAAAGATTCTTAAGTTTTATCACTTACCTCATGATGTCAGATTTATTTGGAAACACCAAGTATTTCCCATGTGCTAGAGAGGGGTAAGCAAGTAGCTGAGAGAATAAACTGGACTAGGAGTGGCCTTGTGATTAGGTTGAGGGGTTGTAACAATTCTGAGACCCAAAGGAGGGTATTTTAGCATATGACAGCATAATTATGACACTGGAGGCTAGAAGCCCTCTTCTACCCATCCTTCAGTGACTCCTTGAGCTCCCCAGAACCAAAACTACAGTCATAAAAAATAAAATGGTAAGGTAAGATTCTAAATTGATGAAGATTACAATTTTTCTCATTGGAATAAGACTTCAAAAAAACAATTTTAATTATGAAGAGAATAACATTTTCTTCTGCCTTAATTTCTTGCTTAGACTTTATCAGTTGTATATGGAACCAAAAGTAATAAAATTACAAACATTTTCTCACATTCTTTAACAGAGAAAGTCATAGTTCTGATATCAGATATGAAAACTCTATCACAGCCTACTGTAAAATCAGTTTAAAGAGTCACTCTTATTGTTAGATAAATTAGCTTATGGATATAGTTGAGAATGTACTAAATTGAACACAATCAATAACTTTCACATGTAATTTTATCAAAATCTATGTTGTTTCAAAACGTAGTTGTTTTGTTTTGTGATAGACTGATTGAATTATCAAAAATAGAATAGAATGATAGAGTGTCAGTCAGCATAAGTAGACAATACTTATGCACAGGATATTGAAACTTCTTAGAGTCTACAGAGATATCCCTGGCAGTTGCTCAAAAGGCCATTTCCAAATATGAAGGACAACAAAATTCACTCCTAATGAGTTTTCATTTTTCTTGCTATGGCATGGGACTTAAAATCTCAAAACAATTGAGCCACTGTGACTTAATATATCATTTTCTCCTGTTTTCCACGTAGCATAGTATTGCATTTATATAGTGTCATGTCAAACTTTATAAATCAACCTCTGAGACAGGATAACAGTCACATTAAAAAAAAAAATGCAGACAAATGCTTGAGCTCACAAGTCACAGCTCACTGAGCAGCCTTTCCAAAAGCATCTACCTCAGCGCTTGTCAGCAACTTGCCCAGAATATGCTGTTTTTTTGCATCCCTCCTTTTACCAAACTCACCCAGGCTGATGACATGCGATCAAAGCTTCAGAAACAAATCAATGAATGCATCACTTTCTAAGGTCTTTTTTTCTTGTCTGGTGATTGTTGACAATGGATCCAGCACCTTAAGAATAGTGTGGCATGGCCAAAGCACATGTGATTTTTTGTTTCAGTGCTCACTGAACAGGATCTAGCATGATATTTCTAAGTCACTATAAAGAGCATTTTGTTGGAATATTGTGAAAAACTGTACCCTTTCAGTCATTTCATAATTAGTTCTCAGGAAACGGCAGAGGAAAACATTGACCTGCTCCTGCAAATATAAAATCACCATGTAAACTTCTGACTTGATGTAGAAACAACACTGTTACTAACAAATCTGGCCCACAGTGGGAGAAAATGTGCTGCACAGATAGATTCATATAAATTTTATGCCACTGAAATAAAATAAAGTCCACTTTGATTAAAATTTCAGGATTCACAAAAGGAACCCCTTTCTCATATTTGCCATCACTCTCTTTATATTCCTTAATGATCAATGGATACTCTGTACCTTAGAACTAGTTTCTGAGAAGTCAGATGTAATTCTTATCTTTGCTGTTCTGTAGGTGAGTTTATTTTTCCTCCTTTGTTTTTTATTCAGAATTTTTTTTCTTTATCTTTGATTTTTTTATAGTTTTAAAATGATGTGCCGAGGTATAGTTTTGGGGGATTGTTTACCCAGCTTGATATTCTCTGAAACTTCCTGGATCAGTGGTTTGGTGCCTGACATTAATTTGAAAAAATTCTCAGTCATTATTGTTTCATTTTTTTTCTGTTCTTTTTCCTCTTTCCTCTTTTCCTGGCATTCCTATTACACATGTTATGCCTTTTGTAGTTATCTCATGGTCCTTCAATATTCTATTCGTTTTTTTTATCTTTGCTTTTCAGTTTTGAAGAATTCTATTGAGATATTTAATCTGGCAGTTTTTAAAAATTTTAACACGTGTAAACTGCTTAGTGAGTATATACAATTTATCCTAAATTATAAATTCAAAACTTTTTTAAACAAAAATCTCAAATAGATGGCTCATAGGTAAAATTTACAGTCAAAATTTAGGGGTTTCTTTCTCTCTCTCTTTTTTTTTTAATAAGAAGACCAAGTAAGCTATATTCTGAACATAATGGTTCCATAGTTTCTGACTAAGGGTGTCATATTATACAAGTACACTGTATATCACCCTGCGCTTTCAAATAAAACCCACTTTAGCTACTAAGAAAGTGATGAAGATTTGATAGTTATAATGAATTCTTAAATCCTGAGTAAGTTACTGAATAGATACAGGCTTTTCAATTAACTCTTTTTGCAAAATGGTGCAGAGAGAGCATTCAGTCACTAATTATGAATTACATTTTTAGCACCTACAAATTATTTTTCTATTTCAATGTCAGAAGGATATGTTTTCAAGCCAATATTATCAAAGCTTTTGCCTTTTTGTTTCATTGCAATGTAAAATACAACTTTAATAAAAGTATCTAAAATAAGTCTTTAATATAAAAAAACAAATACAAAATAATATTATCATAACGAGTATGTGATTAAAAAGAGGTTGTATTCAAATAATGACTACAATAAAGTTTCTAAAGAGAACTGGTTTGTCTTTTCTCTTACCGACCACTTATTTCTTGTGATTACTAGGAATAATTTCCTTGGTTTTAATGATAACCCTTTGCTTTAAGAAGTGAGGATTTTCCAGGGAAAATAACCATGTGGCATGGGTACATAGCTGGATTAAGGTACAATTTTAAAAATCATCATCTAAACTAAAATCTCTTTCCAGGTTCTTTGCTATTTGCCATCCTGGTCTAGAAACAATTCGCAATCTTAACTTTTCATCTATTTGTCCATTAATTTATTCAACAAATATTTATTTAAAACATAGTGTCTGCCAAACCCTATAATGGCATAGATCAAATACATGTGACAATAGCCTGTGTAAAGCTTAAAATATAGTGATAAATTCATATACGTATGAAGTGATGAAAATTTTGATGAGTAATATGAAATACATCCATGGAATATCATAGGAGAATATACCAGGATATAGGATTCAAGAGAGACAAGAAATAATATTTTCCTGGAAAAACGGTAGTAGCAATAAGTTTAGAAAGAAGTAGACAGATGGGAGATTTGAGATATAATTAGGAAATAAAACTGTTAAAACTTGAATAGATATTTTAGAATGGATGCAGAGCAGGAGAGAGAAAATATGGATTAAGTTTTTTGTCACTAGGGAATCACAAGCTGAGGAACAATGTGGTGGCAAATGTTATAAGTCCACATCTGTACCTGCTGTGTCTGAGATACCTGAGGTGTGTCAGGTGGATATTCAGAACTGAGATAACTAGAAGATATTTGTATATTCAAACCTAAAATATAAGACAAATTCTGGACTGCAGATAGAATTTTGGAGTCACCACTATGGAAACTGACATCATGAGATTGGATGATTTCACTCACGGAGAGTGTACAGAACAAGATATTCTCAGAAAAAAAAAAAAGGCAAAATCTTGAGTGCACAAATTTCAGGCAGAGAAAGAGAAAGCTTCATGAGAGGTATGAAAATGCACTAAGAAACATGGGACTCCTGAAAATCTAGCAAAAAGCGTGTTCTAGGAAAAGAAGATCAGTCACTCTCATTAGATGCCAACAATAGGAAAATAGGATAGGGAGTGCCTTGTAGCCATTAGACGTGACAACAGAAAATACTGCTGATGTAGGGGAAAGTTGTTTAAGCGATAAAGGCAGAAGTAAGATTGCTCTAGATCACAGAGTTGGAAACAGCAGCCAGATTGATCTTCGAAAGATACACATTATATTAATCATTCTCTTGCTTTAAAAATGTGGTAGCTTTCCATTATACATGAAATAAAATATTATCTCTTTAGCATGGCCTCTCCAAACTCATCCCAAACCATTGCCTTGTACTTAAAATTATTCTCACTAATTTCTTTACATCTCTATAAAACAAACTTTTTACTATCTTAAGATCTTTGAAATTTTCTTTCCTTGAAAGAAAAGGTTTTCACACTATTATTTCAGAGTTTATCTCTTTATTGATTTAAAAACAATTCTTTATATCTAATATATGTTTATTATATGACTATAGTATATGCTCTAAGTATTTTTTTTTAGTATCTATATTATATTTGCAAAAAGGCAAACACTAAATCTTTCAGCTACCTATGGAAACATAAGAAAAAACATATCCTGCCAATTCACAAAAACTCATTTGCTCAGGGCAAAATATTGTCTTTTAAATACATAAATGAGACCTTAAAAAGTCACCTTACAAATTCCCAATGGGTTTTCTTCATAATTGAAAGAAAAAATTATAACAGGCCAAAAGGCCCTGATTATCTAGCCTCTTCCTATTTCTCCCAACTCACTTAGTACCACTCTTTTTCTTGCTTATTCCACTCCAGCCACAATGACTTTCTCTCAGTTCTTAAAATACCCTGAGCTCACTTCTGTATTTGCCTTTGAATTTAGTGTTCCTTACTAACTTCTTGGTCACTAAAGTCTAAGATCAAAAAACACATCCTCAAATGCTACCTTTCCATGAAATCAAGAGCTTTGTTTTGTTCACCACTGTAGTATGAATACTAGCACAGTGCTGGGGTTTATATATTTTTTTCTTGAATGAATGAATTAATAGATGAAAGAAGAAAGTATCTGAGGGAGTTGTGTATTACATAAAAGAATTTTTGTTGGTTTGTGTTTTAATAAAGTAAGAGATGTTTGAGCATTTTCAGTGCTATTGGGAAGCACGCTATATATATGAAGACAGGTTGAATATATAAAAAAGAGAAAAGAAAATTGGCAGAATAAAATCTGGAAGATTTAAAACACAACACTATTCTCTACAATAATCTTCACTTTCTATTTCATATAAGCTACTCATACTTGCTTTAAGATGATAATTTTTCAAGCCCTGTGCTAACAATTTTAAGACAACAACTGCATTTTTTTGAAATATACTATTCTTGGGAGGAAAAGAAATCAAGAAAAACCAGTGCTTGAAAATGAGGTCGGTAAGAAAGACAATTTCACAATCCTTCACTCTCACTAATATATGACATTCAGCATGAGGCAAATGGGAATAAGACAATGCCATCAAAAGTCCAGAGAAAATTATTTCTGCAAATACCAAGAGATAAAAGATGGAGGTATATTTCTTTGTTGCCTTTCTGTACCTCTCACATCAGAATGTTTTCAACAGCCTCTTGACTATGCCTAAAGCTAAATTGTATATCCTAAAGACTACAAACGACTCCAAGATTTCTTCAAAAAACACTCATTGATCTCTCATCCTGTTTCATTAACTGTGGTCAGCATTGAAAATGGGTAGTTAAAAAATAAAATTTATTATTTATCTCAGAAACATAGATGCAATGAAATAAGAAGAAGTAATGGAGAATCAATTTTTTAGAAGGTAAAAAAAAAATGAAGAGTTGGTTTCCACACTTAGACAATTATAGAAACTTCTCAGATGGTTGACTAATTTTTCTTTCTTTTTACTCCATAAACCCAGAATTAATCTCGTCAAACATAAATTGAATCAAAGTAACAAGTTTCCAATGCCTAAAACATTTCTTTGCTTTACCAGGATTTTATCCATGCCCTCCAAGACTCTTCTTTCTCAGCTTTATCTACCCCCAAATGCATCTAGGCATGGTAAACTGCCTACGTTATTTGAGATAAACCACAAACTCATGCCTCTGAGACTTTTCACATATGTTTTCATTTCCTGAAAATTCTAGAATACCTCTTCTTCTTATGTCCAATATATTCCTAGACTAATATCCCTACCTCCACTCTCACCCACTTCAATGATTCTTATTGCACACTGAAATTATCACACTGAAATAATCACATTTTACCTTAACTGTTAGTAGACTTCCCTGAAGAAGCTATGTATTATGGCAAATTTGGGAGAAAAACAAACAGTAATAAAGTGATTCCACTAAGTATTAGATGTAAATTTTTGAGCAAATTATATAGACTTTCTCCATTTCTTTGAGTAGTAGAATTAATAATCATGAAGTCATTAATTTGATGTACTAATTTGTCACAGAACATAGCATAAAATAAGGCATATAATAATTCAATTTATATTAGTCCCTGTTCTTTATTCCCCATTGATATGCAAGCTCTTAGAGAACAGTGACTCTGCCATATGTTTTTTGTATTCCAACACTTGACATAGCATTGGAATATCACAGTTCTCAATAAATGTTATTGGGTAGTGAATTAATTGTGATTGCTACAACCATGTGGTGAGGCACTGAAATTTTTTAAGATGTTGTCATGACAAGCTGCAAAATATATTTGCTTCATTGTATATGTAGTATCTCAAAATAGAGATTTCACATTTATTTTTACTACTTGTAAATAACTTTCCTTATGATTTATATGATTTATTCTAAAGACATGATACTTTTTCCCCCGAAGGACTTTTAAACAAGATTAAACCACACCATACAAGACAAGATAAATATCTTAATTTTAAAGCCAGTGTCTTTCTACTAATGAGTATGGTATAAACAATAAAGAAATGTAATATAAAAATATATATATATGCATTATATATATTATATATAAAATTATATGTAAAATTATTTCATTATATATTGTTTAGAATTAAACAATTTCTTTGTAGTATAAAGGAAAGAATATTAGTATCAATGAAAAAACAGTGCAGTCTATTTCTTATCAAGACTTAGACAATCTGGGTTCTAAATGCAAACTTGCTGCATTCCTGTTCTGTGACTCCAGGCAAGTCTCCAAGGCTCTTCTTTACTATCTTTAACAAAGTAATGGTACTAACAACTCTTTCTTTGGCTATCACATATCTTATTATTAGACCCAAATGTATTAATAAAAGTAAATACAATTTGAATCTTTTAAAAAGTATACAAATATAAAGGACTCTAAATGCTAATAAAAGTATAGCAATTCAGAGGTACATATGTATTTATTTATAGAACTATTCTTACTAATAATGAAAGCATGTTAGAAAAAATAGTCAATGAGTACTTTGGCTATGCTTGATTTCTTAAGGTATGTTTTTGAACAGGTTAGAAAATACTGTTTTTAAAAAAGTGAACAGGCTGTAGAATAGCATTTTTTTTTTTTTTTTTACTGATAAGTGGCTCTATATTAAAAGAAGTAAATAAGAAAGAAGTGTATTTATAAAGAGATTATCATTCTGTAGATGAAGGATTGGCATGCAGTTTTAAACAGTGAGTAGTTTTATCCTCTATTTCTCTGATATGTGTGTGTAGTATGTATGTGAATGTATTTATTCATTCTAATAAATAAACATGCAAAGCTAATGGGAATATACAGGGTAACATAAGAGATATTATATTTTGTAGGCAGAGATAGAACAAAGTTATCTCTGTCTGAAATACATTCCTTGTTATTCATTCATTTATTCTTTCATTCATTCATTCATTCATTCATTTAATTTTTAAGAGACAGAGTCTGTTTTTTCTGTAAACTCAGTTTTATTTATTTGAAATTGTCTTTATTCCTCCTTTCCTCTTAATAGTTAGTTTTCCTGGGTACAGAATTCTTCATTAACTTATTTTCTCTCATCAGAGTGAAGAGATTATTCCAGTCTTTTCTGACTTCCATTTTGGCTATTAAAATCAGCTTTTAGTCTAATTATTAAACTTATGCAAGCAGTCTAATTATCGTCTGTTGTTTGTGTTTGATTTTTATATCTTTTCTTTAACTTTTGGTATACAGTAGTTTCAATATATTTCTATTGATTGACAGCAGAAATTTCCATGCTGTAAATAATATAATTTTGTTTTTTCTTTTTATATTAATTTTCTAGTTTTAAAAACCTTTTCTCGTTGATTTGACAAGGAAATTAGGTGTGTTGTTATTCACCTGCAAATTTTGTTCACTTTTTTTGACATAACTATAGATTTATGAGAAAATGCAAATATATATATATATATGTATATGTCCAGGTACACTTCACGTAGCTTCTTCCAATATTGCCTTATGTTAGAAAAGTTTTCTTAATGATTTAAAAGTTTTACATTCTAATTTTATATTTTAGTTATATACTTAAATGTATTTATTTTTTCGAATGCAATCTGAAGTTATTTACTATCTTTTGTCTTTTATGAACAAAATAATAACTTTTAATATATTACCAACTCAAAAATTTCTTTCATTTTCTAAATTACAATCTGAACTTCTAGTTCCATTTTTAAAACATATATATATACACATAACTTATATATAATTAAAATAATATAAATATATTATTTCAGTACTCTAGTGTTAATTAGCTCTACTAACTTATATGAATCATTTTCCTGTGTCCTTCTTGTTTCCTTCTTCTTACCTGAGAGTTTATGTTCCCTACACGTGAAGTACATATTTTTTAAAACATATTATTTCATTGAGAATGTGTGGATGGCAATTTCCTTAGTCTTTTTATGCTTGAAAATATATTAACTTTATTCTCACTCAAATAGTAATAGATCTATATGGAGAATTCTCTGTTGACAGTTATTTCCTCTTAGCACTCTGAAGATATGATTTCATTATTTTGGAGTATCTATTACTGCTGAATAGAAAACCCTTATAAAGCTAAGTTTGTTCCTCTTAAGTGAAATTTAAGGGACTTTGCTGGTAAACTCAGTATTCTGGAGTTTTATTTTAATATACAAAAGTGTAAGCTTTCTTCCTTCCTTTCTGCCTACCTTTCTTCCTTCTTTTCTTCCATATATCCTATTTATTGTTTGCTGTTGGCATTATATTTAGTACAGTGTTATTCTTCAATTACAGGAAATTCTCAACCATTGTTTTATTAAATATTTATTCTGTGTCTTCCTATAAATTTTCAATTTGGAACATTTGAGATTAAGGTTGGAATTTTTAACCAATTCTTTATGTTTCATCACTGATCTTTGAAATATTTTGTCTATCTCCCTATTCTGCACTCAAGGAGATTTCTAAAGCAATATCTTTCAGTTCAAAAATTCTTTTACTTTGTTCACTAAGCATTTATTTCAGCCAATGGATTTATTAATATGTGCCCATAATTTGCTTTTCCATGATTAATAATTAATGATTTTTGTTTTCACAGATGTCTATTTTATATAAATGTATAATTGATTGAGTAAAACATTATTTTATTCTTATTGACATAATTTGCACAGTAAAATGCACAAATTTTAAGAACTGCAATTTATTAACTTTTTTGAAATATATACATATATGTAACTGATCATGATTTTTAAACCCTATTTTATTTTTTTAATTTTTCTCTAATATTTTAGTATCTGAGTATGGTAATTTCAATATAGAAAACTTTGTGAATGCTTGGCTTTATACAAACTATAGCTCTTATTTATCAATAATTCTGTTTCTTTTGTTTCAATATTTTCTTTCTTTTTTAACCCGTATGCAGTTATTATTTCTATGGTGTACTCATAATGCTAAGTTAGTCTGAAGCTTTAGCTTCATTATGAGTACATTTTGAACCTGGAATGCCCAACTTCTCCCTTCTGGTCACTAGGTTCTGACACTGAGCCCTGATCACCTTTGAGACCTCTCTTCCTCAATTAAGAGTTTTCTAATGGGAAACCTTGGTGTCCTTTCTGTTAGTTTATCTCAGCAGTAACACTGATTCCTTTACAGAAGTACTAAAAATATTGCACCTCAGAAATTCATGTTTTTTGTGAATTTACTTCTACACTTTATTATTTAGTATAAATTAAAAAAAAAAAATTGTGTTGTCACCTCCAAGGGCGACGGGTGCCTTCTATTTATAACACAAGAGTCATTAAGTGATTCTTTCCAAAAATAAATGTCTATTCCAAAATAATTTGATGTTTCCATGTCTAGATAGAGAAATGTATTCATGTATTCAAAATTCACAAATGTTCTGTGGTAGCTACTCGGAGAAAGAAAGATTGAAAAGAAGTAAGTTCTGCCTCAGTGGTCCTTCACCATTATAAAAGGAACTCTAAAGAATAAATTCAGAGATGTAAACTGGAAAAAAAGAAAGAACAACTTCACACAAAAGAGAGAGAGGGCACTAAATTTATTCTTCCTTTCCCAATAAATGCTCTATTACCTCATATTTGTTCCAAATGTGCACAAGATGCACCCGCAGACAAATCACTTTCTATATTTTATGGATGCAATGTGAGTACCAGAAAAGTTCTTAGTTGTTATATTTTCAGCCAAAAAAATGAAAAAGAAAAGTAATTAAAAAATTAAGGTTCATTTAATCTTGTAAAAGAGGTCTTTAAACTTTTTAGAATAAAAGCAATAAAAGAAATTTTAAAAGAAAAATTAAAACATTTGATTACATATAATTCAAAACTCTGTATAACAATAAAAAAAATAAAAAGTGGTAAACTCCAGATTAACAATGTGTTTACAACTTTGATATAGACTTCATTAAAATTGGTATCTAAAAGATTAGAAAATAAAATAAATAACATATAATGTCTGAGAAGCTTATATAGAAATGTTCAAACACATTAATAAATTCAATTAACATTTACTGGTAATTCATATCATGTGAAATTTTTCATATGTAAGATAATAAAATAATAAGTTCGTTAAAACAATTATTATTATGGAGCAATTACTATATTTTAGTTACTAAATGAGATGATTTACATAAAATAATCAACTATTTTCATGCATTGACCTTATGAGGCAAGTGTATTTCCCTATTTTAAAGGAGAAATTGTGCCTAGACTTTTTTAAGTCTTCCCAATTTTAAATCTAGTTAATTTCACAGCATAGCAATAACTACTATACTAAACTTTTTAGAAGCGGTTACTTTTTTTCATGAATAAGAACATATTTTTTAATGATGTGTGTTAGCTAGTGCAATAAAATAAGCACTACCATTAATTGTTTGTGGATTTATACATTGATATACTTCTACAAACAATTATCAGTCTATGTCAAGAGCCATAGAAAAATGAAGATACTTTGATCCAGTGTTTCCTCTTCCAGGAATCTGTCCCAAAGCAAGATCTAATATTCAAAGTTTTATGCAAAAGTACTCATATTGAAGTACTATTTGCAATAATGAAAAATTTGAAAAAGACTGACAATATGGGAGTACGTAAATTAATGATCAGATGCCTTGAAAATGAGTTACCATGCAAAAACCACACCTCAATAATATTTCATCATATGTTAATTCCCCCCAGATGTAATATTAAGTCAAATTCTTTGAAAACAACCAGTAAAAATTAGGGCAAACTACATTGTGCCAAGCTTTGCAGCACCTTGTTTGCAAAAATGAAAATGCTAGAAAAGGAATGGGAGAGGTTGTAACTGTATAGGCAAAACATTGCAACTTAGGTCCAATTTCTGTCATCATTAAAGAAAAGCTCCAGGAGAAAATGTAATAATACTACAACGATCTGCTATTTCATATATGGTAGCATTTGCCTGCATTTTGTTAAGTGCTTTACCTTGCATTCATAGTTCTTAATTACTGTGTATATATTGTATTTGTACTTTTATATTGTTATGTTACACATACAAACATATATAAAAATAAATTACATGTTATCAGTAGATATTAGTGGATGTTATTATAGATTATTTTAATATTCTTCATTATACTCCTCTATATTTTTCTAAAATTTTACAATGACTATAAATTACTTTTATGTTAAAGCGAAGTGAAAATAATTTTAATGTATATGACCATATAATGAAAATAGCTATTTTGAGGGTTAAATAAAAAGTATACATAAATAACCTAGGAAAGAACTTACTATATAACAGATACTCAAAAAGTAAATTAGTTTTCATAAATTAATTATAAAATTAGTAAATGCAATTTTTAAATAATGTGTGTACAGATGTTAGCTCTAAAAATAGATACTGGATATAAAAGATTAAAATTTACAGACTCCCTTAAAATATTTACTTTTTTGCCATCATATATCTTGTATTCCAAGGAGAAAGCAAGAATATAGAAACCAAGATTAAACCCATAACAAAATATCATCCCACTGCTTTATAATTGTTTAAAATTTAAATGCAGGTGTTCTAAATAGGGGAGAGACAGGGAAATATCCTTCACTTCTGTGGTATTCACAAGCTACACAATTCACATGTCTGCATAGAATACATCAGAAAAAGGTGGTTGGGAAGTTAAGAGTTAAGACTGGAAAAATTCTTGACGTAATTATACTCCTATTCTCTTAAAAACAACTGTATTTATTATTCTCTTTCATATTTAAATCCAAATAGAAGTTTTTTCCATAGGAGTTGAATGAATGAAATGGGTTATAGTTTACCAAGTTGATCAAAACCACAAATTTTATAACTAGAGCAAGACCTATTTCATGTAGCTCACTCAGTTCCAATTAATTTTTTTAAAAAACTTTGTTTATTTTAAACTTCTCGGCATCCCGTTTATTTGAGAGAGGTAAGTACTGAATTGGGAAAGGGTCTGACAAAATTATATTTATAATCCTCACTCTTGCTCAATGCCTGGAAAGCTTTTCAGGTGCAGACCATTAAGAGTGATAGTACTTTCTTTCAGCCTCTCACAAATATACAGGTAGCTGCTGCAAAATATTTTAGCTTTCCCATCATGGTCATCTTGTAGTTCACCTACATTTAAACTTAGATGGGCATTGTCTTTTTGCCCTCCATTTTTTTCCCCCTAGACCTCTCACCTATTCTTATAATTCTTCCTGAGTTTTTTAAGTCTTATTTACAAAATAGACCCTAGTTTTCACTGTTCATTTTAAGAAAGCATCTTTCAGATTTTTCAGAACATAATTCACAAGACTAGCAAGGACTACCACCTGCCCCACTTTTCAACTTCCACTAATAATTACCACCTATTATATACATACGATAAGCCATTATGACTAACAAAATATTTACATTTTTGTTTCACCAAAGACTATCCTCCTAACCCCTTAACCAGAAATGAGAACCAGAAGAAAAGAATGAAGTGAATATAATACCCCATCCTGCCACAAAAAATAATATCACAGAAAGCCAAATATCTATCTTACAACCCAAAACAAGAGCTCTATATTCAACTATTGCTCCTCTAAAATTTATTAGAAAAGCAGCAGGATAGGACTGTTCTAGGTCCCATAGTTATTTCTTTATGGAAAAAAAAATCCATTCTATAAATTAGTAATAACTTTTTTTTATAGAACAATTATATATGACATGACAACAAGTAAAGTCAATAAAACAAATACCTATCTAACAGGCAGTGAAACCCTATGACTTCCTAGGGATGGCTTTCAAATTTAATCTCACTATTAATTCTGTATTATTAAAATTTATGCTTCTCAATTTGAAAGTTGACTTATAATTAAGCCTGTCTGGGCTTGCAGGCTGGGTAAATTTAAGGAACTTTTGGCACTCTCCTGGTTCTAATTGTCAGTGTTGTGAAGAGAGATGGCATTAGCTTAATGAGGAGAACTATGAGCTACAAAACCATAATCAGGTCTTTCCCTATGGTTGGTGAATGATCGTGTGTGTGCCAACAGAAGCACAAAAAAAGGTTTGAGGCTGCCAGAGGAAAGGTTGTAGAAACATCCAAAGTGCCTACTGAATGCATGGTTAGCCATGAGAAAAACATATCTGTAAGGCACTGGGGACAGATGGGATAAAATTAATCAGCTAGAATGTATAGTATAAGAACTCTTCATTGACTTTTTAAAATATATCTACAATCCATAAAAGACTCACCCGTATACACACACACACACATCACTTATAAACATTGCTGTCCAGTCAAGGGTTGTAAAACAGCTGTTGTTACAATCCAGATGGAAGAGAATATTCAAATAGGAGAATAGCAGTTTTAATTGCTGGGAACCCTAAGGGCAAGCTATCCTCAGCAATATGAATTAGATGCTGTGGGACAAAGAGAGCTTCTGCATGGATGGGCCATCTGCACTACACTGATCTTGCCAAAAAAAAAAAAAAAAACACACAAGAAAATCTGCAAGTGACATTACAAAAAAGATACCAGGAACTTGGCTCCTCCATAGTCTTCTACTCCATCATGGGTAAGACAGCTTCCAGGCCAGTCTGGCAGCCAAAGTAAGCAAAATAAGTGGATCTCAATCATTCAGCTCTGAGTGCCTATGTGCTCTTGAGCAGGATCATCTTCAACTAAATTCACCACAAGGACAAATATAGGCATGTTCTGAGTGGGATTAATGCTGCTTTGAGTTCTTTCCTTCCCAAAGTGCTTACTTACCTTAAAATGTGGGTTAAAATACATATCATCACAAATTTAGTGGCTTAAAACAATGTTTATCTTATGGTTCTGGAGCTCAGGCATCTAAAATGGGATTTATGTGCTTAACTCAAGATGTCTGCAAAGCAATGTTTCTTCTGGAAGCTCTAGGGGAATGCATTTTCTTACCTTTTCTATCTGCTAGAGGCCATGTGAGTCCTTGCCTTCTGGACCATTCTTCCACCTTCAAAGTACATCACTTTAATCTGTCCTCTTATTGTTACATCTCTCTTACTGTGACCCTCTTGCCTTTCCTTATAAGGTTTCTTCTGATTACATTGAGTCCACCTAGATTTTCCAGATTAAACGTCCCATCCCAAGATTCTCATGTCACTTTTCCCATATGTAACATATTCACAAGATCCAGAAATTAGAATATGGACATCTTTGGCAACAAGTGGGAGGACAACAATTCTGTCTACCACAAACTGTGTGTTAATAGTCTTATATACATACATCTCTACAGAGAAGGAAGGAATTCAGTTTCAAGGATACCAGAAAAGACAGGATATAAAGAGGAGATAAAAAGAAAAACTTGTCATAGTCCTTTACATTTCTCTCATCTCTTTCTTCTATAGAATTTCTCCTTCCATAATTGGTTCGCAATTCAACATACCTAAAATTAATACCTAGATTTGATTTTGTTGCATGTGTGCAACCCAACATCTCTCTCCACTCACATGAGCATTTATTGGCAAAATAGTTTATCCTCATTTATAGCAAAAAATTATTTCTTTCTAACATAATTTTTAAAGATATTTTAACAAAAGCAATCATAGTGCTTTTGTCTTGTTTTGGCAACAGATTGCTCAGTAAAGTACTTCTTCCAAGTGCTATACTTTTTTATATTTTTTCTAAGCCATTATGTAGAAATATAATAGAAATTATTTCCTAACTCACCCCAACTCTTTTGCAATAGCCATATAATAAACTAAAAAACAACATAAACTTTCAGAGATAAATGGTCATGTATCTACTTACCTTATAGTTGAGAACATGATTGATCTGAGGTAATTTTGAACTTCTTTATGATTTAATATTACTGTGTATATGAATGGTAAAGGACTTAGTGTTTTGTGAGTATATGTTTATGGAGATAGAAATAAAAAAAATAAGACCTACTTGTTCACTGACCTTAAAAGCTATTCATCTAAGAATAAATCTAACATGTACACCATATGTGCAACACAAAATGTAGTCTGTGATATGTCATTAAGATTAAAAGAAATGAATGAAAAAATATTGCCTGACAAAATAAAAAAATACTTCCTGAAGGGAATATTGTTGGAAGTAAAAGTCTTAAAAAATCTTTTGACAAGTGAAAAGTGGGGTGGTAAGGGGAGAGGAGAATAGTTTATGCATTATTAATAACACAAGTAATGACAGAATACAGAGGATATGGGCCCACTTTGATGTGTGACAGGAAATCATTTTTGAGATTAATTCATAAATTGGGTTAATGAAAGATTATGATAAACCTCAAATTTTAAACTTCAGAGTTAACAATATATCCCGTAAGTATTGTAGACCAATGAAAAGTTTTTAATGGAGAGAGGTAAGATAATTCTAATAAAATTGTGAATTAGGGAAGAGAAATGAAAAAGCCAAGAAACCAGATTTTTTTCTCTCACCTGAAGCAACTAAAAATTAGAATATATTAATATATATATATATATATATATTTAATATATCAAAGGCATTGAAATCAGACAACAAACATAAGTGGTCCCTGACAAATGGTAAAAGAGATAGGTTCTATGACTGAACTAGTTTATTGCCTTGGAAAAGTTTCTAGATCCCCTTGATTTGAAGAAATAAAATTGAGTCCAGAGAAAACAAGATAGAAAGTGTTTTCTGAGAAGAGTATTGGAAAGTTGAAATAGCTGCATGGTGAAAGAGCTTCTGAGATCTGCCCAGAATTCCCAGCAAGTATTTAGTTTAATACTGATCATCACATGAATATGAGGATATCAATTGAGTCCAGAGTGAGAAAAAAATCACCTGAATTATGTACAAGAGACAGTGCTTAGAGATCTTATCTAGCCAGGAAGAGTCACTATTCCTAATAGCCAGAGTGGAAAATCTCATAACAAAAGAGGCATTGGTTAGAATACTAAGGATATTGTCCCAGTACTGAGGGAAACTACTCCTAGATTAAACTATGCTCTAAAACAACTGAAATGAAGCAGGCAGAGTTCTATAATAACTCCCAAGACTTTTGACCTTTGGTGTGTATGGACATGATCTGTAAGTATGATGAGATATCAGTCAGATTTAGGTTATGCTAAATGACAAAGATGAGAAGATTTCATAGATATAACTGAAATCCCGAATTAGCTGATTTTTAAGTTAATGAAAAAAAATTATATTGGATGGACCTGATTTAATCAGGTGGAAGCCCTTAAAGGAGCACCTAGACCCTTCTTGAATACAGCAATTTTCTTCCTGTCTTTGAAAAAGTAAGATGCTACGCATGATAAGGTCTGTGAGAATAACAAATGACCAGGAAACATAGAGGCCTCTAGGAGTTAAGAGTGGAACCTGGCTGAGGTTGAACCGGGTCTCAGTACTACAGCTGTAAGAAACTGAATGCTGCCAATAACCACATGAGCTTATAAGACCCTGAACTCCAGAGAAGAATACAGCCCAACCAAGATTCTGAACTTGTGAGACCTTGACAGAGGACCCAGTTAAGCAGTGACTTGTCACCTAAACCACAAAATCTATGAGATAATAAAAGAATGTTATCTTAAAAATTATTAACTTTGTAGTGACTTGTCATGCAGCAATAGAAAACTAATACAATAAGTAAATCTGAAGTTAAGATTTGAAAGTATCAAATTGCTTTCAAGTAACTTTACCATGTCTGTGAACAAAGTTCAAGGATATTTATAGGCATACAAACATACCAAACACCCAATAAGATAAAATTCATAATGTCCAGCAACCAATAAAAATAAGCAGCATTCAAAGAAGCAAGAAAATAAAACTTACAATAAAAAGAAAAAAATGAATCAAGACCAACTCAAAAATTATAGATTATAGAATTAGTAGACAAATATATTAAAAGATCAAATATATAAAACAAATATAATTAATAGTTCATTTAATTATTGCCTGTATTTCTTATGTTCAAGAAACTAGAAAAAAATAACACAGAAAAGATAAAAAAGATGCAAATCTAACTTCTAGAGATAAAAATTATACAATGTATGACAAGAAATACAGTACATGGAATTAAAGATATCTTAGACATCGCAGAAGTAAAGAATAATGAACTTAAGCACATAACAAAAGATGCTAAACAAATTAAAGAGAACTGAAAAAATCTCAAAAAAATATCAGTGACCTATAAAACAATTTCAGAGAGCCAGATATATGGGTTATTGAATTCTTTCCTCAAAAAAAATCAGAAAAAAAATTGAAGAAATATATTTTTAATTCAATAAAATCTATAAATCTACAAATATAAGAATCTTAAGAAATCTCAACTGTAAAACTATTTTTAAAATATACTATGACATATTATTATAAAAGTGCTTAAGACCAATGATTGAAAAAAATCTTAGAAAGAGCTAAAGAAAAAATATACATTATGAAATATCAAAATAAGTATTACAATGGCAGATTTTTTTTGTCAGAAACAATGTATAATAGAAGACAGTGGAACCACATTTTTTAAGCATTGAAAAGGATTAAACTAGTATTTCTTATGTAGTTAAGCTATCTTTTAAAAAACAAAAATGTAATAAAGCTTTTTCACATATACAAAATGTGAAAGAATTAGCCACTAGTAGAATTGTACTAATAATAAATGTTGAAGAAAGTCCCTTAGTCAAAATAAAAGGATAACAAAGGAAAACCTGGTTCTACACAAAGGAATTAAGAGCACTGAAAATGATAAAGACATAATAAAAATCTCATAAATATTAAAGACTTTTCTTATTATTTAAATATTTAGAAAAAAGATAATGCTGAAAGCAAAAATAACAATGTATTGTGAAGTATATAATATATAAAGAAGTAAAATGTGTATTAATAATATAAAGGCCAAGGGAGGAAAAATGAAAGTATATTTTTATGAGATATTTATACTACATGTTAGGTTGTACATTATCATGTGAAGTTACATTGTGATGAGTTACCCATGTGTCTTATAAAATGTAGAGCAATCAACATAATGTGAAAAGGAGTTATGGCTAGCACAACAAAAAATATGATGTAAAGTAAAATAATAAAAATTACTCAATCAAAAAGTAGGAAGAAAAGTAGGTTTAAAAAACCTTAAGTATATATGACAAATAGCAAACTAACAGACATACATCAATGATCACTAAGAGTGATTACACAAAAAACATGTAAAAGCCCCAATTTAAATAGAATGATTATCAAACTGGATAAAGAAACAACACCCAATTATATGTTTCCACTGAGTCCTTTTTAAATATTAAAAAAAAATCCACATAGGAAAAAGTAAAAAGGTAGAAAATGTATACAATGTCAGCATTACTCAAAAGAATCCTGGAGTGGTTATATTAACATCAGTAAAAGCAGATTTCGGAGCAAAATTATTATTAGATATAATGAGGGTTATTTCATTATGATAAAAGTGTCAATTCATCAGTAGGAAATAAACAATTCTAAATATCTGTGGACTTAACAACAGAGTTTCACAATACACAAAATAAAGAGTGTATGAAAATGCCACAAAAAGATATCACCATACACATATTAACATTTATAAAATATAAAAAAGACTGTATAAGACTGTTGGAAAGGATATGAAAGAACTTGAAATGCAGAAATGTAAAATGATAAGATCACTTTGGAAAAATGGTGGGAAGTTTCTTAAAAAGTTAAATACATACTTAAATAAATGATATGGGTAACATCATGGATGAATCTAGAGTGACTGAAACCAGAAAAGAAAAATAGTTACCTATAAAAGCAGTAGATGGAAGAAGGTTAAGAAGGAAGAATTCCAGTGGGTCATGAAAGCAAATTTGAGGGCAATTGATATTTTTAACTTGATTTTGGCAATGGATTCACATATGCAAAATTTGCTCAAACTAACCAAACCATATGTTTTAAACATGGGCGGTATGTCAATTACACATTGTAAATCTAATAATTTTAAAAAATTAAAAATTTTCAAAACATTTTATGTTATACTTTAACTTGAGGTTAATGTCAAGAATTACAGGAACTCGATTTTAGACTACTAAAATTTTAAGCTGGGTTTGGGATTTTCAATTTAAATTTTTCAAGGGATTCTAATTTTTTAATATAGTTGATAATAAATCTTTACACATTTAATGATAATTATATTGTGTTTAAGCACTGCTGTGCTAATATTTTAAGACCTTATGCAACTGTAAGATAAAACAAGGACTATTGAAATAAACATATATATGTAATTAAATTGTTATGGACTGATGTTTGTGTCTTCCCAAAATTCTTATGATGAAACCTAATCCCCTATGTATTGGTATTTAGAGATGGGGCCTTTGGCAGGTAATTAGGTTATAAAGGCAGAAACCTGATTAATGGCATTAGTACCACCATAAAAAAAGGCCCCAGAACACAGAGAAAAAAACTGCCATCTATAAACTAGGAAGTAGGTCCTCATTCCACATGGAACCTGTCAGCATCTTCATCTTGGACTTCTCAGCCTCCAAAACTGTGAGAAATAATTTTTTTTAAAGCCACCAGGTCTATATAGCAGTCCAAATGAGTTAAAACAAGGATACACAAATACACTCCTGTGCTGCTATTAAGTATCTGTTTGTTTTTCTACCAATGTGCTCGACATAAGGTAGGCATTGGTAGAAAAATAAAGAAAATCTTTGAGAGTGGACATTGCAAAGGATATTTCAAACCTGAGAACATAATTGTTGAAATGTGTCATGTATCTATAATATAAAACTATCATAATAAAAATATGACCATAGTGGCAGTTTCTTACAAAACTAAGCATCTACATACCATATGACTTAGCAATTACACTATTGAGTATTTTTTTAGATAAATAAAAACTTCTATTTACACTAAAACCTATACACCAATGTTCATAGCCACATTATTTGCACAATGTCGTAAACTAATATTTTTTCAATGCATGAAAGATTGAACAAAGGCCAAGATATCCATATAATTGAATACTACTCAGCTATATAAGGGAATAAATTATTGACTCATGCAAAAGCCTGAGTGAACCTCAAGAGCATATGATTAGGAAAAAGTCAGTCTCAGAAGTTTATATACTGGATGATTCTATTAATGTAACATTCTCTCAATATAACAAAACTATGGAGATGAAGACAAAATTAGTAGTTGCCAGTGAACAGAGAGGGAGGTTGGGTGAAGAGATGGGTACAGATAAAAAAGGTACCTCAAGGAAATTGTTTTGTGGTGATGAACAGTTCTATATCTTGATTGTGATGATGGTTACACAAATTTATACATGGGATAAAAATACATAGAACTGCACAAACACATAGATATACACCAATAGATGAAAAGAAAATAAAGATTAAAAATTAATAAGATCCTTCATTTAGTTAACAGTAATGTATCAAAGTGAATTTTCTGTGCTATAGTAAATGTAAGATATCATTGTACTATAGTAAATGTGAGATATCATTGAAAGAAGCTGGGTGAAGAGTACATGAGACTACGTACAATTTTTAAACTTCCTGTGATCTATAAATAGATAAAATAACTTTTAATGGAATATTTAGTTATAGACTTTCTGGATTTCTATCTCTTATTTTGCATTTTTAAACATAGTCATTAAAAATAAACTCTAAGATGCTTTGCTGATGCTGGATCTTGATTTACAGAAGGTACAATGTATTGCTGGTATAGAATAATTGATCACATCTACATCTTGGAAAACTAAATTATTATTCCCTAGGAATAATGTTCCCAATCTAGAAAATATTACTCAGATTATGTCTACTAGCAGCAAAATTGCAAAACTGCAGTTGAAAATCAGCTACATTGGTTTGTTTATTATATTTCATTGCTTAGCTTGAGGGCAACTTCCTGTTTAAAGATTTCTATACACTCATTACAATCCCTCTTTGAATGCCACAGCCAACCTGCTCCTATTGCTTATGTAAAATCAGTATTTTACATAATGGCTGCACAACACCTTATATATTTCTCAAAAATTATATATTATCTAAAGTTTTTTGATAGACAAATCTTGCTACCTATGTATTATATTTTTTTCTTTGACTAATTTGCCCATCCACTGACACTAGCTGATTTCTCATTAAGGTTATTTTCCATAACTTCAAGTGTCTATTTTTTCCAATTATTTTCCCATTAATAAACTGATGACATGGTGCCAAGCTGAAAACTTTGGATTATAATAAATCCTTTCTTTCCTCACACATATTAGACAATCATTACATCTTTTGATTCTCTCTCCTAAGATCTCCAAAATATTTCTCCCTGTCATGTTTACTCAGATGTTTCATTCCCTCAAGATAGTCTATTATCACAAATCAATATTCTTTTCTCTGTCTCTAGTCATGCCTCTCTCATCCATCATTTATATCACCTTTCTGACACATAAAAATAATCATGTCATTTTTTGGTTTCATGTTCTTTTACCATTCCTCTCTCAAATACGTTTTTGTTGTTGTTGTTGTTGTTGTTGTTGTTTTTGGTTCTGAATTCTTACCCACATTTTATTTCTATACCACCAGCTTGCTTAAGAAGAAGCTCATCATCAGGATGAGAATATAACTAAGGTTTCATAAACATTATCATAGAAAGTCAGTTTTTCTACCTGCATGCCTAGAATCTAAATGCATAACTCTTCAACTGACAATGCAGAATTCCATCAGTCTCTTGCCAAAGCATTTGCAACTGAATTGATCCAGAACTTGCCAAAAGCTCAGCTGAGAGAGAGGGATATGTTCAATAAACTCTATCCTCGAATTAACTTAATAACATTTGCAATGTACTTTGTGTACATTAATTTACCTTCACTGAAGAAATGCTGTAACTGAATTGTAATTTGATGTTATAGTCTTATCGTTATATTTTTTAAAAAGGGGCAATTTATATTATCTTTATAGAGGGTAATATATTATTCATAAAATGTTTGCTTATTTATCAAAAATCATATTTGGAGAAGGCCTGTATTATTGCAACATGCATAATGGTCATATGATCAATTCTTCTCTAAGTAGATTCTTGGGAAAACAATGTTTTAAGACAAATTTTTAAACACAGACTATATTTTAGGTATTATATTGATTTATAAAATATTCTATTTTGAGATCAAATTTAGTCAATCCTTAATGACTAAAAAAATATATTCAGATGTAATTCTCTTTTCTCCTAAATTGTTCATTTAATTGCTTTTAATCTCTTTTTATTATTTTAGTTCATTATATTTTAACTAATTTAGTTTTGAAAAACATCAGGTCTTTCTTTTTGAAGAACAGTTTCATAAATTTTATAAATAAGAATACACATGTAAAATCAATACTTGGCTCTCCGATCATAAACTCTAATCTTCATTAAAAATAACTGTTTTTCATAACTTTCGTATTTGTTATTAAGAGCTTCAGTATTGTTTTAGAAACCTAAGAACATCTTTGTTTTCAATATCTAATTAGGCATCATCCTTTCCTATTGTTCCTGCAAAATGTCTTCTGCATTTGTCCCTTCCTAATTTTAATACCAACTGCTCTGTCCAGATTTAATTATTTATGAATTTCACTAGAACTTCCCAACAGATATTTCTGTCTTCAAGGATGGACTCCATTCTAAATTCATTTTACTGTTATTGCCATAGTCCTTACCCTGAAACATTGCTTTCATCAAATTACTGTTCCAAAACCTATACTAGCAAAGTCCATCCTAGGTAGTGAATGTTATTTTTTAATCCTCTTCTAACAATAGCTTTTAGTTTAGCCTGGCCAGTTACTGCTAAAATACAGCATTGTAATACAATTCTTTCCATTTCAGGGATATTTGTTTTGAATGGTTTTTGAAGACATTTTATTTCAATGAGAATTTTTGAGGAAAAATAATCTGGAAATAAAGCAAGTTTCAAGGGTTGGAAGAAGGTAAGGAAGGGCTAGGAGTGTGATGTCAGAATGTTAGTTCCATACTTTGTTCAGTCATCAATTTTGCAATTTAGTATTTTTTAGGGGATGTAAAACAAATGTGAAAATTAAAATAATCTTTGTACCGACTGGTTGCATTAAAATGACCTTATCAAGTTACCAATACTAAAGGCTATATCCCATTTTCTCATGTTCTACCTACATTCCGCATGCTTTTTTCTAACAACAACCCTTCTTTTTTTGTCCTCACATGGTACAGTCTTTTCTTAATCTTCATCCCAGACTGAACTATCCTTAACTCTCAGTTAAATCACTATACTTCAGAGTTAAAATTAACCTCTTTCTGTCTTTTCTATGAAATTCTGTCAAAAATTCTGTTTTCATTATTTTTTTATATCTACCTTTTAAAGTGACATATTTTGATAGCCTCATCAAGTCACCTAAAATACAAAATGTTGAATAAATATTTGTGTCTTTTATATTGCTTGTTATACTGCTGCATATATTGATAAGATTTACTATCAGACGATTGGTGAATCAATAAAGCATTGTGTTAATAAAAGTGGTCTGCAAGCTTTGATATTTCATTAGTTTCTTATCTAATATTTTATATAATCAAAATTCTATTAGAGTGATATATTGCTCTAATTTACTTGAAATAAAGCATGTTATTTCATTTTAATGTTCACACCTACTCCTTAGTACATATCATAGTTTTTTGTTGTTGTTGTTAAAGACAAAGGTATCGAACCAAAACAAAATTAAAGATTTGCTGAAGATCTGTGAGCTAAAGGGTTTTGCAACTGAGATCTTCAGGACTAGCATTTTTTCCACTGGATACCTTGCTTTTCTTGTGTGAAATATATGTCCATTACTAAACACACAAATCATTTAGAAAGTAGAATAGAAGCAATACTTGAGGGGTCTCAAAGTTTTCAGATTAAACAAATAAAAAGTCTACTTGAATAACTACAAAAATACTGTTTATTATAAATTTTATATATGTATTCACAAAATTGTTCTAAAAACTGTAAGTAATTTTGTTTAAGCAGTTGCTATGCTGCTTTGTTTCTAAGTATATTTGCATTCAGTAATCGCAGTATCCAAATGATACCGTGTGAAATGTACTCTATTTTTTTTGTAATTTAAAAATCTGTGCCCAGTGCAAAATTGTCTTGCAGTACAAAAGTATGAAAATTCAAATATTTTATATGCATGAAACATGAACAGCCATAGTAATTAAAAGAATTGGCAAAGATAATATCATGGTCAGATAATAGAAGGGAAATGGATCATGATTGACTTTATAATTATTTTGTAAAATGTATTATTAAATAACTGAAATGGCTATAGCAAGCCATATCATCATATCTTCATTTATTCATACAATTTTCAACAAATATGAGTTGGACAACTAATACCTGAAGTCTTTATGGTTCATATATAGCCTTTTACAAAGCATGAGTGATACAATTTGGTAAATTGACCAAAGTAGAAATAATCAGTTTACAAAATAATAAACATAATTATTATAAGTTTAAAATGACTTGAATGTTATGAAATGGTCATTTCATATTGTTTCCTAGAATAGTCTTAAATTATTATGAGAAAAATAAGCTACGGTTTCTTATTTGGGGATTTTTATATAAAGAAATAAAAAATTTAATCTCAGTTTATTTCTAAATATATGTTTGGTTGTTTAGCACAGTTTTGGGCAATCAAGAATTTCTCATTCCTAAGGCCATCATATAGTCTTTCAGTTTTCATACTCATGTTCATAGTAAATATCTCTTCAGTAGTGATGTCTATTGATGGTGAAGCAAGATAAAACCTGGGCTTTGAAGTCAGACAAACTGAACTCGAACCCCAATTCATTGACTGTGTGATCCTAAGCAAGTTAATTGCCCACAACTGTATCTATAAAATATAAATATTTATGTATAGAGTCATTCTATATATTTGAGTAATGTATAGCTATACAAATATATGAAAAACATAGATAAAATACTTCATGAAGTTGCTGCAAGGATTGAATAAAATAAGAATGTAAAGTGATTATCAGTTAAAATAGTAAAAATTTAAATAATTGCAGTTATTATTATACCTTTTTTAAAATTCTCCTAATTTAATTTGTTACCATATATGCTTCTTCCTGTTTACTTTCATTACTTCAGCTCTTCTAGAACACAGATCTTATTTATAAGTTGTTTTTGTTTTTTATTCTTTTCATATTTATGAATTAATTATTAACTTTGACTTTTAATATTTAAAAAATAAAATTGGCAATTTTACTAAGAAAAGCTACCAAAAATATATTCATAATGGCTCATAGAATGCCATATTGTGTTTTTAAAAGATCAATCAAATTATTAGGTATAAATTAGAAGTAGATAAATACATTTTTATTTTTAAAAAATTAAGATGTTGACATTTACAACCATTACTTTAAAAATAGAATTGGGTTAAATCAATTAGAAAAACAACTTATCGAATGAAACAGTTATTTCTCAGTCTGACTTGTAGAAATTAAAGAAAATTAACTTTCAAGAGTCGATAAGGGTTATTTCTATTTTATCAGTCTAGTATAATTCTAAAAATAAAACAAAGAAAATATCTTAAGCTTTGGTTATAATCAAACAATAATCGTTAAAGATTAAAGGCCTAATAAAATAGATGGTTATTTTTATTTGCACTTAGGTTGTGTTGTGTTTATACATATATAATAAAAGGAAAGATACTAGTCGTTCTGATTTCAGATTTTAAATATAATACTTCTTCACTTTGATCTAAATGTATTCTCAGTAATATCTTTTTAAATTCACATTTCAAAAGGATATTTTTCAGCTATTTTGTGCCAGCATTAAGAGAAAAACAGTGCCTAAAGAAAAACAAATGGCTTGGTTTTCATTCATTAAGCTGGGAAAAAACCCATAAAAAATTGTATGCATTAAAACTGCATAAATGATAACACAGTAATCCTAGCTCTAATTCTGATATGAGCTATTAAGAGCAAACCATTTTATGTTCATAAATGTATTAAATGCACACAAATGAGTCTCACTTATGTAAGAAGATTTCTAAATTATAATTTTTAGATTATGAATAGAGTGCTGATCAGAATTTAAAAAAAAACAAAATTCCAGAAATATGCATATTCCATGATATATTTAGTATTCCTGTTTAAGTAAACAACAAACAACCAGTTTGCCATGTGCCCTTTATATCTGAAAGGCCACCTGCCAGCGCATTCCCATTTTCCCCTCAATGAGTTGTCAGATGAATATAAATTAGTACAGTTAGGAGATTTTCAATAAGAGCTGCATTTCCATTTGTGAAATGGGTCAGATGGCAGCACTTACTTTGATACTGCCATTCAGATCCAAAGTCATGAAGTGCAACTTGCAAACCATTGTACCTCAAATGATTATTGCACACGGGTTAGGCAGCATGACAATGATGGAGTGTCAATTAGTTCAGTCCAAAGGCAACCAGTCCAAACTGTTAAGAATTTTTAAAACAAAACATGTGTTCCCAATTCCCTTTAATACCCAATTGGCAGCAAGTCATTGGCAAAATCTGTTGCTCAGGGCAAGTTGTTAATGTGTCTTTCTCAAAGGTAACAAGCAGATGTGAAAAGAGTTAGTCAAGAAGGAGAGCACACTATATGCTGTTGCTTTAGTTAACATAAAAAACCTCTTAATAGAAGTGAAAAAATATGCTGATAATTTATTGTGATGGCTGTGTCAACTGCAATCTTTAAAATAACAAAGATGAATTAAGGTATCTCTCCTGAAAATCTGTATCTCATTGAATTGACCATTAGGAACCTTTTTAATTTAAATAAATATAATCATATAAAGATTTTTCAAATGTCATTCTTGTGCATATTTTTAGTGCCTATTGTTTTCTTTCTCAGATTATTATGGATTAGAACTATAAAATTATTAAGAGATTGGTTTTAAAAATAAAATAAAGTCCACCAAATAACACTAAATTAATAGCGCAGAAAATACTGAACATTGGCAAGGATATGAGAAAATAGAAACTCTGATACACTGTTTGTGGGGACAATGATTTATTGCTCCCACATAAAACTGAAGGTGCACAGACGCTACAATCAAGACATTCCACTTTTATATATATATACATCCAGCAACATGTTATACATGTATACATGTATACATAAGCACCAGGGAATGAATGATATTTTTCAGATCACAATCGTTGGCAAAAGTCTAAATTAAAAAAAAAAATCTCAAAATGTATCATAATGTAATATATAAATTATGCTGTATTCATATAACATTTATTTATATAACACAATCATAAAAACATGTTAACTATAGCTACTTTTACCAACATGGGTGAATTTTAAAACCTGACATAAAATATAGATTTAATACCTACATTCACATAAACTTTAAAAATGCAAAATTTATTTCCACCTCTAGCCATCACTTGTACCTAATCTAGATTAACTCTCCCACAGTAAAAAAGCCACAAAATGAATAAATATGTGAAGTTATTAATTTCAAGTATTGGACAGCAAGCAGCTTAGACTATTAACCCAAATAGAAGGGGAACTCATGAGGTGACCCCACAATTGCCCAGTTGTGTGCGTAGGGACAATTGCCAATCTAGTGCAGAGTTCTGTCACAACATAGTGGTTCTGCTGAGTTTAAGGGACAGAGACCAGAGTTACTAGATACTAGAAGTCAGCAGTTCTGAAATATGCTGTAGGTACAAACCAACCAGAGTAAACAGACATCATTAACCCCTTGTTAGCCACACTCCTTGCATCTAGCAGACACTAGAAAGGTGTCTATGGGAGAATAAGAACCACTACCTGGAAGAAAGTATACACTGAGACCACTCTAAAAAAAGTCTGAAACCAATTCCGAACAAGGACATAAGGACAAAAAGAATTTCATTATCTCACCTGGTTAAGCTATAAAAACATAGAAAACACCTTAGACCTTCCAAAAATTTGCCCTAACAAAACATAAAACCAAGCCTATATCATTACAAAGCAACTGACCTACCTATGAGAATAAAAAACAATAATCTTTAAAAGAATATAAAATCAAAATTCTGTATAGCACATCGATAATAGCCATGAGCAACAAAAATATATTAGAAATAAAACTATTAAATTATAAAACAGAAGAGTACCTACAGAATACGAATAAAGTTGTTAACAGCAATGAACCTCTAAATGCTCCAGATGTTGAATTGAGCAACCAGAGTTTAAAGTTAGTAAAAACATATTAAAATAACTAATAACAATAAACTATGTGAAAATATTACTTTAATGAATTAACAGATAAGAGAATCTCAGCACCGAAATGGAAACTATAAAAGACAAAATGGAAATTCTAGAGCTGAAACATAAAATGATTAAAATAGAATTTGATTAAAGAGGTTTACCAGCAGATTGTAGATTAGGAAAAAAAAGAAATCAGTGAACATGAAGGTTGAACATTAGTAAAATTCTAATCTGAATAGAAATAAAAAAGAGATTATAGAAAATGAATAGAGATTCAGAGGCTTATGGAAGTACATCAAACAATCTAATATGTCTATGACAGTCCAGGGAGAAGAGAGTGAAATTAGGACAAAAAAAAATGAGGATATATGAGATATTTTTTTCAAATTTGATAAAAAAAAATATTGATTTACAAATTGAAAAAGATTAGAGAATCCAAAAATTAGAGAGCCTAAAGTTTCTTAATGTTTTTTATGTGATTTGGAATTTGTCTTGGACTCTGATATGTGCAAGTTGGAGAACTAGATGAAAATCACCTGCCATGAAAAGTGCAGATCCAGAAGATATTCACTTTGCTCAATAACAACAAATACCACATACCTCAGTTTGATTTGTTTAGTGAAAAGGATGAATTAAGTGTAAAGGAAAGCTTATGGAATCTAAAAGAAAGGTAATTACTGATATAGGTAATCAACAGAGAAACTAGCTTCTCATATGAAAATGCTTACAATTAAATTGAAGAGAGAAGACATATATATTTTGAACATATGTTGTAGGAGTCTTCAAAACTTGATTTGGAAAGATAAAAAGTATGAAGAAAAAAAGAGGAAAAAATGAAAGGAGAAAAAGCACCTGGAACAGAGCATACATTTATCTTCTGTAACCTTCCTCTTGGGGCACAAGTAGGTAAAGAGTGATAGTGATTTGGTGAGGAGCAATCAAAAAAGACTTTTAAAAAGATGAGTTTAGATATAAGTCAGGGATCATCGAATCATCAGCTACAGGCTAATTCTAGCCCACTGATTGTTTCTGTAAATAAAGTTTTATTTAACACAGTCCCAGTCTAGTTTGCATATTACTAGCTGCTTTCCTATTTGGGCTCACCCACCCCATGTTAGAAGGTGGTGTTGTCTGTTGCTGAGGCTCCACAAGCAGAAAGATGAGAGTTAAGAGACCAAGCTGTCAGAAGAAGCTCACCAGGGAAATGTAGTATAGACTGTCCACCTCTGGGTTGGTCCTGTATTTGATTTCCAGTGTTCAGTAAGAGCCCATGCAAGAACTCATGTTTATCTACTTAACTGCTTTCCATGAAAATTCATGATAAATTTCACCTTCTTAAAAAAGCCCGCAAAACTGGGTTAGGTGCTTATATTACTGCAAGTGGGCTAATGCTATGTGCCATTACAAATAAACCCCAGAAATGTATATAAATATATATGTTTTAAAAACCTTGATTTGTCTATATCAGAATTGAGATGTTATAACAGAAACTGAATCAGCCACAAAGCCTAGACTATTCACTCTCTGTCCCTTTATAAGAAAAGTTTACCTACCCCTCGAGTAAGTTCTTAAACATTAAAGAGACATCAAATGGTAAAGAGACAGAATGAAGTCTGCAATTAAGCAAAGAAAAGAAAGTGAGAAAATCTTTAGTTTATTAAAGAAAAAACAGTTGGCATTTTAAATCAATAAGAAATGACTTTTTAAAAACGGAAAAATGCAAAGGAAGAGGCAATAGAGAACCTTGAAATTCAGAAAACATGAGATCCGATTTTATAAAACTGCACAGTACATTGTAATTTATTCTTGATGAGCCTAGCGAACTATATTAATAAAACTGATTTTCAAGTGGTAGACAAAACTAAACTATTAGATATAATAAGATTGATATAGTAAATTAGTTTTTCTTAAATTTATGATTAAAAACAAGTAATCTTTTCTATTCTTTTTTAAAATAATATTTTCATTTCAGCTATAAAATAAAATAAATCACTAGTCTATGTTCTGAATACCTGAACATAATTGAAGTGGGCCACAAAAAAATTCATGCTTCAATTATATTTTGTAGATTTTTGCATATTGAGCTACTTTGTCATAGTACTTGTGGAATTATCTTCATTGCAAACTAGTATTATGAGAAATGATTTCATCTATTCTAAAAAAGAACATATTTTCTCATAAGTTGGTAAACCCTTAATTAAGAAAAACATTAAGAAGGCAAAAAATAAAATTTAAATTAATTTCCTTATAAATTTTGTGAACAACCTTAATATTCTGACAAATATTTATATACAGAATTTCTATTCTATGGCAATTTTATTTGTGAGAGATGGGTAAAAAATGGCAGAATCACTTTTATTGGGTATTTTAGAGATAAAACCTTGACATTTTGAACCAAATACTAGACTGAGTCATTTATATACTTGCTTAATCATTAGTTAAATTTTAAGTGCCTGAACACAGAATATTAGTTTTCAGATATCATTCTTTGTGACGGAGATTAAATAGAAAGTCTCTCTGTTTTCTGCCAATGAATTTTGCCTATAATCTTGATTCTTTTTATCTTAGAGTTGAATCTTTTCCTCTAATGCCAAATAGAGGACTTAAAACTAAACGTTACTTTCAAGTAGCATTTGTATTTCCGCTACTGTTGTCAAATTTATGACTGACAAGGGGCCTGTAAGAGTACATTTGATAACATTCATGGCAGATGGGAATCAGAACATAGACATTCTCCTAAATGTACTTAGTGCTGTCTAAATCAGTAGCATGTATTCAAAATTTCATGTATGTTTGCTTATTATTTGTAGACAATGATTAACTAAGGGAAAGGACACTTATCATTAAAAAACAAGTGGAACATTTCAGTTAAAAGTGAAATTTTTAGCTTTACTCTTATGGTTTCTCAGTAGTGGTAACACTGTTGGCATGAGCAAATCAAGTTCATATTTTCAACTGATGGTTACTGGCACCAATTCAATGCCAACAGGAATCTCCAATTTGGAGTAATGTGAAGAGAGACTTTATTCAGTGCAAATAGCTCAACTGTGGTAGAGCAGGGCTGTGAGAATAGCACAGCCCTAAAACAGCTCAATTTTGAAGCAGCATGACTTTGAGGTGGCCCTGGGGCAAAGTGGCCATGGGACCAGGTCCCTCTCCAGCGAAACAGCTCTGCTCTGCTCTGTTCCACCTGCTCCAGCCAGTCTAGTGCATTCCACTCTGCACTATGCCACTCTGGTCTGCCCAGCTGTGCTCTGGCAAGATATCTTTAGTGTTTCATCACCAGTGTTTCACCTCCAGCCCGGAAAATTCAGTCTTTAGTGGAAATGAAAATTGAGCTCTCTGAGCCAAAGGGAAGCTGATTTATGACAGAAGTCCCCAACCCTGGTCCCTGACTGGTTCTTCCTCATACAAATGAGGACTCATATTTTGAAGTTTGATTGGGCCAAGGTGTACTGCTCTGACTGGTTAGTGAAGATGGCGATAGGGATACATCAACACAGTTCCATTTGGATGAGGAAAGCCTCACCTCATTTGGTTGAAATACTATTCCAGAAACTCCTTTATAAGGGCTGGCTCAGATGACAGGAACACAGAGCTAGCAGGCACTTGAGTGCAGGCTTCTCTCTAAAGTGCAGTTTGTGTAAGAGTACCTGTTTAGAATAGCTGCTAGGCTCTGTTTTTAAATCTGAGCCCAGTTAGTTACCAGTCCTTCTCAGTAGGTATCTTTTTCCTCAGAGTCCACAATATATATATTTCTTGAGATTTGGAAAACAACTTAAATGTCATTTGGCAACATGTTTTTCTGGGGACAAGAGCCAATATGTTTCTAGATGATATATTTTAAAGCAGAATGTTATGAAGTATTGAATATAAGCTCAATATTATCAATAGACATAAAAAGGGCATTTAAAAGACTAAACCTTTTTCTTTTGTTTCCCCTACAGACTTTAATGAGCAGAATTTGGTTATATTAACCTTTCTATTTAAAGTCATCATTCACCTTTTAATGATGTTTATATTTCTCTAAATTCTCTCTAGTGGATATATCTTTTTCCTCTGTGTTGACATAACCTTTAATACAGTTTCACATCTGTGTGTAGTCTTCAATAACTATGCTGTTCTTTGAATAAAATATTCTACCAGTTTGGAACATTTTGGGGGAGTTATACTGTTTATAATGTTCAGCAAGAAGCCATGTACATTGTTATTAGGTGGTTAGTCTACTCCTCCCTCAGACTTCTGGAATATGAGTTAAAAAAAAATTAAAGTTATTGAGACTCTGCTGTATTCTGAAAGCTTTGCCCAGCAACAATGTTCATCATTACAGCAATGGCTGTGTGGAAACACTGTAGTAAGCTCCTCTACACTCAGTCATTCTCTTTATCACCACTATCACCATCATTCTCACCATTATCTCAACCCCATTACCAGCATCACTACACTGTCACCACACAGACAGCAAAAAAAGGCTCTTAGGCTTTTCAGAAAGAATACTCCTCAATCCACAGTCAGGTAAATGAGCTTCATTGCCAATAATTCATCCCTAAAGGAACTCAGAAAGAGAAAATTCTTTGCAATACTGGTGGAAAATACACATGGGCCAGAGATATTCAGAGAAAAATAAAATTCATCAAAGAAGCAGCTGAAGCAACTATCTTAAAGAGACTATTTGATTTCATTATATCTTAGTATTTTTCCAAAATATGCAAGTCTACAGTATTAGCTTAAAATCATTTGGGGCTTAAATACATTTTAAAATTAAATTCTATTTGGGGCTCCTACAAGAAATGACTTATAGCAATGATTAGTTTAGGGCTAGAGTTCAATTCTATGACTAAAAGGATAAAAGATGACTCCAAAGAAAAAGATCAATATCCTACATTAAAGAGAAAGGTTTTTTTGGCAAATAAAGTTGACATATATCCATAAAAAAAAGAAATGATGCCATACTATTAGTTATCTCTCTGACATAGTATTCCCTCTAAAGATCTTGGCTGTCTCATAGAATGGCACAATAATACAGATTTTCTGCACAGTCGAAGAATGAAATGTTTTTATTTGGACAACATGGTATCATGCTAAGTGAAATAAATCAAACAAAGAAAGACAAATACTGTCTGATCCTTCTTATATTTAGAATCTAAAAGTCAGAACAAATGAATAAACAAAACAAAATTATAGATAAAGAGAACAAATTTGTGGTTGTCAGAGGGGAGAAGAAGGTAGGGGATGGGTGGGCAAAATGGATGAAGGGGATTAAAAGATACAAACTTCCACTTGTAAAATAAATAAGACATGGAAATGTGATGTATACAAATGAATATATACATACATACTTAGAAGGTAATGTTCAATATGATAATTATAGTTAACACTGCTGTATAATATACTGGAAAGTTGTTAAAAGAGTAGTTCCTAAGAGTTCTCATTGCAAAGAGAATCTTTTTTTCTTTTCTTTTTATTGTATCTATATGAGATAATAGATGTAAACTAAGTTTATTGTGGTAATCATTTCACAATATATGTAAATTCAACTGTCATGTTGTACACCTTAAATTTATGCGGTAATTTGTGGCAATTGTTTCTCAATAAAACTAGGGGGGGAAAAGAAAATACAATACCACACATTGGAAATCTATGTTTATTTCTAAAATGCCAGAATATTTTAATGAACTGCCTCAGAGCTATATGAAAACAAATGTAACAGTGGATCTTTGCGAAAATAAATTTTCTTGTTTTGTAGAATAGAGAAAGTAAGAATCCTTGGGAGAAAATGAGGTAGTTTTTCAAGTTTTAGTACTATTTCAAAATTCCAAAAGAGAATGTAAAAACCTGCATGGATCATTACTGCAAAGCTTGAATCTAATAAAAATCTTGGTTTACCCTTTTAAAATAAAAAAAAAAAACATTTTAACATATGACTCAACATATAATATAATCTAGTATTTGCCCAAGAGATAAAAACATATACATTCATACAAAAATCTAAACATGATATTTATAGCAGTTTTATTCATTACTGCCAAAAACTAGACACAACTCACATATTCATTAACTGATAAATGGATAAACAGTTTGTGGTATATCCACATAATAAAATACTACTCAGCAATAAAAATAACGTACGTGTTCATACATTCAACAAGATGGATGCATCTCAAAAGCATTATGACAAAGTAAAAGAAACCGTACACAAAAGGCTAAATACTATATGATTCCATTTATATGACAATCTGAAAAAGGTAAAAGTATAGGTTGCTTTAAGGTCTAATTTGAGATTATGTTTTAAAATTTTTTAAGAGACAGGTTTCAACAATTTTAAGCAATCACTGCTAAAAGGCAGTAAAGGATGGTTTCTCTACAGAATAAGCTAACATAGAAATATGAATAGCATGCAGAAATAATGACATTCCCCAAACCAGCCAAAGTTAATAATATTGTTATATTAAATAAGAAAGAGACTTTTTGCATATGGCAGTGCAGTTATTTTACCTGTAAAAAAATTGTTCAAACTCCATAATGATTATCAAATAATTTTCTAATTATGAGACACTAAAAAATCAAGCATAAAGATCAAATATACCTCCTTATCAGTGACTATAAGTAGAAATGAGAGAATATATTAATGTACCATGCTGAGAAGATAAAGATCATGTTATCTCTGAATTTTTTATATTCTCCAAAGGTCAAAAATACTGCATCATAAAAACGGTAATGTCACAAAGCTTATAAGTTGTGTTCTTTTTTATTCAAGTTTCGCACATATATTGTTTGAAATCTTAAATTGCTGAAATACGGATTGGCAAGATAAGCCCATGTTAGTGTGATCTTAACACTAGCCTAGATAGTTTATAAAAACCTAATTAATTATCACTAATTACAATGACTGTAAAATTGCTTATGAACTAGTTGTTCATGTACCTGCAATTGAAAGAGAATTGCATTAATTAACTTTTATATGCTAAGAGGAGAGATGAATAGATCTCTTTTAAATATTTGAATTTTACTGAGGTTTTGATCTTTGATATATGTTAGTCAAGGTGGCCTTCTCAAAAATGTATGTGTATTTAAAATATTATGGAATTTTACTTATAATGTTTGTTTTAAGCAAAGTCCCTGAGATGTCACAACTTTAATGGTCTTTTTTCTAAGTTACCTACGAAAAACTTAACTTCAATAGTAATGGTAATAAATACTATTTACTGAGGATGTAGGATGTGACAGAATTACTCCATATGATATACTTTCATTCTCATAACATCCCTACAAGGTATATACTATTTCCTCCATTCCACCAATAAAACTTTATTAAAAGTTCTGTACTTTACATGAACTAACTTCATTAGTGCCTACAGAAACAGGGGGTCCTCCAGAACAGAGCTGGGAACTGTTGCTGTTACTATGAAATAGACTTTATACTTATTTTATGGATAAAGAAATCAAAACACAGAGATATGCTAAGTCATCTGCCCACTATCACACAGCAGTGTGGGTTAAACCATGTTGTCTTATTCCATGGTTGCAGTCTTAATCACCAGTCTACCTGATACTCTAAACAATAAATAAAATCTTTAACGTCACCAAAGGAACAGATTATCCACATTTGACTCCTAAACTGAAAATTTTCCACTGCATGTAACTACCCTCACTTATGTTATATATATATATATACTTCATGACCTATATATATATTCACTCCAATACATTTTTACTGGACTGTTTAGTGGATCATATATAACAGAGTAACACATGTAGTATTTTTGTCTTTAATCCTGGAGTGTTCAAAACAGAACATATTATAAAATATATATGTATACTTATCCATCTTATTTAATTTTTTGTGCATCAATATGCAAACAAAAGTATAAGATTATTGATAAACATTCACTTCAGTTTTTGATAGATTTGTTGACATTCTGAATGATATGTGATACCATAATAAAATCTCAATACATATAACTAGCATTATTTTGTACAGACAAAGGTCCTAAATGGCTACATTCCTTAGCTATCTCCTACAAGACATGATATTGGCTTAAAATATCAGCTGTTTACACTTGCAATTGTATTTCATTTGATCGACCTTTTGTCAAAGAACTATGTTATGACATGCTGTTTTTCTAATGTAATCAGATACTCTACATGTTACATAAGTAGAGATTATACTTATTGAGTTACTGGATGTTTTCTGTTTGACACATGGGCTTTTCACCTTACTTACACTTCTTCCCTTAATAGATTCTTTCAAAATATCATAGGGGAACATTTGCCTGTTTTTTTTTCCCATACTTAATATTTTTGTCATTTCACATAATTGCATATTGATATATATTTATAATTGCTATTACATATATAACTTGTTTTATAATAGTAGAAAATATTAAGTTTAAAAAATGTGATTTAAACAAATGTTTATAACTTTAATAAAACAAAATATTCAGTAAATTCTTTAAATTGCAGAAACAGAAGGAACATAAAGGCCTTAGCCTTTCCTTTAATGCTTTAATAAAGGCAGTAATTTCTACCTTCATACCTCTCCAGCTGTTTAAAATGTTTTCATTACACTTGACTCACTTGCCTTTGTTCTTACTTTTAAAACAATATATATATTAAAAATACATTTAATATAAAATTGTTATGATAAAAATATGTCACCTTTTGCTATAATAAATTTTAGGTTTATCTCTCAATAGTGTGAGGGAAAAAATCTTTTTTCTAATTAAAAATAACTAATTTTCAATATCCAGAAATTTCACACATTCTCCAATGTTCCAGTAAAATCAACTAACCAAGGGAATTAAAGTCATTTATAATGAGTAAGTTTTATTATTTTGTCCTTACTTGTTATAACTTATTTCTTTACAAAAAGAGAAAACTCAACTGAAGCTGATTTAAATTTAAAAATTATTATTTGGTGTGAGTAATGGCAAAGGCTTTATCAACCTACTCCAGTTTCTATGCTATTCCTGGATGGTAAACAAATGGGAGAAAATTAACAAAAAATTTAACAAGTTTACCAGGATAGGTTGGAGTATTTTATTGAAAAAAGAGTCAGATGCAACCCAGCCTCAAACCTCACATGTCCACCAAACTATCCCCGCATTCACACCTAATATTAATTTTTCTCTCCCAGCATTGTTCCAATTTGTCCAATATGGAGATATTCTTATACCTATAAGAATTTTTTCTTATTTTTCACAAAATTAATTCAATTTATCTTTAATTTTAATTATTGTGATTTTTTCAATGTATACTACTACTACTAGGTTCATTTTTTTTTCAATCTGTCCTCTCACACTCTGCTTCAATTTTGATGATTGCTCTTGATCTGTCTTCATGTTTAATGAACCTTATAATCCAATCTCTTGTGAAGTCTGCCCAGTGAAAATTTTTTGATTTCCAAGCCACTGTATTTTTCAGTTCTAAAAATTCCTTTTTTTCTTTATTAGTATCAATTAGTATCAATTTCTCTCTCTAAAATTCCCAATCTCTTCATCTATTAGATCCATCCTTTTCTGAATTTGCTTCAAGGCATTTATAATTGTTATAAAGTACTCTTCTGCTTATTACAATAACTAGCTGAGTTATGATTTTCCTTCTGCTGATGGTGTTGTCTGCTGATCATGAATGAAATATTCCTGCTTCCTTAAATTCTGTATGCTTTTTAATATATCCAGATATTGTATAAAAAGGACCATGAATACCAAAATTATATTTTTGTTTTAGTTTATTTTAATTTTCTACAAAAATTAAGGCTTATCTTCTCTCTGGCAATTGAGTTTATATATTGATTGTGTATTTAGAAACTTCATTAAAATTTCTTATTGGTTCTAAAAATGTATCTATAGTTTTTTTCATGGTTATCAACATAAAAAAATTACATAATCTATAATAATTTTCTCAAAGTCTTACATTTTATTTCTTTACATTGTCCTAATAATGCATGGACATTGACTTATGTTTATTTTTACAAAGGCTAGAGTAATAACAAGCAAACATTTTATTTCTTGATATTAAAGAAAAATGCTTCAAATTTTCACTGCTAATATATTTACTGGGATGAGTTTTATTTTGAGATGTTTTTGTTTGTGTTTGCTTTTTTGCTGCTGTTGTTCTTATTGTAGCTTCCTTTTATCATTTTTTATATCTTTAATGAATAAGATTCATATCTTATCAAATGATTTTAATGTATTTGCTGATGTAATATAATGATTTTTTCTCTAACATATTATTGTAGTTAATGATATTTATCCATTTTTTATAATAAACCAACCCTGTATTCCTGGAACAAATCACAGAAAGTCATTTACATTACTGAACGTGATTTGTTAATATTTTATTTTAGATTGTTACATCAATGTTTGTGAATGAAAGTAATGTGTAGTTTCCCTCTTTAGTATGACTGTGTCTAGTTTGATGATCAATGTGTTCTATTGTCATAAAATGAAAGGAGAATGTTTCTTTATTTTTTACTTGAATTACTTGTGAAAAGTTTTAAATATATCCTGAACTATCTCATAGAATTTAACTTTTTACTAACTGAGGCTAGTTGTTATTTGTGGGGAGTTTAATTACTGGTATGATTTCTAATTGGAGTATAAAAATTAAGGCTATTTATTTCAAGGTTAGTTTTAATAAATTATAATTTGTTAGAAATATGTTTATTTTATTTTCAAATGTATTGACATTGCTATTATACTTTTAATTTTGTTTTTAATCCTTGACATACCTATAATTATGTCTCCTATACATTTCTAATACTATTTATTGATGTCTTTTAATGTTGATTACATTTGTCATTTTTTTCTACTTTATTAAGTCCTTCTAAATGCTAATTTTTGGTTTTGTTGGCCCTCTTTATATTGCATGTTTTCTATTTCTTTAATTTCTAACATTATTATATTATATTTATTTAAATTTTTGAGATTAAATACTTCTTTTCATTACTATTTAAATTGGTGAATTGACTAACTTTGGACTTTTAGTCTTTCCTATTCTAAGCATATATTTTAAAAATATTCCATTCCAAATCTGCATATATATGGGGAATAACTTTTGACAAAAGAGCCAAAAATACATAATGGAGAAAAAAAAAGCCTCTTTAATAAATGATGCCAGGAAAATTAGAAAGCCACATGTAAAAGAATGAAACTAGACTGCTATCTGTTGCTATATACTAAAATTAATTTAAAAAAATGTGTCAAAGACTTAACTATGGAATCTGAAACAACAAATTACACAGAAGAAAACATAGATACTAAACTCATGGACCTTGAATTTAAATAGGATTTTATTAATTAGACCTCAAAGGCAAGAGAAGTAAAAGCAAAAATAAAGGAATGGACTATATCAAAATAAAAACTTCGCACAGCAAAAGAAATTATAAACAAAACCAAGAGGCAACAAACTTAATGGGAGAAGATACTGCAAACTACACCTCCGATAAGAGCCTAAAAATATGTAAATAACTCATACAACTCAACAAAACAACAACAAAAAATCCAATTAAAAAATGAGCAGAGAGCCTGAACAGACACTTCTCCCAAGAAGACATGCAAATGACCAACATACATGAAAAGACGCTCAAATCACTACTATGCAAATCAAAACCACAATAAAATACCACCTCACACCTGTCAGAATGGCTATTATCAACAAGACAAGTAATAAGTGTTGGTGAGGTTGTGGAGAAAAAGGAACCCTTATACACTGCTGGTGGGAATGTAAAATGTAAATTGTAGAAAACAATATAGAAGTTTCTCAAAAACTTGAGCATAGAATTACCATATTACTCAGCAATCCCTCTTCTGAGTATCTGGCCATAGAATTTGAAAACATTTATCCGTAAAGATATATGCATCCTGATGTTCACTGAAGCATTATTCACAGTGATCAAGACATGGGAACAACCAAAATGCTCTTCCATAGCTGATTAGATAAAAAAGATGTGTTACATATATGTGACAGAATGTTAGTCATAGGAACAGATAAAATACTACCATTTGCAACAACATAGATAATCATACTAAGTGAAATAAGTCAGACAAAAAAAGTTCAGAACCATATGATTTCACTCATATCTGGGATATAAAACTGAAAGCAACAAATGAACAAGACAAACAAAAACTCATAGACACAGACAATAGTTTAGTGTATACCAGGGAAAAGGTGAGGGCGGCGTAAATAAGGGTAAAGGAGGTCTAAACAATAAGTTACACAGAAAACATAGGTGATGAAAGAAGATTTGATTTTGGGTGGTGAACACACAATACGACATACAGATGATGTATTATCAAATTGTATACTTGAAACCTATTAACCAATGTCATCCAATAAATTTAATTTAATAAAAACATTACACTCTATGTTGATTTGTCTATCACAAATTTGATTTGCTGTTTTTTCATATTTTTCAAATTTTAATTTTCTTTCCATTTAAATTACGGTATGTTCTTTGTCTCAGAATTCATTTAAACTTCTCTAAGATTTTTCCAATTACATTTATTTTTATTTTTGACTTAAATGTACTATAGTAATAGAGAATGTGATCTGTGCAAAATAATTCTTCATATTTTGGGGATAGATTTTAGGGCTAACATGTGATTTATTTTTATAAATATTTTAAATGTTTTTGAAAAATATGTATTCTCTAACTGTTGGATGCAATATTAGATACATTTATAAAGCTATGCATCAAGCAATTTGTATTATTTGTGCAGGTAAAAATTTCTACATCTTCACGGCTTTTTTTATTGATTTGCTTTATATATACATTGGTAAGAGATATGTGATAAAATAGGATAATGAATTTGTTGGGGCTTATTTTTTGTAGAGCTCTCAAATTTTTGCTATCTAAATTTTTTTCGTTAGAAGTTAATTTTTTCTAATTTTGGGAGGGGGTGATAAAATGTCTTAGTTTTTTTTTTTTTTTTAATCTGAAAATGTCTTCCCTCCATTGTTGAAAGAGAATATTTGACAAAATTTTAGCTTGATATCATTTTTATTTTCTCCTAAATATTGCAATCTACTATTTCAGTTTCTCCTGAATTTTCTTTATTATGGCTAAGAATTCAGCTTTTAATTTAAATGGCTTTTCTTTAAAATGTGGTTTGTCCTTTTTTCTTTGGCTATCTTTAAAATACATTTGTCTTTGGTGTCCTACACTTTCAATGTAAGGAGTCAATATGTGGATTTCCAAAAGATTATGTCTTCATATGTTTATTTCTTATCTGTTGTTGCTTTTAATTCTCACTTACGGCTCTTTTTTTTTTTTCTTGTGTCTTTTGAGTTTTTTATTGAGAACTACTCATTTTCTCAAACTTAATGTAGTAATTCTTTCAGATCTGGATTTGAAGTTGAGTTTCTCCAGAGAGAATTTATAAAACTTCTGCTACTTTTCTGGCATGTGGGCAATCTGAGAAATTTTCAGATAAATGTCCCTGTTTGATCTTTGTTTGTTTGTTTGTTTGTAACATAAAAATATGAATTCAAATACCAACTACCAGCTAGTATTTGTGGATTCAATGTCAAAGGATATATTTCCGGCTTCATTCTGTATCAGAGTTAAACAGGTGAGTTTTCTTCATTTTATTAACAGTAGGACTCATCCCTCATTTAATTTTGTAATACAGGTACATCATTTTTATGTTTTAGCTTTATGTGGGAATTCTACTTTTAGATTATTCATTTGAGACGCCTTTGACTTTATCCTCAGTTCACATCATGTGGAACCTCTGGTAACCTGGGTTCATCACAAAATTTCATGTTGAAAGGAAGTTTTGAAACTCATTTACTACCCAGATCCCTTGCTTTCACATGATTTTGAGGATTTAACTATTCTCTTATCTAGTGCCAGATCAATGTTTCTTTTGCAGAGATAATTTTAATATATTATCTACCACTTTAGTTGTGTGTGTGTGTGTGTGTGTGTGTTCATTACATTAATTTTTAATGAGGACTTATTTTGAGCTATTATTTCATCAATTGTTAAAATTTATCTTAATTAATATCTTGAGAATATCTATCTACTTTTTCATTCTTTTGTGACTTTTATGTTCCAAATAATTATCCAATAAAGAAGTACTATTGAAAACCTTTAAAATTTGCTTTCATAAAAATTTTACTTATTTGTATTTAAATGTATTCAGGGAATCAGTTGTTATTGAAATATATGGTGCCAGTAATTAAGATGATGATAGCTTCTAAGTTTGATATCTTCTGGCTAACTAATTTTCATTAGTTAATTTCTGAGGTGTAGTCTAATAAAAAATTAATTTGTTTTAAACATTATGGTTCCTTCTAAGTGCCTATAGTTAAGACTCGATTTATTCTTTGACAATTTTTCTTTCATCTTCCAAAGCCACATCTCATCCAGGTCCAAGTACTCTACCTTAGAGAGTAATATGTTGGGTTTTTAAACACTTGTGTTGCTGAGATTTTGTAGTTTGTCTAAACTTCTTAATAAGAAGAGCATGAGCACAGGTTTCATTAAATCTATTTTGCAGTTAAAGTTTTAATTAAGCTAGGTTATAAAATATGCATGGAAGTTTGTCAAATTTTTCAATGAGAAACAGAAAAAAATGGACAGTGGTGTGGGTTCCAACTTTAGTTACTAGCTGATGTGAATATGAAATTTTTAGGAATGCCACATTTTCTTTCTTCTTCTCACTAAATAAAGCAATTTCCTTGTACTTGATAATGATAGAAAAGTCCTCATAGAGCTCTAAAGTATTACTGTTTAATACAGAAGAAAAAGGTCTGGAGGAATCACATGTCATGTCCCCATACCTCCCCATATCCCACATAACCTTAGTGCTCTGAAAATATAAATTTAATTTAAAATATATATGTACCCAAAATACATTTAGAGAACCCATATCTCATGATTTAAATATATTGAAGGGACAAATACTGAAGTATATACTGTCTTTCTAAATGGATTTCTTAATTCCCTGACTGGATAAGTTGTTTACTGAATAAGGTGATGTATATGGAGTGTAAAAACTTGTTCCCTAAATAATTTTCATTAATGACGAGGTTGGTAAGATTTTTTATAATCAGCAAGACTCCTCAAAGAACATGAAACTCTATTCACATTATCAAAACAAAAGTGAACTCCTTTAACTCATGTAATATTTACACAGCTCATTTTATTTTTTACTAGAATATCTAAATTTCTGTGTCCATGAAGATAGAAGTAAAGCCTTAACAAATGATTTTTTATTATGCTTACTCACTTATTTACATTAGATCTTTTGAATAGTTCTGCTTTTAATATAAAGATATTAATGCAGAATTACTATCTGGAAACAGAATAACTTAACTATAGACTAAAGGCATTTCACACCATCGCATCATCGCAGGAAGATATACCGAATATTTCCATGCCATATGTGAAATAGTAGAAGTGTTAATTGAATGCAAACAGTAAATGTATATGATCATACAGAATTCATATTTTAGTTCACTTAGCTTGTTATTAAACCTGTTAGTTGTGCCAACTGAGCAATAGATAATGGTAGACTATTATAATATTCTCAAAAGATTCTTCTGTTTCGGAAATATTACACATTGATGCTGAGTTACTCTAGCTTGAACTTCTTTTTTGTACATATATATGCTTAAATCAAGGCTGAATGACTGCCAAACCAGCAATGACCTCTCAATGGAAGTGACATTAAGAATTTTTTGTGGTTTGTGCTTTTGAACAAAGTAACATATAACTTCCAGAAGCTCCCATCCAATGCATACATTCATAGCTCTTTGTTCACTATCTTCTTTTGTGTCAGTGACTTTTAGATGGGAAAAATATGGCTTTAGCTTTAAGCTTTGCTCTTTTAGTGCTTGCAGATTGTGATATACATTTTTTTTATGACACTAACACATAGAGATGATGTTAATATAAAGCATGAGAAACAGAAAGAGAACGAATGTGAGAATAAGATGTTGGATATTTTGAGGGTAAAATACATATATTGTTGAATTTGTATAATGAAAATACTCCCTCTTGAGAGAAATGAATACTATTTTTAAATAGGTATGGTTTCTTATTTATTCTTTTCTCAAGGTTTGATGATTTCCTATACTCTATGCGATTTGATCTAAAAAGGTAAACCAGAGTCTTGTCAACCACATTCCTCCTTGAATAATAAAATATTTAGTTTCTTGTATTCTAAATGTCAGTAAGGAAAGATTTATTAAAATGCATGCAGGTAAATGTGTTTATTCTTTCATCATAAATTTCATAGTTGCTTAATTTTATTTACTTCTGTAAAATAGCTATAACATCACTGCAGATATGGCAATGAAGGATTCAAATGTACACATTTTATAGATCTCTCACACAAACAAAAGGTAAGTATCCATGACAACCAAGCAGTAAGATCCATGCCATGTGAATAAGATACTCTTTAGCATTATGTAGATTTTCTTTTTAAAATATGACATGTAGAATTTATGTGTAAATGTAAGTGCATTATGTGTTGCTGAATTTGTTTATGACTTACCTGACCAACAGCACTAAAAATGTTCAACTCCAATAATGAAGAAAGATTTTTTTTTTATTTTATTTTTGCTTTGACTCTCATTTGACAGAAAGAGAATTGAGGGATTTTTTTTTCAAGTTTTTGATGGAAAAGAAGAAAGTCAGAGGTAACAAATCCCTCGAATAGATTGTAAAAAAAAAAAAATGCAAGCATTAAGCTTTTGTATTCCTTTTAAGGAGGGAAAACATGTGGGAATAAATTTGAACTATATTAACACTTCAAAAACAGCCAAAACTTTCTGTGCCTTACCTGTTTCTATGCTCTCATTTGGTCCCTATTAAAATACGCTCCACATTTAGTTGCTCTAGTCTAATTTTAGTTAATTTTATGCTAAATTTGAGTGCTAAATAATGCTTAATTTTTCTCTTCTTTATAATAAATTCATTTTATTTTTTAAAGAAACTTTTCTTTTTTTGCATGTCTTTATAACAGTTTAACCACCTTACTTATTGTAAACTCTATGCAGTTCATGTTACTTTAATTCATCCAAGAATTTGGAGCAAACTATTTGTATAAAGATCAGGAAATATTTATAAAAGGATATAGGATAGCAGAAGAAGCCAAACTAGTTTCACAGTACCTCATTCTCATCATTGTATAAAATTATCTACATTAACCTATTGGCCCTCAAAACTTAAAATGTCATGAAAGGTTTTAACTTGCCTATTACATTTAAATAAAGTTTAACTCTAATTTCCAAGGTAATGCATCTATTTACTAAAACTTCTATTCTGATTTTATTTTCCCTACTTCTAACCTTATAACTTGTATTTCAACCGAACTGGATTAAATTTTTATAAATTTATCTCCTAAGTCCAATGCAGTGACTGACACATTATTAGTGATAAATATTAAACACAAGAAATTTACATATTGGATGGAGCAAATCTTGGTATAACAGAACCAGATGTCTTGTTTTTTCCAATAAAAATTTTTCCAGGCAATTGATTTAAAATTTTCATGTAGGAACTTCCACTTGGCCTTAGGATAATGGTAGGTGCTTAAATGTAAATCTTCTATTTACATTATTTCTCAAAATCCATACATATCAATGAGATGTGCAAATGAAATCAAGCATAATTCACACTTTCCATATTTTAAGGAGAAAGATACATGAACCTCAAAGACTTGTAAGTAGAAAAATAAACACAAAATACTAATATGTCTCTCAGTAGAGCTCATGTGGTCATTTCACGAATATGATGCAAGGAATGGAGAGAGAGGGTATATGAAGGACTACCTTGAAAAAGGATCATGAAGACATAGCTAAGGCATAGACAAACCTCCAGAAAGAGAAAGTTTTATCACAAAGTAGTAAAGTACTAAATACAGGTCTAAAACTTGGTAACATACATTGGCAAGGAAAATAATCACATATGAAGGACTAAGCAGCAGTCTCAGAGAGGCAACAATTTGGGGGAAAAAATAGAGAAAAGGAGGTTTCTTTTTCAGCTGACAAAAAAATTCAATCAACAATACCAACTATAAAGGGAAGAAAGCTGTAACATATCACTCCAAACAAAATCAGATATAATTTTAAAAATAATAAGTATAAGGAAAAAAAAGAATTAGATATTTGAAAAGAAAGAATGGGAATGAATAAAAATAAATAAATATATAAAGAGATAAATAAAGTGTGAGTTTCTCAAACTAGGCAGACAATTTAAAAGAAAAGATAAAATTATCTAAATATTGAGGAATAAAATACAAGATATCCAAAGCAGAATATATTTAAATAAAAATTTACTAAATTTCATTGACAAAAAGATATAAACATCCAAAGGGAAAAATAATATAAAATAAAGGAATAAGTTAAAAGAGAGAGAAAATACTTGAATAAATGAGGCAAAGAAGATAAAGCAGGCATAAAATTGAAGTCACTAAAGCAGAAAGAGAAAACAAACAGAATAACCAAAAATAATACTTAAGCTATATTTTAAAAAATTTTTCAAAATAACAAAAAAAGGTAATTCTTCATATTGAAAAGATCGCATCATGTATTTAAGATAATTGACCCAGAACAATCAACTACAAGACATATCTTAATTACTCAGACTTTAAAGACAGAGAAAAAATCTTCAGAGACTCTAATAAGAAAAAATTATATCTATCTATCTATCTATCTATCTATCATCTATCTATCTATATATACTACTATATAAATAAGACTAGAATAATAATTCTGAAAAACAACAATTCAAAAACTTAGAAGAAAACCAGCAGTTTCAAGAAACTCAAAGTATAAGGCATTTTTTATACTTAGTATATTTTAGACTATAGAAAAACAGTTTAAACATGCAAAAATTCAAGACATACTGTACTACAGAATCTTCCCTGAAATATCTGGAGAATAAACTTCATTCAGCTAAGAGATGGATGAGGAAGACTTCAGCAAAATGTTTGTGGTTGAGTATATAATATATTTACTATGGACTAATTATAGATTAAATCAATGTATAGAATAGGGCTGGAAGAGTGATATGTAAATAGAATGGTAAAATACAATAAAAACAAAAAAAGGGGGAGAGTAAGAACAAAATATAATAAAGTCATTGATGTGTGGATAATAGGTGACAATTAAAAATACCATTTAAAAGTGAAAAAAATTAGAGAGTAAAAACTTACAGTCTCTAAAATTATATAAATACAAAGGCAATCAAAGTCACCAAAATACCAGTTTTCCTTAATATCAAAAGATATTATAAATTTCTATGAACTGATAAGAAAAGATTTCCTGGTAAGATATTAAATGGGGGTGGGGTAGGGAAAACAAAGTTAAAAAGAATTTTATATATATATATATATATATATATATATATATATATATATATATATATATATATATCTGTGTGTTTCTGTTTATATATATAAATAATTTTTCTGAATAGAATAAGAGAAAATCAGAAAAAGTATCTGTCCCAGTGTCTGCTTAATTTTGCAAAGAGAAACAAAGGAAGAATAACCTTGAAGCTAATCAAACTTGCTTGCTACATAGAAAGGGGGTAGGGAAATTGGATGGAAGGAATAGAAAGTATACTTTTCTAAATATATCTTTTTGTAATTATTTGATGTTAGAATCATTTTAATGCCATACATATTCAAAATATAAAACTAAATTTTAAAAGATGAAACTGTAGAATGAAATATGAACAAAAACATAAATTCAATTGTATTTCATATAAATAACCACAGTGAAGGAAAAAATATAGTATTAGTTTACGCAGCTTTTGGAGAGAGACTGACTTCTTATCTGCAGTCTAAAAAAAATGCTGAAAAACTTCAATTTTACTAACAGGTGTGGGTCTTTTTAGTGTTATTGGTTCAGTGGTTCTGAAAACAAGCATGTTGTAAGGTTATAAATATAAATATATTCCTTGATGTTATTAGAAGACAGGTTTCTAATAAGGAAGAAAATAAATACAAGATGAAATGATAAAAGTTAGAAAAATGTGTTGGTGGATATAGAAACAGGAATTATTAGTAGAAAATCATGAATTCTAAATACCAAGCTCTGTCTTTGAAGTGTCTAGAAGCAAAATAAGAAATGAGGGTGACAGGGAAAGATCTTCTCCGCTATAGAATTCTAACTAATAAATGTAAAACAATTTTTAGAGTTAGGACATCACATTTAAGAACCTCAAAATTATAATAGACTCACGTAAGAATTATTAAGAAATTCTAAAATTAGTATTGAAATATTTATAAGGAACATATATTTACTTTCTTCTTTCATAAGTTAGACTATTTTATATATAACTTATATACATGGAATCATATTTGTCCTTCTGAGACTGACATTTCATTTAGCATGTTATCTTCCAGGCTCATCCATATTGTTGCAAATGGTAGGATTTCCTTCTTTGTTCAGGTAGAATATATTCCATTATATGTATCTACCACATGTCTTTATCTTTTCATCTGTCAATGGACATTTGGATTATTTCTCCACTTGTATAATTGTGAATAATGAAGCAATGAATAATGGGAGTGTAGATTTCTTAAAATAGTAATTTCATTTTCTTTGGATAAAAACCCAGAAGTAAAATTGCTAGATCATATAGTAGTTCTATTTTTAATTTTCTGAAGAACTTCCAAATTATTTTCTTAAGGGCTGCACCAATTTACATTCCCACCAACAGTGGACAAGGGACCTTGTCAATACTTGTTATCCCTTCTCTTTTTGGTGATAGATGTCCTAATGGGTGTGAGATGATACCTTGCTGTATTTTAAATTTGCATTTTTCCTGATGATTAGTAATGTCGAACATTTTTCATGTGCCTGATGACCATTTGTATGTCTCCTTTGCCACAAAATATATTCAGTTTCTTTACCCATTTTTATATTGGATTATGTATTTTTATTATCAAATTGTATGAGCTCCTTATATCTTTGGATATTAACCCCTTAACAGATATATAATTTGTGCATACTTTTTCCCGTTCCCTAGGTTGCCTTTTCATTTTGTTAATGGTTTCTTTTGATGAGCAGATGATTTTTATTTCGATGTAGTCCTTCTTGTTTATTCTTGCTTTTGGTTATCAAGTCCAAAAAAAATAATATAATCACCAAGACTAATAATGAGGAGCTTGCCTCTATGTTTTCTTCTAGGAGTTTAATGATTTTAGGTCTCATGTTCAAGTCTTTATTCCATTTTTAATTGAGTTTTGTGGATGGCATAAGATAGTGGTCCACTTTTCTTTCTTTACATGTGGCTATTTCGGTTTCCCAACACAATTTTTTGAAGATACTGTCATTCTCTATTGAATATTCTTGGACCACCTGCCATAAACTAAATGTCAATACATGCATATGCATATGTTGCCTTTATAATGTTGAGTTATATTTCTTTTTTACCAAATATGTTGAAGTTTTTATCTTGAAAGAATGTTGCCTTTTGTCAAATGTTTATTCTACATTTATTGAAATCATATATTTTTTTATCTTTTACTTTATTAATCTGGTATGTCCCATTCATTAGTTTGCATGTTTGAACCATCCTTGCTTCCCAGGAATAAATCCAACTTGGTCATGATTAAAAACGCTTTTAATGTGCTATTGAATTCTGTTTCCTAATATTTTGTTGAGAATTTTTACATCTGTATTCATCAGATATATTAATCTGTAGTATTCTCTGCTTGCTGTGAACTTATCTGTTTTTGATATCAGGGCAAAGCTGGACTTATAAAATGCATTTTGAAGTGTTCCCTCCTCTTCTACTTTTTGGAAGAGCCTGAGGAACGAGATAATGTCTGGTAGAATTCAGTATGATGCTATCTGGTCCTGTGCTTTTCTTGTTGAGAGGTTTTTGATTACTGATTCAAATATTGATCTGTTCATATTTTCTATATCTTCATGATTCATTCTTGCTAAGGTGTATGTTTCTAGGAATTTATCCATTTTCCTAGGTCTTCCAATTTGATAGTATATAAATGTTAATAGAATTTGCTTATATATTTTTGTGGTATCTATAGTAATGTCTCTACTTTCATATCTAATTTTATTTATTTGAAATTTCTCTGTTTTTTTCTTAGTTTAGCTAAAAGTTGTTCTATTTTGTTTAGCTTTTCAAAAAAAAAACTCCCAGTTTCATTATCTTTTCTATTATTTTTCTGGTCTCTATTTCATTTATTTCTGCTCTGATTTTGTTTTTTCCTTGCTTCTTCTATCTTTGGGCTTTGTCTTTTCTTCTTTTTGTAGTCCCTTCTGGTGTAGAGTTAAGGTGCTTATTTTATATCTTTCTTTTAGTCTTAATATAGGCATTTATTGCTATAAAATTCCCTCTTAGAACTGCTTTAGCAGCAGCCTATAAGTTTTGTCATGTTATGTTTTTATTTTTACTTGTTTTGAGATACGTTTTATTTCTCTTTTGACTACCATTTTGTTTCATGTGTTTTTTAGAAATGTATCGTTTAATTTTCAGATATTTTTAAGTTTTTCAGATTTTCTCTTCTTGTTATTTTATACCACTGTGGTCAGAAAATATACTTGGCATGATTCAAATCTTCTTAAATTGTCAAAGATTTGTTTTATAGCCTAACACATGATCTGTCCCAGAAAATTTTCTATGGGTATTTTTAAGATGAATATGTATTTTACTGCTGTTAATTGAATTGTTCCATTTGTGCTTAGGCCCATTTTGTTTAACATATGGATCAAGTCCAACATTCTGGGGTTGATTTTCTGCCTGGATGTTCTATCCATTGTTGAAAATGAGGTATAAATGTTCCTTCCTATTATTGTTTAGAATGCTTAGTATTTGCTTAATATGTATTATATATACATATTATATATATGTATTATATATATTATATATATATATATATGTGTGTGTGTGTGTGTGTGCTCTGATGATGGATGTTTATTTATTTGCTTATTTAATTTTTACTTTTTTAGAACAAACTATACTATCAATGCTTTACCACTTCTATTATTTTCTCAACTTTTTCTGTGAGTATCTGTTTGCTATAACTTCTTCATGAATAGACTCCTTTATCATAAAATGGCCTTCTTTGTCTCTTGTTACTGTTTTTGCCTTAAACTCTACTTTGTTGCTTATAGATGTAAATATCCCTTTGTTCTGGTTTCTACTTGTATGGAATATCTTTTTCTCTCCCTTCACTTTGAGTCTACATGTTCTTAAAGCAGAAGTGAGTTTCTGTAGGTAGTATATATTTATGTCTGGTTTTTTATTTATCTAGTCACACTATGACTTTTGATTGAAAAATTTAGTCCATTTACATTTAAAGTCATTATTAATAATGCCAGCTTAATTGCTTTCTAGTTGTTTTGTGCTTCTCTTTTTCTTTTCTCCCTCTCTGCTACTTTCTTCTGTATAAAGAAGATTCTCTCTTCTTTATATGTTGTGAATAGGTGTTTGCTCTGTCTTTACATGAGACTTACATAAAGCATCTTATAAATATAACATTCTATTTTATATTGATAACTTTGATCACATACAAAAAGTCTACCTTTTTATTCTCCCCTTTTATCTTTTTAATTTCAAAATTTCCTCCTTTTTATATTGTATATTCATTAACTAATTATTGTAGCTATATTATAAGTCATAGAGATTATGATTCAAGTCTTGATTTGTCTGATTACTATTTGTTTTAATTTGATTCAAAAGTCAATTATTATTTTTGTGAGAAAACTGAATTTAGATTTAAAATTTTAAATTAGAACTATCAAACACCTGGTTTAAATATACTAACCAGAAGAGGAAACTAAGAAAACCTGGAACCACTTATGCTTACTATATACATATTTAGTCTCTTTTAATAAATGTGGGTCTATGGCAAGAAAGATCAAACAAATAAAAATTTATTCTAATTTTTCTCAAAGGATGGTCCCTAAACATCAATATCAGTTACATATCTTATCACAGTCTACTGTTGTCAACATTTTACTAGTTCAAATTAAGTGTGAATATCTTATCTCCCTTTAGGTCTCGTCACCCTCTCTCATTTGTAATAAAAAAAAAGTCTTAAATATTTCTTCTATATACTTAGAGAACCATCATAGAAGGTTAACATTTTTGTTTCAATTGACAAATATTTTATAGTTTATATAGTTAGAAGACAGTTTATATATTTATCTATATGTTTCTCTTTGTATTGGTCTTCTCTCCTATGTGCCAATATTTCTTCTTTTATTTTTTTTTCTTTCTGATAAGAGAAATTATTTTGGCTATCATTTTAGGTTTGATCTGCTGGCTATAAATTCTCTTATTTTTCCTTCATCTGAGAATGTATTGATTCCTCCTTTCTTCCTGAATGATATTTTGTTAGATGTAGAATTCGGGATTGACAGATATTTTCTTTTAGCACTTAAAAGATGTAGTGTCCTTTCTTCTGACCTGTATGGTTTCTGGTGAAAACTAAACTATTACTTGATTTTTTTTTCTCTAGGTAATGCTTCATGTTTCTCTGGATGCTTTCAAGATATTTCTTTGTAGTTTTTAGAAATATGATAATGATGTATATTGGCATATATTTCTTTGAGTTTTTCTTCTTAGGCATTCAACTGGCTTCTTGAAATTGTAGGTTATATCTTTTGCCAAATTTAGGAATTTTTCTACCATATAAGTTTACATATTTTTTTTTTCTACAGAACCTAATTCACCCTTCAACAACACCTATTCCCACATATCTACTCCTTTGAGAACTTGATGACAGGATTTCTTGCCATAGACCCACATGTCCCTAACTTGGCATATTTCAAATTTCTTTTCTCTGTATCATTCAGAGATGGTGCAATCTTGGTGTTGACATCTGTTGATTGTCTTTTCCATTTCAAGTTGAGATTTTTCTGGTTTTAGAATGATGAATGATATTTTACTGAAACCTGATTTAGAATTTTCTGTTATAGGGTCTAGGTCTTATCTGAGCCTTCTGTTTTAGCAGGATTCCTCTGAAACTCTGGCTGGGAAAACATTACTGCCTCATTATTGCTAGGAGACCATGTTCTCAATTGGGCTTCCACTGACACTGTTCCGGGAGGAGTCTCCTTACCATTGGATGGTGGTGATAGTTCTAATTCTCCACCAGGTCTCTTCTGACATCATCACAGTAAGAAGAGAGAGGAGAACCTCATTACTGCCACACGGTTGTGAAAATCTAGGTTTCCCAAGTGGTTTCCATGGATACCATGCAAGGTGGGGCCTCTTTATCACTTGATAGGTAAGAAAATTCTGGTTCCCAACTCAGCTTACTTTGATACCATGCTGGCTAGGGCTTGAAGTGTTTCTTTATCATCTAGAGGAGATGGAATTTCAGGTTTCCCATTTGACCTTTGCTGAGAAAACTGTGAATGGGGCCATAGTTTTCACTGGAGTATATGAAGTAGAATGGTTACTTTCTAAAATTTTTGGTCTTGCTAGGCAGTCTCCTTATTGGTCCTTTTGTTAGCACAGTAGGTTTTTTTTTATGGCTTGTTATTTTTTGGATTCTTTGAAATTTCAAGGTTGCCTGTTTTTCCAGTACCTCATCTGGATATGTGAGGCAAAAAGAAAATCCAGGAAACTCATTATAATTTTGTTTCTTGTGTCCTGAGTTCTCTAGCCACACTGTCTTTTCTCTATCTTTCTGAGACTTATTTTTGTTTGTCTTATATAAAATAGCTAAAGTTTTTAGCCATATTTAGCAAGAAGAATAGAGAAGTCTACTCCATCTTTTTAAAAAAGTGCAGTGTTTTTAATTTGCCTTTTATCCTATCTCTAAGTGAATTTATATACATAAATTTCTTGTGCAATGTATGATAGTACAAGAATTCTTTAAATTTCATTACCTACATTTATAAAATTGGGATAATAATATTTATAGCCAAGAACATGACTTAAGTAAAGATTTTGGCACAATGCTGGGAGCTTAATAAGTATTTAATAAAATGTATCTCTACAAATAGAAACTACGACTTCAAAAGATTTCACTAGAAAAAAGTAAAAGAGAGAACAAAGCAAAAACTAATGTCAAGAATAATACTAGAGGGAAATTAGTATTTAATCAATAATAATGATCCTTAATTTTTTTGACTACCAATTATGTTCCAGTCTTTATAATTTAATTTTGAATATCATCTTATGAGGCAGATAAAATTATCATGCCATTTAATACATGAAAACAACTCAGGAAAAAAATAAGAGAGATTTTCCATTATCCAGCTTTCAAAGTCGGTATATGGATAGAGGTTGTAACTCTGTCTAGGCAATACCCCTCAGAGAGTGATCTTTTCTGAATTTGCAATATCTCAAAATTTTCATACTGACCTCTGCAAATTATGACATGTGAAGTATATACTTATGACTTTCAGAATCACATGAACAAAATAACCTAGAATCTTTTAAATTCACCCAAATAAAAGTGCATCCATATCTTATGCTGTGAGATTAAATGAGTTCTTTATATCCAATCCATAGAAAATATGGTACACAAAATAAACTGATTTACTTAAAACACAATAGAGCAAAGAATAATGGCTATATGCTTAAAATTAAAAACTGATTTGAAAAGTAGAAAAATAATCACTACTCTAGGACAAAGCAAACAATGCAGCATCGTGAAAAAAAAAGCAGTGGATTTATCATCGCTTTAACTATGCAGGATGAGGCATAAACTATACTATACCAATGCTTTGAGGCTACAAATTACTTCCCACAATAATGCTAGAGGAAAAAGAAAACAAGAAATACCCTCCTACTCTAATTCTTTTCAACTGTGGACCATATGATTAACCGTTGGTGTTACCTCTATAACCACACAATTATACCCAGTATAACTACCCATTAGTGTCTTAAACCTTATTTCATTTGTTTGCTTGCTTGTTTAAAATATTGGGGGATGAAGCAGAAGGTGAGGGAAATCATAGAATTCATGCGATTCTACTGAAATTGAGAGTCCAGTTAAAAGCAGTATTTGCCAAAGTGTGATCTCCAAATAAATAGCAACTGCATAAGCTTGAAAAATACTATAAATAACAATTCTAAACCTCACCCTAATCTGGCTGAATCAGAACCTCTGGGAGTGGAGCCCTCAAATCTGTGTTCCAACAAACCACCTATGTAATACTCATATTAAAATTTGAACACCAGCTTCCTATCCTTAGTTCTTATCAGCTGATGCCATTAATTTCTACATGTCAATTTAACCCAATGAATTCTAAAACCAATCCTTTCAAGGATAGAGACATAAGAGGTATGCCCTAGTAAGTCTTATCATATGGACCTGAAATATGATTTCCCATCCATGGCACTGATCACTCACTTTCCCACTAACTCATTCCTTGTCAGTGACCTTCCCTCACTACTACCTTCCTCGAGCTTTGGCTTTGCCATGCTAAGGAGATATATCTTAACTTTTGTCATTGACAATCAATTCTTCGTTCAAACTTTACTTTTTTTTTTGAAATACAATCCCTTCTTTGATATCAGCTCCCTAATTGACCCTCTGCTTGATACTTTGTCAAGATCTATCCAGTCTTAGAAACTGGGTAGATGGCTACCTTTTGTTGATTGTTGACTATATGCCAGCCATTGAAATTATAGAAATAAACAAAATATTCAAGTGTCATATGTTCATAGATTTTGTAATCTAGAGTAGATAACAAATATTGATGACATAATTTTAAGTGTGAATTGTTATAAAGAAAAAGTTTGTGAAATAGAAACATGTCCTAGGAGAATAATTCAGTCCAGACTAGAGAGGCACAGAAGTCTACTCCGATAAAGTGTATTAAAATAGAATCCTAAAGTAGGATGAACAGAATTATTTGGTGCAGGAGACAGAGGAGAATCATGTGAATTTCCTAAGGAAGGAGGATGGGGTATTTAAGCATCAGAAATAAGTATAATTGCACGAGAGTGGCATGCAGATGAGGTTGAGGAGAATATGCAGTTGCACAGTGCTCAGCTTGAGAATCAGATGCTCGAGACATTGTAATACAGGTAAAGGGTATTGAACTAAATCCAAAAGTTACTTAAAAAAAACTGCTTGATGATAAGGGGTATGAGGACTTTTAATAAAAAATATTGCTCAAAAGATTACAGATAATGAATTTAAAGAGGATGAGAGTGGATGTCAGGATAGGAGCCAAGAATCTATTCAAGTTAGGTGAGGGAGAGATGATGATGATCACTAGAGTGATCATACTGGAGAGAATGTTTTAGATGGACTTGAGAGATGACTAATTTTTGCCAGGGACAGTCAAGAATAAAACTTGATTTCTATTATATGTGAATTGATAATATCAGTATTATATTATTATTCCAATATTTGTTCTCATTCATTTCTAGATGTATATTTCAAATTCTTTTGGAACATTTGAATATATATATGTGTGTATATATATATATGTGTGTGTATATATATGTATATATATATGTGTGTGTATATTTATATATACATATATATATATACACACACACACATATATATATATATATATATATATTTTTAATATATCTCATTGAATCAAGGACCGAAGAAAGAACTAACTCTTAGAAAAGAGTTAAATTCTTACCTATTGCCATTTGCATTATTATTGGCATTCCTTAGAAACATAGACATTCTCAAACATTACATAAAGAGAGATATTTTGACTTGAATTTAAAGGCTTAGGTTCTTTAAAATATGAATGTATCATGGCTTAGTAACATGTTCATATTCTAAATATTATTTAGCCTTGGGAAAGAAAAATATACTGCCATTTGTGACAACATGGTGAACCTTAAAGGAATTATATGAAGTGAGATAAGTCAGACATGGAAAGACAAATACTATATGAAATAACTTATACATGGAATCTAAAAAAGTTGAATTTGTAAAAACAGACAGTAGAATAATGGTTACCAGAGGCTGGGGGTGGAAGAATCAGGAATGAGTTGTTTACGAGTACAGTCTTGGAACTCATATACAAATAAGTTCTAGAGAGCTAATGCCTAGCATAGTAATTATTGTCAACAATACTGTATTATAAACTTTAAAGCTGCAAAGAGGTTGTATCTTAATTATTTCCACTATTAAAATGAAATGAGAATTACGTGACATGATAGAAGTGTTAGCTAAGCTATGGCAGTAATCATATTGCAATATATAAATGTATTAAATCATGACATTATATGCTACAAACAAAAACATTATATGTCGATTATATTTTCAATATAAAATAAAGTACAAATGTATCACTACATACAATAGAAAAATCACTTAAAATCATAAACAAATGTTTTCCTAGAACTTTCTCTATTGTGAAAAGTTTGTTTTAATTTTTTACCTTAATCTAAAATTTCATGGCAGTATCTTTCCTTTGAAAGTCAGCTGATATATTGGGAAAAAACTGTTTGATTTGTTGCCTATTCATATAGCACACTGAGAAGTAACCTCCATGGCCACAGTTTATATTTCATAATTACATAATAATTCAATTAAAACTTAATCAAGACCAGGAGATATAGTTTTGACCACCAATTGTTTTCTATGACTAACTTTATTTTATTTTTTAATATAAATTTATTTATTTAAATTAGTTTCAAGTATACAGTACATTGGTTAGACATCTATATTGTTCATAATACGATCCCCCCAATTGCTCCCTCCCTCCTCTGGTCCTCATATTAATCATATTAATGTTAACTGCATTCCCTCTGCCATGATCCCCATCTGCATGCCCAACTCTCAACTACTAATTTGTACTTCTTTAAGCCTTCACTCCACCCTCCCAGGCCCTCAAACTACTTTGTCAATGTCTGTCACCAAACGGTCCACTATATTTGTGAGTATGTTTTTGATTAGTTTGTTCTTTTTGTTCTTCAGATACCACATATAAGTGAAATCATATGATATTTATCTTTCTCTGTCTATGACTAATTTTAATTCCTATATCAATTATCCTCATTGCATCTATATAAATGGCATTCCTTAAGAACTGATATCTATGTGTGTTTTTGTATTCTACTCATAAAACAATCACCAACTAAATGGAAACCTCTTATAACATGGATTTTTTGTATTTATCTGAAAAAAAAGTCATTGACTTTATTTTCAGCTTTGAGGTAGAGAGCTAAAAAGAGCATTGCTTCCACACTTATAACAACAAAGCAGATGAACAAACTGCAATTTAACATTTCTCTTAATTCTTAGAGAACTGAGATTATAGAGCAAATGAATAACCCAAAACATGGAGACAGGAACCTGTAAGGAAAACAAGACTGTAACATTTGCATAGGGCAGAATACAAAGACCACCACAGAAACTAGTAAGAAGTTTCAGCTAGGAATATTAAAAAATTGTTAACTTCAAGTGGGCTCACATTGAAATGTGAGGAAGTTACAGAAAATTCACACTCTCCTTTAGGCTTTTCCTTCAGGAAATTCTTTAAGGGCTCATAGTCTCACAGGGAAGAGAGGGGTTACTGACTAGGGGAAGTTTAAGAAACTGCTGAAACTTCACTTATAATCACCTTCTAACCTTCCCTAGAGAATAAGAGCTTTAATACACACCGGAAGAGCAAAAACCCCAAAAGAAACAAACAAATTAAAAAAATACCCAAATCTGTAGCCTGTAGCCTGGGTTAACTGGTAGAAACTTGCTGCAGCTTGGAGATGACAACAGGGAAAAGGAAAACGTTCTCATTCTAAGGGGCAGGTTATATGCCAGCATTACATCTGGGAGAGTACAGAAACATTTGCGAAGGCTACATCCCTAAGACTCAGGTTTACAGTACCTTTCTAAAACTGTGGTCTAATCAAAGAATGCCATTTCACCTTCGCCCACCACCAACACAATAAAAAAGTTTCACATAATACTAAAGTGAAATATAAAGAGAGCTACCAGAGAATTCTCTCTGGAGGCAGCATAAAGGAAAAATTCAAAGCCAAGTGAGCAGCAAATTTATCAAAGGAATTTGAAGTCTCTGGTGCACTGAGTGTAACCACAGAAATAATAAACTTCAACCATGACCCAACTCCCTAATAGGTAAAAACAAATCCTTACACTAAAGACCTGATAAAATAAAGGATGTAGTCATCTCCAAGTATAAAAATATTTTTCTTAGGATCTACTGTCCTACATAGCACATGTAACTGTCAACAACAGTAAATAGAATTTTGAGGCATATAAAAAACACAGTCTACAAAAACAAAACAATCATTAGAACCAGATTAAGATATGATATAAATGTTCAAACTGTCAGACAAAGGTATAAAATAATGACAATTGAACAAGATATAAAATAAGGCTCAATTGAACAAGATGGATAATATGATATAATAGATAGGTAATCTTAGCAGACAGAAGAAAGCTATAAGAAAAACCAACTGGAAATGTTAGAAATTTACAATACAGCAACACAGACAAAGAATGCCTTCAACGGGTTCATCAGTAGACTGAACACAGACAAGAAAAGAATCAGTGAATGTAAAGATAGGTTAATAAAATTAGCCAACTAAAATTTAAAAAGAAAAAACAGTGAAAACAAAAACAGAACAGCACATTCAAGAAAAAGAACAAAGCTGGAGTTATCATACTTCCTTGTTTCCAACTATATTAGAAAGCTATAGTAATCAAAAGAGTATGATATTGGATCAATAAAAAGGAATAGACCACTGAAAAAAAATTGAGAGCCCAGAAATAAACCCATACATATATGGTCAACTAATTACCACAAAGGAGCCAAGAATATATAATAGGAAAAGGACAGTCTCTTCAATAAATGGTGATGTGAAAACTGGATAACCACACTCAAAAGAATGAAACTGAACCACTATCTTATACCATTAACAAAAAATAACTAAAAATAAAGATTTGAACATAATACTAGAAACCATATACTCCTAGAAGAAAACATAGGGGAAAATCTCCTTGACATCAGTCTTGACAATAATTTTTTTAAAAAAATATAACACCAAAAGTACATGCAACAAAAGCAAAATTCAACAAACAGAACATCATCAAACTAAAATCTTTATGCACTGCAAAAGAAGTCATCAACAAAAAGAAAAGATAACCTATGGATTGGGAGAAGCTATTTGCAAATCATAAATCCAGTAAGGGGTTAATATCCAAATATATAAAGAACTCATTCAACTCAGTAGGAAAAAAAAAATTTTTTAAATAAGCAGAAGCTCTGAACAGACATTTTTCCAAAGAAGACATACAGATGGTCAACAGGTATATGAAAAGGTGCTCAACATCACTAATTATCAAAAAAATGCAAAACATAATAAAGTATCATCTCACATCTGTTAAAACAGCTTTTATCAAAAAGATAAAATATAACAAGTGTGGGTGAGGATATGAAGAAAAGAAAACTTTGTACACTGTTGGGAATGTAAATCGGTGCAACCACTGTTGAAAACAGTGGAATGGGTACTAGATTTATCAGGATAATCACTTTGTAAGTTATTTAAATGTCTAATCACTATGTTGTACACTCAAAACTAATTTAATATTTTATGCCAACTGTAATTTAAAAAATTTTTAAATATTAAAAAAAATTTAAAAACAGTGAAGGTTCCTCAAAAGATTAAAAATAGATCTATGATATGAACTAGCAATTCCATATCTGTGTATTTATCCTAAGGAAATGAAAATACTTAATTCAAAAAGGTATGTGAACTCCCATGTTTGTTTCAGCATTATTTCCAATAGCCAAAACATGGAAACAATCTAAGTGTCCATTGATGAATGAATGGATAAAGAAAATGTGCATATAAAATACAATGGAATATTATCCAGTCATAAGAAAGACAATCTTGTCATTTGACACAACATGAAATGCATTATGCTAAGTAGGACAAAGAAAGACAAATATCAGATGGTCTCATTTATATGTGGAATCTAAAAAAAAAAAACAAAAACAAAAACACCTAGACTCATAGATACAGAGAATGGATTATTAGTTGCCAAAGGCAGGAAGTGGGGTCAGGAGGTGTGCAAAATGAATGAAGATGATTAGAAGGTACAAATTTTCAGTTACAAAATAAATAAGTTTTGGGGATATAATATACAGCATGGTAACTACAGTTAATAATACTGTATTATAAACTTGCTAAAAGAATAGATTTTAAAAGTTCTCATTATAAGAAAAAATATTTTAACTACACAGATGTTGACTACATAGATAGTTGTTAACTAGACTCACTCTGGTGGTCATTTCTCATTACATCAAATATATAATTAGTTGTACACCTAAAAGTAACATAACATTATATATATCACTATCACAATGAAAAATTTAAAATAAACTAGAGAAACCATAGAAAAAATAATAAAACCAAAGGCTGATTATTAAAGAATATCAATAAAGTTAATGAACCTCTAGCCAATTCAACCCAGAAGAAAACGAGAGAACACAAAATACCAATATGAGGAGGAAAAGATGGGGCTTTACTACTACTTCCACAGGCATTAAAAATATAGTAAAAAGACACTGTGGATAACTCCAGACCTTTAAATTCAACAATTTATATGAAAGGCACAAACTATCAAATATTTAAGAAAAAATAGATTATCCAAATATTCATATTTAAAATAGAAATTTAGTTTAGAATAAATAGCTTCCAAAAAATGAAATTTTAGAACCACATACTTTCACTGAATTCTACTCAATCTTTAAATAAAAAATAATATCAATTCTATACAATCTCTTCCAGAATGGAAAAAAAGAGGGAAATATTGCCGGTTCATTTTATGACATCAGATTCATCCTACTACCCAAATCAGAAAAAGATAAGAAATCTATAGAACAGTAACCCTCATGAACATAAACAGAAAATTCCTCAGCAATATATAAGCACACCCAATTTAGCAACATGTTAACAAAAGGATAATAAATTACAATCAAGTGGAGTTCAGCACAGAAAAGCAAGGCTGATAACACATTAAAAAAAAAACAACAAGAATGAAGTATGAAATGAATTGGGTGTGAACTAAAATTTATGTATTGAAGTCCTAATACCAGGCCTTTAAAGAAGTAATTAAGGTTAAATGAGGTCATAAATATGGAATCCTAATCCAATATCACTGAGTTCTTTATAAGAAGAGAAAGAAACACGAAGGATGTATATGCGCAGAGAAAAGACTGAGAATATAGAGAGAAACTGGCTACCTAAAAACCAAGGAAATAGACTTCAGGAGAAACCAACATTGCTCACAGCTTGGTCTTGAACTTCCAACCTCCAGAACTGTGAGACAATAAAATTCTGTTGGTTAAGCCTATGGATTTTATTATGTCAGTCCTAGCAGAGTATTATATCATGTGATTTACCACATTAGCAGATACAATTTAAAATAAAATAAGAGCTTAGATCATCTCTTAAGAAACAGAAAAGGCATTAGCAAAATTCACACTTATTCATGACAAAAATAAATAAATAAAATTCTCAGAAACTTAATAATCAAAGGGAACTTCTTTATCCTGGTTAAGGACATCTACAAACCCACATGTAGCATTATGTTTAATAACAATATACTGAATACTTCCCCTCTAAGTTAAAGATTTCTTTTCTCCTCACTCATATTCAATGTCATTCTGGAAGTTTCCTCCAATGTAATAAGTCAAGAATAAAAAGATACATAGCTCATAAATGAAATAATAAAAATGTATCTATTTGCAGAGGATATAACTGCCTAAGTAGAAAAGTCCCAAAAACTCTAAAAAAAAAAAAAAGTTTCTATAACCAAAATTTCAGTTTAGCAAGGTCAAAAGATACAAGGTCAATATAAGAACAGTTATACTTCTAAATCTTAGCAATAAACAAATATAGTTATTTTTTAAAATCCATTTATAATAACACAAAAAAGCAGTTAGATATAATTAACAAGATATGTGGTAGATTGGTGTGTTGAAAATTATAAAACACTACTAAAAGAAATCAAATGAAAACTAAAGAAATGGTGATAAATACAATGTTCATGGATTGGAAAACTCAGTATTACTAGGATTCTAATTCTACATATTCAACACAATCCTAAACAAAATTTGAACTAGCATTTGATAGATATACACAAGATGATTCTAAAATTTATATGAAAGGTAAAGGAAATAGAATAGCCAAAACAAGTACAACAACAAAAAAAGAACAAATTTAGATGACTCATATTATCTAATTTCAAAACTTAATATAAAGCTACAGTAATCTAACCATTTGCAATGACATAGATGTACCTAGAGGTTATTATGCTGAGTGAAGTAAGTCAGACAGAGAAAGATAAATACCATATGATTTCACTTATATGTGGAATCTAAGGAACAAAAAGAACAAACTAATCAAAGACTCACAAATATAATGGACAATTCAGTGACTAACAGAAAGGAGGGAGTTTGGGGGGCTGGGAGAAAGGAATGAAGGATTAAAGAAATGCAAATTAGTAGTTAATAGATGGTCATGGGGATGGAAAGCACAGCATAGACAATGCAGTTAGCATTAATACGTTGGTTAGGCTAGGCAGAGGGCCAGGGGAAGGAGGAAGCAATTGGGGGGATTGTTTAATGAACTATATCAATGTTTAACCAATGTACTGTATACTTGAAACTAATTAAATAAATAAATAATTTTGGGGGGTAAGGAGGGGCCAGTCAAAACCCACTAAAAAAGAAAAAGAAAAAAGCTACAGTAATCTAGATGTGGTCTTGGTGAAAGTATAGATATATAGATCAATGGAATAGAATTTTTTAAAAAATAACAGAAATAAACTCAAAAGCATAGGCAGAACTTCCAGTTTCTGGCTCCACATGTGAAAAGCTCGGAAATGGCCATTTCATCCAAACAAAAGTAAAAAGCTGAACTAACTGAAAAGAAACAACTCTTTTTGGATCCATAAGGCAGGGGAGAACACAAGACAAACTACTGCGAAAAGGCTGGAGAGACAGACGGGACAGAGAATGGGAGTTGACAGGGAGTTACCGCTCACTGGAGTATGCTCATGAGCTGAAATCACCATAGAACTAGAGCAGGGATTAAAAGCAAAAAAAACAAAACAAAAAAACCCCTGAACTGCAATTGTTGAATTGCTGAGGATGTGCGAAGACGATGTTGAGAGTTAAAAACTCCATGGTGGGAGAGGTAGGAAAGATTTAAAAGGGGTGAAATATTTGGTGACAGAAGGAAATCTAACTATGTATGGGTAATGAACACACAATGCAATATATATACGACATACTGTAGACTTGTACTTAAAACGTATTAGATTTTGTTGATGGATGTCACCCAAGTAATTTTTAATTAACAGAAAAAAAAAAAACTACATCAAGACCTAGTCATGTCCCCTATAATATTGTGAGATTTACCTCCAGGAACTTGATCAGGTTTAGATGAAATATTTAAATAGATGAAATATTTAACAAAAATCCCCTCAGCCTTCTGGTAGGGGAAGGTGAAAATTAACCATTTTGAGCAGAGAGCACTCTATTTCCCTTAATAAGGCCAGCCCTCAGGGGAAACTAATTAAGCAGAACATCACCTTCTGGGGTATTATCAGAGACTGACCTGGGAAAAGGGAAATCCCAACTCCAGCCCATTCTAACCACCCTATCCCACCTAGGAGAGTGCAAAAAACTAAGAAATATTTATGAAATTTACAGTCCAAGGGCATAAGCTAACTAAAAGACTGACATCTAATCATATGAGTATACAAGTCCTCCATCTCCCCCCCCCTACACATCACCAGTGCATTATTAAATGCCTATTTAAGCAATTCCTTTAACTTGGTATATTATGTCTGGCTATCAAGAAAATTGAAAAAGTAAAAACCTAATTTGAAAAGACAAAGTAAGCGTAAGAGTAAACTAAGGGCTCTAATGTATAAGGCAGACAGAAAGCAAAAACAGATGGACAATGTAAGCAGAGAGTTGGAAATCCTAGAAGAAAGCAAAAATAAGTGTTTGAAATAAAAAGATAAAAACACTAAGAGAAAGAATGCCTTTGCTGGGTTTATTAGTAGACTGAACATGACTAAGGAAAGAATCTGAGATTGAGAATATATCAATAGAATCTTTGAAAACTGAAAAGCACAGGGAACAAAGACTGAAAATAAACAGGACAGGACATTGAAGAACTGTGGAAAAATTACAAAAGAAATATAACATGCCTGTAATGGATATACCAGGGGAAAAAAAGAAAGAAAGAAAAGAACAAAAAAAAGTATTTAAAATAATAATAAATGGTAGTATTCCAAATTAATGCCAGAACCAAACTGCAGATCCAGGAAGCTCAGAGAACAAGCAGAAAAATAAATAAAAATTTAAAAGTACACATACACATATTATTTTTAAATTATAGAAAATCAAAGATTATAAAAAGTTCTATGAGAAAGCAGAATGAAAAAATACCATACTCACAGAGAAACAAAAATAAGGACTACCTCTAATTTCACAGAAATGTGAAAACAAGAAAAGAACAATGGAGTGAAATATTTAAAATTTTGAGAAAATTTAAAAACCACCAACTTAAAATTATTTTTTCTAAGAAATTATCCTTAAAAATTAAAGGAGAAATAAAAATTTTTTCAGATAAAAATTGAGTGAATTTGTTGCCAGTAGATCTTCCTTGAAGGAAATGTTAAAAGAAATTCTTTGGAGGTAAGGAAAATAATGTAGGTCAGAAACTGGGCTCTATATAAACAAAGAAAAGCATCAAAGTAAAAAAGGTAAAATGAAACTTCTATTTTCAGTTTTTAGTTGCTCTAACAGATACCATCAATATATTCAATTATATGTACATTTATGTGTTTAAATATTCTTATATAGAGTGAAATGAATGACATCGTTGATGATACAAGAGATGGGCAGAAGAAATCATTACTTTGTTATAAGGTTCTCATAATACTAAAGAGGTGGTATAGTTTTTTTTTTTTAAAGTGGACTTATATTATTTATACATTTATATTGTAAAGTGTAGGCCAACCACTAAAAGAAAAAAAGTATAACTGATATGCTAAGAAAGGGGAAAAAATGCAATCATATATAATGACCAATTCAAACTATAAAGGCAGAAAAAGAGAAGAAAAATAGAACCAAGTTATTTTATGGAGGTCAACCAAATAATTCTAAAGTTTATAGGGAGGGAGAAAAGACCCAGAATAATCAACATAATACTGAAGGAGAAGAAAAAGTTGAGAGACTTACACTAGTTGACTTCAAGAGTTATTATAAAGCTACAATAATCAGGACAGTGTGGTAGTGGTGAAAGAATAAACAAATAGATCATTAGAACAAAATAGAGAGCCAAGAAGTAGACAGACATAAATGTAGTCAATTAATCTTAACAAAAGACCAAAGGCAATATGATGGAGCAAAGAGACTCTTGAATAAATGGTGCTGGAACAACTGAATATGTGTAAATATATATATTTATATAAAAGTGTGTAGACATACACCTTATACCCTTTCACAAAACTTAACTGAAAATGGATCACAGACCTAAATATAAAATGGAAAGCTATAAAACTCCTAAAAGAGAACACAGGGGAAAATCTAGATGACCTTATATATAGTAATGCCTTTTCAGATACAATACAAAAGATACATTAAATAAGTAATTGATAAGATGGACTTCATTAAAATTAAAGTGTCTAGTCTGCAAAAGATAATATTTAGAGAAATAGAAGATAAACCACAGAATGGGAGAAACTATTTGCAAAAGACACATTTGATAAAAGACTGTTACCCCAAAAATACAAAAAACTCTTAAAACTCAGTAATAAGAAAATAACTCTGCAAAAAAGTGGTCCAATAACCTAAATATATCCTTACCAAATAAGAAATACATAAGGGAAATAAGGTTATGAAAGGATGCTCCACATCATTAATTAACAGGGAAATGCAAAGTAAAAGAACAATGAGGTACTATTACACAGCTATAGAATGGCCAAAATCAGGAGCACTGGCAACACCAAATATTGGAAAGGATGTAAAGAAGCAGCAACTCTCAGATGGGAATACAAAGTGGTATAACCACTTTGAAATATTGTTTGGCAGTTACTTACAAAACTGGACATAATTTTGCCATACCATCCAGCATTTGTGTTTCTTAGTAGTTACCCAAAGAACTAAAAACGTGTGTTCACACAAAACCTTGCATGAGGATGTATATAGCAGCTTTATTTATAATTGCAAAATCTTGGAAGCAACCAAGATGTCTTTCGGAAAGTGAATGGATAAATAAACTGTGATACAACCAGACAATGAAATATTATTCAGTGCTAAAAAGAAATAAGCTATCTAGCAATGAAAAGACATGGATGAAATTTAAATACATATTGCTAAGAGAAAAAAAGCCAATATGAAAAAGCTACATTCTGTATAATTCAAATTCTACGGCATTCTGGAAAAGGCAAGACTATGGAAACCATAAAAAGATCAGTGGTTACCAGGGTTGGAATGGGAAGAAATGAATAAGCAGAGAACTGATAATTTTTAAGGCAATGAAAATACTCTGTATGATGGTATATTGATGGATATATATATCTTTAAACATGTATCCAAGCCCATAGAATGAACACTAGGGTAAACAATGGACTTTGGGTGACTATGAGTTATCAGTGTAGATTGTTCTAAAAATATGTACCATTCTTGTGAGTGATGTTGATAATTGGGGAAGACTATGTGAGGGAGCAGGAAGTATTTGGGAAATCTTTGTACCTTTTTCTCAATTTTATTGTAAACCTAAAACTTTTCTAAAAATAAAGTATTTTAAAGTAGAAAACAACATAGGCAACTGATTTTTGACCAAGGTACAAAAGCAATTTGATAGAGAAAGGATACCCTTCAACAAATGGTGTGAGTCAGCTAAATGTTCACATGCAATATGATAAAACTTAATCTTCACTCCTTATATAAATGTTAACTCAAAATGGATCATTAGCTAGCTCTCAGTGTAAAATGTAAAACTATACAGATTTTAGAAGTAAACATAGGAGAAAATCTGCATGACTTCGGATTTGGTGATTAGTTTTCAGATATAACAGCAAAAGCACAATCCATAAAAGAAAAAAATAATAGATTGGACTTTATTAAATATTTGCCTGAAAAATAAACTGGTGAGAGAATAAAAATTTAACTCACAGAGTAAGAGAATATATTTGCCATTCACCTATCATATATAGGTAAAACATACAAATGAAAAATAAAATGTGAAAAAATGTTTAACATTACTAGTCACTAGGAAAATGCAAATTAAAAACACAATGATATGTCACAACATACCTTCAGAATGAGTTAAAAGATTTTTTAAAGAAGAAAACTATCAATATAAAATGCTGAAAGAATACAATGCAAAGTATCAGGAATTTTCATTCATTGCTAGTGGGAATGCAAAATGAATTAAGCACTTTGGAAAACAAGTTCGCAATTTCTTGTGTCATACACTCATCAAACAAATGAGCAACCCCACTCTAGTTATTTACTCAATTGAATTGAAATCTGTTTATACAAAACCTGCATAATGTTTATAGCAGCTTTATTGATAATGTCCAAAGCCTGGGAATAACAAGATATCTTTCAACTGGTAAATGAATAAAGTATTGTAAATCCATTCATAAAATGGATTACTACTCAGGCCTAGGAGAATGATCTACTGGTTCATACAAAATGTGAACTAACCTTAAATGCTTCTTGAATGAAACCAGACTGTAAAAGCTACAGATTATATCATTCCATTTATATGGCATTCTGGAAAAGGTAAAATAATAGGGATAGAAGATTGATCAGTGATTGCCAGAGGTTTATGGAGGAGTGACTGAGAGAAACAGAGCCACACCAGAGACTTTTTATATGATGAAACTGTTCTACTTTAGTACTAAATACATGATACTTTAGTGCTAGATACATGACTCTATGCGGGTTTAAAGATGATAGGAACATAACACAAAGAAATGAACTTTTTGTATATTATAGGTAAAATCAAACAGGCTATCGATCACAGTATGGAATATAAACTGTAACGAGTGTATCTAACTGTATTGCAAATGGGGGAAGAAGCTACCTGTATAATTTTTGAAAACAGTGTTTCAACTAGATAAAGACTAATGATTATATAAAAAAAGCTGTATAATACATTCTAGCTGGTAAATTTGTTACTCATAGGAGTTCATTTAGCAATTATGAATTTAAGTTACATGTATGTGAGCAATGAACAAATAGATAATTAAATTGTAGATGATGGGAACTATATTTTTCACTGTCAGAGAAAGAAGTTACATAAACACATATGCTAAGTGAAAGGTATAAATGAACTGTCTGTGGTAATGGATTATTAGAGTGATACATCTCAGCATGAACTCATATTTATTTTAATATGCATACAGATAAATACAGAAATACATATATATATATATAGTATATACATCGGTTAGAATACATACATACGTTTCATAGCTGTCTATTGAGAGGGCCTAAAACCTGTGACACCCAAGCGAAATGAACATACTTAGTGCCAAGACCTTGGATTCTAAATTCCAGTTTCCAGTAAAAGGACCAGAGCTCTTTAGAGAAATGGTTCTAGGGTTGTGATTGAGAAAATACAAGGTGAACCTACCATCTCTAGTGCCAAGAATAAGAAAGTACTGGAAAACAAAACAAAACAAAAGACTGAGTACATTTTAATAAGTTGCAGCAGCCAACCTGAAATAGCCCCCAATGTCTAAAGGTGGAATATTTAATCAGAAAAATAAATCATTATAATATAGAATTATAATCTACAGTCATTCCCTTTTATCCATTGGGGATATGTTACAAGAACACCAGCCCATGCCTAAAACCATGAATAGTAATGAACTCTATATTTTCTATGTTTTATCCTATACTTATATACCTATGATAAAGTTTAATTTATAAATTAGGCATGGTAAGAGATTAACAATAATAAAGAAAAATAAAATAGAACGATTATAACAATATATGTAATAAAATTTATGTGGCTTTGGGGTCATTATTAAGTAAAGAAAGGGTTATTTGAACACAGCACTTTGCTACTGAAAAATTTGATCTGATAGCCCAGACAGCTTACCAAGTGACCAACGAGCTGGCGGCGTAAACAGTGTGGACACATAATTCATGTCCCAGACAAGACAGAGTGGAACAGCATGAGATTTCATCACCTCAGAATGACGTGTGATTTAAAACTTACAAATTGTTCATTTCTGGAATTTCCATTTAATATTTTCAGAACATGGTTAACCATGGGTGACTGAACCAGGCAAAATCTACTGAAGAATGGTATAATTAGTAGAAAAACATTAAGGAAAAAAAAACAACAATAGTTTTATAACTTCCAAGTATCTCCCCGCAAATATTTCTTAATTACTATGGTTGTTTAACTTATGTCCATAAATTCTTTGATATTTCTCCCTCCAGGAAGTGGAGCTTAATTCCCCTCCCCTTGAATGTGGAATAGAATGACTTGCTTCTAACAAAGAGAATATGGCAGCTCAGTAAACTGAACTGTATGCTGGGACATACCAAGGAAATTAGTGGGGAAAAAAATTACTGAAATCTGAATGAAGTATATAATTTAGTTAATATCATTTTCTGGTACTATTTTCTTAATTCTGACAAATTTATCATAGTTATGTGATATAGAAGCTGTGGCACATAAGAGCTCTCTGTGTAATATTTCTAAACCTATAAATCTAAAATAATTATAAAATGAAAAATTAAAAAATAAGTTATTGAACCAAATATAAATTTTAAACATATGTCTAAGGCTGATTCATACTTTTTATATTAGTTATTTTAGACAACCCTAAGTAATATATCTATTAAAACACATATGGGCAATTAATTTTTCTTCTATAGTATATGCCACTGATAGTGTGTGATGATAAAGATTGCTGTTTGTAGAGGAATTCTACCAAATGTTAATTCTGCTTTTTTCTCTGTGCTTATTATTTGTCTAGTTTTCTAAGCCTCTTAAAGTAGTTTATTTCATGTCTGTCAATGTTACATGTGGAGTACAACTTTGAATGATTTTCTATAGTTGATCATTCATCTGTATTTACTGATGAAACTCTTTTTTAACCTAGAAAATATTCATTTGTTGTATTTTAGGAAAAATAAAAGAATGTGATGGGCTTGCCAAAAAATTACTATGCTTAATGTGAAAATACTACCTGAAAATCTATGATGATATTTCATAAAAGACAATAAACTTTGGAATGAAACAAACTAATCACTGTTCCAATAAAATTGTATGACAAAATTTCTCCTGTTATTTGTACACATGCATTAAACTTTCAGATTCACCTATCTAGCACAAGCAGATTTACATTGTACATGTTTTAGTACAGCCCCGTTCAGTATGATTACAACTTGATTCTAAGTTCTGGTATTACACTGCTGTTTTCACTTCTTCAGGAAGCCATTTTTAAGCCATTAGACATGCCATTGTAAATTGGTGATTTTATTAGTTTTTTTTTATGGCCGTAACAAGTGACAACTACCTCAGGGGCTTTAAAAAAGACATATTTATCATTCAGAGTTTTCATAGATTAGGAATCTGGATAATACTTGTCCAAGTCCTCTGTTCAGGATCCCACAAAGCTTCAAACAAGGTATTAGCTGAGCTGCATTCTCACCCAGGAGGTTGACTAGTAAAGAATCCATTTCTGGGCTCACTCAGGTTATTGACACAATTTATTTTCTTGTTACTAAATGATTCAGGACTCTAGCTTTCTGTAGGCTGGAGGTTGTTCAGTGCCCAGAAGTCACCTGCAGTCCCTAGAGTCCTCCCTTGGTACCTTACCATATGGGTTTCACCAACATAGTTGCTTCCTTTATCAGGCAAAGAGAGTTCCTCTTTCTAGTTAATCCAAGATAGAGTCTTATGTAAGGTCACTTAATCATGAGAGTGACATTCTATCACCTTTGTCATATTCTATTGGTTAGCTCCAAGTCGTAGGTACCATACACACTCAAGAAGAGGTAATTACACAAAGGCACAAACACCAAGAGGTAATGACCATTGAGAATCACCATAAGGCTTATCTGTCACAGTGATGAAATATAACAAATAATATCTTCACAAAATGGAAATTAAATAAGCAAAAATGTCAAGATGCTGCAGTGCATTCTATTGTCTTTTATTATTTCTTTTTTCCTGGCCTACAAAGCCAAAGTATGCTATTAAACTACATAAGGAAATAAATATGAAGGTCATTAAAAATATAAATGGAGTACTTCAAATATGGCACTATAATGAGAAAGTGATATGTCTCATTTTTAGGCCTAGAAGAAGCACAAAAAAAGATGAATATAGTCATAGATTTATGGAATGTTGCAATAAGCTTTTTGTAAGTTTGTAACATCAGTTTGTCATCTGCCTTGAACTAACTACTACTTCAAGTGGTAAAACTATCATATAACACACTATTTTATTTCTGTAGCTTAACTTTTAAATAGCATAAAAGTGTATTCCTCTGAAATATTTTTTACTCTATTTGCTGTATATTCACAGCATTATCAAGACACTGATAACTTATCTGATATGTTTAAATCATATCATAAAGATTTCTTTACTTACATATTCACTTTTGCTCAAATTCAATAGCTATATATAATAATTCTCATCTATCTGTGACAGAAAGTAAGAAAATTATATATTATGCTATATTATGGGTTTATAGTTAAATAAATTTACAAATGCATAGGTCTATTTATGAGGCAAGCTTTCCCTTTAGCAATGTTTCCATGTGATTTAGTGATCAGATAACCTTCTTATGCAGTATTTGCCCAATAGCAATATAAAATTCAGTATCAGCTGCATTATTCTACAAATTTAACCATTCTACATGCAAAATGAACACAAAATAAATAGATAACAGAAATATAAAATGTAAAGCATGAAAAATTTCTTACTTGAAAATATGAACAAAGAAGGCCAACTAAAGAGAACAAAATATGTGATGGCAATAGAAAGATATAACAAATGCATAAATCTGCAACTTTACATTTTTAATAAGCATTTTAGATGGGCTTTGTTAAGGCACCAATGCTCTGAAATGGGAAGTCTGAATTGTACAATCATCCCCATCAATATACATTGCAACTGCAGGCGAGAGATCATATTCATTTATATTTTTTTCTCCTGAAAATTTCACCATTATTTCATTAAAAAAAAAATCAAAGCATTAGTTTGAAAACCAAAGCTACATCTGGCTGATTTATTTCATGGCAGAATAAAGTGGTTTCAGTTTATTTATAGATCTGAAAGTGATCAATTAGCCTCTGAAAAAAATGACTCTCCAATCATTTTAGATATCACTGTAATTATCAAACAATATGTACTAAATATTGGTTCAGACATTGTAATAGGGATGGAAACAACTATAAACTATTTCAGTGTTATCTAGTATTAATGCTCCAGTTGAGTCATACTTGTGTTTAGAGCACTACTTATTTTAAATAATTATTGAACCATATACAAGTTAATGCTATAGCTAGTAGATAAAGCTCTCTAAGAATTTTATTTGCATTGGATCTTCTGAAGCTGGACAAAGGTGGGATCTATGTTACATAGACAAAAATAAAATGCCCTTGGAAAGATTAATTTTCTTTAATTTCAGCACCTATATAGTCAAAATTTATGTTAAGAATTGCCAAGTTGAAGCCTGCAATTCTTAACCTTGAATTTCCTCCCCTTCTTAGGCAAATTAGACTAAGATGAGTGAATACATCCCTAAACATTGCATGTCTTTTATTCCTTTTTATAGCTTCCTACTCATCTTTATACACAATAATTATTTTCTTATCAAGGACAGTATCTGTTAAATCTGTTCTATTTTTATCCTATGTCTTCTAGGCATGGGTTATCCCTATGGGAAGCAGACATTAACTATGCTTCCCATTTTTAGCAGCATGATTCACAGATAAGGCTTCAGAAGCAAAGATAAGCAAGTATATGCTGTGCTGTGCTACTTTCTCTAACAAATATGTTATGCAATTTGAAAATTAAAAGAATATTTTCCAGTTTTTAAAATTATAGATTTGAAAAAGTAAATTTTCCATTTTAGGATTTTTCATTAAATGATTAACAATTTTCCCAGGATAATTTGCAACTCACCTTTCTGGAGACCTCTAGTAGAGAAATCATTTAGAAAACTTTGTGCTGGGAATTTTGCTAGATGTGAGCTACTTTTTTGTTCCATCAAGGAGTATACTGCCCACTAATGAGATAGAAAAATATGTAGTTTTAAATACTACAACTGAGATAAGCATAGGGTATATAGAGCAAACAGGAAACTCTATCCCACCTTATAAAGCAAGCAAAGCCAGAGAAAAATTCTTGAACAAGACACTATCTGAGTTTTATTGGCATTATAAAAGAAAACTAATGCACTGAGTATCAACTGTATGCTTCTATCTTTATAACAAACTACTGAGTATATAGACATATACTAACTAAACATATGTACATGTTTAAATATATACATTTAAGATATTTAATATATATTTAATATATATAATAGTTCAAATTTACATATAACATGACATATGTATGCAGAACCACACTCATACATGGCCATGAAAACTGAGGAAACAAAGTTTGGCTAGAAAGCTTAAGAAGCTCAAGAAGGGACTTAAACAGGTATACATTCAGGCATGGAAAAGGGTCAATGACAGGCTGGAGTTGAGAATTTTAATCATTTTTTTTCTTTCCCCGTCATTGCCTTGGGTTGGTCAGTTTTCAGAGATTCAATGTGGAAATGTTCTTCAGTCGACAAAAGATGAAAGGCATCTTTTTTCATTAAATGTGAGTATTTGGCTCTATTTTCAGGCTGGAGCACACCAAATGGTGGTATTGGGAAGCATTCCTAAATAGCTACAGGAAAGCACATAACCATGAATTGGAAACACTGGCACCTTCCCCCAGCTCCCAATACAATAGGTGTTCACTTGATTTTGGAGTAACAGCAAAAGAGGCAGCTGGCAACCCAGAGTAGGTACACAGGTAGGTTGGAAAGGATGGTCAGGAAACAGCAATTGGTGAAGACCCGCAGGCTAGTGCCTGCTCATTACTCATAGCCCAAATCATATAGCAGCTGTGACAAAAGTTGACTCTCCCTGTCTAAGTACAATGCCTGAAATGTTAAAAAAAATTGAACAAGGTTACACTGATGTATGGGTAATTGAATTTATTCTAAGATAAATGATGAGTGGTTCAGCCTAGAGGAACAGTAGTAGAAGCACTCTTGGAATAGAAAAAGGTATTCTTCCCATTTATCAAGTCAACCAGAGAAATGCAATTCACTTTGTATCTTGCCCAGAGATGGCTGATATTGTATAAAAAAATAGTAGAAAATCAATAATGTGAAAATATAAAATAATACAAAAATACGGTCCACATAATTAATATTTTTCATGTAACACTTTCAACAGAGAACAAACAAGGTATGATATATTAAAAATTAAAATAAAGTATAAAGAAAAATCCTAACAAACCAGTAATTACAATTATGTGTAGAATAACTTTGATGATTAAAAGATTAATGCTCTCAAAATGGATCTAGCCATATTTCTTTTTTAGGAAAAAACACAAGACAAATGAACACAAAAGAAAGAAAAGCAAAGAGATGGAAAATATAACAGATAAATATAAATTGGAAAAAGAGAAATACAAATTTGAATATCTGAAAATAGTAAAAAATATATATTCAAAACTAGTAAACACATGAACCTCTAGAAAAACTAATTAAGAAAAAGAGAACAAATAGAAAATTCATATTTTAGAATGAATCGAAATATGAATAGAAACATAAAATACCACAGATGCAGCAGAAAGTGTAAGTGTAAGACAATATTCTGAACAAATAATAAAATGGTTTTGGAAATATTAAAAATTTGACAATTTTGAAAAACATAAAATGCTAAAATATGTTATTATCCAGAAAAAGACAGTAATTAGAGGGAACAGCATGAATAAGTACAGAAAGGGTACCAAATTATCAGGGAGTGGTTTAGTGAAAGAAAAGGCTTTATGTAGGAGAAAATAGGGAACTCTAGAAAGCTTTAGAGCAGTGAAATAAAATAATTAAAACTAAAATTTAGGAAGATTAACAAACTACAAATTTTAAGTTGACCAGCTGTTCCAGTTTGCCAAACAAAGTGAGTTTTCCAGAACCCATGCTAAAACCAGGACAGTCCCTGGTGAACTGGGCCAATATGGTCACCTTAGCTATGATATTAAAAAAAAAAAGGCATCAACTGATTGTGGAACCAATGATAAAAGCAAGCCATAGGCCATGATCCTGGGGATTTAATATTTTCAGATAGTCCAGTATTTATATTACTGAGAGAGATGATTAAAAATACATTTTTCACTATAAAACACATGCTTCAACTTACAAAATAGGAGAAATGACATCAAATAATGTCATGTAGTATCACTAAGTCCAGGGCATGGAGCAAGATTAACCAGATAAAAGTCATTGGCTCAATAAAGAGATAGCCTTTTAAATCTACCAAAGAGAGTTCTGCCCATTCTTCTTTTCTTCATCTGCAATTCTCTTTCTTTTTTCATTTTGAGAGTATAATTGTCATTAAACATAAAAGCATTATATATAATGGTGAGGCAGAGCTGTGTTATATCCAAGGATAAAGTGTAAAGAAAATATTTTATGAAGTCAAAGTAAGTGTTGGGAGTTTTGCATACAGAAAACTGTATTTGTTCTTTCATTATTCAGTAGCCTCGCAGCCCCATCTGCAGGGGATACTTTCCAAGACACCCAGTAGATGCCTGAAATCATGGATAGTACTAAACTCTATAATATGTTTTTCTTTATATATACATACCTTTGGTAAAGTTTAATTTATGAGTTAGGCACAGTAAGAGATTAACAATAACTAATAAAATAGGACAAATATAACAATATCTGTAATAAAAGTTATATAAATGGCTTAGGAGTCACTATTAAGTAAAATAGAGGTTATTTGAAATCAAACATTGTAATACCCAACAGTCAGTCAGACAACTGAGACAGGTACTAAGTGACTAATGGGCTGATGGTATACACAACATGAATACTTTGAATAAAAGGATGTCATGTCCCAAGTGGGACAGAACAGGATGGCACAAGATTTCATCATACTACTCAGAATGGCTTGCAATTTAAAGTTTAGGAATCATTTATGTCTGTAATTTTTCATTTAATATTTTCAAACCATGACTAACCATGGCAAATTGAAATTATGGAAAATGAAATTGCAGATAAGGTGGGGCTACATATATTCTAGATGAAACAGAGAACATGTAAGAGAGATTATTCAGACACACACTAAAATCATGCCTGAGTCTTTGCAAATCATGAAAGTGGTCCTGCATAAGCAACCTGGCTTTCATACTTGAATTTAAGTGGGAGGAGATAGTAAATGCACATGGACAATGACAGAAGCATCAAGGACCTAACATGTAAATGTTAGACCTATAAATATCTCTCCCAATTTGAAGATGAATAAATAAAAAAATAGTGTCCATGAAGGAAGAATATCACAGCAAAAGAGATGAACATTACTAGAAAGTCTGAGTGTAACATTATATTTCTAAAAACAATATTTTAATTAAAAAGTAAAACTTTATAAGACACCAGTTAACTATCTTGGAGTGGGGAGAGGGGTTGGTAGAAAGAACCTGGAAAGAATTGCTTCTACAAAAGGGTATAGGTAGATATGAAGACAAAACGGTATTGAGATAAAGGTGCAAAGGAAGATTCTAGAAAAGGAGACAATTCAAGGTATATAAAATGTAATATTAGAATTTAATATATATATATATATATTTTAATGTAATATGTATTTTACACATATGAAGTAAGATAGGATTATAGAGCAAATTAGACGCTGGTTATTAGGAAACATGACAGTAGTCTCTGTCAAAATTATAGAAAAAAAAGAAGAAACAAAGAACCTGAAAGTATAAAAAGGGTAACAAATAAGAACCATAAATATAAATCCAAACTAAGAAAAATAATTTCCTGAGAAAAAAAAGCAGAACAGAAACAAAATTAATTATCTAAAGTATAATGACAATGTTGAAGAGCTGAAAAGGAATGATAAAGATTATGACAGCAACAACAAGAACATCCTTGTGCTAAGATAAATTCTAAATATAGGCAAAATTATTCAATACTCATAAATTTAGCACTTATACAAACTATCTGAGAAAGCTAAGTGAAGAAATATTACAACTCTCTAGTACTTGTTATGATTTTAAAATATATATAAGAATAAGTGTTTTTATAATTTAAAAAACCAGAGAAGTATGCAAGAAGAGAGCCAGAGAAGAGTATATTAAACTGTCTATTCCACATGAATATGAGTCAAAAGTTATCTTTTTTTTACTTTGGTAACTAGAGTTATCTGCTGAGTTAAACAAACTCATTTTATTTTTTTCTAGCTTTATTGAAATATAGTTGATAAATAGAAAAAAATTTTAAGTGTAAAACATGATGATTTAATATATGTATACATTAGACACATTCACTTCAAAACATTTTTAAAAATCACTAGAATAATTAAAAATTATATTTCTCTCTTCTAAATCACTATAGAATCTGATCTACTTTCAGATTTCTAAGGAATGACCAGGAGATACATGGAAAAGGTAAAAATTCTGATAACAACTGAAAACTAAGAAAGAACAAAAAATTTTTTTATTAAAACAGATGTGATCACCTTAAAGAACTATAAAGACTTATGCTCACTCCCTCCCTTATTTAAAAGTGAAGAATGTTATGGAGAATAAAAATGGACAAAATTCCACTATCATGACCAAAACTGAAGAGTGAGATTACAACCTGAGGCAGGGAGACAACAATGTAAACAGCTGTACATTTCAGGAATAGGTGACTGCTTTAAAGAAATCTCTAAAAAGAAATCATCACCTGGGAGAAGTCAGCCAAAAGAAATGGTTTACTGAAGAGCAGGAAGGTAGAAGCACTCTGTCCTAGGCCAGGATGTAGAGGAGTTAAAGATAAAGAAATAAAAATTATGTAGCATAGTTATAACAGGCAGATTTGCATACACAATGTTATATTTATATTTTGTTACTTTATGTTTTTTATAACTCCTCTCAAAAGTTTAAGTGAACAACAAAAGAAATCAGAGTAAAAGGAAATTTTGTAACAATAATTCTTCTAAAAATCTGTCCTACAAATATATTTGCATATGTAGAAGAAGAAATATTCACAAGGTCTATGCATAATAGCAAACATCTGGAAACAATCTAGAAACCCATCAATAGATACTAATTATGTGAATGATGGTACATCCATGCAAGAAAATAGTGTAGCCCTTAGGGTAAAAATTAGTTAGATCTCCTTGCCCTAGAATATGTGTGATTAAGTAAAAAAAAAAAAAAAAAATGAAACAAGATACACGACAATGCCAATGGTATGTTCCTGCATGTTCATTAAAGATGATAAGTATACTATGCATATCTATGCATGAGAAATGCTTGTATTGACAACCACCAAATTATTGAAATTATTTATCTTTGTACTGTACAGCTGAGAATCTGGGATAGCAGAAGAGTCTTTTCCATTGCATTACTTTTGTGTAGGTTGAAATTCATGTGTCACATTTATTTTGATATATCTTTTAAAAGAAACATCCTAACACTAAAATTTAGAGTTTGATACATATAAAATAACTATGAAAACTGAAAAACTACAGATATTTTCAACTAATATGTCTGTCACCATGAACTAGTATTATACAATATTAGTTAGAATTATAAGTAGGCAATTTCAGAGATTGGAATAAAGCCCAATTTAGGATTTGAGATTATTTGTTTTCTACTATAATTAATACCCATTGTCAAAAGCATAATTTTGTCCTCCAGGAGAAAACTCCAGTTTTTGTCTCTAACTAGGGCTCTACAAAAACAATTGGCCAAATGAAAGTAATTAGCCAATTATGACTTGACTGTGCAAGAAATTGGGGGGTAGAAACAGTTGCCAGCACTTTTCAGATGAGGTTGGGGAAAGTGGCCATAATCTCCAGATACTAGAAAATCATTCAACCACACAATATACCAGGAGTGACACAATGGTAAAATATGACTTTGAATGCAGAGAGAGAGAGAAAGACAAATACTTTTCAATGACACAATTTTTACTAAAATAAAAAAGACCTCTGGCTAAGATATTGGCCATATACCCCAGAAGCATTTTTGAGGTAGGCTTTATCTCTTAAAAAGTGAAAAAAAAAAAAAAAAGAGTAGGCATTAGTGGTTGGTGCCTGCTACAACTTCTTTGCATTTATATATCAATGAAAGAAATATCAACCGTTTAGCGGCAGACTGCAGGTTGTCACTCCAAATCCATTAGCCCCTTTTACCATATATAGTAATTAAGTTTTAACGGGACATATGGCTTAGCACTTAGTCTAACTATTCCTAGTCTCTTTTGCTACTCATTATGGTCAAAAGACTAAGTTCTAACCAAGGAAATAAAAGAAGAAATAATGGATATGACGCCTAAGATGCTTAAAAAAATATTGTTTGCACTGTCCTTCATTTTTCTCATTTCTTACAGTCTAGAGCACAGATATAATATCAACATAGCTGCAAGCAAGCAGATGTGGAAAATTCCCTAGAACATGAACAAAATAGAAGAAACCTGCATCTCTGAAATCCTTCCAAAACAAATATTTTTTTAATTTTTTAAATGAGAAATAAATTTCTATTGTATTGTGGCTATAAATTTTCTGGGTTCTTTCTGTTGAAATTTAGCCATTGTCCTACATAACTTTATGCTAAATCAAGATTTTGAACCTCTGATGTAGTGACTTGACTAAAGTCAGAGGCAGAATAAGCAGTTACCTCCAGCTAATTTGATCACATTCCATCATAGTCCTCAATAGCCTTTTCCTAGGTGCATTTTAACCAAGATATTTTTGTGTCTCTCATAACTTTGGAATAACCACTTCCCCCAGGGGAAACTTCCTAAGTTAAGTTTATTGAAGTGACATTGGTTAATAAAATTATGTAAGATTCAAGTGTGCAATTTGATAATACATCAAATGCATATTGCATTGTGTGTTCACCACCCAAAGTTAAATCTCCTTCAGTCATCATATATTTGATCCTCTTTATCTTATCTACCTCCCTCCTCTTCCCTTTCCCTCTGGAAACCACTAAACTGTTGTCTGTGTTTATGGGTTTTTATTTGTCTATTGCTTTTCATTTTATATCACGCATATGAATGAAATAATATGGTTCTCAACTTTTTCTATGTGACTTATTTTGTTTAGTATAATTATCTCAAGATTTATCCATGTTGTAACAAATGGCAAAATTTCATCCTTTCCTATGGCTGAGTAATATTCCATTGTATATATGTACCACATCTTCTTTATCCAAACATCATTCAAAGGACACTTTGGTTGTTTCCATGTCCTGGCCACTGTGAATAATGCTGCAATGAACATCAGAGTGCATATATCTTTAGAAATAAATGTTTTCAAAATTTTGGGCCGGATACCCAGAAAAAGAATTACTGGGTCATATGGTAATTCTATTCTTAATTTTTTGAAGAATCTCCATATTGTTTTTCATAGTGGCTGTACTAAGTTACATTCCTACCAGAAATGTATGAGGGTTCCTTTTTCCCCATACCTATCTTTTGGATATTAGCCTCTTACTGAAGGTGTTGTTTGCAAATATCATCTCCCATTGAGCTGGTTGCTTCTTTGTTTTGTTGATTGTTTCTTTTGCTGTAGAAGCCATTTAATTTAATATAGTCCTGTTTTTTATTTTTTATTTTACTTCTCCTGCCTTTGAGGTCAAATTCATAAAATCGTCTCTAAACATAAGGTCCATGAGTTTAGTACCTGTTTTCTTCTATGCGGTTTATTATTTCAGGTCTTATATTTAGGTCTTTGATTCATCTTAAATTAATTTTGGAGTATGGTGACAGATAGCAGTCTAGTTTCATTTTTTTGCATGTGGCTTTACAATTTTCCCAGCACCATTTATTAAAGAGGATTTTTTTTTCTCTATTTCATGTTTTTGGTTCCTTTGTCAAAAATTATTTACAAAAATTATATATATGTAAATATATATATACATATATATATATATATATATACACACACAAGTTTACTTCTGGGCTCTTAATTATGTTCCATTGTCCTGTGTGTCTCTTTTAAATACAGTGCTGTTTTGATTATTGTCACTTCATATTAAAATCTGAAGTCAGGCAATATGATACCTCTGGCCTCTGTCCTTATCTTTTATTTCCTAGGATTGCTTTGGCTATTTGGATTCTTTTGTGATTACATAAAAATCTGATAATCTTTGATAATCTTTTGTTTTATATCTTTAAAAAAATACCATTGGAATTTTGATGGGGATTGCATTAAATCTGTATATTGCTTTGGGTAATATGGCCATTTTAACTATGTTAATTTTTCTAATCCGTGAACAGAGAATTTTTTTATATCTTTGTGTCTAATTTCTTTTAATAAAATTATCTCAGTTTTCAGTTTATAGACCCTTCACATGCTTTGTTAAGTTTATTCCTTGGTATTTTATTCTTTTCGTTGCAAAGAAACAATGAAGATACTGAGCTACCAGGAAACAAAAGAAAAAATGGTTATAGGAAAACTTCATATATCAATAATCACCCTAAATGTAAGTAAATTGAACTCACCTATAGAAATTAACAGAGTAGTAGATTATGTTAAAAAACAAAATCCAACCATATTCTGTTTTCAAGAGACACATCTCAACAGCAAGGATAAATATAAACTTAAAGACTGAAAAACAATATTCCGAGCAAATGGCATCCAGAGAAAAGCAGATGTAGTCATACTCATATCTGATAAAATAGACTTCAAAATAAAAAGGGTAACAAGAGACAAAGATAGACACTTCATAATGATAAAGCAGACAATACATTAAGGAGACATAAACTTCTCAATATATACTCCCAATCAGGAAATACCAAATATATAAAGCAAGTAATAACAAAACTAAAGGAAGAAACTAAAAAAACACACTTACAGTAGAGGACATAAATACTCCATTGACCACTGTGGATATGTCACCCAAACAGAAAATTGATAAGGAAATATCAGCCTTAAATTATAATTTAGACCAATTTAATATAATCAGCAATTGCAGAGCCTTTCATCCCCAAACACCAGATTATACTTTTTCTCTAGTGTACATGGAACATTCTCAAAAATAGAACATATGTTGGGACATAACACTAGCCTCAACAAATTTAAGAGGATTGAAATCATACCAAGCATATTCTCTAACCACAATGTTTTGAAACTGGAGAGCAATTGAAAAATTAGAAAAAAAACCATAAACATGTGGAGATTAAACAACATGCAACTAAAGACTAACTGGGTCAAAGAAGAAGTAAAAGAAAGAGATCAAGATACATAGAAACAAATAAAAATGAAAATACAACATATCAGGGGCAATTTTTAATTTTTTTCCATATTGGTAGTACTGTGCTATAGGGATTTTAAGAACATGTATAAAATGGTACTTTGCCTAAATTATATAGATTCTTCAGAAAAAAAAAATGCCTGAAAGCATTATATGGATTTCTGCCTTTCAACCCTGATACTTGTTATTTTTCTTTTTTTAAGTATAAGTGTGTTGTCATAAGAGTTGCTAAAGCCGAATTAAAATAATGTGTGAAAGTACCCACAAGCACAGTATCTGGCATCTACAGAGTTTCAATAATCTAGTTTCTACATTTCTCTGCTCAACAATCTGAGGGCCAACTTTAATACAAATATTTTCTTTTGAAAAAAAAAAAACTTCAATTAAAACCATTATATCCATTCTACTTCTTAAGGAAGGAAAAAAGAGGAAATGAGATATTAAAAAAGAGATCCTATTGATTAATAATCTTTTCTTAAAATACAAATAACTCATGTGTTTAATATATCTGATCTGAGTCAAAAAGCGAAACAGTAGCCATGGAAACTGTATAAACTGATATCCAAAATGACTAGAAATTAACTGCAATTGAATCTGAATATTTAGTCAACAAATCCAGCCTTGGATTCACGTATTCAAAATTTATGTTTACCTAGCAACTATAATTCATCCCCTACACATGCATACATATATATGTATATACACAATCACATAAAACACATATATATCTTTAAATAGTTTTTAATTCATTAATAATACTTATAATAAAATTAGCTATTTACTAAAATGATAATGATAATACAATATAGTGAATGAAGAAAATTAATATGAAAAGATAAAATTCAAATTTTAATTTTACTTCTATTATTATCTATTTTATAGATAAAGCACATTAGCAAATTCTAAGTTGTAGATAGGTTGGGAATAAGAAATAAGAGTCTCCCTAATTTATGCTCCTTTTTTTTGCCATTTTTCCCTAAAATTATTTTAAGTTACTATTCTAAATAAACTCTTCTAATCAGCAAAAACTTTCCTCCAGTAATACAAAAAGGTGTCTTTTATTTTCCACATGTGTGTCCTTATTAGCAGTTTGCACTGCTTAAAATTATTTATTTCAATCTATATAGAAATCCTTTCAACACAGTTTGTATCTGCTTTACTACTGAGCCTTCTTTGGCTATCTTTCCAGGACTTGTCTGGTATTTCTTCTTTGAATCTCTCTTATATTTAAATAAAAAATACCTTTGAAATACTGAGTGTCAGACAATATGCCAGTCATTTGGCAAATAGTATTTCTATGCTTTAGGAAGTCTGCTGATGAAGAAATTGAGTCACAGAGCCCAATATTCCACATCTAGTAAATGGTAGAACCAGAATTTTACCCCAGGCTTATATGATTTTATTTTTAATATAGCATAGCATTTACTTGAGAAAAATGTTTCAGAAGTCTGAATTAGAGGAGTGATAATCAGCTTGAAAATAGCAAATGGAAATTAACCATGCATTTTCCTATAACTCTACCTATCAACAGCATGAAATAATTTGAAATATATACTTTGACTGTATTTGGGGTTATAACAGTGAAGAGTACTGACAAAATCTGTACCATCCTGAGATTTTATTCTGACAGAAGGAAATAATAAACAAATAAGATGACTTTAAAAAGCTACATGTCAGGAAGATGAAAAAGAAGTAATATGACAGAAAGTAATGAAGGCCATGGATTCCCTTATATGAGACCTGAGAATTCCATCTTATACTTAAATGACTGGTAAGATCTAGCCATAAAATCATCTGAAAGAAGACTTTTACAAGCCAGGGGCACAGCAAGTACAAATACCCTGAAATAAGAGCAAAGTTGGAGGATTTGAGAAACAAGCAGGTCTTCAAAACCCTTTACAAATATTATTTTACATTCTTCTATGTAAGAGATAGCCAATATGACATGAGGTCTGAAAGAAAGGCCTTGGATTTTGTCTTAAACTCAGCAGGAAGCTACTAGAAGACTTTTAGCAGAGTGTCATGGGAATATGTCTATTTCTTTTTTAAAGATTCTAAAATGTGGTAAAAAAAAAAAATGGAGTGCAAGGGGAGTGTAAGGGGCTACAGTAAGCACAGGTAGACCAGTGAGGAGCTTACCACCATAGTCCAGGTAAGTGATGGTAGCTAGGACCAAAATAGGGATGGGAAAGAACACACAAATTTAGAAATCTATTGGGAGGGTATTATCAACAAGCTTGCCAATGGACTGATTGTGACAGTAAAGAATAGAGAGGAATTTAGGAGGATTCTTAGTCATATAGATTAAAGCCAGATAAACTTGAATTCAAATTTAGACTATGTCATGAATTAGTTTTGATATCTTGATCAAGCAATTTGTCCTTAGTTTCATTTTCCTCATTTGCAAATTAAGATAATACCTATTTTCAGACATACTACATGGATTGAGCTGAATAATGCTGAAATCATTAACACAGTGCCAAGTACATAGTAAACATTCAGTAAAGGTAGATATTATTATTAATACTATGTTTATTTCCTATTGAAGAGCACCAATTAAATCGGGATTTTTGCTAGACTCATGACTGTTTCATATCAGTTCCATTGTCTCAATTTCTATTAAAAACAACAACAACAACAACAACAAAATTACCGGAAATTTAATACTATCCATCAAATACTGAGTGATCACTTAGTACAAACAAGAACTGTGGAAGGCACAAGAAAATTAAAAACAAACAAGAAATAATCTCTGATCTCGGGGTTTCAAAGTCTAGCAGGAGAAACACACAAGCAAAAATTACTCTAACACAAGTTAAATATAACAAGGTAGTTATATATACACTATTATGGCATCATATATATGAGTGAGAGAGCATGTATTACTGAGTAAGGAGAGAAATATTAGAGAATGTTTTGAGGATGAGTTTTTCTGGATCGTCCTGTAGAAAATAAGGCCAAAAAAAAAAAAAACAGGAAGGATATTCTAAGTCGAAGAAACAGAATCAGCAAAGAGAATATGAAGGAAAAGTGCTGGGTGCATTTTCCAAACAGAAGGTAGTCCAATGTAACAAGTTGAGAGGGTAGAGAGAGGAGCAGAGAAATGAGGTAGGAAAGGCAGAGCCCCTGTTTTGTCTATGTTTGCTCAGCTCTGAGGTAGATAGACTGAAGCAAGATTTATGAAGGGCTTTGAAAACCATACTATGGAGTTAAGAGTTATTCCAAGCAACACAGTGTCAGAACTATCAGACTTTTAAGCATGATCAAATTTGTGTTTTAAAAATATTAGTTTTGGCTTTTGAAGTTTAAATTAAAAAAAAAAACACTTTTAGAAACGTAAAATGAGTTCAGAGAGTGTGTTTTTTCCTCTTTTTGTTTTGATGGAAGTGGAAATAGTACACACTTGATAATTATTAAGCATCTAAAATTTTTGTTATGCTTTTCTTCCCCCCTCACAGTCAGTCATAGGCTAAGTCAAGGTCAAAAAAAAAAAAAAAAGTCAGAGATATAAACCAAACCCACAGCTCCTAATTCTCAGTTCAATACTTTATGCAGCTAAATAATGTAAAAATGTGCCTGGATGCTGCCTGATAGAGGACAGTTCCATTTTTATATGTAAAAGTCACCTTTATATGCACAAAATAAATTATAAGAGCTATGCCACTTTAATCAGTCTGTATTGCTAGAACTAGGCTCTATAGCTATTAAAAGACCTACTTCCTGAGACTTCCTCATGCCATGCAGCTTAGTCATGCCTCCTTGAGCACATGGAGGCATGAATAAACTTTAAAAGAGAAAGAAGAATATGTCTTCACTGGTTTTGTAAACACAGCAGCCAATGTGTTTGCCCTGAAGGGAGAGATCTGCCACTTTGTAAGTTAAGCCTGAGTGAATCGCAGGGCTTCTAGACAGATACTCAGGAAATACTTTGGCAAAGGTTTAAAATAAAATAATCACCCTCTTTTCAGAGCACAGGACATAGGGCTATTTGGGAAGAAGGGTAAGTGCCTTTCATGGTCACCGAGTCTGTGGAAGTAGCTTCATACAAAGACCTATTTTTAAAATGAGGAATTAAAATTAAAATAAAGTGCTTTTTTTCAAAGTCAAATAATAAAGTGGAAGTCATGCAACTCCAGCTGTGGCCTCATAATGGCACAAGCAGTGGATTTTTCTACCATGCAACTCTACACGTAATACAATCAGGGGAGGGTGGTACGCATGCTTTTACCCTGTCTTCTGATTATGTCCCAAGTCTACCTTTACTGTGCATTTTCTCTCCTTGCTTCCTTCCTGCTGTGGAGAAATGTATTCTGTAAAATTGCAAACTAAATTTCCTATTAATCCATTCGTTCAGCAAATAACTATTAAGCACCTATGAGCTAAGTGCTGTAACAAAATCTCCAAGAAGTTCATAAGCGAGAGATAGAGTAGAAGAGAAAATTATTAACATATAATCACCAGAGAGTATGAAAAATATTTGAATTTTTTTAAAGAACAAGAGATTCATAAGTTAAATAAAATGATTAACACTTGTTCCTTCCCTTCAAATCACTGAAAACATATTGCTTAAAGTTTTCATAAGCCCTTAAGAAATATCAGATGCTGGACACTGACATATTCAAAATTACTTTCTAACACCGATATAGTGAAATGGGATGTTGACTTATGTAACGAGATTTGGGAGTTCCCCCAAACATCCAATGGTATGCCAAAGTTTAAAATGCTCACAATTTGAATCATTAAGTTATTAGACCACAAAAACAGCAACATTGTTTGACAAGAGTGAATCCCAGTTAAATCATATTGATTCACTAGCAGGATTCATTTATTTAGATTAACTTGTTGGTAGATGAGACCCTTTAGACACTGATGATGAAAAAGGTGAGCTTAGTGAACTTTTGGATTATCATCAGTAGTTTCTCTTCAACACTCTGCCTTGGAGTCTTTAAAAGTTCTCAACAGCTGCAGCAGAAGCAGTACAAAGGAACTTTGAAATGAATAGTTTCTGTCATCTCAAGAAACAGGAAATAACAAGGTGTCTATCCTTTTCTTCAAACTATACAAAGACAAAAGACAAATAAAATAAACCACTTCAATTTCAAAAACAAATCATTTGCCTCCTAAAAACAGGGTAATTAAGTATTATTTCATATTTTATAGAAAGAATGTGCTCTGGCCCGATATCATAAAACTTTGAAGTTATGAATAAGTTGCTATTTACCTTTGAAAGAGACTTTAGAAAGGTGCAAGTCTTTCAAGGTTTTTCCAATACTTTTATTTTTCAGACTTTTTTTATTTAGAATAAAGTCAACAAAGGACAATTTATGAGCAATAAGAAAAGTATTTGTGTGTTTGTGTTTGATGTAACATATGAAATAATATATTTACGTTTATGAACTATATTGCAAAAAGATCATTATAATGCTTTTAATGAAAATCCTAAATGTTTCTTTTATTTTAGTGTATGCTATCTTCTCCAAAGCCTGCAATGCTTTAAAATCTCTCCACTTAGAGCTGAATAACAAAAGCAAGAGGATGCTTTAAACTTCATTTGAAATTAATCTGTGGTCATCTATATTAAAAGTAATGTGATCATGACCCCCTTCTCTAGTTTTAGGATAAGACCTGTTCAAGGCTTCTGTTGAGTATGTCACTGAGAAGCAGGGGACTAAGGTTCCCTTGAGTGATGAAATCTAGTGGAGTGCACAAGGCCGGAGCCTAGGAACTGGACATTATACGTAGACTAACGGACACAAATCAATCTAGCAAAGTCTAGATTTAAAAAGAAAAAAAAAAAAAAGCCAAGGTCAAGGTTGCAGTATTACCTTTTCAATGTTTCTTACTCATCAGCAGCTCTCTTTGAAGTTGCACTCCCATGGCTCTATTCATACCCATCTTGTCTGATGAACTCATTAGCTTAATTACTGTCTGCCTTAGCATTTTGCAGACCTTACTACTATTAGATACATTTCACAAAGTTTGACTCATAAGCCATTTGAGTCAGAACCATCTGAGATATTTGTTAAAAATGCAGATCATCACAGCCCCAAAGGCTGAGGATGGAGCTGAGAAATCTTTATTTTAAACCATTATCCTCAGGTTATTTTTTCCCAAGCTAAAGCCAGAGAACCATTGACTTACAACATGAGAAATCTTTACTCCAGAACTTGTCATCTTGCCTTCAACCATAAAAATAAGAACTAATACTTTACTGAACTCTCATATTAGGAATTAGTTTTCCTATTTCTCTGTTTAAGATGCACAAGTGACATAACTATGAAGCATAGACTTCAAAGTGTAGCAAACTTAAGTTCAATTTGCCTCAGTCACTTCACCTACAAGAAAGAAAAATCAATAGTGCCTCATGTGGTTTAGTTATTATACTCTTAGGCAGACAGATAAACATGAGGGAAGGGGAAATGAAGGTCCAACCTAGAGATCTCCCTTAAGACCTCCCTGAAACACCCATTTTATGGTTAAAGATTACCAGTACCTCCCAGAATACATGGAAGTAAGAACCACAGAAATAACAACTGATAGTCTGGGCACAAGCAGTTGCACAGTTCGTATATATTCTGACCTTCCTTAACCTTAGCCTCATTATAACATCATTACAAGATCATACATATGCTCAGAAGTTCATGAATCTGATTATAAAAGACTGAGTTCTGGTAAACCGCATGTGTAGTAAACAAGGAGTCATATAAAAGCAAAATGTTGATTGAAATGACCTCACATGTTAATTTTCTAGGATAACCCCTGTAACTATCCATCATGGCCATAATATAAGATATACTCCCAGATCCCTCCAGAGCTGTGATTATCTCTGTGGTAGCCCATTTCTCTCTTGAAACATACTTTAATAAACCTTACTTTTCTTAAATTTCACTGATCTGTAATTCTTTACTCCATTAGTAGAAAGAACCAAGGCCTCCTCAGCACCATCAAGGCAATAATGGATTTGGATCAGCCCCAACAGTAGCTGTCCACCTGACGATGAAAGAAGGGTCCTGGACCATCCATATTACTCTATATCTTTAGAACCTGGGACAGAAACAGCACATCGTAATTGTTTAAAACTATACTATGAATTTGTTGTTAATGGGTTTAGAAGATGTCTTCCCAGATTGTGCCATTCTGACATGCAAACTATTTTGAACTAAAGATGGTCAAAGCCCAAAAGAATTTAGATAAGGAGCCTCTACTTAAAAGAGAGCTTTTACCAAAGATAACTTATTTTTACATCAGAAAGATTTCTCTGCAAGCATAGCAAACATTTGTTTACCAAACATTTGCTCTTTCCATCTTTCTGTAAATTATCTCCTTTTCTTTGAAGTCCTGGGCCCCTACTTCCATCTCCTTTGTTCAGGAACACATATAAGGCTCAATTGCCTGACTATCTTAAACCTTCATATCTTTGGGGTTCCCATAAGTAACAGTGTTTTTCTCCTGTTCATCTGTCTATACCAACTTAATTATTAGGCCTGCCAAAGAACCTAAAAGGAAAAAATGGAAAGGTTTTTCTCCCCTACAGTTTAGAAGTTAATTTGATGAGATGCATACATAATATTGTAATTGGACCTGCAAAGTAAACTCAGCTGTTGTTGTCATTGTTGTATTATTACTATTATTATTATGACTTTAAAATATGAGGATGTTCAAAATAAGAGAAATGAGTAATAATAGGTGGACTCTGGTTTACTTAGGAAGAAAAATAGGAAAATCAGATTTTCTTCAAGAATCCATTTTAGCATGGTAGAAGGGTGATTCTTATTCAGAGAAGTAATTTGTCATGTAATAGAAATCATGCAATTAGACTTCAACTTTTCTTAGAATATGAGTGCTTAGAAAAGTATGCACAGAGATAAGAAATTCTTCCTTTTATGAATAGGTAGATTTTAGATTTAGAACTTCACTGAAAAAAATCAGAATGGTACCAACTAGCAGATTGCTAATGGTTTGTTGTATTTTTTTAAGAGATAAAAGAATATTTATACCTTTCCAGATAAAAGAATTTGATCTATGAAAATAACTATGTACTTATACTGCTAGGGATTCTCACTCGAAGACTAGTATTGGTCCTGGTGCGGGAGAGAATATGTTTCATCATGAAACTCACCTAATCTGCTGCCACCTGTTATCATCAATTCTCTTAAGCACTTCTGGCAGGTCTCTGTCCAAAATTCGCCTAATTAGAGAAGCCATTTCTATCCTCTTTACATGAAATAATAACTCTCTCCTCATTCTTTTAATTGCTTATCCTTTTTATTTTTCTCCATAGCACTGATAACCAACCAGCGTACTGTTCTTTTCTATCCATTTACTGTCTGTCTCCTCAGTCGACATCATAAAGCAGAAGGCCTTGGTCAGTGAGCCACTTAGACCACAGTAGACAATTGGTCCAGAATTAGGCAAGGTTGTAAAAAAGAAAAAATTTGGACCAAAATAAAGTTAACACTGAGTAGTCAGAAATGGCCTTGGGTGGGGATAAATTTATCTATGTGGCTGTCTCCAACAAGATGCTAATAGGCACTGAAAGCCACATGAACAAAATCTATTTGCCAGAGCCAGCCCGCTAACAGCGAACAGTTCCTGAGAGGGGGAGTGAGGATTGAGAAAAAAAGAGAGAGAGACAGAAGATAGAATCGGGAGGGCAAACAGTAAATACTGAGCCCCAAGTTTATTTAGCACAGCATATATATACCCTTGGAAGAGCAGGAGAAGCAACACCCACACATATGCAAATGATTGCTGACCTTTACATAAGTTCTCTCAAAACATCCTTGTTCCTGTTTTCATCTCTTATTTCCTAGGGCAAGGAATGTCTCTTATTCCCTGGGGCAAGGAACATTTAACTCTTTCCATTCAGCCAAACTTCCTCTTTCAGTAAGGAGCTATCCAGTAAGCCAAACTTCCTCCTTCAGTAACAAGCTATCCATTAAGGAGCCCACCTGCTCTGCAAACTTCTAGCTTGCAGGCAACTCTAACCCTGTCTACAGGACATTCATCAAGAATGGTTCCCAACATCTACTTGAATATCAGAGCCTGAACTAGCATTTCCTAAAATGTGTTCTATAAAATGTTTTGAAAAAAATAAAGGAAATAAAATATATAAAGTAGAAAAATAAGATCAGGAACTATTTCTCTAAGACATATTTTTCCAAACCAAATCCTTTCTTTGAAGTTTGCACTGGGTATTAACATATCAAAAACTATGAGAGATCTTGGAGCAAAGACACTTCCTTACTTAAATACCCTTTGTTTCCCACACTTTTTTCATCAAGAACTATTTCTTCTTCGCCATGTCACATGCTTTAACCACACCTTTGAAATAAATACCTAAGGAGAATTAAGAATACAGCAGGTTTAGCCATGTAGGTAAGAAATTAAACCTTGTGGCAAACTGCAATAAAAAACATTTCAACAGTGACTATGAATGAACCCTCTTTTTTGTAGGTAGCTTAAGCTCTTGGTCCCCACAAACTCAGGTTATCAACATATGACTCCACCCTGACAGATTCAGTTCTCTCACAGACTTTAATAGATACTTCTTTCTTGTTAAGTCTAAATTTGGATCCTGGGTGGTGGCTTAAAATACCCAATGACACCCTCATATGTATTATTTCTTTTGTTCCCTGTGATTCAATGAAAGACTAAGGTTACAATATTCAAACTGCACTCAAATGTACAGTGGAGTCCCTGAAGTGATGGTACTTATTTCACTGATATGTAAAACATATCATTCTGATTCACGTTCACTCCAAAACCTGAGAAAAACCTGGGAAACAAAATGACTCCCCCCCCCCCCCGTAGGTATCTGCCCAAAGGGCATTCTGGAAAATATCAAATTTAAATTACCTCTCTTTTGTTAGGTCCTGAAATTGAAAAAATAAAATTTTAGTATTCAAGGAGAGACAAGAGCCTGGGCCAGTAAATCTCTGTCATGTCCCTTCCCAGGTCCTTATTATCAACCTTGATGGCTCTTTGAAGTCAAAGTAAGGATAGAAATGGTGCAGTGTTGGAAGCAGCAGTAACATGAGCTCCAGATGTTCTGACAGGTGGCCTCCAGGAAGGCTTCACTATAAGGGCAATTAATATGAATGTGACCTTCATCTTGAAATGAGCCAAAGAGGCTTTTTGATATTTTCCACATTTCAGGTCTGAGACTATTTCACAGCAGTCAAGATCAGATAGAACAAGCCCATTAGGGCTCCCTGGATTCAAATGTAAAGTGTGTTGAGAGGAGAGAACATTTATCATGGAGGGTTCATACTATTTTAAGTTATTTCCCCTCTATCAATGACAAAACTATATCTTAGAAACCTTCTTTGCATCCCTACCACAAAACACAGCACATACCTCTATAAATCTACACACACACACACACATACATACACAAATGTACATTTTAAATTCTCATAATACAATAAATAAGACACATAAATAAAACATAAACTCTTTTTGAAGTTGTAGAATATATACCCCATTGTTCCTTACCTTATGGAGTTAACATAGAAACTATTTATCCACTTTTAACTTGAAATATTCAAATACTACCTCACTGTTACCCTCTCCAAAAATCTTCCTTTACCTTACTTCAGATTAAGTTAAATGGTACTTTTTCTGTGTTTCCAAAGCATCCAAAACCATCCGTGTCTTCTAGAACCCTTACTGTACTACACTGAAATATGATTAAGCATCTTAAGGTCTGAAGATTTCTCAAAGGTCAAGGACTCAGTCCTGTATTCCCAGAAGTAAGCACTGTGTCTGACACAAACTGTATTTCCAATCATGCTTGTAGAATTCATCCTTACCTAAGTCTGTGTACACAGTTAAATAGTAATCTAATATAGGAAGATTGTCTAACACCTAAGAGAGAACAGGTAAATGAAAATATAATGAGTCAATGTACTAATTGTAATTCTGTGTATATGAGAGAGACCCGTCCTAAACCCACATTTAACTGACATTTTTAAATAGAATTGCTCATCTGATCAAATATGTTTAAAAACAATAAATGTAGTTTATCATAGTGAAGTGCTGTATCCCTCTCAAAATTTTTATTGTAGGAAATCCACAATATTTTTTAAACTGATAATTTAATTTTAGTTTGAATTAAGTATTCTTTTGATCAAACATGAAAAACAGTGTAAAAAGAAAAATTTGATTCTTCACATCACTTTTCATAGTTTTGAACACAGTATCTTAATCAGGGATGCTTGCTATCACCAAATAAATACAATATTTACAAATGGTTTTTATTTGGCTTGCAACCATCTTTAACATTATGTATTTCTCTTATCTTAAAATACCCATTCTTTCTGATTTTTCTCAGTTAAAATAATCACAAAGAAGGGCACTGTTTTTGAGAAGTAAGATTATAGGATCATGGCAGCTGCCATCTAAATTAGAATTATGAATTTCTCACAACATATTTTTATTTTCCATTATTGTCACACTTTAAACATCTATTTGACTATAGCCTCCACAGGGACTGATTGAACTGTCTCAAGGTTAAAAATGTCTACGTATATAGCAGAGGATATTTTTCAACCACACACACTATTTTACGATCAACTATTATTTTCTGGGAGCATATTATCTAATACTCTATCTGAAGTGTGCCACAATCATCTAAAGAATTTACTCTCAGAGACAACTTACTATAATGAGCAAACTTCACCAACTTAATATCTACTTCTTCCAAATCATTAATAAATATAGCATATAAACCATCTGCACCTCTAATTTATTGTTGTTAAATAGCTGAAGGCTGATTCTGTTTTCAAAGTTACTTCAACTGCCCTTCAAACTGTTAACTATTTCTCTAAGTGCAAATATTCTCATCTTTAAGTCCATTATTCATGTCTGGTTATAAGAAAATGACCCACCCACCTCCCTAAGGGGAATAGTCCTCCACTGTAGTTATACATCACAAAACTACCTGAATGTTCCCATTCTTCTTTCTAGGCACCAAACAAGATATTCAAAACAACAACTTATTCATGAGAATAGGAAATTGATTCTTCCTACAATAATTCTAATTTATTGCTAAAGTGAATAATTTTTCAAAACTTGAGCTCATTCCTTATTATTCTCAATGTGAGATGATTTTGCACCCTATTGTTATTTGACTTATAACCTTTGACTTTCAACCACAGTGAGCATTAAACACATTTTATGAGTCTTCCTTCTCCTTCTAAATATAAAAACATATTAAATCAAAGAACAATCTTAAATATATATATATATATATATATATATATATATATATATATATATATACACACACACACACACCCAAGAATTATGCCAATTTTCTCAAGATGGTAATTACAGTTAAAAAATAAACAATTGGTGGACTTTTGATCAAGATGGCATTCTAGGTAGACACTATACTCGACTCCTTTCACAATTCCATTAAAATTATAACTAAATTAAAGAATGGCCATCAATGAGAGTGTCCTGAGATCTGGCAAAACAGAAGTCCTACAACTGGAGACATACCTAAAAGGCCACATAGAGACTGGTAGGACTGGTGGAGAGCAAAACGGGCTGGTCTCACAACTGTGTTTGGTGATTGAGAACCAGGAGGAATATCTGGCAGCAGAAGACCCCTTCCCTGGAGAAGCAAGGGATCCCAATCCCACATTGAACTCTCCAGTCCAGGATTCCAATGACAGGAGGAGAAGTCCCCACAAAATCTAGATGTGAAAACCAGCAGAGATTTTGCCTGAGACAGGAGGGCCATGGGAGTCACAGACATTTCTCTTAAAGGGCCCATGCATAGACCTACTCAATTACAGACTCATTTACTCTGAGCTTCAGCACTGGGGCAGCTGCCTAAAAAATTCCAGTGATATACCTGGAGGAACTGAATTGTCTGGTTTCAGGACAAGGGTTAGAGAAGCAGATTTCTTAGTCTCCCCATTTTGGCTACCTCCCTGAGTTTTTTTCTATGTATTAGGTAGGGTTCCTAAGTCTCCTGCTCTTAGTATAGTGGCTTCTACACTGCCCTGTGCAGACTGGCAAGAGTCACTGAGCTGTCCACAGATGTCTGGCCATATGTGCTGGGATTAGAGGTGCTTTGAAGGGACAAATGCATACATATATTCATTGCAATGTTATTTACAATAGCCAAGATATGGAGAACACCTGGGTGTTCATCAGTGGATGAATGGATAAAGAAGATGTGGTACATATATACAAAGAAATATTATTCAGCCATAAAAAAGAAAAAAATGAAATCTTGCCATCTGCTACAACATGGATGGTCTTAAAAGGTATTTATTGAGTGGAGTAAATCAGACAGACAAACAAAAATTACATATGATTTCATTTACATGTGAAATATAAGAACAAAATAAACAAAACAGAAATAAACTTTTAGATATAGAGAACAATTTATGGTTGATGGATGGGAGGAGGGTTCAGGCAGGTGGGTATAAAGGAGAAGGGATTAAAAAGTACAAATTGGTAGTTACAAAATAGTAATGGGAATGTAAAGCATAGCATAAGAAATATAGTCAATAATATTATAACTATATATGGTGTCACATGGGTACTAGATTTATTGGGGTGATTACTTCATAAGTTATATAAATACCTAACTACTATGTTGTATTCTTGAAATGAATATAATATCTTATGTCAACTATAATTGAAAAATTAAAAAAATATTTAAAATAAATTAAAAAGTAAACTGTTGGAGAATTTATTAAGGCATCTGTATCATCTCCTTTGTTTTTTTTAGAACAATGTGCTTTAAAAAAATAAAGCATAAAGTTAAAAGACCTAAGATTGAATACTCTATCCCTCTCATTGGCTGTATAATGTTTGGAAAGCCCAGCTAACTCTTAAATTCTGTTTTTTTATCGATAAAGGCCATATTGAAACTGGTGTTGGTATTAAAGGTGCTTTGAAGGGACAGGTGCTCATTTTAGAATTTGAGATTTAATGTTTCCATTTGTAGTCACCAATGTCTAATATTGCTTATGTTCCATTCTGTTATTTATACATGGCTCCTCTATCTGCTTTTTGGCATCAATTTCTGTATTACTTAAGAGGTTTCTTTGATATTTTAAGGTTCTGAATGTTTCACCAGACTAGAAATCTTTGTATAGAGAAGTGTCTTCAGATTTTATAAAGCCAAAATATCTGTGTCCAATCTCCATGAAAATAATGGTATAAATCTTTGAATGCTTGCTGAGCCAAGATATAACTGAGGAAGAAAGGAGGAAGAGTTTGCTCCATGATCTTCTCAAGAAGGCAACAACTTGACTCCTGGACCAAGTATCTCTGAGATTCTTGGTTCATAATAAAAACATAACAGGTACCAACATTCTGGAGAAATGAGTTTCATCATAATCTTAGTAGCAACTTTGGCTCTAAGAGAAGATATAATAACTATAAGGAACAGATTCTCAACCATCCATTATCTTATCTATCTATCTATCTATCTATCTATCTATCAGTTAATTAAGCAGGCAAATTTATGAGAATATTTTACCCCTTTAGCATATTCTAGGTCTTGTTTGTGTTGTTGTTTGACAATAATTGTATTTGAGACACTCAGCTCAGTGATACACTGAATTAGCATTCTCAGTTGGCCTCTCTGGTTCATTCTTAAATATGCTCAACATTGTCTACTTTAATTAAAAGAAGAGGAAAAAAGAAGGAAGAAAAAGGAAGAGGAGGAAGAAGAGAAAGAGGAAAAGGCGGAAGAGGAGGAAGAAGGAGAGGGAGAAGAAAAAGAGTGGGAAAAAAAGGAAAAAATCTCAGCATTCTACAAAGTGGTAGAAACTTAAATGACAAATGAGTTACATCTCTAACACAAAAGTCACTTTTGAGTTAAGAATTTAAAATACTCTCAGGAGGTTATTTCATCTTAAGAAGACAGAGAGAATGAACAAGCAAAAATACTGGTATGGTATATGGCCAAAATTAAAAGTAAGGAGGACACAGGCACTCACCATAGTAACAACAATGTACTATGTGCCTAAAATGTAAAAGGTATTTCATTACAGATAACACTATTTCATAAAGGGGCAAACAGGCTCAAAGGGCCCTAGTTCCCTTTCCAAAGTCATGTAAGTAGTAAGAAGTAAAGTTCAAAATTTGATGCCATTTTCATCTGAAGACAGAGACTATTTGTCCAGAATTCATTCAGGTACCATCAAGGATAAAATACCTGTCAAGTGCTAGTTTAAGCATTTTTCATATATTACCTTATTTATTCCTCTATAATAACATTTTAGATAGATATTATTATAATACAATTATTTAGATAAAGAATGAAGGCATAGAAAAAGTTTAATTTGCTCAATGTTGTCCAGCTCATAAATGGAAAAAACCTATGTGTGAATACTGTCATTTTAACCTTAAAGTCCTTATTCTTAACCACTTTTCTTCTTAACATACAATGTCTGAACTCTTAAAGATTATATTCTACTTTAGAACCAGAATTTTATACTCATAGTACTTTATGCATTCATTCAATGAACATTTATTAAGTCCTGACTATACAATAAACTCCATTAGAAACTGGAGAATCTAAAGAAAAGTAAACCAATATTTCTGTCTATGAGAATATATAACAGTAGCAACAACCAAATTCAACCACAGAAGGCTATACTTATATTACCACATATGATACAAGTCACAGATCTTAGCCTGGGTAGAAATATGCAATAAGTAAAATACTCAATTGAAGATGAAAATGACAGTGGCATTTATTTCAGATATGTATAAAATCATGCTATATGTCTAGTTAATTAATTAACATAAATCCTCAACAAAACATCTTGTACCAGGTCCTTTTTATGTGCTTAGGAAACAACTAGTAAAGAAAAAAGAGAGAAAAAAATTTCCTGTCCTAATGTGGCTCACATTTGATAAACCCCTAAATGTCTCTACTATATATACCTTTATCATATTACCATTATCAGTAGAAGTGCTATTAGTTTAATTGATATATAAATAGAAGATATTTGCTATTGATTTTATATATTTCCAGGTATAGTTAGAAAGATAAAAGAATATGTGATTTTATAAATAACTATTATTCACTCTTCAGAGCTATTGATTTGAAAAATATTTAACACTGGATACTTACGATTGGTATATTTCCTAGATAGTTTGAATGCCATCATTTTCCTCTGGCGGATAGTAAAATAATACCTATTTCTATTGTCGAGCTGTTGGTTTTAATCCCAGGAGGGTATATGTATGTGGACTGCATGTCAATCAAACTCTATCTTCTTCACTGCCTAACACCTTCCTTCTCTCCCATCCCCCAAAAGCTCTCTTAGATTAGTTAATATCAAGTATTAAATAGGATGCTACATATTTACTCTAAATCCATACCACCTTACACTTTAGCCTAAAATATTCCTTTTCTCTGGCATTTCTGATCTTCCCCGCCCGCCTCCCAAATGCATTGTGCTTTTGACCTTATGGCAAATGAGCAAATTAAACACGAGAAAATAAAGGCACTGCCCAATCTGGCTTAAGTGCAGAAATCCATTTAATTCTACTGCTCTTCCCAAGTAGTTCCCAGGGTCCTCATTGAATGGATATAATTTTGCAGCTACTAATTTTCTAAAGGATTCAAAAGAATTCATGAGAAAATATGTATGTGGCCAAAAAAGAGCCTTTTAATGCATTTTTCAATTTATGCAAATCTATACCTACTATAGCTCACCATTTAGAAAATTACTTTAAAACATTTTCCATTCTCACCATTAACCTAGCTTGACAGATGTCCACTAACTTTCCTACAGTTAAGGCATATAAAATCCCCATTTATCCCAACAGCTAGATTTTATTTCACTCAAAAGACTCCTGCCACCTCCAACAATCTTTAGTCAGCCTCCATACAAAGCCTTCCCACTTTTGTTTTAGTGAAAACCTTTCAAACAAGTACTCAGAAGCACTTGCCTCAAAATTCCCTCCCCCATGTCTTACATGTATCACTGAAAACAAGCTCAAGATACTTTCTTTTTATTTTATCTTTTTAAAATGCAATTGCACTTAAAGGGCTGTTCAGTCTGAGAACAGATTGATACAAATCACTTATGAGTGCAAGCATCCCTGAGTGATGCATATGCTGTTACCTGCTGGCATCTTTCTCTACCTCCTTAAGTTTACCTGTCAATTTTGAAAGAGGCGATAGCTGATTTTCCATGCAAGCAATGGCTCAGAAAGAAACTTTCAGATGACTACGGGAGCTGTTTTGAGAGCTTTCACACGATGCCCTGTTACTACAGAAACTGTTTTTGTCTTCTTTGTGCAAGAACAAACCCATTTCTGCTCTGTTATATAAAAATGTGTGTGTGTGCACACGAGTGCACACACTTTAAGTTGTGATCCTTAAACTATAATTGTAACCCCTAATTCAATCATGTTGAAATGACATTATTTTATATATTTTCTTTATATTTATTCTTGACTCAGTGAGAAGGTTTGAATTTGAACTAGAGAGATTGGGGCGAGCCTTTGATATTAATATAAATCACTATGAATTTATTGAGGTCTGGAAGGTGAATACGATAATATCCCTGTGTTAAAGTTTATTGATATAGTAGCTTAATAAGGAGGTAGTTATTCTAGGTTTCACAGAAAGAAGACAAGTGCTCTTTACAAGATGTTCACAATTTCTGTTTTTCTACATTCAGGAAAAGATGTTGACATTCATACACTTCAAGTGCAGTTAGTCAAAAGTTATTATTTGTCTCTATATATTGTGCAATGTGAGGATCACTTTGCAAATCAGACTGTTTTAATACTAAAACTTCGTTGCTCTTTTTTCTCTTAGAAAAAAAAATCTTGTACAGTTTTTAAAGTCTTTCATCAGAAATGCTAGGAACTCCAGATTCTCTACCTCCCTGGAATAAAAATATCAGCCTCCAATTGAAAACTTCTTTTTCTATCTGCAATATAATATATTTTTTTTTAAAGTCTGGTTTCAATGTCAGAGTATCATGGGAAATAAGAAATGAAATCAGTAATTTCTTTGTTTCAGAGATGTATTCCAAAATGCACAGTCTATCTCAGGGATAATCCTGGATTTATTTTTCTCTTTGATTACAGAATTTATGGAATTAGGAATCAGAAAATTATAAAATAATTGTATGTTATAGTGACAATTCCATCCTTTAATGCCTTACTGCATAATAGCTGCACAGAATAATTATCTCATTTTTTTCCTTATAAATGACAACTAACAGTTTGAGAGACATGGTTCCTACTACTGATTTTCAGGATTGTATCTCCTACAGTTGGTGCTATGGGCACATGATGAGAGGGAGGTTTGTTCACCATTCCTTCATCTTTGCTGCCTCTCTACTATGACTATAACTCAACAAAGATATTGTATAATTGAAGAACTTGGTTCTCTGAAGTGACAGGCAGTCCAAGGTCAGCAAAGTCTCCATTATGGATTTGCTTTTTCCATGTTTGTTCTGCCTCCGTTGTTACTTTTTAATCATCACTCCCACCAGGCATTGTTTGTCTATTGAGACAATAGTGAAATGAGTTGAGAATTCTGTCAGGTTTACATCAGCAGTGGGTACTGCAGACATTACCAGCTCATTAAAAAAAGAAATTCAAAAGAAAGAAATAAAAACGTTTTCTCTCAATTTCAGCTACCACCATCTAACAATGACTGCTCATGGTTCCAAAGGCAGAGATGCAAACTACACTCCGCAGTGTACCAACTTGTTATTTTTAAACAACGTTCATAAACATTTAGGAAAATGTTGCCCTATAATTCCATTCTTTTCATCATTACAGATGTGTATTATATGTCTCAAAAAGTTTAAATGTCACTATATTAGCCAATACACATTTATTCTAAAAAAGAAAGTTTAATCATATCATCATAATCTGTGATATATATTACACATACAGTCAATTTCAGTTAAGATAGGAATGAAAAATTTAGATAATTGCACATGGCAAACAAAAACTGAGTTTGGCACCTAGTTACCTTCTGCGTGCCTACAGCTATCAAATTGAGCCTTTTGTAGAATGATTTTGATTGACATATTCAGTAACTTATTCTTCTATTCAAAATTTACCTCCTCCAACACAATGTAAAAAAAAAAGTATCTTTTCAATGTCATCTGATATCATCCACATAATGTCATCCACGTTAGCAACCTACTACACTTTCAGGCACAATTAGAATAAAAATAATCACAACAAAATCTTGTGTTTAGAATTATTATAAAGATAATTTTTACACAAAGACAGTGTCTAATTAAGAATTCTCTAATCAGAAGAGAACTTTAATGGTGTTCCTTTGCCTATACTTTTAAATTATACTAAGCTTTGTGGTACTAGTCCAAAAATAACCAAATACATATCCATACTAGCTACCTTTTTAAAATGTCATAACAATAGGCTAAAATGATCTATGTTGACAGCTGTATCAATTAACTATGAGCACTTAACAGCCTATCTAAATTTTTTTGTTCCTCTGATCTTAATTATTAGGAAAAACATTTAATTGTTTGTAATAGAACATTCCTTTTAGTTTACATTAGATACTTTTTCTTCCCTTGGTTTAAGAGTGAAATTTACCAAAGACATTATTGCAAATACAGATATTTATAAATACCTAAATATTGTGTATTATAGTGATGATATTCATTCAAGGCATACATTTCTGGAAAATATTCTAATTTATCTTTTTAAATAGATTAATCCCTTAATAATGGCAAATATTTCTACAAAGTTTTTTTTCTATCATAATATATTATAGAATGATCATAGCTAATAACCTAACAAAGAGGAGAAATACATACCTCTTTTACAGTCTCCCAAACCCATCAGAGCTAACTTATTTCCTTAACTCTTGACCTATTGCCTTTGTCATGGTGAGGCCTTCTTATAGCTTTTAAATATTAAAAGAAAAACAAATATCTTTTTTAAAAATTCATATCAATATTTTGACAAATCCACCAAAATATTTACATGCAAGAATATATCCTTCTCTGGAGAAGTTGTCTTTAGAACCTGCACTTATAATGTTATCAGTCTGAAAACATTTTGTGACTGCTCTTGAAGTTTTCTTTTCCAAGGGACAACATGCAGAATAAGTGAAAAGTCTAGGGTTTCCAATTATGTGGGCCTGAGCTTCCCTTTGTGAAAAATTACTTAATCTCTCTGTACCTCAGCTGTTGATTTGTAAAATAAAGTCCATGATAACATCATTTACTTCTTTAGATGGTGGTGAGGATTTTAAAAATTTAAAAGATGTCAAGTGCTGAGCATATTGTTTGACAAATAGTATTTTAAAAATGATGCTTTCAAAAATAAATCCTACCCTGAAAAGGAAATATTGATATGCTGCCCACTGAAGAAAATTAAAACTACATGTTGGGGGCTTAGAAGAGAATTACACAAGGAGATCAAAGATTCTTTTTAAAAAGGACTTAATCTTTTAATTTTAAGTGTATTAGATTCTTAAAGTAAAAATTTAGGGTCAACAATTTCCATATGTTCAAGTTTTGACATGTTTGTGAAAATTTAGCCATTTTTATTCTTAAGAGTATTTTATAACTTTTATTTACACAACCATGGGTTTTAAAGATACTGCTTCAGCTCCATGCTATCAGGAATTGGAAAAGAGGAGTTAAAAAGGAAGTTGAAGCACTCAATGTAGAAACCAAATGTTGAGAAGAATTTTGGAATGGAATGTGAGTTTTCCAAAGCTTTTTGTATTATTAAATGATAATACATATAATACAATATACATACAGAATATTATTGAATTGTACACTTGAAACTCATATAATTTTTATTAACCAATGTCACCTCAATAAATTTAATTTTTAAAAAAAGATAATATGTGATGTTGGTGATGATGATGATGATGATGATGATGATACAGTTGAAAGACAGGATTGGTAAGATATAGTTGAAAGAACATTGACTTTAGAGCCAAAGAAACTGAGTTTAAATACTGCCATTATAACATAAAAATGCTACAATTCTAGGCAAATTATTAAAGCTGTGAGATTGCTTATTCATCCATAAAATAATAAATACTCATAAAAGCTGCTGTAATGAGCATACTAAGTAACATATGTGAAGTTTTCATTACAGTGGGTGGAACATCTAAACATAAATCTTGCACTTTCTAAGACGGTCATGGAAGCATGCTCAGCTGTGGTGAATATAGCAAGATAATAATGTAAGTGTTACAAATATAAAGAGAAAATGAAGATTACATTTAAATTATAAGAGCCATAGCTAAGATTAATAATGTACAAAATATTTTATCCCTTGTTTTTAGACTAAAATGTTCAATACAAAAGTAATTTCCTCTTTTATATATGATTATCAATAAAATAACATATCAAAAAGACATGTTGGTATTGTTTTGGGGAAGACAGGAGGTAAGGAACATGCTATGATAAAGATCTATGATTTCGGAAAACATGAACATTTTTAAATTGCATGGTTTGAATTAGTAGAAGGCAGTTTCAAACCCTCATGTGCCATGATGTTTTTGTAGCATTATTAAAAATTTTGACACATTATCTTTTCACATTTTAATCCTTTCTTCAGTTTCCCCTACAAAAATTGAACTCCCTTATCATCCCAACTGCCTACCTTTCCTCCTTCTTCACCTAGCTTAAGAAACACTGATTGAGAAAATATAAAAACCTATTGAGTGGATTAATACTTCTATAGAATTATAGTCCCTAACTTCACTGAGTGGATTAATACTTCTATAGGATTATAGTCCCCAACTTCAGATGGGACCTTGGTCATAACCATCAAAACTGTTATGACCATTCAGCTTTCTTCTTCAATTCCAGCCAAAGCTATTCCAAACTTTCTCCAGTTTAGTTAAGACATTCACACCTCATTTTCACTTTTAGTAGAGAAAAAGGTGACTTTCTACCAACAGTGATAATAAGAATTCAATCAATATTTTCTTCTGCCATCTCCAAATATATCTACATCAAAAACTATACTATTTTCCTCCTATTTTAGCAAATGAAGTTTTATTCACTACTGTGGATGTACTCTTTTAGAGACCTGTCTTCCTAGTTCCTTAAATCTTTCCTTTTTATTGATTCTTGAAGACATAAATACTCTTAAGTGTCCTTGATCTTAAAATTAACAACAATAACAAGTCAATAAATAATCATTACCTAATTAATAGTGAAGTGAGATGAGAAAGGACTTTACAATCACTATTACTCTTTTATCACCATTTAGTCTCTAATTCATTGTAATCTGGATGCTTTTTCCCACCCACCACTGAAACTGCTGTATCTAGGAGTTGGGAGCCATTCTTGCTGAATGCCTTACAGACAGGGTTAAAAGTGCCTGCAAGCTAGAAGTTTGCAGGGCAGGTAAGCTCCTTACTGAGGGAGGAAGATTGGCTTTATGAATAAGCTCCTTACTGAAATTGTTTGCATATCTGTTGGTGTTACTTCTCATGCACATCCTAGAGTATAAATATACTGTTCTTAATAAACTCGGGGCGCAGTATTCACTGTTAGCCCTCCCGACACTATCTCTCTCTCTCTCTCTCTCTCTCTCTCTCTCTCTCTCTCTCTCTCTCTCTCTATCTATCTATCTTCTTTCTCTCTCTCTTCTTTTTTTCTCAATCTTCCCTCCCCATCTTGGAAACTGTTCCATCTTAGCCGGCGGGCTCCGGCATCTAGGTTTAAAAGTAACACACTAATTACAAATTACAATGGACATTTTTAGTTCTAATATTTGATTCTTCTGCAGTATCAACTTTGTTAACTATTTTCTTATTCCTATAAATTATGACTCACTTCCACTTTACCTTGTGTTACCTATGTAGTGATACCTTCCTCTGACTAACTTTTGAAAATTAGTTCCCAGTAGAATTTTATTCATAGTCTTATTCTTAAAGTCTATGACTTCGAGAAAAAATTAAAGTACATTTTGATGATATTCAAAACTTTATTACTAAGTCAAGTCTTCCTCTTCAATGACATTCTTTAAAAGTTTTTATTTAACTATCGCACAACCACACTAATCAACTTCTAAATGAAACTCAATATGTCAGTATAAATTTTGACTCTGGCCTATAACCATTAATTTTAATAAATGACGCCAGTCAGATGTTCAGTCTTCGTATTCTCCAAATTCAATTCCTCAACAAGTCTTTTCAATTTACACTCTAAACTATTTTTATTTTTCTATCCCTTCTGTCCCATTTCTACTTTGGCCTTCACTAAAGCTTGTTTAGACTGCTGTACCAATTTAAAAATGACTATCTACTTCTGCACATCTTCCATCTGTACCTCGGCCAATGGTTTCCTTTCCAGGTACTCCTCTTTAAATCTGAATGTAAGACAAACAGAAACAGAAGAGAAAAACTTCAACAAAAATTGTTCTCTGTAGCCAAAGAACTGGTTAAGGGGGCAGCCTAACAAAACAGAGATTTTTAGACAATGTCACTCCAGTCCAGCCGAACAAAAACAAACAAATAAATGAACAAACAAAATCACTAAGGTTTCCTCCCAACCCTTGTTAACAAAGGGCAAGTGAAAAATCTAGACTTCAACTTTTATGAGGCTATAAAAAGGTGATTCAACATCCCGACTGGAGTGGTGTCAGAGAACATCAAGTAATAAGCCAGAATTTTCAAATTAATGAGGCACTATTAAACAAACTAAAAAGTTTCTTCACAGTAAAAGAAACCATCAATGAAAGAAAAAGGCAACAAACCAAATGGGGGAAGGTATTTGCAAACAAGATCTCTAATAAGGGGCTTATATCTAAAATATATAAAGAACTCATACAACTCAACAAAACAAACAAAAAAATCCTATCAAAAAATAGGTAGAGGACCTAAACAAACATTTTTCCCAGGAAGACATACAAATGACCAACAGATATATGAAAAGTTGCTCAATTTCATTAGCTATAAGGAAAACGCAAATCAAAATGACAATGAGATACTACCTCATACCTGTTAGAACAGCCATATTCAATAAGAAATAATAAGTGTTGGAGCGTGGAGAAAAAGGAATCCTCATACACTGCCAGTAGGAATGTAAACTGGTGTAGCTACTATGAAAAACAGTATAGAGGTTACTCAAAAAATTAAGAATAGAGCTACCATATGACCCAGCAATCTCTCTTTAGCTCCTCATTAGTGGTTAGTATCCCTGCCTGTCACATTTTTTATTTTAGGCATTCTGATATGGTTATTGTTATACCTTACATCACCACTTAGCTCTTCGATGAGAGGGAATTTGTTACTGGTTGGCAAGCAAGAAAATTCTGGCTCATTACTTGGCGTTCTCTGACACTACCCCAGCAGGGATGTTAGATTATCCTGATATTAAAAAAAAATTGAATGAAAACTTTATTCATAAAGATATATGCATCCCTATGTCCACTGTAGTATTATTCATGGTAGTCAAGACATGGAAACAAACTAAGTATCCTTTGATGGATGATTGAATAAAGAAGATGTAGTACATAAATACAATGGAATACTACTCAGTCATAAGAAGAGATGAAATACTGCCATTTGCAACAACATGGATTGATCTTGAGAGTATCATGCTAAGTGAAATAAGTCAAATGGATAAGGGCAAGAACCACATGATTTCACTCGTCTATAGGATATAAAACAGAAACTCGTAAACAAAATAAACAAACTCAATGACATAGACAGCAGTATAAAGTTTACAGGAGGGGAAGGGCAGTGGAAGAAGGATGAAGAGGGTAAAGAGGGTCAAATTGGGTCATGAGCATACAATGCAATATATGGATGATGTTTATAGAATTGTACATTTGAACTTTATATGTTATTAACCAATATCATCCCAATAAATTTAAAAAGGCAGTATCACCAAATGCTGGAGGATACAGAGAAATTGGGTCCCTCATTAAATACTGCTGAGAATGTAAAATGGTCCAGCCATTCTGAAAAACAATTTGGCAGCTTCATAAAACACTAAATAAACAATTATTGTATGACCCAATAATCACACCCCTGGCATTTATTACAAAGAAATAAAGACTTACATTCAGAAAAAAAACTATACACAAATTTTTATAGCAGCTTTATTTGTAATAGCCCCAAACTGAAAACAGCTCAGATTGCCTTGAAAGTGTGAAGCTTAGGTGCACCCATACCATGAAATACTACTCAGCAATAAAAAGCAGCACAAGGAGCATAGCTTACATTTAAAATAAAAGGTAGCAGACTATATCATAAAATAAAACGTAGCTTTACATTATATAAATGTCATATCCAAAATCAAAATAATTAAGAAGTTTTGAAAATATACAGATGGACAAAAGTATATGTAAGCACAGAGGGAACAAGGACTGCTGTTAACATTAGACACAGCATAATTCAATACGAAATAGCAGTTATTGAGAAAAGTAGAGAACACTAAAATGCTAAAAGATACAACTCAAAATGAGAACATAGAAATTAATAATGCATATAAAAATTTTTATCATACAGCAACATTTGCAAAGCTAAGAACAGAAAATTAAAGGAAAAAGACAAAACAGTTAAAATAAGAGATTTTTAATTCATAGCTAACTTCTCTTAATTCAGTAGAGATCACATAAGCAAAAATTTAATTCTGCTGTAGTATATTAAGCGGTAGTTCTAAATAATATTAAATAATAACAAAGACCTACTTATAGGGTTCAGAGTACCTAAAGATGAGGACCACACTTGAAGGGTAAGGTGTACCTTCGAATCTTCTTATAGCACTTTAGGAATTGCTAAACCGGCTGGCTTCAGAAGTCTTCTTGGGTTCATTTTGGTTCAATGGAGCAGGAGAGATAAATTCAGAATCACATAAAGGAACCACACATGCAAGAGAGTCTGCTTCTCTGGCAGCAGAGCAGAAGGGACCTTTGAGTTAGTAGAGCCAACTAATCCAGAATACTATTCTGGCTCCTTCTCATCCCAATATCCATACCCAACCTCATCATAAATTTCCTGCCAATACACTTCCTGTCATGTAAACCCAGTTCATTCAATGATGATTAATAAAAAATAATCAAACATAACAGACATAATATCTAAAATAAGAAATAGTGAGGCAAAAAGACAACTGGCAAACACTGATTAAATTTAACCACTGAATTTAAAACAAATGTATCATAGTGACAGAATGCAAATATTATGTGACCAAATAATATAGAAATAATGTAGAAATTATATATCAAGTAAAAATGGAGATGGTAAGAAAAGGTGGAAGATAGAATAAGATAACTGTCTGTGTCACCTGATACAACTATGCATTAAAATATTGTTTTCAGCTGAAAAATCAGGTAAAGAAAATCTAATGTATCCTGAAATAAAGAATGGTTCTTCTTTTCAATTGTTTATGTAGCAGTTACTAAAATTTTTCATTTAGTTGTGGAATGTCTAAAAAATAATGTAAATAAATCTACTACATATTAAACTGTGAATGATGAAAAAAATCTGGATAGCCTGGAGCCTCATTTCTCCCTTTTACTTTCAGAATGGCTTAACAAAGTTGGCACAGCTGAAAGGAGTTCATCTGCAGAGAGACACCAACGTTTACATGTGATGTCATCACTCCTGACAGATAAGGCTGCTCTCAGGGCCCTCTGCAGTCATGTACTCGGCCCTTTATTTGTATTCTTTCTAATGATGTCCCTGAATGCACAGATCTCTTGAAACATTTCTTGTTATTTGAAGAAGAGGATAGTGTTCTCTATGCTCTTATGCTCAATTGCAGCATGGATGTGAGGCTTGTTCTTGCTCATGTGGTGCTTCTGATTCCAGTACTGCTTGTTCGAAGAGGCAGATGCTTCTCTGGAGTTAAGCTGGCCATGGTGCATGCAGAACAGTTATGGTGTGCAATAATAAGAGTTTGGGCATATCGTGTACTCTGCTACTTCTCTGCTTATGTTTTTTCTCCCCCCTGGTAAGACCTTTGGTATATCTGCATGAGAGTTCGTGCATGCTGTGGGGTTTCATGTTTATGAAGTTACAGAGTTTGACTGGACCACCCCAAAGTTTAAAAGCTTTCCATCTAGAGAAATGGGAGGTCACCAATAAGCCCAATGAACAGGTGTCCAATAATCCGAGGGTGGACAGTTTGGCCATAGAGTCCATTAGCTCAGTATCCTCTAGAGTGTCTACTGAGGCAATGTTGGTTTAGCAGGCATACGGATCCAAAGTCTAGAATGTAGTCAGGTGTTGGAGATACTTGCTTTGAACTCCAGAGGTGATGGAACAATAGCTGTACACTGTAAAAGACAAAAACTCCCAAACAGATGATTTAAAGAATATGAGGATATACCACAAAAGTAAAACCCCAGATGGTAACACTTCTGGAAGCCAGAAAATAGGAGAGCAGTTTCTTTGAGGAGATACTAATACATATATGCATTATTTCTGAAGGCTCAGAAATTGATAAAATTACAAAGACATTAGCTGCTCTTAATAACGACAGTGTAGATGGGCCAAAACTCAGACAGGACTTCAGAACATTAAGAAGACAGGAAGAACAGGGACAAGGACTGGGTCTTGGGCCTTCTCCTGACTCTTCTCCTGGGTAAACATTCCAAACATTCTTAAACTTCCTGGATACTGGAGTTCACATTTTGATTTTTTTTTTCTGTAATATGCTTGCTTGTTTTTTGCCATCCTGTTCTTTTGTCTTAATAAGGGTGCTTTTGAGATCTTGAGTGCTATATGTTTCCTTGCTGCATCAAAATGACTGCAAACACAGAAGCTTAAAACAATACTCATTTATTTGCTCCAAGTTCTATAAGTCAAAAGTCCAGGCACAGCCTGGCTGGGTTCTTAGTCTCTTAAAAGTGATGTTAATTCATTTGCAAGTTATGTTCTCATTTAGAGTTCTGAGCTCTGTTCCAAGTTCTTTCAGGTTGTTGACAGAACTCAGCTCTTTGCAGATGTAGAATCAAACTCTCTGTTCCCTTGCATACTTTTAGGCAAGGACTATTCAGCTTCTGAAGGGCGCTCTTAGTTCCTTTCTGTATGGCCCCCTCCAACTTCCAAATGAGCAAAGAGAATCTCCCTCATGCTTCAAATTTCTGACTTTCTCACCTACCACTAGACAGGGAAAAAAAAAAAAACTATGTTTTTAAAAGACTTGTGTGATTTGGTGAGGTGAACCCATATAATCCCCTTGTCTAAGGTCAACTGATTTAGCACCTTAATTACATTTTTAAAATCCCTCTAGAGAGGTACTGAGGTTAGTGTTTGACTGAAAATTGCAAAAGGTACTGATACTCCAGAGTTTTGCAATCTTGGAGTCCATCTTTACAGTATGCATGAATAAGTTGATTAGACACAGTTACTTTTTGGATTCAACAAGTCAATAGAATGCAGGACCAAGAGTAGCAGTATTTCCCAGGTTATATAATTTAAACAATAACTCAGACCAGGAGGGAGAAAAAAAAAAAAACCAAAAACCCAGCTTGGTTTTTTCAGAAGATAGCTAGTTCAGGAAGTTGTGCTACCCAGTGTCATTTCTAAATTTAATGCCCCTGACTGGCTAATGGAAGTCCTTGGTGATTGAAGTCCTTATTGTGGACCACAGAGGTTTAGATAAAAAAGTAGCACTGTTATTCTCTTTTACCTGACATCTTACCTGACTGAATATGCTACCACTACTGGCGTTTAGTACTGAGGCTTGGGCTTTATTTTTTATATGCCTCTGGAGAGGAAAACAAAATCAATTAGACTTTATTACAGGGTATCAATGAGTTAGAAAAACTCTAGTACAAATGTGAACTGTTGGTGGATGTACATTCCATATAAAGATGACTTTTGGATAATAGGCTCTGCTGAGAAAACTGCTTACATTTCATACAATGCCATCTGACTAAAGATAAATGAACTTTGACAGAGGACATAATCTAAGATTCCACCACCCAAGAGTTCATCTTGGGAGTTGTCTGCACTATAACCTAAGAACATTAAAGGCAAACTATTAACAACTACTCAGGAGGTGGAACACTTGATTAGTCATTTCGGATATTGTAAGCAGCACTCTTACTCCCAGGAATATTAAAGCAATCTCTACATCAAGTCAATAGACAAATGGTCAAATTTAAGTGGAAGTCTTTATAGAAAGAAGCTTCAAAAGCAGTATAGACAATAACAAATTAAGTTCATTTTTTGTATTACTTTTAACACTGCATTCAGAGCTAACCATAACTCTATACCAATTTATTTATCATCCAGATCATTGCAAAAATTTCCTAAATTTTTGTCTCCCCATTTTGCCTTTACCTTCTTACAATCTCTTTCTATACAGCAAATCATGTGATTTTTAAAAAATATGTTAGATTATCTCACTTTTCTGTTCAAAACCCTCCCTGACTTCCCATCTCATTCTGAGTAAAATGAAAGATTCTTGAACAGAGCTCTTACATCCTGTCACCAAATCAAGTATCTTACCTTATTTCCTGCTATTTTCCCCTTGCTCATTGTACTTTACTCATGTAGACCTCCTTATTTTAAGAAAATATACCAGGTAAACTCCTGGTTCAGAGCTTTGTGGTGATTGCTGCCTCATCCAGTGGCTCTTTTATTCTTCATACACTAAAGCCTCTCATCTTCACTCATTTTTTTTCCTCAAATGCCACATTTTTCATAAAGCATTACAACCTATTTAAAATGGCAGCATCACTTGCCCCTCAGAAATCTATCCTCTTTCCTTGCCTTATTTTCTCCTTAGCACTGAAGAGCATTCATATTATGTGTCGCCTTCTAATTTGGGGGTCTGTCTCCTCCATTAGAGTATAAGATCTCTGAGGGCAGAAAGCTCTGTATATTTTATGCCCTGCAAAATTACCAGTGACTGAAGCATTACCTGACACATAGCCAGCACTTGACAACTATTTGTTCAATGAATTGAGTTAATAAGTGTAAGGTAGTATCTCAAATATCAAAGAAATCTAATGGCCTGTCTAATAAATGATATTGGTAAGGGCACAACAGCCATTTCAGAAAAATAAAATTGGAGCCATACTGTACACCTTATAATGTAGTAATTTCCAAAGAGTCAAAGATATAAACATGAAACAAAAACCATACAATACTAGAAGAAAATTTAGAAATATAGCTTCATAACTTCAGAATAAGGAACCTTTTATAACTATGAACCAAATTCCAAGAGCCATAAATGTAAAAATTAATAAATTATACCACAAAAACTAAATTCCAACCAGAGGGAAAACACTGACAAACTCTAAAGGTAAATAACAAAGTGAAAAAAAAAATATTTACAATCAACAGAGTAGAAAAAATTATTAATCTTTCTAATATGTATGTCTATAAATAGATATGAAAATGACCAATCTAGTAGAAACTATGGGCAAAGGATAAGAACAAACAATTCATTGTAAAGGGGATAAAAAAGGCTTTTAAATGTGAAAAGCTGCTCGATAAGTGCACTGCAAAATCCAAATATATAGAGGTTCAATGAAGACCTGACAATTTTATAACAACTTTATTGTCAAGGGTTTGGAGAACTAGGCAGTCTCATTAATGCTGGTAAGAATATATATATTAGTACAATCCCTATGGAGGAAATTTTAGCAAGATCTAACAAAATATAAATCCATATGCCCTTTGCCTCACTAATTTCATTTTTAAGAATATATACTTTAGACATTCTAGTACCTGCACCAAATTATGAATAGTCAAGTGTAAAGTATATTCATTAAAGCATTGTCTGTAATAGAAACATACTGACAACTTTTTAAATGAACATCAATAGGTAACTGTGTTAAATAAGTTGCATTAAAGCAAATGAAAAATAAAGGTCTTTATATGTAATGTGCAAAAATTTTTAAGTAGAGAAGCCAACAGCAAAACAGAGGTTATAATATAGAATTATTTGTGTTATGAAAGTAGGGGTAAACTGCATCTTTGTATTTTCTTGTATATAAGTTTTCAAAACTTTGGGAAAATATTCAGGATGTTAAAAACAAGAACTACCTGTATAATGAGGTGATGAAACACATAGTTAGGGCAAGAGTAGAGGGGGAATATTTTACTACCTGACTCAATTTTTGTGTGAATTTCCCTATTTAAAAACATAAGTCAATATTGAAATAGAAAAATAAGCTCTCTACAAAGTTCAGATCAGTTGTTCTAATCATATTAAACCATACGCTGTTCTCCAACATTAGCTCCCAGGTCATCATGCTCTTACACATATGTCCAAGGAAGTCCCTGAGGGATATTTCAAAACTGATTGTGCAATACAATCTTAGCCAGCAGCTTCTACTGAAGTCCTACCATTTTTTTCATTCATATACCAGAATAAAACAAAACAAAACAATGGAAGAATGTCCATAAACTATTAAAAAATGGAGCTAGATCTAAAGGCAATTCCAGATTTTTAATTTATGGCCCAAGAGAGCCTAATGTAAACATTAAAAGCTATTTAAACATTATATAAATTAAAATGCAACACATCAGAACAAAGAGGGATTACAAAACTTTACCCAATAAATGAAACCACAGAGTATTATTTGTTGAAGGAACTGAGAATGCTGTTATCATGTAATAGGTGCCCAATCAATTTCCCTGCTATCGGAAAACGTGTCTCCCTTATCACAGATCCTTATAGATAAAATCAAAAATTGCCTTCCAAATGAGACTGCATCGAGATTATTAAAATATTAAAAATAAGATATTTAGTATTTCAGCAAAATTAATATCATTTTCTAAGTTTTTAAATTTTTATTATTCGAAAAACTATGTCTTATAACACCTTTCATTTGACTGTCTAATCTAAGTTAAAGTATTTGTATCAGTTGTCATTAGTATCTTTATTTAATATTCATAAGAAAAAAGGGAAAAAAACAATTGGATACATGATGACCAAGGTAGCTTTGTGTAGAAAATTTTCAAAGTAGAACAGCAAAATTCACTCAGTTTATTTAAGTGAATTAGAAATGCTTTAAAACTGTCTTCTTGAAAGTATCTCTAAAAACAAAGTTTTATTCAGATGACTCTAAAATAATCTGAAGGCATAGGAATAAGTTTTATGTCTACATTACTCAGATATTTTAAAAGCAAGAATAAAAGTGACTGACATTTTGTGGCATTAAATTTTAGAAAAATTTTTCATTTGAAAATATTTCCAGACATTTAACAAGTCCAAAATGTGACAAGATTTATACTTTCCCAATTTAGATGTCTAATTTGACTAATGAGGCAAAGCTTTTCATTTGAAAATGTTTCCATTTGGGGTTTATTTTGGCTTAATCCTTCTTAAAATCAAGGCAATAACACAGATTATCCATTTTGACATCACTTTCTCTTTTCTCTTGTCCTGTACCTGGCATTTTATTATTTGTCTATTACTTGGGTAGCGGTGGCCCCTGAGAATATCCATCATAACTCCTGCTTCTTGATATTCAATCAACATCAATAACAGAAAGTATCATTTTTTCCTTCTTTTCCCCCATTTATAAAGACAACCACTAGAAGAAATTGTTTGAGGATGGCATCCAACAGAAGCAAGGAAATAAAAATACAGAAACCAAATAGTAAGCACCTACCCTCATGTTTGATATAAATTGTATATCCCCTATCAGCTTTCCAGTATATATTTTTAACTTTTATGTAAGCAATCAATAATTATAATGATAAGATAATCTGTGGGAAAAGATTCTGTTAAAAAGAAGCAACAGGCCCCAAATAAAGTCATTTGTGTTGAGCCCCACATCAGCAAACCAAGAATTAATACTTAACTTAATTGCAATTTTCAACCTCTCCCAGAATTGTACCTTTAACCATTAAACTTGCTGTGAAAATTAATAAACAGAAACCTCATTTGAAATGGAGTCAGGAGGCAGGAAAGGAGAACTCCTATGCACATGTCACTCAAACCACACTATTGACTCCAATAGGAAGGGATGTACCCTGCATCTCTAATAGGAAGTGATAACTGCACTACTATCTGAGCAGGAGGAAGAAAAAATTTCTCATTGCCCAGTAACAGCTCTGCCAATGGAAGACTGCCATAATTCAGCCAATGGAATACAACAGCCCCTCCCAAGTTCATTAAGGAGCCTTTCCTCTCATTCATCTCTGGTTTTGCACGTGATTTGCCATTAAACTGTATGTCCTGAATTTCAATTCTTTTTGTTCCTATATAAACCCATTTTCCTGGAGAAATGTCTGGCTGTCTATTTATATAAGGTCAACACTGAAATTACCTCGTCAGCACTAGTGAGGTAATCCGCCTGATGGGCTTTAGGGGCCTTACGAGGGTGACCTTATGAGGATGACCATACATGAAACAATGTATTCTTTGCTAATCGTTTTATTTTTCTGCTCCTTTCTCTCTTTAAAACCTTCAGTTCTGTATAGCCCTTTGGAACTCCTTTTTTTATTTGCTAGATGGAATGCTGACCGATTTATGAATTGTTCAATAAAGCCAATTAACTCTTTAAAATTTACTGGGTTGAATGTTTGTTATTTAACACAAGCATTCTGATAATCTTCCCAAATTGACAGCCCACCTGGAGTTGCTTTATTTCAACCAATGTAACTTTTGCATAATACTACCCCGGATTTGATTAGATGATTAGAAATTACAGCCACTTTTAAAGGAAGAGTAGAACAGGGTCAGAAAAAGAGAGCAATAGAGAAATGCTCACAGCAGAATTACATGAATTACAGTGATGAAGGCAGCATCAGTCATTTTATAATTCATAGAGTAACTTCTATAAAGCAAAATAAGAAAGAAAGTTGCTCAAATGTAAATCCTCAGAAAAGGAGAAAATTTGAAGGTGAGATACTCTAAGCAAGCATATTCACGAAGGAAATTATAAGGTTTGTTGTAAGCAGCTTGTAGCACACAAAGCCAAGTGACCCTAGTCAAAATTCTGCTGCCAATGCTTTTGCATTTCTCTAGCATTTTCTCTTTGACAGTGAGCTGATAGGCAGAAACACTTAATTCCCAGTTCATTGACAGACCTTCATTTGAAACAGACATGAAAAACAACAGTCTACAAGACAAATCCCCACAAAATGCGGGGTAAGAAAATAATGGACTGAAATCATTTATATTGCCACTCAAAAGAGAAGGTTACATATAGAACATGCAAAAGATTCGCTATCGGGTTATAAAGAGTATTACAAAATCAAGAAATTGCAGTATCAATCATTCAGTATAATGCTGGAATTTTTAATGACTTCATATCTGTGGAAGTAAGTGAAAAAAAAGCTTATGCATTTTTCCTCTAAAATGCATGCCTAATTCATTGTTTAAAACATGTCTATGATTATTAGCTTTTTAATGGAATGCATATAATCTAAAGATGAGACCGTACTCCTTATCTCACCAGAAATATTTACAATAAAAATGAAGAGAGGTGGATTTTAGCTTTGAGTCTTCTATCCTATATTTGTTTTGCATTAGTTTATTCACTGGGTTTCTTTTGTAGGGTGTGCAAAGGCATGGCATGCTCTACTCTGAGATATGTTCTTGCTTCTCATTTTATAATTGTTTGGTTATCACATAGCCCAGTGAGGGTGACCAATGGTTCATAAAAAACACACTCTTCTCTGAAAAACTGAGACACTGACCAAACTTTATAGCATTAATAAAACCAGATATTTTTTCAAACATTGAATTTTCTCCTCTGGAATACTACTTTAATGGTAGGGTGAAAGATCACTGGACTCAGACTCGGACATTCGGGACTCATACTGGCTGTATCTTAACAAGAGTTTTGTATCTTTGTATAAATTTTATCCTCAATTTTCTCATCTGTAAAGTTAAAGTACCCTTAGATTCCCTACCAATTCTATCATCCTGTAATGTTACTAGTGAAATCTACCTATAAATCATGTGAGCTGTCTTATAAAAAGGGTGATGATGTAAAACGAGGATAAAGGAAAAGGAATGTGTGATTATGATGGCAAGCAAATTCATGGCAGTTGTAATTCATGACTGTCATAACTGAAAGTGTTTTAAACTCTATAGTCATTGGTTTCCTCAACTGTAAAATAGAAAAGTGCTCTAGGTCAGAGGTTTTTAATACTCTGGTTTACCTTTCATTTTTCTACCACAAATTGTTAATGAGGAATGAATAATCACCATTAATGTTTTATACCAATGTGTAAAGGATGGCATGACATTTAGCAAAACAGCCAATGCCATTAAGTAATCTAAGAATGTGTGTGGTCTTAAAACATAGGAAACATAGATCTTATAAACATAGGATACCATTAGAATCATAAAATTTTAAAACTAGGAGGGAGTAGATGTCATCTAACTTAATTATATGTATATTATATATAATATATATTATATAAATATTATTCACATATTTCAGTCTATAGTTTGAAAAAATCTATGCTATATATATATTCAAGATATACTCTCTCAGTTGTCCGTGGCCACATGCTAATCTCATGGATCCCAAAGACAGAGGTGTCTGAAATTCCCTCCTCAGAGTCCCAACTGCTGCCTTGAAAGTATTCTTACATAATAAATTAGTTACTTTCGCCTAGTAGAGTGGCTATAATCATGTAAGCATGGATTAGTAAGGACTCATGGGCCTTTCTTGATAAGTCCTATTGGATGGCTTAGGGAAGGAGACATTGAAGTTCTTAGATGATATCAGGAAGATGACTCCTCCAGGGAGCAGTTGTGAATTGTTGCCAAGTTTCCTAGGCATATTTTTTTCAGTTCTAAAAATATTTATTGATTATCCTGAATATACCAGAAATTGAAGGGTTCAGAATTTAGGAAGCCAAACTTTGGATGAAGAAGAGGTAATAAATAATAAATGTAGATTTACCATAGAACAAGAACATTGAATTAAAGGGCTCAGAGAGACAAATTGGAAGGTCCTTAGGGTTAGAAAGAACTTAGTTCTTAAATCCACAGTCTAATCCAAGATAGAGCATGACAGGCAGATATGCAGCAGGTAGGAGATGGCACAGAAACACTTAATGTCTGTCTATATTGTATGGAATCTCTTTCCTATCCTGACTGGTAGGTTAATTACTACATCATCAACATATCTAAGTCTTGATAATCTACTTATAGTTACCTTAAGAGACAGAGGTAAGGTCATTGCTTGAAGATGAAATAGTCATACTTATAGGGGCTTGCCTAGTAAATAGGAACATGAAGAGACATCACAGGGGAGAACTACAGGATTCCTGTTAAGGGGGCTTGGGGAATGTGACAAAAGTTGTTTAAATTTCCGTGTTCATTTGTAGGAGGCAATAAATCTCAATAGTTAACCACAAAGATGTCAGACTTTGATTAAATTCTGTCTCCATCAATTAATAGCTATAGATTTGGGGTCAAGTCACTTAACCTTTATGAAACTAAATATCTCTCATGTAAAATGGAACAAATAGAGTGCCTACCTCATAGGGTTGTTGTCAAGATTAAAGTAAATAATCCACATAAGGCAGAACTGTGCTTGCAAAGCAGTAAGAGCTGAATAAATGCTAGCTATCATTTTATGTAGAAGTCATGCCCCATTCTCTCCATCCATAAAATTTTTGTTTGATGAAGTTTCTCTGGGCTTAAGTTACCTGGTTCTAGGTTCATGTTAACAGCATTCATCTAAAAAGAATAGTTGGTGTATTGTTTTAGTATTTAGTAGCTACTTTATAAGGCACTATTCTTACAGAAACTAAGAATTCATGTATTATGAATTCAGTATAAGGGCATAGCAACCACAGCTGTGTGGCAAGTGCAGAATTAGACTCACATTGTTCTCAAACACTAAAATCAAATTAAGTGGTTGTACTATTAATAGCACTACTTATTCAGCTCCTTTCCTCTTTAAAGCACTTTATAAATATTAACTAATTAATCCTCACACTCTTATGAGGTAGGTAAATAATTGTTAGCTCCCTATTTGAGAAAACCAAGGTTGAGGTTAAGTGGTTTGCATGCTCAGGGCAATAGAGTGAGGCAATAAGTCCCAAATTAGGGCATTTTAATTTATTTGGGACTCTTTATTGAATTTTTATTGGTAATTTATTATATTGTATTACCCTACATTATTTCTGTTATAAAATGAATGAAAACATGTATTTCATTGTTGAGTGAATAAAAATAGGTAAAAAAAAATACTCAAGAATTCTTTCCTATAGCTCACTATGACACCAAGAACTTATAGACCATGAACCTAACTAGCCAGAAATCACCATTTCACTTGGTATCTTTATTCTTGACAAGTATCCCCCCCACACACACACACACAACTAATTTCTCATAACAAAATTTAGGTTTCTTTAATGTTAGAAACCATAAAACCATATCTTATTCACGTTGATATCTCTAAAACCATATGTTAGTAAGATACTACTTTTTGGTATGATAAGTATTTAAGAAACACATTTTTTCAGTAACCTCTCAATTATTATTTCTTCTTCCACTTTCAATCCTTATCTTGTCCATCCTCCACATTGCTATCTACATTTTAAGTAACAGAACATAAACATGATTAATCTCTCTCTCTTGCTCAAAGTCACAAATGCCTCCATATTTCTGCCTCCACCTTCATGCCCTTCTCTGTCATTTTATAGGACTTTTGTAATGTGGAATTAATTGACACGTATTTTTACCATAGCACTTAAAACCTTATAACATAACTCCTTATATGTTTTATGATTGTTCCGTGAGGGCAGAAAAGATATATCCCAAACTAAACATTGTCTCAGTGGATGACACAAAGTAAGTGTTCAATGACACAAAGTAAGTATTCATTAACTATATAGTAAATGAAGAAATAATGATAAAATTAAAGATTCTGTGCTGCCTTCTTCCAAGGCAATTTTGCTATTAGCTTATTATTTATGAATTTTCTCATGTTTAACTTTGATGTCCACCAAAAGAAAAACTTCATAGTTTTTTCTCACGTGGACTTTCTTATCTTCTTTATTTTCTGTAATCCATATATCATCAGAATCTCTGTCTCCTCCTGTAATTTCCTATTTGGCAAACTCCTGTTACAGTGTGTTTATACTAGATTAATAGTTAGAAAAGAAGTTTTCTAAATAAAAATAAATAATTTCAGCAGAAATTTCTGTTACAGCATCCACATGATTAACACTTTACACCACCTTTACATGAAGCCAAATAGGTTCTTACTTATTTTATTTGCTTGCCTTAATTAAAAACATAAATCAAATTTTTATTTTTTTGAAATCTTGAACCAAGTGACATGGTACTTTTTCTGCTGCTCCATAAATGTCTATTTTAAAAAGCTGGTGAGAAAATTGTTTAAAGTCTGTGAGGCTATGTTACCCTGACCATCATCCCAGGCTCTAACTAATCCCTAGGCTATGTAAGTGCAGAGAACAGGGGAGATTTTCAGAGCTATTAGTTTTCAGTCTAACAGGAAAGTACCAAGCCATGTAAAGGGAGCTCCAAGGGAATCCCATATAGAGATTTGTTGACTGCAAGACAGCAAGATTGGTATCTCATACCCTGTATAGAGGTATGATATACAGCATTCTCTCTGATCTACTTTGTGTGCTTATATAAACAATGGTAGAAAAGAATTTCAGACTATATGGAGGTAGATAATAGAAAGTTGCTTAGTGGAGCAGCCGGTACTCCCAGGCTGACATGACATGAATACATGAGTTTTACATGAGCTGAGTAGGCACTATGCAAAGTAGTAAGACTTTAGCCATCTTGTCAATATCTTACTCCTGAAAAGGAAGACCATGGCAGCTAGAGGAAGGAGTGAACTTCCTAGGGTGAGATCTCAAAAAGATTGAAGTGAGACGTTGTACAGGGACCTATGCAATGAAAAGACCCTGAAATACATTCTAAAGAACTTACACGTGCATTCACAGGATCTGGAAGCCTACTGTAGGGAGGGCTGGAGGATGTTAACCAGAGCAGCAGCTGAACCATATAAGGACAAAAACAATTCAAATTATGCAAATCCCAAAGCATCAGCAAGTAAAGGAATACAGAGGAAAGGAAGAAAGAATAAAGTCACAGCTTACTTTCCATCATAACTGAAGAAAGTTGAAAAACTCCCATTACCTATTGGGGTTCAATGATCCACAGGAGACCAAGTCTCAAGTATTCTGCATAGCAATTCAAGTTCATTCTCCCTAGAAACCCTGAAGATTTTTTCCACTGAGGATTTCATACTAGCTTACTTTAAATACTTCAAGCTGAAGCTTGGGCTGGGCTGGGAAATGGGATGAAGTAACTATTGACTTGAATATAAGATTTAAGTTTCCAAACAGTAAAGTAGACAGGACTGAAAATGACTGAGAAGCTAGGATATCTTCTTGAGATATCATTAATGGTCTGGAGAGGAAGGTTTGACAGAACATGGCTGAAAGCAGCCATTGGCAAGAAATAAAACCATTTCATACTTACATCTTCACTGAATTCAGTCTGTTCAGCAAACTGGCTAGAATGGCATTTAGTAATTACTCAACAAAATTGTTAGTTAACTTTTTTTAATATCTAATTCTTCTAACATTATAGTTGAAGAGTAAGCTACCTGTAATTTTGTTTCTGAAAAATAATAATCTGTTTCAGATTCTTGATTACATTGACATGGTGCTTTTCCTTACAATGACCATTTATTTTGGTAATTTCTGCTGTCTTTCTTAAATGTTCCACCAGTAGTAAACACTTAATAGGAATAAATGGATCGATGGTTATGGAATATAAGATTACAATGGAATACTCATGATTGTCTAGTAAATCGTAAACCACCTATTTTCAGGAACTAATAAATGCTATGCACACTCACCAAGATTGCTTTAAATCTCTTCCATACTCTTCTTATTTGTACACTTTCAATTTTCTGTCCTAAGGATTTTAAAGACACAAGAAATAAGATATAACTTTTCATTATATAGAGTTCTTAAGCCAATGAATCTGAAAGACAGTCTGACTTGGCCCCCCTACTATGCATGCAGATAAGATAGTTTTATCTAATGCTTTTGACCTCAGGATAACTCTAATATCAGTTCTATAGCTGTTCCCTCTAGTCAAAAATCTGTTTACAAAATCTATATAATATTTTTGTTTGTTTTTTTTGTACATTTCAAAATTATCAGTACATTTATTGGATACTTCTATTCACAACTTATGCCATACTAAAAACAGAGAAATTCAGACAACAGAGCCAGCTCCCTGGGGGCACAGTATATTCTCTTCATAACCAATATGCTGACCTTACAGTGTCCAGAATGCCAAAGGGGGGCAGAAATTGATGAAAATAGCTGTGATGATTCTTGAATAAATTTAAAAATTATGAGATATGGAGAACAGCCTTTCCAGTAATCAAGCACATGTCTTATTATTTCTTAACCCCAGAGTGATATAAGTTCAATGCATTCAATTTTAGAAATCTAATTGCAGCAAATTCAAGAAGATACATATTTCTCTAAGCAATAAATAGAGCCATTTCTTTTTTCCTTCTTTGAAGGATAAAAGGACCGGTGCTAGAAAACAGCTGCAACTCCAAAAACATAGGCTCTGTATCTCAGAATACATGGTTTGAGTTTTTTCTAAGTGGACTAAATGAATAGTCAGTTTCATTTCTCTGTCCCCAAGAAAAGGATGCAAACAGAGCCTCCTTTCAAACAGCTGCAAATATGAATGATTAAAGTGATTCAGACAATGGAAGAATGAAACCTGCATTTGCAGATGTCACCTTCAAAATAGTGTGGAGTCGACAGCTTTGTTTCTTTCAGCTCCCACCACCTAAGAACAAGTAAACTGATTTCAAAATGAGGAACCTATATATTCATTTTCATGAAAAATACCAGCCAATCCTGGACTCTACAGTTCTGTTGTTTATCCAGAGGTCTATGCACTGCAATGGTATTTCTATAACCGTAAAGTTGCTTTTATCTTTAGCAGCCAATTGAATGCAAAAATATGTAAACAGAATTCTCAGTAATTTTGACTGTCATGTAATTTCATAGGGCTTTAGTATCTCTTTAAGATTATTACTTTAAGTGTGTTTCTCTGATTTTCTATTTGATTTTAACCAGTTTCCTTTTTAGATTGCCCCACGTGAAAAATGCCAATAGGAATCATCAATAAATATGTAAATATAATAATTTTCCTTATGCTATACAACAAATAAACCTTATCTCATGCCATTCTATTTTACTCTTACCATGCATTGGCCTTTTTTTTTCCTTCTTTAGATCAAACCAAACTTATTTCCTTCAGAGACTCTTTCCACTTGTTATATATTCCATTCGATCCATTTGATCCCATATTATTCTCATGGTTTGTATCATCTCATCATCAAATCTCACTTCAAAAGACCCCTTCTCAGAAAATCATTATTGGAATCACTCTATTTAAATTACACTCCCACCACACACTTACATGGGATCTTTTTAGTTTAATGCTGTGTTTATAGCATGTATTCCTACATAGAATTGTTCTGCTTTTTAACTTTTATTTTATTTTCTGGAGGTAAGGTAGCAGGAGCAATACAGCCAAGGTTCCAAGCATTATCACCAGCATTGCTACTGTACACACCACAATCTACTGCAATACAAGGAGTATCAGCACACTGCCATGGTGACAGACTCTCATCCATAAATCTCAGTTACTCCTTCATACTTTTGTAGGTCACTCCAGACTCAAACTCCCATACAGGAGTTGCAAGTTGTCCTAGCCTTACATCACAGGCCATCATCTTGGCTATCAATAAAAGAAATAAATATTAATAAGAGGGGATACTATTATTCAATAAGCAAATAAAATACTGTGCCCAAAATGCAGATAACTAATATAGTAAGTTAGTTTTCTAGTATTTTCCTCTTGAAATTAGAGAAGTTAACAGAGCACATTTCCTTTTATTTTTACTTGTTGACTATGTTGAGTAATCTTTTCATCTATATAAAATCCCACCATATAATTTAGTTGAGATAAAGCAAGTACATAGAATACATTTTCCATATTTTGCAAAAAACATATGTGTGACCTTTACCTCATAACAATATGACCTATAGACATGAAATTAGTTTTCTACATATGAAATTTAAAAGTACAGGCTGTTCTCCATCTTGTAAAAAGAAATTATCTGTTCTGCAATATCTAACAAGAGAAAATGAAAAGAACTCACATTTAGGAATTCAGGAGAATTTTTAGATAAAAATAAGTAAAGCTGTTTTATATCTAAATTATAAAATCTACCAGTTTTCATATATGACTTACTGATAGAATTTGTGAATTGTCATTATGCAAAAAAATTTTCATTCATGATGATTGCTGCAGTTACCTCTTATGGAAATTCCACCTGAACACTTCATTTGTATTCACAGAAGTTGTGGAAGAAAAGGCTACACAATTACTAGGCCCTATAATGGTTCCCCTGAGCAAGAGAAGGCCATTCTCCTTCGAAGTTTTCTAGAGGTTTGTGATCAGTGTGTGATCGGAACTAATTCTTGCTATTTTTTTTGCAAATTTCTAAAGTTATCTCTCATTCCTAAGCTTCAGAAAGGTGAAGGAAATGCTTACGCATACGTAAAGACAATGATACTTATTTGAATCTCCTTGGTTTGTGATTTAATGTCCGTGCTGTCTAAAATTATTAGACTATATGTATTTGAACAAAGACTTCTGCTATTTTGTTATCACATCTGGTTAAAGTTACCATTCTCTGTACCTTGGAATGATGAAAAACAGCTTAGTTATTAGAAGTTCATTTTTACTTATGTTGTAATAATAGCTATCTATGTTGAGCAAGTACTCTACATAGTACTCTATATGGTACTTTGTGATTCATTAATATTCATAACATATTTAATCTTCACAAAAAACCTAAAAGGTTGGTATTTTTCTTCTTATTTTAGAACTAAGAAATGAGATGCTTAAAAAGTGAACTAACTTATTCAAGATCATACTATTAGGAAATGACAAAGCTGAAACTTGGACACACTGATTCCAGAGAACCATGTTAGTAACAGTCTGTTAAATTGATTTATTTTCAATGAAACAATAAACACCTGGCCTCTGTTTGGAATTTCCCTTCAACTGGGGCCAAATCTACAGGTCTTTATTTAAAATTTTATAATTAATTATAAGATTGCTGAATTTATTATGAGACAATAGGGAAATTATAAAGATAATTAAAAGTAGGCAGCCCCTATTTTTGTTTCTTGAATTCTGTAAATCATCAATGTTTTTCTTGGTGAGCCTATTGAGGGTTCCTGTAGCAAAACTTCTTCAAAGCCAACAGAAAAAGGTAAAAGGAATTGACCCTCCAACTGTAGTTTCATTATTTTTTTTTAAGTTCAGAATTTTTTTTAGATATTTTATTAAATTTATTGGGGTAATATTGTTTAATAAAATTATATAGTTTTCATGGACACTAACAACACTTTAGTGGCTACCAGAGGAAAGGGGGAAAGGGGGAGTTAGATAAGGGAGTCAAATATATGGTGACGGAAGGTAATTTAACTTTGAGTGGTGAAAATGCAATGCAATATACACGACGTATTATCGAATTGTATACTTGTATTTATGTGTTGAAATCAATAATTTCATAATCTTCACCTCCACATAGCAGAACTTCTGAAACAATTTTTCATAATAGGCAACAGGACTATTTCTGAGCCCCTTTTTGCTTAAGAATTAAAGAAAAAAGCTAAGGAAAGAAAAAAGAGGAACAGTTTTACAAGGAGCATTTGCCAAAAATCTATAGCTAGCCTTTCTAAAGGGGTGTTCAGGTATTTAGATGCTGCAACAGAAGTGTCCCAATAGATCCAGTAAATAGATATATCAAAATCAATATACCCCAAAATTTCTGATGACCCATCAACTCAAAATTTATTCATCCAAAATTCTCCTCCATTTTTGCTGATGTTCACTCCATCCTCCCAGTTTCTCTGGGCAAAACCCTGCAGTTTAGTCAGAATCATTTTCTTTTCTCCCATACTTTACATCCAACCTATCAATAAACCTTATAGTTTGTATCTTCAAAATACATAAAATTGCTTCAAAATAACCCAAGAACTAAGGAGAAGGTGGGAGATTTCTGGCATATAGGTAAGTTTCTCTGTGAGTTGATACCAGGTGAAGTGACAGGAGAGCTTCACACTGCTTTTTACTGTCTTTGAATTTTTTTCATAACAATGTATATATAGAAGCATATGAATATTTGCCTCCTTCAGAGAGACCAGAGGTGGGCAGATAGAGATATGGAGAGAGACAGAGAGAGATAGTTCAAACCAATTTGAATCATAAATAGTATTTTCAGAGATAATTGCAACAGCCCTCTACGTACTCTCCTTAACCTTTAGACTTTATTTTTAGTTAAGCAGTCAGAGTAATATTTTTAAATAACTTTCTGCTGAAATTCCTGCAATTAATTGGTCTTCATTTGATCCAAAGTGAAAGTCAAAGTCTTTACCACACGTTTCCCTCTTGTCCTTCTCACATGTTTCACTTCTTCCTCATCCTATTTCAGCCATACTGGCATGTTCTTCCTTGATCACATTGGGCTGCTAACTTAGAGTCTCTGACTTTCTTTCTTGTAACAGAAGAGCTTTGCCTGCATCTCATCATAGCTTTCTCCCTCACCTCCTTCAATAAAGTCTACTTTTTTAACTGTATTACACACCACTTCCACCTCTGACACCCCTCCACCCTGCTCTACATTTTTATGCTAAAGAATTTATCTAGTTGTAATATACTACACAAAATGATGTATTTCCTATCATATGTTTGTTTTTTCTCCTCTGTTTCAGAGTATTATCTCCATGGGGACAGGGAATGTTTTGATCATCCTTCTACCCTAAGTATCTAGAAGATGCCTGGTTCATAATATGTACTCGATTATATCTGTCAAATAAATAGCTAAATGAATGATTCATGGGCAAGTTTAGGGGATTTAAGGTTCTGCTTAACCTTGAGATAATCATGCTAAGCGAAAAAAAAAAAAAAAAGCCAGACTGAAAAAGTAGAAATTTACATGATATCATTTATAAGTGGGATATAAACCTAAAAGCAACAAATGAACAGGACAAACAGATACTCAGGGACATGGACAATGGACTAGTGGTTACCAGATGGTAGTGGGTGGGGGAAGAGGGGAGAGGTAGGTGGGGTAAAAGAGGTCAAATATAGGGAAGTAGAGGAAGGATAAAGTGGGTAAAGGGGGTCAAATATATGGTAGCTGAAGGAAATGGGACTCTGGGTGGTAATCACACAATAGAATATCTGGATGTCAAATTATAATGTACACCTGAAAATTATATAATTATATTAACCAATGTTACCGCAATAAACTTAATTTGAAAAAGAATAATAAAATAAAATATCAAACCTGTCAAAAAAAAAAATACAGTGCTGCTTAAAATAAAAATTTTAAAGGAATTTTAAGGGAAAGATATCACCAGTTTTAAACTTCTGAACAAATCAAATAGTCCACCTAACACTTTTCTAAATTTTATAAGAAGTGATGGTAAAATCAATTAAATCTTTAATAAAACTTTAAGATAGTCAGCCCAATAATTTGGTAATATTGTATTTTATATTCTGTATACTTATTGTAAAATATAATAAAGCTCCTAATCTGAAATGCAATGTTAGCTAAACATATATATCTATTTTGTGGTACTTAAAATATTATTTTTAGTAATTTTAAATGACTAACATTATATATTTTATTTTTATCCTATGACATTGACCATGCGTCTAATGTATTTTATAACTCCTAATCAGGAAGTGATGCCTTCCTCACCTTTATCACATTGAATCCATGGGAGTTTAGATTTGCTTTACAGTGACCTGATTCACAGCATATCATTTCAACATATATAATTACATAAACTTTTGTACCCTATGCTTTTTGTCTTCATTTAATATTGACATCTGCTGTCATTTTAGAGATACCTATGCCATATCTATTTGTTGTAGTTCTCTGAATCCTAAAGCACATGAAAGTAATTTTAACCTTATATTCTCATTATAAACTATGTTTTCTTTTATCATTAAACTGATCTTGTTTTATTATTATTTAGCAGTATTGAGTAATGATCTCCAAAAAAAGTTTGCTTAGGATGGTAGAATTTAGGTAAGGATAAACTATTACAAACTGTGTTTCTAACTATAATTTTAAAATTATTTTAATTTTTCTCTTGATATACTTTTCTAATATAAGTAATATATTAGAGAATGTGAATAACTTAAGTAATTATATTTATTATAATTTATTAAAATGTAAAATGCAAATATTGTTTATAATAAAATGATTAAATAGGAGAGAGATGCAAAACTTTTAGTGATGGTAAGTAAAGGTTTAATTATTTTGAAGTCTTCTGTTTTAGAACACTTGAGAGGAGAGTATGTTAGTAACTCTGCATCTCAGTTATCTATTGTGAAGTAGCACATCAATCTGAAACTTAGTGGCTTGAAATAATTTAGTTCTCACAACCTGTGATCTGACTGGTCACAGAAAGATGATTCTTGTTTGGAGTCTTTTATGAGAATGCAGTTGGATAATGGTTAGGTTAGATTGGAGTCATCTGAATGCTACACCCAGCAGGACTCCAGGTTGAACTCTTCCCGCTCACATATGGTTCCATACACTCCTCATGTGGTCTCTGTCTCCAGTAGAGTAGCCTGGACTTCCTACATGATGTTCAAGTCATCCAGAGGCAGGTAGCAAAAAATGTCAGGGCTCAAAACTGGCACAGAGTTACGAGGCAGGGCAGATTGAAGGGGCTGACACAAATATTGCATCTGCCATTCAGAGAGTTACTTGGACATATAGGAAGGCAAAGGATGGATGGCAGCCATCTTTGTAAATAAGCCTTGTAAATAAGCTAAATAGTTAGTACTTGTAAAATTTACTTCACATCCATAAATTTGTTTTACTCATATGTGGAATGGGCATAATAATAGTGCTTACATTTTAGAACTGTTGTGATGCTAAATGAGATAATGCATGTAAAATCCCTAGCACTTTGCCTGGCACATAAGTTCTAAAATATTTCAATTAACATACCTTTATTTCTTATTAGCTTGAAACCTCCTTAAGGGTTGATATGTATGTTTTCATTGATATAATAGCATAATACAACATTTGATAAATTGTAGGCCACTAATAATTATTATTTAGTTAACATATAAATAAATAAGCATTCTAAACATTTCTGTATTTATAAAACTGCAGGGTTAATTTTCCATTAAATGGAAAAAAAACTTACATAATATGGGTCTAAAATTATATGGTGGTATTATCTTTCTTAATTAATCTTTAATAAATTTACTGTTGCTTTGCTTCATACAAACACAGACTCAGGGTGAAAAATTGAAGTTCATATCTCATATAAGTGAAGAATATCTGAAACTCGAAAATGAACATGGAATACCCTAGACTCACTATCATTAACTGAATTAAAGCTGTTTGTCTTTCTCAGAAAACTAAGAAAAGAACAATACATAGATGTAAAATTCTTGCAGGGAACTCAGATGTTGGTCATGTAAATGGTTGGAGAGAACAGAAGAACAAAACAACATGAGAAGAAAGCAGGAAAGTCTTCAAGTTATTTCTTATTAACCTATGAAGTGTGGTTAATAGACCACATCCAGAGAGCAACAACATACTAGATAGACACAGACAATTTTTTAAAAAAATCAGTGAGAGGAGCACACTGAGTGAGAGTAGCCTCTATCCTATCATTACTCCTCCGCCCACAGACCATTCTGCCACAAGTAAGACTCCTGTTCCCCAGCAAACCTGAGTCACTTGCTACATTCTGGCTACAGGCATCTCCTTCCCAGGCATCTATCCACTTTTTATCTCAATCTCTCTTTTCTATAGGATATTAAATGTCTCAAAATCTAGGACATGGTACTTCAAAGTCTGTAAAGTCAGGCTTAGATCTAGCAGCCATTTGAAAAAAGTAACATTATATATATGATTTGACATCCTTAAAGACTAAAGAAATGGGTTGAAACTATGACAACCACTATACATCTTTGTTATCATCATCATATAGGAATAAACACAGATATTTGTTTTAAATTGCAGTAATATATTTTCTTTCAAACACTAATATTTTCCTTATAAGAGAATTTATTTCCTTAAATGGAGGTAGAGTGCAAAGTATAGAATCAGAATCCTTGGGTATAAATGGTACCCCTGTAGCTCATCAGCTGCATGACTCTGAACAAGTTATGTAAACTTTATATGTTTCACTTTCTTTGTCTGTAAAATGGAGATAATAATAATATCCTCTTTATGGAGTTGTTGGGAGAATTAATACATTTAAAATTCTCAGGCATGTGTCTGAAATATATTAAATTATAAATAATTTTTAGCCAGTGAGCTTCCAAATAAATCAACTAGCTTAGGAAAGCCTGTGATTTTTTAAAGATTATTATAAAAATGCATTATTTTATATTCTTTAACTTTTATCTGTATAGTATCCAAAATGAGATTTTATTATTATTCTATATGGCATACACATATTCAAAACCACATTAGGACAAATACATTTTCTAACAAGGTTCTTAGTGATTGACAATATGAACTGAAAACAAAAGTCTAATCGAATGCTAATACAGCAGGCAGGCATTGCATTGGAGATTACATTGTGATTACAATGACATTTATCTTGTGATTTGAATAGTGGAGCCTTAAAAAAAAGATCCAACTGATTCTTTAAATCTATTTACCTATCGTTGAATTGAAACAGGACTCTGTATTCAGAAACTTAATTTTGTCAATGAACAGCTATTTTTACCTCAGAAGTTTGGTAACAGGATAAAATTGTTATCATAAAAATGTGTAATGGTTTTTACATGTCAAATGATAATCAGACTCTTTTTTTTTTAAAGGGAAGAGTTTTTTATATGTTTTGAGGCCTTGGATTTTATGGAATTTCTCAGTCCTGGAATGTATTTTCTTATTTTAGCACAGATTCACAGTATAAACAGAGGTCTGTGAAAGGTCAAGTAATTGAAAGAAGTATTATTTAGAAACTTAAACTTTATGACTCACTGACCTATGAAACAATAGTATCTTGAGCATATATAATCTGTATTTAATAAGAAAACAATGTTTTTTCAGTCCCATTTAATTTTTGGAACTCTGAATGTTATTTTTTTCTACAAGGAAAAGGGCTGCCGTGCAAGCTTTCACATTTCCTGTCTGAGTGAGCAACTCTTCTCATATATACTTGTCATTAAGGGTCTGGGAATTTTTTCAATAGATTAACCCACCAGGACACTTAATTAGAGCTATAAGATGATTTGTGTCAAAATTAATCATATTTTGTGTTTAAAACAATCCCTCCTGAAGTAGAAAACTGTATCTGCTCATCTTGTGATAATTCTGATGGTGTACTTGATAAATACTAATAACTTTCTCTTCAGGGACAGTTCTAAATATGACCACATTGGGCCAAATAAGGGTTAATCTATGTCATTTAAGTCATCAGTGAAATAGGTCTATACCTAAACAACGTTGAATGTAGAATTGGCAAGTGTCCAATTTGTCTCTTTTTCTTTTTCCCTTTATCCCATCTACCTCTCCCTTCCCCCTGGAAACCACTAGTCTATTGTTCATGTCCATGAGTGTCTGTTTGTTGTCCTGTTCATTTGTTGCTTTTAGGTTTATATTCCAAATATAAGTGATATCATGTGATTTTCAACTTTTTCTGTCTGGCTTATTTCTCTTAGCATGATTATCTCAAGGTCCATCTGTGTTGCTGCAGATGGACCTTGAGATATTATGGCTGAGTAATATTTCACTGTATGTATGTACCACAGCTTCTTTATCCAATTATCTATTGTAGGACAGGCAAGTGTCCAATTTGGAACCATTTTTTTTTCTTATGAAAAATTGGTTTTACCTATTAAAAGAAGTAGTTTTGAGAGTCATTGGTCATTGTGAGTAGTTTCAGAGTATTATACATAGGAAAAGAAAATATATTTCATCCCCTAGGCAAACCACATTACTGACCCCAGCATAACCCTAAGCCATTATAATTGTATGAAAATGAGGGTGGTATGTAAAGAACAAACTAGTTGTTTGGAAATACACACATACACATTTTTCTCTTTAAAATATTAGGACTTATTCTTGGAGTACAAAAAAAATAGTTCTAGGCTTGGCTTCCTATGTTGCCAGTAAACCACTGCCACCTTATTGCTTATAGAATAGGCTAGAGGTAGAATTCAAAGTAACCATTTTTAAGGAGTTTCACATATACCTCTGCTCACACCCCCTTAGGTCAAAGTTAGGTAAATCACACATATAGCTTCAAGAGAGACTAAGAGATAAGTGATAAAAGATATGGGATTATATGGCTGATATTCAAACATTCTATCATCAAAAAGAAAATAAAAAGATATTGGATACTGAGGCACAGTTTATAGTTTATACCACATGGATATTTGCAGCATGAATTTCCAGTGTGGAATCATGCCTCTCTCACCTCATCTCTTTAAATCTTAATTTGGTTTCCATCCCTTGACTACAGAAGTGAAGAATTTTACTCAGGTCACATCAATTAGAATAACTTTATCTTGCTGGCTTGCTGATTGGTTCTGGGATAGATGTTAAATCTACCTAGGTAAAAATAAATAATCCTTTGTTCTGGGCAGGAACTGCATTCTCTTTTCCATTTGATGTTAGTACAAAATATGATTCTCTGGAAGCTACTGGCATCCATTTGCATATCACATGGAGCCTGAGAATTAAACCAATACTAAGTAAAGCCAAACCAAAGAATGGAGACAGACAAGATATTAATTATCTTCCATGAGCCCTATAGCCAGACCTATTTAAATGTTTTTGTATCTCTAGACTCTTCAGCATAGATAAGTCAATAAATTCCCTTCATGACTTAATTGATTCAAAACATTACAAGGGAGTACATAAGTGTGAAGATAATCTATTTGTTGGCATGGTAATTTTTTATAGATGGTGATTCTAAAACACAATAGAGTTCTACTAAAATTTTATCCTGTGAGCACTTATTCTAAATATGTAGTTTTCTGAACAATTCTTTATGAGTTACAAAAAATATTTTCTGCAATGGCACTTCTAGTCCACCTTATAAAAATCTTAAATATTGAAATGGTGTTTTTGATGATGTGCTAAATCAAAAGGATCTTTTATTTTTCCTCATATTTGTGACAATTCTATACTACTGTGCTATATCACATAATTCTTCTAAGGTTTTGCTCAAGCAGAAAGCAAAAACTCCTCCAGAGCTTGGTATACACCACTATCTTATGATATGAGTATGATATGAAATGAGTATACTGAAATTATCTGTTTAAGTATGTCTTCATCACTATCATGTGCTTAATACATCTTATATCTCCAAGGCCAGTAACAATGCCTGGTACATGGCAGTTTAATATTTTTTTATCAAATAGATTTTATATTTTAGAGAAGTTTTAGGGTCACAGCAAAACTGAGCAGAAAGTACAGAGAGTATACTTGCTGTTCCCACACTAACACAGCTTCCTCCACTATCAAATCCTGAACCAGAGTAGTACATTTGTTAAAATCAATTAATCTACTTTGATATATTATTATCATCCAGAGTCCATAGTTAATATTAAAGTTCACTCTTGATGTTATACATTCTATAGGTTTTGACAAATGTATAATGACATGCATTCACCATTATAGTATTATACAAAATAGCCCTATTACCCTAAAAATCTTCTGTGCTCTGCCTATTTATTCCTACCCCCAAACCACAGTATACACTAATTTTTTTATTATTTTCATAGTTTTGTTTTTTCCAGAATGTCATATAGTTGGAATCATACAGTAAATAGCCTTTTCAGATTGGCTTCTTTCACATTTTAGCATACATTTAAGTTTCTTTCATATCATTTCATTGCTTGATATACTATTTCTTCTTAGTGCAGAATAATATTCTATTGTCTGAATGTATCATCGAATATTTATTCATTTACCTACTGAAGTTCATCTCAGTTACTTCCAAGTTTTAGTAATTATTAATACAGCTGCTATAAACAATCATGTACAGGCCCTTGAGCGAACATAACTTTTTAACTCATTTGGGTAAATATTAAAGATCATAGTTGCTGGATCATATGATAAGAGCATGCTTAGTTTGTAACAAAGAGTCAAACTGTCTTCCAAACTGGTAGTGTCAGTCTGCATTCCCACCAGCGATAACTGAGATCCCGTTTCTCTACCAGCTGGGCAGCATTTGGTGTTGTGGGTGTTTACATTTTGGCTATTCTAATGGATGTATAGTGGTATTTCATTGTTTTAATTAACATGCTCCTGATGACATATAATGTGAAGCATCTGTTCATATGCTTGTTTTCCATCTATATATCTTCTTTGGTGAGGCATTTGTTAAGATCTTTGGCTCATTTTTAAATCAGGTTGCTTGTTTTCTTACTGTTGAGTTTTAAGAGATCTTTACATACTTTAGATAACAGTCCTTTGTCAGATATGTCTTTTGCAGTTTCTCCCAATCTGTGGCTTATCCTCTCATTCTCATACAGCATCTTTTAATTAAAATTAAAAGTTTTTAATTTTAATGAAGTCCACCTTATCATGTCTTTCACATATCACATCTTTGGTATTGTCTATAAAAAGTCATTGCATACCTGAGGTTCTCTAGATTTTCTCCTGTGTTATCTTCTAGGAGTTTTACTTTTGCATTTTACATTTATGTCTATGATCCATTTTGAGTTTATTTTATGAAGAGTGTAAGATCCATGTTTGATTAATTTCTTTGCATGTGAATGTCTAGTTTTTCCAACACCTTTTCTTGAAAAGATTACCTTTTCTCTATTTTATTGTCTTTGCTCTTTTATCAAACATCAGTTGTGTGTTATATTTATGTGGGTCTATTTCTGGGTTCTCTATTCTGTTCCATTGATCTATTTGTCTATGCTTTTGCCAATGCCACACTGTCTTGATTACTGTAGCTTTATAGCAAGTCTTGAAGTTAGATAATATCTTTTTTCTTCTTCTTTAACATTGTGTTGGCTATTCTAGATCTTTCACCTCTTCATATAAACTAAGTTCCATACATTTTGCTTAAGTGGAAAATAAGCATTTGCCGGTACTTATGTCACCCTTCTAAATAGTCTTTGCAATAGTAATGGGCTTTCTTTCATAAAAAAAGACAATACTCCAAACTCATCATCAATGAGGTATTGGAATTAAAATTTTGTGATCACTTTATCAATAACATTAAAATGGTTGTCCTTTCTTCTCTCAGTTAATTGCCTTGTACCTTATTTTTTGAGGTAGTTAGCTGGGCTAGGCTAGAGTCTAATTAATGTCTGGGCAAAGTAAAGGAATTGACAGAAATATGGAATGTAGGCTTCTATGTTAACAGCAGTCATTATACTTATACTTTGGTTCTGTTTGCTTAAAATATCTGTAGTAAATAAACTGGAATAAAGAGTTTATTTACTACAGCTATTTAATCCTGACTTAGGTGCAGGATTGTCATTTTCTGTACAATCATCAATTCAAACTCAGACAAGCTATTTACCTATTCAAACAGCTTACCCAAAAGCAAGATGTCTCTCTATATTCTCATGGACTGAAACAATGCTTTCTGGCCATCCCTCCCTCTCTCCCCCAGCATTGAAATAGATAATACCTGTAAAACTGTATCCCTTGGGTGTAAAAAAGATATATATAAGTAATCATTTTTAGTTGATTCTTAGTTATATTCTTGAATCCTCTATTCTCTGATGAGATAATCTAGCTTCTTGATCAATAACTGTTGGGAGCCATTCTTGCTGAATGCCCTACAGACAGAGTTAAAGTTGCCTGCAAGCTAGAATTTTGCAGGGCAGGTGGGCTCATTGCTGAAGGAGAAAGATTGGCTTAATGGATAAGCTTGCTACTGAAGGAGGAAGATTGGCTTAATGAATAAGTTTGTTACTGAAATTGTTTGCATATCTGTGGGTGTTGCTTCTCATGCACATCCTAGGGTATAAATATGCTGTGCTTAATAAACTATTAGCCCTCCTGACTCTATCTTCTGTCTCTCTCTCTTCTCTCTTTTTTTCTTAATCCTCACTCTCCCTCTTGGGAACTGTTCGCTCTTAGCTGGGTGGCTCCGGCAAATAACAAATTCTGTTCCTAAATGACCCAAGCTCTACCAAGTACATGAGAGGTAGTAAGAACTGGCATCTTAAAACAGAATGGTAGCTTTCTCCTTCTACTGTCATTTTTTTTCTATTGTCATTTTGAATGTTTAGAAAGTAAAATGTATATAATAGGTTTTGTAACATTTTGAAGTAGGCAACTCAGTTCTGAAACATTTAACTTTGAAACTGTTATCTGTATTAGGAGGAGTTTTTGTGTTTTTTTTTTTTTAAAGTGGTGTTTGAATGTCTTTCTATAGGCTTTTGTACAGTTTTTTTTTGGATATAGGATTTAATAAGATGTGTACACATAAAAATGATGACTTTAGTACTCTTAATCTTTTCTTATTTATATACCCTTGATGATTTTAAGCCATGGGTTATTTACACTAGATGTGCTGTTTAATGACTCAAATATTATGAGAAAGAGATAAAAAGGGGGAAAAAAACTGAGTAGAGTTAACTGCTATGTGTTTGAGATTTGGCAATGCACGCTTTTTTATAAGTTAATATAAAATGATGCATTTTATAATTTGTTACTCATGGAAAAACAAGTAAGTGTTTTAAATTATTTTCTCAAAATACCTAACAGAAATCATTCCTCTATCTTAATACTATGCTATATGATCCTTATATATTTCACTTTTTAATTTAGAAAATTTCTCCCATTTCTTATAACTGAAAGGAAAGGACACAATAGGTTTAAAAAATAGAAAATGACAAAGTGATGATTTAGAAATAATCTTCCAATAGTCAAATAATCACTCATTAAAAATAAACTAATTCATGGCAGCTATTGTGAGCCTTATTAAATATCAGACATTGTGCTAAACACTTTGGTTATTAAAATAAACCAAATCTGGAAAAGTGAAAGAGTATTTATGCCTAGAGAAATATTAAAAAAATTGAGAAGAGGTTTTGCATCCAGGAGCCAAAAATGTAGCAAATATGAGAGCACTAGAAAAAAACTATAAATGGACATGAAGGTGAAAAAAATAAACATAGGAGTAAGAGAGTTAAATTTCATCTTAAATGAAAGAGGTGCTTTGCAAGTTTTGGCAGACACACATATGAATACATACAAATTAATATTTGGAGATGAGAATTTGTTCTATTGCAAACATCCAACCATATAGCAATATAAATCTCAACTAAGTCATAGTCATGAACATTAATTTTAAAAAATTTTGTTTTAATTTCAAAGTAGAAGTGAAAATATTAGGTGATAGAATAGATATGGGTGTTAGGGGAGGAAAATGGCTCTGGAGTTCCTAATTTGTTTACCTGGAATTTGTTATTTTAAAAATATATTAATGACGCAAAACAATTTGTTTTGAGAAGTTTTAAACCTCTCAGATATTGTTTTTTATGTAGATTGGATCAAAGCCAACAGTAATTAGTAATGTCACAAGAAGTTTCTAGTCAAATCTTTGACTAGATAATCAGAATTTATATCAGTAGACAGATATCAGGCACCTCCAAATGTGATACTCTAAATTGGACCCAACAGAGCTTTTGTTATATTTCTATTAGAGAAGCATAACTTTAATCACATAAAACATTAAACCGTTTGTCTTTTTATTTATTTACTTGTTTGTTTATTTATTTATTTTTCAATTACAGATGACATTCTATATTATATTTGTTTCAGGTGGGAATATTTGTCTTTAAAGAAATATATAACAATGTCAATTCAACTCTAATTTTGTTTTCCAATCTTATCACCAGAGACACTTTTCAGAATAGAAATCTGGCTTTTCTCTTGCCCCTGACAGGCAAGCACTGGATGCAGATTTTGACTGGGTTCTGGAAAAATTAATCAAGGATGCAGGGTAGTAGTTGAATATAATACTCTAGGTTATGTGACTTACTGTAGGCCTTTTTCTCAATTTAGAAAACCCAAACCAGGAAATATAAATATAGTTAACCCCAAAACATAGCCATATATTCATAACTATTTTCTCATTAACAATTGCTTCAGAGACAAAAATTTCAGTCAACTTTTGTTTGAGTGACAAGTTGGATATATGGAGAATGTATATGGTTCAATCTTCCTGTCAGATTAATTAAAAAGCAACAATCCACCATGTGAATTAAAAATAAAACAAAACTAAAATCTACAAAAAGTGGTCAAATATATTCTCCCCTTCAAGTATATTATACTTTTATGAATTCGAAAGGAGAATATCATTAAAATTGTTATTTCAAAAATATAACTAGATCTTTCCAAATCAATATTCTTGTATTTATTAGAGACTCACCTAACTATCAAAGGACTATAAACTGCATTGACATCAACATTTAACCTATTATGGGAAGGACGAGAAATATTCAAGCGATATCGTATTTTCTGGTATTATCGTATATTGCCAGAGTAACATCTGCCTACAAAGCTTATTCTTGTCTCTCAGCCAAAGCAATGTTAGGCCTGGGACTCCCTACCTCTCTATACCTTCCTATCACTTATCTTTTAGTAGAAACAAAGTTAGGTCCTGGGTGTTTCTTCTTTTCTATTATCTGTCACACTTATTTTTATGGCCTGTTAGAGTACAAGTAGTAGAGCTGACGAGTTCAGCTAGCCTCTGACTAACATTTAAAATAGTGACTACATTATGGTTCTGGTAAAAAACAAAACAACAAAAACTCCTTGGTTATATGCTATATCCTTTCTATTTAATTTTGAGGATCTAAATACTATCAATAGTCCTGTCTGTTTTATAGGACTTCGGGTCTTGTAATATATTTTATTTTCTTCTGCTTTGGCTTCCTTAGGGCTTATGATAACATGCTTTTTCTCTGTCCTCTGCCCATCACCCTAAGACTAAAATGGCATTGCTTATGCTAAACAGATAAAATCAATTTGTGTACGTTTTCTGAAGCTTAAATAAAGAACTACTAAAGTAATCTCATTTCTGATAAAAATTATTCATCTGCCCTAACCAATAAGTGAACTTTTAATACAGGCCACACCTTTTCTTTTCCTCACAGCAGTTACCTGATGTAAATGACTAAAATGAGTGCATCTTTGTAAAAAAAAAAAAAAAAAAAAAAAAAAAACAGATTAGATGCAGAACTTCGTTGCTTGCAGGTTAATAACAAGGGGAAGACTTTAGTTTTATCTATCTAATTAATGATGTAGGCTTTTATATTTGGTTTTCATAAGAAATCAGTTGTTGCTTGGTAACCGACTTGCCTGTAGGCTCCCAGAAGAAGCCTTCTAAGCAAAGCACCCTGTTGTCTTATAAATAGGGCAGTAAAGCTTGCTCAGACATGCCTTAGGCATTCAGCAAATCTTTTTTGTATGAGTATCTGATTTTAACTGAGAAGTTCTCTTTGCCAGAGAAACACTCAATTGGACAAAAGGGAAGAGAGAGAAAGGCACCAATTTCTATGTGAGCCTAATAGTATGAAGGAAGACAAGTGGCTAGAAAGATTATTTGTTCTCATTTCCCAAAGTGGGAAAATAAACTACATTAGATGAGAATTAATAAGCTGAAAATAAAAATCAATTATGATACCCAGACTATTTAGCTTCAGGACAAACTAAAGCACAGCAGGAAAATGGCAAAGAGTGATACCGAAACAGAGATGCTGAAAATATCCAAGTTATAAAAATAGATTCTACAAATTATGTATCTCTGATAGTGAGGAAAGATTTTGTTCAATCAAGATAACTATGTTTCTCATGCTACCTTTTATGTACCCTATTATTGCTTGTATAAAATTACCTTCTATTTATTCTATACAACTTTTTTTTTTTTTTATGACAATACAAGTTCCAAGAGGCAGGGTACTTTTCTTCTTCTTCCTCACCTATGTTCACAACACTTAGAATAGAATCTAACACAGGTTTGCACCCAGTAAATATTTGCTGAATAAAAGTCAAAACATACTTTCAGTAGTCTATAAGCTCTTTAAGGACAGGAACAATGTTAACTTTTTTTATGTACATGGTTGTTTTTCAATAAAGTTTTATTAAATGAAGGCTGTATGAGTGAATGAATAAATGGATGAGTGAATGAAAATAAATCAATGTGTGAATTAAAAAAAAAGTAAGAACAAATCATCTGAACTGTAGATGACTGAGTAAAAAGCTACTAACATATAAGAACACCATAAGTAGTTGATAGATGGTCACAGGGTTGGAGAGCATGACATAAAAATGCAGTTTTCATTAATGTGATGACTAGGTGGAGAGCCAGAGGAGAGAAAGAGCAATTAAGGGGTTGTTTTATAAACTATATAAATGTCTAACCAATGTACTGTAAACCTGAAACTAATAATAATAAAAAAAAAGAATACCATTAGTGACTAAATGCTAGTAAATAAAATGGTTCAAAGAGTACTAAAGATGTACCTAGGAGATAATTTTGACACAATAACTAAATGACTGTGGATGTACCGTAAAATAAAAAATATTTCCATATGTAATAATTGGTTATGATATATGTAAATCACTAAAATCTGTGGTAAAGAAATTTTTAGCATTTTAATTTAGCTATAATTTATTTAATGCTTACTATATTCCAGGCACCTTCCTCAAACTATGTCGAATTATCAATGCATATAAAATTAGATATTATCTTCCCCTTTTACAATGAGAAATAAACAAAGAGAGGCTAAGAGACTTTAAAGGTTTCATGTAAATTAAATAAAATATATTTATGTTATGCAAAATAAATTAGAAAAAAATCAACATTTATTAAAATGATACCAAAAGTCAAATAAGTGCTTCAGGTCTGGAGACAATTTAATATTTAGAGTTTATCTACATAGAAAATAAAATATTGACTGTGAAATGCCTAGTCTTCCCTACTCAGAATCCTGTAATATTGAGTAGAAGGGAGAGGGGAAATATAATTATACACTAGGTGAGCAAGTTAAATTTTTGTTGTTTGTATTTTTATTTTTGCTATAATTAGTAAAGACAGAAAGAAAAAATATTACATTGATATTCTAACTGACAGAAACAAAGAGAAAGTTTTGTAAAAACTATGACAAAAATAGAGTATATATAAATAAGGACTAACATATCACTTTAAAAATAGAGAAAGATTTTTTTATATTTATCTAGCAATATCTAGCAAAGTGCTATCTTCGATCCTTTTGATTTTCACAAGTAGTTATTGAAAACAAAAAGCTTTATGAAAATAAATGTAAATCAGACTTTAAATTCTTCCATGCTGGCAATAGAATAATGACATTTATTATTATTACCAGAGTCTCAAATTAATTTTTTTTTAAAGCAAGAATTGCTTCTTGCTTTAAGAAAATATATTTGTTTTCTAAGACATACAATTGTTTTTTTTTATTAAAACAGTGGAAATGAAAAACTTAAAAAATGAAACTCATGAAATAGAGAATATTCTTTGTCCTTGAAAACAATTGTATCATATACTCTGGTGTTGTAACCTGTATGAAATAGGAAATAAAATACAAATGAATTGCTCATCTTCTATATACCTACATTAATCGCTCCTAAAATAGCCATTTTGTTACATCTGTCATATTGGAAACATATCAACTTACTAGGAACATTGAAGAAGATAGTAAAAAATGATGGCAAAGCAATGGTTTTGAAAACATAATATCACAGCTGGAACAAAGCAGAACAGAGTTACCAAACATATCTAATATGTTATAACTAAAACTATTTTATATAAATTTATTTCTTAAAATTCATACTCTTAATTTGAAGCAAAGTTATAGCCTTAAACAAGGTATCCTATAAAAGTTCATTGTTTTATTATTATTTAATGGCTCTTTAGAAATAAGAATCTTTTTTATTACTTGAATTAAAATATCTGTACACTCAAATATATATATAACAACATTAATAAATAATTAACATGCATTTAAAAGACTAAAAATCTCAAGTTGTTTTCATTAAGCCCTTAGTGACGTATCTTTGCACAGATAAAAGTCACTATAGTAATAGCAATGTATCATGGTGGTTAAGCATACAGACTCTAGAATGATACTGTCTGTGTCCTTCCAGTACTTGGTAACTCTGTGACCTTGGTATAACCTCTCTATACTTCAGTAGACTCATAAAAGTGAGATAACAATGCCTGTCTTACAGAATTACTATAAGAATTAAGACCAATTATGTTATATACCACTATTAATTAATTCTGATAGAATCAATTTAAATTCCATAAGGGTAAGAAATTTATGTAATTTTGCTTATTACTGACTCCTCATGCCTAGCAAAATTTCTAGAAAATAGTAAATATTCAAGAAATATCTGTTGAATAAGTGGGTGAATGTTTGAATAAAAGGATGAAAGACTGGATAGATGAATGAGACAAAATAGAACTATCAGTTCACCAGCTAATATATTTTGAAAATGCAAAACTGAATAATCAAGCAATATTTTTCTTCCCAGTAAACTGCTCTGAGGTTGGGTTAAGTAGACAAGGGATATTCTACATGGTCTCTGAGCATAATTGTTTCACTGCTGCAATGGAGGTACTTTTTCTCAAAAGTAACTTTCATTATTCCTTTATATTATTAAGCATTTGAAATAATATGTGAAAGTGATGAAAATGTTTCTGGCATTCTTAGGAAAGGCTCTCCCTTATAGTTCATAATGTGAAGCTTCAAAGGTACACATCTTCTAGGTGATATTGTTCTTACTGGATAGACACAGTTATTTATTTTTTATACCTTGAGAAATAGGCTGTCCATAATCCAGTGACTAACACCAAGGCCTAGAGTCTTTAAAGCTTTCTTATTTTGATTTGGAAAGAGGGAAGCTGAAGTACAACTAGTTAAATTCACATTTTATTGAGGAACTATTATACTTTGTGTTTTACACAATTATTTCCCATATGTTCTCTAATTTAATTATAAAACAATTTTATTTTATGGTTGAAAAACATAAAATTTAGAGATATTAGCAAATTCACCTTAAACTAAATATAGCATGGCAAAGAAAGAATCCAAACATTCTGAAAACTATTATTATCCTATTATATCTATAACTTTTCTTTCAATGGTGTCTGTTGCATTATACATAAAGATATTTTCTAAAGTGTGTTATGAGTAATATTAGTCCTCCTCAGAGGTTTGGTAAGTTAAAATATGTTTTGCTTTTTATTAAAAAAAAAAAAACCTGTATCAATTAACTTTAGGAAAAACTGTAGCTTACAGTTTTGCAAGTTTTATTAATCTTTGTATTCTTCACACCCAGTACTAAAATTAGCAAATGAAACAAATACACAATAAGCATCTATGAAGTGAAGAGATAAGATGGTTATTCTATATAATTGAGATGTGTCAGTTCCTGGCTGAAAGATTAAATATACAAGCTCTTCTTCAGTTTTTAACAAATTTAGAAACCTTATTTTACAAGTGGCAAATACATAAGCTATGTGGAGCCTGACTTTATGAGAGACACCACATGGAATCAGGCCGCCCTGAAGAACCACTTAATGGGAATATCGGCACTAGAATTTATATGAACAAGAAATAAAATTTATTGTGTTAAACCACTCTAATTTGAGGCTTGCTTCTGAAAGAAATTAGCCTCCTGAACAAACTAATTTGTCTAGACAATTTGGAGACCTTACAGGTGATTTTCATTACTCTTAAAAATTAATTAATTATTAACAGGAAATTCTATCTAAGGAACATGAGAATAAGAGAATTTTTCTTGATGTGAATTTCTCGAGCATCTTCCCTCTTTTGTGTGTGGATCTTTATTTCATAAAAAATGATGTTCGACCACTTATTATGTGCTAGATACTAAACATATAAATTCAGTCTACTTTCTAGGACCTCAGAGACATGTTAAAGAGATGGCACTTTAAATTATTATAAAATATGATGACAGGTACTAATAGGATACACAAAGGGCATGAAAAAACAGAATAGTTGGTATTTCAATCTTCTTTGCAGTATCAAGGAAGTTTTCATCTGGTAATTAATTTTTTAAGCTAAAAAGTATGAACAGGAGTTTGACATATGGCCAAGAGGGGTGGTAGATATTTCAGACATATGAAAAACAGCACAGAATTACAAAAGACATGGCATGTGTAAAGAATGGAGAGAAGTTCAATGAAGATAAAATCTGGAATTCTGGTGGGTGGTAAGGGGGAAAATTGAGAGATGGAAAACAAAGATATAGATATCAGATTAATCTAGACTAGAGTCAAAGTTGTGAAATGGCATATGTCTTACTAAAGAATTTCTTTTCACAGGTCTTTAAACAAATTCCTTTTATATTTCATGACAGATTATACTGTAACTATTTGGTTCACTTGCCTGTCTCAACAATATGAGCTCCTTCATGCTAGAGGCTCTGAAATAATCAGCTTTGTATTCCTAATGCTATTCACAATGCTCAGTACATAAATAATACAGATTGGGTTAAAAAATGGATTTGATGAGTCACAGAACTTGATTTTAATAGTCCAAGATGATTACAGGAATTGGGGAATAAACCTTTTGAAATATGTGCCAAAGTCCTCATTAAAGGAAAATGAATACCTCAAACTCCTATGTACATTAGCTAAGATGATAGAAAATGGGAGGGATGGGAGACAGTCTTATGAAATACACTTACAGTGGGCTAGTTATTTTAGAAAAAAAAAATAAGTATTGACCTTTTTGGTTGGACCTGGAAATATTTTGGGAAGAAGAGAATCATCAACTTCTGATTGAGAAAGTTAAGTGAAAGGAGTCATATGGATGCTTAAGGTAACAGATTAAATGAGATGTTCTAGGGGAAAAAAAATGAACTATATAAGAAATTCCTATAAATGGTACAGGAATTTCAAAGGAGAGAGTGGAAAATGTTAGAAGCTAAAGAAACGAAGCAGTTGAGAAAAAGTTTCTTTCAATGACAATGAGTCTATTCTAGCAACATTTCTTGACTTTTTAGGACTCTATCATTTTGCAACTAACTGCATAGCATATTACATCAAATATCACCCTTGATCAATGTGAGAACTTAGCCAAAGTTTAGTTGGGTCCATGATACTACATTATGTGTTGTGTTTTGTTCTGAGTGATTGTGGGAGATAAATTTTCATTTTAGCTCCATGGTTTGCTTATACACTATCACACTGTACTTTAACAACTTTGTCTTTACTATTAGACTGTAAGTGTTTTGAAGGCAAGTCATATGTTTTGTTTACTGTTGCCTACTTTGCAGATGAATTATGGATATTGGTATTTTAAAATTACTCATTTTAATAAAAGTTATGAGTATAAAAATTCATTTACACATGTTTCAAGTCACTATTTCTCTATATAATAAAAAAATTAAAATATTTTGTTCTATTGAAACATAGAAAAGACCTTGATATAGTTTCTTTCAAAGACATCTTGTTCACCCATTTACAAATTTATTTTTATCATTTTCTTCACAGTAAATGAAAATTTAGCCATGTCTATAAAACAAATGCCATGAAATAGAACACTTGCTACATTCTTTCTAAAGTACAGAGGCATAATAAGCCAACCAGATAATTCAATTTATCAATTTTAACACCAGAAATAATAAAATCATTTTTTCCAGATATTAGAAAAATGCTGAGAAAACATATTTCTTTTTTAAAAAATAAGACATTGGATTCTTATCATCAGCTAACATTTTGGAACTGCATTTTCTTATATTGTGTAAGCCCTTAAATCCCAAAGTTTAAATAATATGATTAATAAGAGAATTAAGTATGAATCTAACTATGTCTTTACAAAGATGACAACTTTGTCTATTCAGTCACAGTTCCCTGGGTTTTACTGTCCTGTCTATCAAAAACAAAAGATAAATGAAAAAGACAGCATCCTGTTTTTATATTATTAATTTACAAGGCATGGCTAAACGTTTTATATAAAAACTTGAGATAAAATCATTAAGTAGATTAGAAATAATTGTTGATGGTAGATTATAATGAAGTTATACGGTAACAACTAACAATATTATGGGATTAGTTTTGTTTTATTATAAGTGGAAACCCTCAGCCATACAAGCTCTTTGTGTCTCTTACAAAGCCTATAATGAGATCATTTTGAATGAAGGTATGATGTGACAAATTCAATCCACAAGATTTTGACTATCTACTTTATAATAGATATCACTATGTAATTATTAAACTCATAATTTTCCTTTCATATATAAGGATTCTGTTAATACCTATGATGTAGTGAGACTCAGAACAGTCCATTACCTCGAAATATCTCCTGGTGTTTCTTGGCATCCTACTCATTACTTAACCTGCCTAATAAATTAGTCTTGCTTATTCTTGAAGATCCTACAATTGAAATTATATGGTATGCATTCTTTTATCCCTGGCTTTTTTTGTTCAACATAATTTCTATGAGATTTACTTTGTTGTTGCATGTGATGGTAATTTATTCATTTCACTTCTCTGTAGTAGTCCAGTTTATTAATATATTACATTTCATTTGCTGGCACTAAACATTTGTTATTTGCAATTTGTTTTCTGATATCATGAAAAGAGTAGTCATGAATATTCTTGTACATGTTTTTGGTGGATATATGAACTTATTCCTCTTGGAAATATATATGGCAGTGTAATTTCTGGGTCATAGAATAAACAAATGATTAATTGTTTTAGGCATCAAAAAGCAATTTGTCAAAGTAGCTTTGCTAACTTACATACTCACCAACAATATATAAAAGTGCTTACATCATTCTTTATTATTTCTGGACATTTTCAGTCTTTTTAATTTTAGTCCTTCTGCTAAGTATAAGGTATCTCACTAACAGATATTTTTATAGAAAGTAAGATAATGAAATAAACCTCAGAAAAATGACAACTTATGTTTTGATAATACAATGACTGTTTCAAAAATAGCTCAAGGGTATCAAGGAGCAAATTAACAAACTATACATACTATTTATATTTCATCTGCAAAAATACAATGTTTTCTGTTGGAATTTTAAGAGGAGAATAAATAGTATCCCTTTCCCTTTCTTAGTCAAAAGCTTTTTGAGAAATAAACCAAATACAGACAACTGCATCTTAGACAGTTGCATCATTGGCACAGACAATCACACACCGCCCAAAGACACAGAATCTGTCCTCCTATGTAGCCCGCATAAAAAAAAGCAGATCAAATGCACCTTCACTGCAGATTCAGCAGGCTCTAAAAGAGAAAAAAAAAAAAAAGAAAGAAAGAAAGAAAAAGAAAAGAAAAAAGAACAAAAACAAAAGGAATGAAGCGACCATGTTCTTTTCTTATTCTAAGATTAACAATCAGATCATTCCTGAGAAGTAGAGACAGGAACAAAGGGGAAAGAAAAAAAGTTCAGAAATACTCACTGTATTAGCATATATGATGTCACCACATGGCTACAATAAGCCAGAGAAGTTTCTTCCACTGGCTATTTCCTAAAAGGGCTGCTTCTCATTTCGCAGTATTGTTAATAAGATTATTATTTGTATTACCTAAATGTGTCCTTATGTGAACTCCTCTTAGAAAGGTAAACCTTTTCAAGATAAAGTGTTATTTTTTTTTTTTTATGGCAGACTGAACATTTTACCAACTGTTCTTGCAGATCAGAGGTTAACTATTTTAAGAGATTGAATCAGACAGAATGTGGAACCAAGGGCCCCTGATTCAGTTGTCTTGGAGATGCAATATTAAAAACAGCAGAATTACATAAAAGATTAACTATTGAATGATGAGACATTTAGTACTTTAACCTCATTTAACATACAATAATAAGCTAGACTTCTGCCATCTAATACAGGAGAAGGATGATTCTTGTCACGAAAATGAAGACCAAAGAGTAAAGGCTTAAAAACATTTTACTCTATAATGAATCCCATGAATCAAAAAGTCTAGTCCATATAAACTGGGCTTAGATTTTGATTCATTCTGACAGTGTCTGTTATTCCATTTACATTTAATGTAAGTAGCGTTATGATTGAATTAAGGTTTATTATTTGTTTTCTCTCTCTTCTGGTTTTTTTTCCTCTTTTCCTGTCATCTTTTAAATTACTATTTTTTTTTTAAGAATTCCATTATAATGTATCTATTGGCTTTTTTTGCTATTTTGCATTCTTGTTTTTTTAACATTCCTCTAAAAATACAATATAAAATTTGTCATAGTCTACTTAGAGTTAATATTGCACTGCTTGATATAAATTGCAAGAATGTCATATACACATTTATTTACCACTCCCACATCCATTTATGCTATAGTTTTCATTTGTATCACATCTACATACATTTTAAAATACATAATAAAAGTCATATTTTAACTTAAACAACACGAATTTTTTTTAATTAAGAAGAAAGAATATTTTGTATTTATCCACATAATTCTAACTTCTGGTGCACTTCATTTCTTTCTGGAGTTATGTGTTTCTATCTGGATTCATATCCCCTTCAAAAAAGAATTTTTTTTTTTTAATGCAAGTTTGTTGGAAATTATTTTTCTTAGGTTTCATTTATTTAAATATGCTTTATTGCACTTTTACAGTTGATGGATATTATCTCCAAATATGAAGGATTTTTTTTTCCTTTTATCCCTGAAGATGTTCCACCATTAAAATAAGTTCCAGTGTGTCCACTGTTTCTCATGAGAAATACCTACTCTTTGACAGTTGTCCATTTTAAAGTATACTTTTATAACTGCTTTCAATATTTTATCTTTATCTCTGATTATCTAAGTTTGACGATGACATAATTTACTTTATATTTATTCTGCTCTGAGGTCCCATAACCTTGTGAATTTGTACATATAAGACTTTTATTAAATTTGGGAAATTTTGGCTGTTTCCTTTTCAAATAATTTTTTTTCTCTTTTCCCCTCTTCTAATTCTAGAACTTTAATTTCTTGTGTATTAGAAATTTTAATATTACAGATACATTATGTTCTGTTCATTCATCAGGTCAATTTTTTTTCTGTGTTTTTCAGATTAGATAATGTCATGTATATATATTTTTAAACCTATCCAGGTATTTTTATTTTATTTACTTTTCAGCTGTAGAATTTCAAGTTGATTCTTCTTTACAGTTTCTAGTCCTCTGATGAGATTTCTTTTTTTCTTTTTAAATTTATTTCAATCATGGTTTGTTTTATATTGTTGACTACAGTACTGACAGCCACTTTAAACACTTTTAAATGTTTTTTCTCTTAAATTTATCATCTAGAGGTTAGTCTTTATTGATTACCTTTTGTTTGGGAGATAAGTTGCATTTTATTGTTTCTTAATAAGTCTAGTAATTTGTGACTATATCCTGTGAGTGTTCTGTTGAAGAGGTTCCGGATTCTTTTTTATGCATCAGAATGTTGATTTTTATTTTGTTTTATTTAGCAGGCAATTGACTTAGAATGACTCATATAACAAACTTTGTCTCTATTTGGTTATTTTAACATTTCCTGTGATGCATGGAGTCTTTCTTATGCATGAATAGATCAGAGGTTAGCCAGAATAAGAACAGTAAAAATGTGGGAGCTGCCTTAGTCAGAGCCTTTCTTGTCCTGCAAATGTGAGCATATCTTGAGTTTTTTTTCTGATTTTGTGGGAGGAATGGTCTAAACAGAACTTCTTGATCATGTCTAGATATTTCTAAGCCAATAAGATTTTTAGTAAGTTGTCTCTTAATTGTATCTAATTTTGAGGTGAAAATCATAAAACAGGTAAAAAAAATTTCACATGAAATTCATAAAACAAATGGATAAACAAATGTATAAAAAAGATAAATAAACAAGCAAAATAAAATGTAAACAACTCAGAAAAAAACCTGAAACAAGACAGGTAAAAGAAAAGATTTCCACGGGTAGCTCCATAGAGTAGTGGTTAGCACATCTGCTTTATACGCAGAAGGCCTTGGGTTCATGCCCCAGGTGAAGCCACAGATCAAGCCCGTGTGTGCCAGGTCCCCCGAGTGTGCCGTAGGTGCCAGACATCGGGTGCACCTTGCCTCAGATGCGCCAGGCCCCAGGTACATGCCACGAGTGTGTGGGAAGAGACACCCCACCTTCAGAGGTCCAGTTCTTAAGGGGAAACGGCAACATCCATAGGTCAGGGGTGGAAGTGGTGGAGGAAATTATAGAAGGGAAAAGAAAAAGAAAAATAAAAGATTTCCAAAATTTATAATTAATATCCACAGAGATATGAGAAGGTACTATGTCCAATCATTTTAACAAATGTTAACTGAAAGATAATGACAAGTACTACTCTAAGTTGGTGAACAAAACAGACCAGTATTCTACCCTCATGAAGCTTATATTCCAGTGTAAAAGGAAGTCATAAATAAGATAATTAATAAATTAAATTACATACTAAAATATACTGATTACTATGGATAAAATAAAGCAAGAAGTTGAGATAATCTTAAAGTTTTAATTAAAAAAGATTTTACTGAAAATAACAGTTGAGCAGACAAAGGAAATGAAGGAATAAGGCATAGAAATATCTGGGATGACAGTTCAAGACAGAGTAAACAAAAAGTACAAACACCATTAAACAAGAGTTTTTATGATGTGTTTAAATAAGATCACAGAGTCTTGTTTTCATAAGATAAAATGAGCAAGAAGAAAAACAGTGGAGTAGAGGGGGATAAATAATAAGTAATGAGAGGCCAAATTATATGTGGTCTTATAGGCCACTGAAATGACTTTGGTCTCTACTTTGAAGAAGCAGGGGAGTCATTAGAAAACTATTAGTAGAAGAATGATGTTATATACAATATCATTTTCATTGATGTAATAAAAATAGACTGCAGAAGTGTAAGGTTAGAAGCAGGGGACCAGGTAGTGGACTATTGTAATAATCTAGGAAAGAAAAGATGGCTGGGACCTTGGTAATAAAATTTTATTTGTAAAAAAATAATGAGCCCTATATACTTTGAAGATAAGTTGAAATGTTTTTTGTTATATGCTGAGTTATAAAAGAAAGACAGAATAAAGACATATCAAAGTTTTTGTTACAATCATCTAGAAGAATAAATAGCATTGTCATTAACTAGAATGGGAAAGGCTATGGGTAGAACATGTTTGGGTGTTGAAAAAAAGTAAATTTTTGTATTATTAAGTTGAGATATCTAATAGACATTCAAGTGGACATGTAAAGACAAAAACATGTAAAATGTAAAATGTTTGGAGTTCAAGTGAGAAGTCCAGGCTAGAGATATCTGATCGGAAAGTAACAAAGGGTATAGGGTATTCGAAATCACAAGAGAAAACCCATGGAGTGAATGTGAAAAGAGAGAAGAACAAAAGATTGAGCCTTCTGACATGACAGTAAAATCCTTAGAGAAATGAGGCAAAACCATTAAAGAATGCTAATAAGAATCTATTAGTACTTAGCAGGAAATATTATAAAATGTGACATTTAATAAGTCAAGTAAAGCAAGTTAATCAAGGAAGCAAGAACAAGCATTCTGTTAAAAGCTGATGATTGTTCAATTGAGATGATGATTGTTAAATTGAGATGAAGAACTAACCATTGGGATTCACAAAAGGTAGGCCATTGACAACTTGGCAAGAGCAGTTGTAACAAGTACACTATGTGATCTATTAGCAATAAAGGCCTAATTGCATGGGTTAAAGGGAAAGAAGGATAAGAGAAAATGAAGCGACAACTATAGACAATTTTTACAAGATTTTTTTTTTTTAAAGCTGGAGAAAATGAGTTGGTCAGTTGGAGGAGAAAGTAGGGTCAAGCCAGAGTTTTAAGTTGGGATAAATTATAATGTGATAATACATTGATAAGAATGATCCTGTAGCGAAAGAAAAAATGATATAGGCAAAAGATTTGAGAATTGCTGGACTAGCATCTTTAAGTATGTGAGAGAATGATAGAGGCATTAGTAATTCATCTACAGTACAGATGAAGGTGATACCTGAGTAAATGTAGTGCTAAGTAAGAGTTTTTAAAAAATTCTTTTCTATTTTTTCTCAGTAAAATAGAAAACAATGTCCCCAGTTGAGCATAAGCATGGGTGAGAGTGTCTTGAAAATTTGTGTACAGGAATTGAAGAATTAATTCAACATTTAGAAGGAAAAAAATTAATAAATTAAGATATATCTAGTGTTGATTGCAGGGTAGCATTATGGACATGGTAATAAATAGAATATAATAGAAAAGGAATATTTATAGAACAAAAGAAAATTCTTAGAAATGACCATGATAATAAAAAGAAAAAAACAATTGAAGAATTATTAAAAAGATAAAATTTTCAAAAACGTGAAACAGAAAAAGTTATAAAATAAGAAGAGAAATATTACAAACTACATTACAAATGTAGAGAAGATCTAATATCTAAGTAATAGAAGTTCCATACAGAAAAAAGTAAGAAAATATAGAGAAGAAAATTAATAAAGAATAAATAATACAAGAAAACTTCCCAGATATAAATTATATATATATATAATATAAACAATATATATATATATATAATATAAACTTGAGAAACTCAATTGGAAAGATTGGAATGGGAATGGGGTGGGGAAGAGTCATACAAGATCTCATCGCAATGATGTGAAAATTTAGCATTAGAAGCCAGAGAGCAAAGAAATATTTTCTTCAAAATTCTAATGGGAGTTAATTCTCAATTATTTACTCAGTCAAGGTATTCATTGATTGTGAGGCTGCAATAAAAACGTTTTCAGAGTCTCAAGCAGTCAAGGAAAATTACTTCCATGGATCCTTTCTCAAGAATTTGCTAAAATATTTGATCCACCAAAATGAAGGGGTCAAAAAAGAGGAAGACTTTGGTTTGTAAACAGGACACATATTGCAGAGGAAGGGTATTCTGCAGATGATGGTGAAAAAATATGTTATGTTAAGCAATTTATTCAGACTGAAGAATGAAGGCAGACAGCCCCAGTAATGATGATTAAAGAATACGTGCCCGGCCCACGCCCCAGAGTTCCTGATATGTGATAACAACAGATCCACCAGATCTCTCTCCTAACTCCCTGGAATTGCCTCCTAACTCTTCTGGCTGTTCTATCCTGTTCTCCTCTGTCAGCCTACCCCTAGAATTGTACCTACTGTTCTCAACACAACAGCCAAGAAGATCCTTTTAAAACAGAGGTCAGATCTTATCACTTCTTTACTCAAATCTCTAAACACTTTTTTTTCCCTCAGAAAAGAAGTCAAAGCCTTAAGTGGCTCCATTTCCTCTCTAACTTTATCTCCTACCCCTCACCTCCTCACTCTCTCCATTCTTGCCACACGTTTTTTGAACATACCAGGCATGCTTGCTGATTGGGTACTTCACACTACTACCAAGGCAACTCCTTCAGTGCCTTCTCAAACATTACCTGTCCAAGGAAGCCTTCCCAGATCCTTATTTAATAATTAAATACTCATTCTACCCATCCATACTTTACCTTTTTCCTGTTTCCCCTATAGCTTCTATCCCTTCAAACATTATAGATAGTACATTTATTTATTATAATATTGTTTATTATTTGTTTCATCAGCCAGAATATGAGCTCCAAATGGTCAGGGAGCCTTTTATGGGATCTATTATATCCCTAGTTCTCAGAGCAATACTTAGCAATCTAGCAGACACTCAGCAAATGTTTCTTAGGGATTTATGTTTCTGTGAGAGTTTGAGAATCAAAAAACATTCTTATGAAATTAAATAAACAAAAACATGCCCACGCTGTTAATTTCAAAGAAATCAAACTTTTGCTTGAGAAATAAAATAAAATTTTAATATATTACCTGATTCAGATGTGAAAATATTTACTTAGTATTAGTAATGTAAACTTTGCATAATCCTAGAAACAAAATTGGCAATATAAACTTCATAGGAAAAAGGGATATGGTGTGTGCGTGTGTGCGTGCGTGCGTGCGTGCGTGCGTGTGTGTATGTGTGTGTGTGTGTATAATAAATGAAATAAAGAAATCCTCCTGTTTCATGTTAGGAATTAAAAAATAATAAATATCTACCGAAAAAAATCAGGATTGCAAAAATTCTCTCCAATTTTTTTTAATAACAATTACTGACAGAGATTTCTTCTAGAGGGTAAAATTTGGGGAAGCTGGGGCAGGTAAGTATTGATTTTTTTTTAATAATGATACTTAAAAATAATTTTTAAACTGTGTATATGCACTACCTCACACCCCTTAGGATGCTACTATTAAAAAACCTTGAAAATTACCTTGAAAGTGTTTGAGAGTATATGGAGCAATTAGAACCCTTGTGCACTGTTAGTGGGGATGAAAATGGTATAGCAACTGTGGCGGTTTCCCAAAAAAAATTTTAAAGATTTACCATATGATCCAGTAATTCTATTCCTGGGTAGGTACCCAAAAGGTTCAAAACATAATCTTGATGAGATATTTGTACATTCGTGTTTACAGCAGCATTATTTATAATTGGTGAAATGTAAAAGTAATATAAATGTCCATCCAAAAATGAATGGATCAGTAAAATGTTGTATATATATGCAATGAAATATTATGCAGCCTTAAAAATGAAGAAAATTCTAACATATGCTCCAACATGGTAAAACCCTTGAGGGACATTAAACTAAGTGAAAAATAAGCTAGACATAAAAAGACAAATATTTTATTATTTCATTTATACAAATTAGCTAGAATAATCAAAATGATAGAGACATAAAGTAGACGTGTGATTGCCCAGGACTGGAAAGAAAAAATGGATGTTTAGTTTAATGAGTATATAGTTTCAGTTCTGCAAAATGAAGAGTTCTGGAGATGGGTGGTGGTAATAGTTGCACAACAATATAAATGTACTTAATAACTCTTAACTGTATGTTTTAAATTAAAAATAGTTAATATATATTTTGTCATGTGTATTGTACCACAATATTTTTTAAGCTGTATACATAAATACCTTTGATTTTAAAAAATAAATATTTTTAAATGCAACTCATCATTTTTTTACTTAATTTTTCAATTATCCTTTCCTGCCATGCCCATAAGCTATGTTTAGTCAATATACATGGATCAAAATCACAAAATAATTTGAAACCCTGCTTTATTTTGAGATCCAGAGCAATGACAAATGAGTTCAATCAATTTGTAATACAAAATCTGACCTAGTTGTTCAGTAATACTTAATCTCTAAAGCTATGCACAGAGGCCAAAAAATAAAAAATAAATAAAATCAGTCTATTAAATTGATTAATGATTAAAAATCATAGTTTATTAAAACATATAAATACAACCATACATGTCTAATTTACATGAAATTTGCCTTGATTATAATATACCTAATTCATGTCTCAGGTGGGACAGGTGGGTTTATAATTCTTCAGATGTATAAGGGTAGGATCTACATGATTGTGAACTAGACTTGATTTAGAACAAACTCCAAATTTCACCTTCTCAGTCACATGACAAGAAAATAAAATAAAAATTCCAAGAATTCTATAGCTAGTCAGACATGAGTGACAGTGGAAGGAATAGGGGCCTAGCCTAGAGACAGCCCAAGGAAGACTATAAATTTTTAAATCACACTGTGATTCTGCACTGTGTCAATAAGGAAGAACTAAGGAAGAATGCTAATTACACTTCTGCACCATTATTCTCACCTCCGCCATTGGGGTGACACCAAAGTTCAAATCGCCCGTAATGGTAACAGTTTTACTTTTTATTTTTTGAGATTTAGAAAAGATTTATTAAAAGTATATTTTAGAAAGACAAAGCATGCTTTAAGGAGGAAACTGATTTCAGCAAAGAGGGCTGTAAAAACTCTCCAGAAGTGGGAATGTCTGAATTATATTTGGGCTGTGATGGGTGGTTCTAAAGGCATTCTTAGGTGATTGGAAAGTAAGGTCATTTTGATTGACACTTGGCTGTTAAATAACTCTTTGCCTAGAGTGCATGTGCAGAATTCTATTGCTATCGGGGTGTTCTTTGGGTGGTCTCTAGCCTTGGCTTCTATTTCTTTGTTCCCCAGTTGCTCATGTCTGACTAGCTACCTAACAAGAAGATTAAAATTCCAGGACATTAAAAATCAAAATTAACTTCTGAAAAATAACGAAAATGAGGACATCTCAAAAACAAGTAATCAGTGTAATGCTGGAAACTTAATGCAAGTATTTTGTAAATGAACTACTTAGCTTCAGTACTGAATCTACTAAATAAACTGAAGTAGGAAATGATGTGCATTGTGCAAGTGCACATCATTGTGGAGACTTGATTGTAAGTTTATCATCTCAAAAGTCACATGCTTTATAGCTTTTCAACTGGCCTGTGGATGCAAGTGAATATGTTAGTTCAACTAAAGACCCTTTTTATAATCTCAATTTTATTTTCTATAAACTGGATTCACAGAGAAAAATTTATTTTTCAGTGAACTTAATCATAAATCAAAGTACCAATTAGAAGTACTATCTCTTTACCTTATATTTGAAAGGTCAGCTGTCCATCATATACCACTCTCTGTTTTGAAGGTAACATGAGATACCACAATCTTATTTTACTTGACTTGCTCCTGATTTATCGCTTCTCTAGCTATCAATGGAACACAGTTTTTAGTATTCTGTTCACATACACTATGATACATATCTAACAGGAAAATAGTCTACTTTTGTTAAGATTTCTCCCTCTTAATAAGAGAAGATCTCTATTCCTCATGTTCTTATTGAAGAAGGCACCTCTTTTTAACTTATTTACCTGTTGTTATACATGTCTATTTGCAGTCATACGTGACATTTGACTGGTTCATGGTACAGCAAAAATACAATATGCCCACTCGTTCATTTAGCATAATTTTAATCAGTAATCATTACATGCAAAGTTCTGTGGTAGAAATAAAAGGATGTATATATCATTCATTACATGAGGTCTCAATATAAATAATAATATTTTTTCCAAAGATGAAATAGATCTACCTTAGAGCTAATTAGTTTCACATTACCAGAATTGTCACACATCAGTTACATACCTAATTTTTAGAATCACAGGTGACTAATTTTTCTAGGTCATAACATATGGAAGAGAAGAATCAATCACAGAGTGAGGTGGGACATTGTATATGGTAAAGAATGTAACTTCAGCTTCTTGGAGATAATCTCTAAACTTCAGGAATACCATGCCTGACATGAGTGTTTTTACATGCCTAGAAGTCTTGAATCATACCAGATAGTCTAACAATGTGATTTAGGATAGGAAATGGCCACTGTCTTGGTTTCTAGTAAATTTTCTATAAGCACAGTACTTCATTGGCCACTTGGATTCATCTGACTAATGAAAAGAGGAGGCAAGAGAATTAAAGTGTTAAATCAAGTTACATTCAGAGACTGCAATATGCTGATCAGCTCGGCAGCGAGGCCAGGAAAACACCTGCAGAACAAAGGAAGATTTCTGCTGGAGTTGCTAACAACCTATTCCCCGCACTTGTGAAGGGGAAACAGGAACAACAGAGTCCTTAACTGGATGCTCTACACAAAATAAAATTGTTCATTCCCTGTGACTAAAACTATGAATTAAAAATTGGGAGCTGCCAGCAGGCCTTTTATGCTACATACTCTTCCCCTTCACCTTCCTTACTATATGTCCAAACAAACTGGTCCCTCTCACTGCCTTTACTCTTTCTTTCAGTCCCTCTCAGTGTCTTTCACATGCATACTCTTCACTCTGTCTCTCTCACTATTCTTGTCTCTCTTGGGCTCAATAAGAATTAAAACTCAGTGAGAATTAAGTTTGAATTCCCTACTCCCTTCTTGGCAAACTTCTACCTGCAAGGTACACTACCAGGCTGAAAATAGTCATATCATGCCCAGAAATAGTCAGGATGGAATCTAGAATTTTCATCACCTTAATTGATGCTTTTCAGTCTTATTAAATTATTTTCTTCTAACCCAACCTCACCTGACTAAACCCACAGTTTCAAACTGTACGTATCTCCTCTACTAGAAGTTATTTCATCCCTCTGGACCAGCTTAACTGGTTTTTATTTTCTTCCATAAAGTGTTTGCTATAGTGTAAAAATTTGCTTGCACAGACCCCGAAGTTCTCCACTCCAGTCTTTACTAGCTTCAATTGTATCTTATTCATTAGTGTACCTGCAGCACTTAACAAAGGACCTGACACATAACTGAATCCCAATAAATAAGTGTAAAATAAATAAAACAAACACAGAGAAAAGTAAAATATTTGCAAGATAATTTCAAATTTTTTATTAAAATTTTCAAAGGGGAGAAATTATGTCTCAATAGTCTCCCTAAACCCAGAAATGTCCATAGAATTTTATATCTTTGTCTACTTATTACATTACTGTTTGTACCAAAATAAAAAATTGGTAATTAGATGTTCAACAATGGGAGAACTGTTGAATAAATTGTGAAGTATCTATGTATAGAACACCATGTAACTACTATAAAGAATAAGTTGTATCTCTATATATTTAAATAATGTATCAATATTCTAAAAGATCAAGTTACAGATTATTATGTATAGCAAGATCCCATTATTATTTTAAAAAGTAAAATGCACACTTGCAGATAGTAGAAGAAATGAAGAATGAAAATAAGAAGGAGAATGTGACAGAGATGGGTAAATCCAGAGAAAAAGCAGGAATGCTATAACCACCTCTAAAGGAGCAGATCCTAAAGATGAGCTTGTGACAAAAGGACTTGACCAGTTTCTTTATATCATGCAAAACAAGCGTTGTAAACAAAGGCAATTTCTTTCACTTCATTCCTATTTTTCCAATTAGTTTAAATGGGAAATTTATTAAGAGCAGATCTAACAAAATATTGTGTTATTTTTGTGAAACAGGATGGAAGGTATTTATCTAACGAGTTATATTCATCTATATTGTTCACTTTTCCTACAATAAGCTTATACATTAAGTAGATATTATACTTAAAATATAAATATTTATTATAATAATATGGAAACTCATCCTGTTTACCTACACAGTATCTGAACTTGTGTTAGGTACACGTAGGTTTAATAAAAGTTTATTGAATATCAAAATGCTTGAATAACTATAAAACTCAAAACAATTAAAAAGAAAAGAGAAGTTTAATTGCCCTAGGGAGTTTTTTCTGAAACAAAATTTCACAGCTCAAGGGAAATATCCATTTTGGAGTACGACTCTTAAAAACTCTTAATGGCTGGAACTGCATGGTGCTTCATGATAAATATGTTTCCTTAAGGTTGCCTTTGTCTAACTGTTAGCAACTCACCAGGTGGCTGCAACTGTGGAAAAATATTTAGTTCTTTAAACATTTCAGTCAACGCAGTAGTTATTTAAATAGTGACAAATAGCAAACATTTCTCCATAGTTTATAGCTTTTTTCTTAATAGCTTTTCCAGTGGGAGTAGTGAGAGTTCCTAGTTAGACAATATTTAGTCAATGTTATTTTTCTAATTATCCAATATGACTAATTTAAAATGTCTTAACTTTTAATCAAATTATCTTTTCACCACAGCATGATAACTTGTTCAAATGTATAGTTTCATATTTTTCAGTGTACTCGAGTGTTCAAAAGAGCTTTTCTTTAGACTGTGAATTTAGCTTACATTATTGATTACCATGTTCTGGTCTAAACCTATATTAAAACAACCTTTTCTGCTAAAGCTACCCAATTATATACTATTAATACATGCAAAACATTAAAATATTTGTGTTTGCCAACCCTTTTGGACCTTAGCTTTCACCACTCCTCCATTCTAAAAAAATACTATAATCTCTACTTGTTAAAATCTACCCAATCTATAAAGCACAATCATATGCCACTTCTCCATGGAGCTTAATTGTTTCTTCTTATTCAAAAGTAATTTTTCCCTCCTTTGAAAATTCATAATACTGTCATGTATTTACATTTGAATGTGTTTTACATTTTTAACCTGTTTTCATCTACATATTTTTATTCCTAACATTTATTTGATAGTCATTAATTTATTCAAGCAGCATTAATTGAGAGCATTCTATATAGCAAGTATCATTTCTGAACACTGAAGAAGTTCGTGAAAATGAAAGATTCTCTGTCTTTAAGGAAATCAGCAGCTGAGTTTTGCTAGTCTTCCAATACAAGAATACAATATCTTGAAGAAAGAGACTTAGTCATGTTTATGCCCAGATACCTCTGTGCTCATAATTACAAAATTTATTTGATGAAGGGATAATTTACACTTAAATGTTTTATCCTTTACCAAATACTTTATTTTCTCTTTTAATCCTCATTACAACTGTAGAAGATATATGTAGTTAACTCTATGTTTATGATTTTGCTCAAATTTCAGTGCTCATCCATTTATACCTTAAAGTACACAGAAAATTTCCTAAGATTTCTCACAGAGTGAAAACTATAAAGATCTGTAACGTAGTAGTCAAGAAATCAGAAGTTACATAGGCAAGTATTACAAGTATTTTTTTATTCTTAAATAGAAAATGTAATAATGTTAAGATAATCAAAATTATTTGAAATAGGCATCAATGTCAAATAACTAAGCATGTTCAAAATATTTCTTTTTAAAAAATGGTCATGAAGAAGTATCAAAATAGAAACTACTCAGATAGATGTCCAATGTGATAAGACACTCAATAAGTATGTAGTCACTATTATTATTTTAATTATTTGACCTTGTAATTACCACAGAACATAGAAAATAGTAATAGTCTAACTTTTACAACTATATTTATAATCTTCAATGACTTTTTGATCTAGTGCAAAAATTAGAAATTTAATCTTTGCGTTGGTCCACAAATATGAGTAGAATTGCTAGCTTCTTGAAGTAAGAATGTCTCATTCTATATAACCCATACTTTTTATGACACTACCTTCTCTTGATTACATTCCTTTGTCCCTGGCATTCACTTCTCCATCTGCTAAGCTAGTCCTTTCAACTTTCATACTACCTTCCGACTTATTTTTCTACAAAGGTAATTAATCACAGCCATTCCCAAAATTTTGAATGCAAAGTTGTATGTCCATAATTGTCAGGTTTCTGGTTCTAGCACTGGTTTATTTTCTGTGTTCCAACTTGTAGAATGTCTCAGGGACTAACTTAAAAAAAAATAACTTCTATTGCCTTTCTGATATATATTCTAGCTGCACCAGAGAGTCATAGAGTGCCATGTAGTCTATTATGAGATTTTGGGTTTTCTTTCAAGTGAAATGGTGAAAGCAGAGGATTGATATGATATGACTTATGATTTGAACCACTCATTTTGGCTGCTATGGTGAAGAGACTACATATGTATGTGTGGGACCAGGGAGAGGTGGGTAGAAAAAACACATATAGACCATTTAGTAGTCTAGCCATAATCCAGGGAAGAGCTGATAGATTACAGTGACGGTAGTGGAAGTAGAAAAAGTGCTCTGATTTGACATATATCAAAGGTTGAATGGACATGGTTTGCTGATGTACAAAAACAGAGTAATTAAGGATGACAAAAGTATTTAGAAATATGGAGCTATCATTTACTGATGGGAAAATCTGCAAAAAAAAAGTAGCTGTTGGGGGCAGAGGCAAAATTGGGATTCTACTCTAGGATGTTTAAGTTTTAGGTCCCTGTTAGATATCCCAAAAGGAGACGTTAATAGGCAGTTGGATGTATGACTCCAGAGTTGAAGAGAGATGGCCAAACTGAAGATATGACTTTGGGGGCCATGGGATATAAAGTTGTGGGATTTAATGAAATGCCCTTCCGAATAAAGGTAGACAGGAAAAGTGGATCTGACTTTTTTGGGACACAGCCCTTGACACCTCTCAGAACAAACTTAGATAAGACTATGCAAATGCCACATAAGCCACTGCAGTTTTGACTTTTAATGTTAATCTCTTTCATTCACTGAAAAATAAGACCTGGAAAAACCAGATCATAGTTGATTAGTTGAGTACATCTTTGTTTCTTTTATTGGACTATGTCCTTGAAGCTAGAAATCATATATTATTTATTAATGTCTATATCATCTATGACTATTTAAAAAAATATTAAATGCCCAATAATTGTTGTTAAACTGAATTATAAAATGTTTCCACAGCAAATACAGTTGACGACTACCCAGATCACTTTTGCAGGCCTGGTTCATGCATGCCTCAGCTGTAGCAGTGTTGGCTGCTAATGTTTCACACCTGCACTCTTCTCTGGAGACTTGTCTTTGGCTAATGGGAACTATCTTATAAGGTAATGCCTGAGCGATTATGTCCACTCCCTCCCAAAAGTCACCAGTGACCAATGACTGACTGATGGAGCCCATAACAGTCCAGCACCTTTTTCTCTGTGGTATAATGCATGTGCCAGAGCTCCCAGTGGAATCTGGCCTGGGTTACGTTTTGCCTGAAACCACATCCTTGCGTAGCTTTTTCTCCTGCCATATCACTCAGGTTTCTCCTGAAAGCACTCCTTCAATGAATCACTTGCACACTATTTTTGCCACAGACTCTATGTCTAAGTAACTGGACCTAAGATAATAGCCAGAGGTAGAAACATTTGACCCCAAAAGCATTTCTCCAACCCAAGTACATTTGTCTATAGTCTCTAAGTCAATTAACCTTGCTAGTTTTGGGGGGTGGAATGGAGGAGGGCTTCTGTTCTGTATATTCTTCTTAGACTTGCATGTATAAATAAGACATCAAATCATCACTTTCCCCCCACCAAAATTCCATACTCTTCTTTTTACCAAGGCAGGCAGCCACACTTAGTTGAATGCACAGACATGTATACTGTCTAAATTATAGCAAAAACACATAGAGTTCAAGAAATCTTTGTAATGTTTTAAAATCTCTGGTGTTTAGTTAAAAATTGACTGTGCTGCCGGAGCCAGCCAGCTAAGATCGAACAGTTCCCAAGAAGGAAAGTGAGGATTGAGAAAAAAAGAGAGAGAGAGAGATAGAAGATAGAGTCATGAGGGCTAACAGTGAATACTGCGCCCTGAGTTTATTAAGCACAGCATATATATACCCTTGGATGTGCATGAGAAGCAACACCCACAGATATTCTAACAATTGCTGACCTTTACATAAGTTCTCTCAAAACATCCTTGTTCCTGTTTTCTGTCTCTTATTCCTTGGAGCAAGGAATGTTGAACTCTTTCTATTAAGCCAAACTTCCTCCTTCAGTAAGGAGCCCAACTGCCCTGCAAACTTCTGGCTTGCAGGCAATTTAACCCTGTCTGTAGGGCATTTGGCACGAATGGCTCCCAACACTGTGCTATTAAAAAAATACTTATTTTGGTATACAATACCAATATCCTGTGACTCAACCCCATGATTTTACCTTCATCTATTCTTTTCTCTCAGCAAATCCTGGATCAACCTGTTCTGTCCACTTGCCCATCTATTCACACGTATATAATATGAGACCTGTGGTTCACACTGCTTAGAGAGTCACAGGAAAATATCAGCCCCAGGTCTCTCATTATGTGAAGGGGAATAAAGTGAAGGAGAAAGTGAGAGAGAAATCAAGGAAAGAAAGGAAACAGTGTACAGGAGGAAGGATGGTGGAGTATGAAAAGATCCTGGAAAGCTAATATGTGAGAATACTGAGGCATACTATCCAACTGGTGGACTGTAGGAAACTTCTTTTCTTGACCCAGATAATTCCTTTTTTGGTCAGGAGAATGTAAGACCCAGAAAACATTTCATTTGACAATGTTCATATACATATCCTAAGTTAAATTTAAAAAAAAAAAACTAAAAGAGATAGTTTATGTTGTGAAAACACAGTGTGGTGATGGTAACTTAGTGAGGGTGGAATGTAAATGTTTTCATATTGTTAAAGGTTAGACAGAAAGAAAGACCTCACTGACAAGTCTAACTGTCAAAAAAATTTTGCAGAGACAGCTTGTCTGCCCCTGGCATGGCATTGTGCTGTGGCTGGTTGAAGCAGGCAGCTCTTTTTCATTAATGTTTTTAGTCTCTGCACTGCTAAAGGTAAATGTATTTTTATTTTCTCAGCTGTATCTATTGATATTTGGTGATACACAGCTCACCTTTTAGTACAACTAAAGATATTATTTCTCTTAGGTCCTTTGTTTTCTTTTTCAGTCCCATCTATACCGAACAACAAAATCATCACAATAATATTATGCCATTTTAATGATGGTATAAATGTATTAACATTTTCCCCTTCAGGTAGAACTCAAAGTAAAGCTCTCGAATCTCTGGAGAGAAACATTTTAGTTTCTTTATAGACAAGCCTATTATAACACCCCACAGCCACCTGCCCATTATTCACTCTCTCTGCCCAGAAGATAAAATAACAAGCTTTTCTCTTTTGCTCTGCATATTGGTGTTCTGAAGATGGCATGCTGAGAGAACCTGCCCTTTCCTAAAGTAAATGTTAGAAGTTTCAGGAAAAGGTCCCAAGTCTTTAGAAATCTCAGCTTCTCTAATAAGGTAGGTGAGGGATCTGAAGAGAAGGCCACCATCAGCCCCCTGGGAATGATGTGTTTCCTCACAAAGAATTAATGATTTGCACTGGGACTCCTCACCTTCTTTTAACACTTACTCCACAGCCAGATTAAGAAATACAACATATGGCATATTCTATAAAAATATCCACTATTATTTCTGTAAAGGATTTTTGCCCTGGAAACTCTTCTATGAATCGGGGATGACAATCTAGAAGGAAACCTAGAGGTACCTGTTTTCCATTAGTTCTAGAACTGCCCTAAATCATGAGGTCATTTTAGCCTCATACATTTTTAAATTTTTCAAAACTAAAGACACTGATAAATCCTCTTAATTCTGTAACAGAAACAGATGAACAAAAATGATCCTGGAGTATATATGTGCCTGAGGGTAAGTTCTTCTGATTTTCAGCTCCATTAAGTGAGTATTCATGCGAAAGACAAGCATGTCTGACCTCGGTCCAGGGTAGGGTGGGGGTTCTGCTCAGTAGCCTTCACTAATATTTATCGAGCTCTAAACATTTACAACATTTCAGACACTGTGCCAAGCATTTTATATGTGTAAACTCACTTTATCCTCATTCTGATATAGATGGTATTATTATCATCTCTTAGGTGATGTGAAGACTAAGACTCAGAGAAGACAAATAACTGGCCCACAAATACACAAATAGTAAGAAGCAGAGCCAAGTTTGAATCTAGAAAGACTGGCTCCAGAACTTTTGTGCTTAGCCACTAATTTGACATAAATGTTGTTACTCCTCTAACAGAGAAGATATTTCTTTCAAATCTTATCTTTTATCTTCAAAATTCATTGTTTATTGTTTTAATAAAAAATACTTTATTTCTTATAGACTTTTTGGTTACTAGAAAAAATGCTGTTGCATTTTTTAAATCAGCTTTCAAGATTTTGCTGTATTAAAAAATGTGGACACTGCATATCAAAATTTCAGACTATTGCGCACACAAACATGCAAATTTGATGTAAAAAATGATCAGGTGGTGAAAAAACAAATAAATAAATGTATATATTCTGTGGTCTTCTTTTCTCCTTGGTATAATTTTTGTAGAAGTACTAGAGGGAAGGAAAATGCAGATTGTAAAGAAGGGACCAGTATCTTTTCTCTCATAATTCTATGTATCAGTCAAAATGACAGAAGGAAATAGATGGCACACTCAAATTGAATAATTTGAGAAGAGGTACCATTTACAAAAGTGTATTGATAATCACAAAATAGTGTAAATGCAGTAGCCTGGTGATATAATAGTGAGGCACCAAATGAGATAGATGATCAGAAAATGCAGATAGAGATATAAGGAGAGATCTGACATTTATCAAGTGAATCTATCTACTCACAGTGCATCTACAGGGAACAGTGCTCCTGAGTGGTCAAGTATAACTAGAATTGAAATGAGAACAAGGAATGTCATTGAGACAGCTCTTTACACATCTGTATCTTGGTCACAGAGCAGGTCAGAGAAGGCTAGAGAGTAGATCTGGAAGGCCAAACAGAAGTTTGGCAACACAATCTAGTTTCCAGTCGAGACTCCAACCTAATATTGTTAAGTAACCTTTAAATTCATAGGAAAAGATCATAATAAGCTCAGGCTAAGCCATCATTCACCCAACTCCAGGATTCTACTGAAGTCAGTTCTTCAGCCTTCATGTTAAGAACCATTTGTCACTGTATATCTTCTAAGGTTGACAGTTCTCATTCATTTATTTTAAAATGCCCCCAAATACCATCCCACCCCTACTTTTTATTTACTACGCAACTTTTTAGAGTTGGGGGAGATGTGTGGTTTCACTGCCTTTTCCCATCATCTGGAAGTAACTACCGCAGCCTTAATTTCTCATCCTATTATATGGTCCCATCAATATGTTTTTCCCCCCAAGGAGATAGATTACCCTCTCAATATAACCAAATTTTAATCTTTAGTCACTAGACTGAAGATTCCATAAGAGAAAGATTCATATTAGGACATATTTTTGCATGTTTAACTGTCCCTCACAGTAAGAGGTCAATAAGTCTTTTGAAATAAAAATGAATATGAAATTCCCTCACTTCACTTTTATTTTCATTTTTGACAATGAAAATAATTTGCCCCAAGTAAATATCTATTCATTTGTTCAGTCAGTTGTTGCCAAACCACTCTTCATCTCCCTATCAAGGCCTCTGTATGAATACTGATTTCTTATAAAATAGAATCTGAGATAAAGATATACACTGTGACTTTAATGAGAAATGCAATCCCAGTGCAGTTAGGGTGAAAGAAGGAAGAAAATAAATCCAATAAAGAGTATGCATTTCCAGGATTTCCAAAACTTGGCTGAAAAACGTAGCCATGCTATGCTCATATGGTATATTTAGGAGAGGTTTTTCAGAGCTATAGGGCCTTCCAATAGTTGCCTAGGGAAAGAAAGGATAATTAACTTATCATTAGGATTCTTAATTTTTTCTCCTCTTTCTCAGTGGCCAACAATGACCACAGGTATATTAACTCTCCCAAACTTTCAGGTTACATTAACTATAGACTTCAGAGAGCTACTGGTTAAGTGAGGTCCCCTGTCCAACAGCATGACCTTTTATCTAAGTCCAGAGTGGTGGAAGAAGCCAGAGTTTCTTTAGCTCTGTTTATATATGGCCTGGGCTCTTGCACTGCCAGAGGTCTCACTGTATTAGGGCCAAAGGAAGCCAAGCCAGAAATTGACCTTTACTTTGAGGGTTGCAAAAACCAGTGGCAGTGTTAGGAGATAAGGTAACATGGCTCTCTCCTGAGCAAGTGATTCAGGGCCCAGAGCTTAGCTATTTATCAATTAACTGTGGAACAAAGTGAATCTGGATAACATCAACATTGGGCCACTCAGACCCACACATATACTTCTGTGGCATCTGGCTTTGTAGTAAAATAAAAGGACTGATAAGTGTTTTCATATCTCCCACAAAGAGGGAGGTACAAGTTCAATCCTTTAAAGTATTGGAGAAGCATGCCAATATCTTAAGATCATTTGTGGTCATAACCTTACAACTCTTTCCTTAAAATTCTTTTTCCTAAAGCAGGCTACCTCCTAGAATTTTTCATTCTAACACCTATGTGTATTTTTGACCTATTTTGAACTGCCATAAGGAATAATTCACAAAATTAGTGTTGCTTTCCAGAAAAAGATCTAAAGATAAGGTTGTCAGTGCTGAGCTGATCAAGAAGGGAAGATTTGATGGTGAGAGGCTCAGTTGGAAGAATGCACAAAGAGCCAATATGAGAATGAAAAGGCAAGCATTGACTTTATTGTGAGGAACGCAATTTTATAGGAGGGGAGCACAGTACTGCACACACTTCTGCTCTCCTTGTGCTCTCCTTCTGCTCTCCAGGGGACCGCATGACTCCACACAGCAGAGTACAATAGTGGCATGCAGCCACACATCCATGATACAATAAGCTGAAGTATATTTACATATTCTAGGCACAGATGCCCTTCTACACTAATGTAACATTCTAAATCCAAGCGAGACTGGATCTCAGCCAGACCTAGGACTAGCCAGTCCTGAGACCCACAAATGTATATGTTTATTTATACTTTATCTTATCCTGGCAAGAGTAAAATAACAAATGACAGCATGTCTTTATAGTAGATGCTACAATAACAAATACTGTAAAAGGAATGACACTGACTGAAGTAATCTTTGTTAGTTTCCCTAGAGGATTCTTCAAAAGTTATAGGAAAACTTGACACCTAGCCCAATAAACAATTATACTAACAGCTGTGTTCACGAAACACTTATCTTTCTGAATTATAGCCTCATCAAAGAAATAAAAAAGCAGTTTTGACATTCACCTATTTCCTGAGATTCTTGACTTCATTTTTAAAAGAATTCCTTTTTATAAGTATATGAAAATGTTTTAGTTTTTATATTTTTAACTTGGTTTAGTTGTTGTATTTTTTCACCATATTTAGTATGCCATAAAAAAAATGCTAGAAAAAGAAGTACCCAGCCTTTCTCTTTTTATTGTACTCTTTCTTAAAAGCAATTCAATTCACTCCAAATGAAAGTAATCCCATAACTCTATTAAAACTGCTACTGCAATGATGACCAGTGTCTTCCACAGTCCTTAATCTAATGGTCTTATCTCACAACTCAGGTGATGGAAATGATTGTTTCCTCCTTTTAAAATATTTTCTTCTTTTTTTATTTTTATTTTTAATTATATTTATTGGGGTGACATTGGTTAATATAATTATACAGATTACAAAAATACAATTCAATAACACATCATATGTATTCTATATCACATGTTCACCAAAGTCAAATTTCCTTCTGTCACCATATATTTGACCCCCTTTACCCTTCTCTATCTCCCATTCCTCTTTCTCTCTGATAACCACTAAACTGTTGTCCGTGTCTATGAGGTTTTTTTTGTTTGTCTTGTTTGTTTGTTGCCTTCAGTTTTATAATCCTAATATGAGTGAAATATGGTTCTCAACTTTTTCTGTCTTATTTCAGTTAGCATGATCTCAAGATCCATCCATGTTGTCATAAAGGGCAGCATTTCATCTTTTTTTTACAGCTGAGTAATATCCCATTGTATATATGTACCACATCTTCTTTATCTAATCATCTATCTAAGGGCAATTCAGTTGTTTCCATGTCTTGGTCACTGTGAATATTTTCTTCACTTGATTTCTAGTACACAACACACTCTTGGTTTTACTTTTACTTCAAGAGCACAAATTATTCTCAATATATTGGCAGTCCTGCACCTCTGACAACCTTCTAATAGAGGGTTTCAATTTTGTCAGCTCTTCTCTTATCTATCTATACTCATCTAGCTACCTAGGTAGTTTAAAATCCATTTAAAAAATACTATTCACCGGCTGATGAATCCTAAGTTGAATTCTCTGCTCTGGATCTTTATCTTGAACTGTATACTCATACATACAATTGTCTTCTCACATTTCCACTTCATATCTAAAAGACATCTCACACTTTATCTGCCCCCAAACAGAATTTTTTTCCCCATCTAAAGCCTTTATTTTTTAGTTTTCCTCAATAAATTTCACTATTTCCTCAGTCAGGCCAAAAAATTTAGAGTCCTCCTTAATTCTTCTTTTTCTTCCAAACATATTGTTCAACTAATAAGCAAATGCTAACTTATTAACCTTCAAACTGCATCCTGAATCACCATTCCTGATACTTCCGTGAACATTACGCTGGCCCAGGGCACCATCCCGTTTCCTTGGACTACTGCACTGAGCTCATAATCTCGCCCTAACAAAGTTCATCCTTTGCACAGCAGTCAATGATCCTTTTAAACCTAGATCAGATCCAGTTGCTCTCCTGCTCTCAACCATTTAATAGCTCCCATTATACATGTAAGATAAAATCCAAAATCCCTGGCTACTTCTCAAGTCGTTTTTTCCCAGTTCCCTCTCACAGTGCTCTGGACACACTGGTCTCTTTTCTCTCTTAATGCACTCCAAGGAAGCGTCTACTTCAGTGTTTCACTCTTGGCATCTGCCTGAAAATCCTTTCCTTACATGGCTATTTCCTCTCAGAATTGAAATATGAATTCCTCAGATAGACATTCTCTCAATACCCTATCATAAATAACATCCTCAGTCACTTCTTGTTTTCTTTTACTGCTCATTTGTCTTAATAGCTTAAAATTCTTAGGAAAAATTATCACTACTTGACATTAAGTATTTTTCAATGGTTTATTTTCTCTCTCCCTCACTGTAAGTTGTGAAAAGACAAACTATTCCTGACACATAGAAGTGCTCAGTAAGTATTTGTTAGATGGATAAATAATTCTTATTTGCTAAATTCACTGATAGCATGGCATCCTAAGATACTGCCTAAGAACTTATCATCATCACTTTTGCTGAGTTATGTGTCTTATCAGAGCAAAGTCTCACCAAAAATGTTCTAGTTGTCATTATCTACCAATTAAATCTTTTTTTTTAAGTAGTATGTCAAATTTCCTTTAAGTAAAAAGGTAGGAACCCTCCTCTTCTCATTCCTATCACTATCAGAACAGAATAGAGAAACATGACTCATGCCACCCTAAGACATTGGCAAATCTGTAAATGTTTAATTTCTTTTTACTGCTTTTGTCTTAGTAAATTTTCTAGGTGGTTTCTTTTTTCCAGGGGCTTTAATTAACAGAGAAGAAGTTTAATTGACTAAATTTTGCATTTTAAAAGTTTTACATGACTACAAGATCAACTAAAAGCAGCTTCTAAGTAGAGAATTTTCTTAAAGGTATCCAAGTGTTTCCTCCTTGAACATTTTAAGTACATAACTAAGCACATTTTAAACTTAGTGTTTTGTCACACTTTATTCACACTCCATGCAAGTTATGAAAAATTTGCATTTTAGTCAAATATGTGTAAATCAATTCAAATTAATGCAATAGAGAACTTTATTTAAAGAAACTGTATGGTAAATCCTATTGAAAGACATATTTAATTAAGTGAATTATTACTCCCTAAAACATCTCATTTTAAATTCCAGATTTTTGTTTATTAGGTTTTCTTTTCATAGGGTCTCCTACTTCTATTTTAGCTAAATTTCTCTAGGATGAAAAATACTTTTTTTGGCTTGAATTATTTCTTAGAAATAAAAAAAGTTTTGTTTTGTTTTGTTTTGTTTTGTTTTTACAGTTTTATTAGTACATCATCTTAAACCAATTCCATTACTGGCACATTTCTATGACTGAGGTCTCCTGAAGAGTCACATCTGAACATCTCAGTTTTCATTATCTGACATCATTAACTCCCCCAAAATCATCTTTTTATTTATTCTTACATTTTATTATGTTAAAGTTTAAGCATATACAAAAGTAAACAAAATTTTTTTATTTGAAACCTCTGGTTTCTCAACCTTGGTAGAAAAATTATTCATTTTAGACTAATTCTTTATGGTAGCATTAACATTAGACTGAATAATTCTCTGTATGTGTGTGGAGAGAGAAGACTATCTTGTACATTTTAGCATGTTATGCAGGATCCCTGGTCTCTAATTCTAGATGTCAGTAGTCCCTGTTTCCAGTCATGACAAACAAAAATATCTCCAGACCTTGCCATATGTCCACTAGAAGACAAAATCGACCCCAGATAAGAACTGCTGCAAAGTCCATTCATTTATTCACCTACTAGGTATCATATTTAATCCATAAGTAATTTGGTCAGTCTGTTTATCTATCTATCTATCTATCTATCTATCTATCTATCTATCTATCATCTATCTATTAGCAGCTGTCTGTCTATCTATCATGTATGTATTTGATAATGGTTTTTAAAAATAATCAAGACACTATTACCACACTTAAAATTCTGAAACAATAATTCCTTAATACTATTACATAGCCAGCTCCTTTTTCAAATCCAATTATCTCATAAATGCCACATTTCTCTTTATTTGTTCTTTCTTTATGTCTTCTATTTCCCTTTTCTCTCTCAATCTCTAGATAGATAATAGCTTGCTAGCTAGCTAGATATAGAGATAGATCTCTATACTATATGTACATATACATATATACAGAGATAGAAAACATATATACGTATATGTTAATATATATACACACACACATATATGTATTACATATACATATACACATATATGTGTGTGGCCAGTGAGGATAGAAGTGGATGGATATGGTTAGTTTGAATTAGAGTACAAATAAGGTAAACATGTTATAATTAATTTTAAGACTTTTTAAATCTTTAAATTTAAACTTCACCATTCTCTTGTTTTTCCTTGTAAATTATATATTGAAGAAATTACTTCATATTTCCTATAGAATTTTCCAAAGGTTTATTTGCTAATTGTTTTCCCATAGTGTAGGTGACTCTGTTGTCCTCAGCATATTCTGGTAGTTGAATCTAGAGATGTGATCAAATGCAAGTTCAAAACTTTTTGATAAGGTGAATTTCACAGAGTTTTGTGTCCCTCCAATATAAGCTTCATAATAGTTAGATGTTTCTCCTCATGGAATGTTAGGAGTTGATGCTTGCTGCCTAGATCCTTTAGTTCATTGAGGGATGCAAAATGGTGATATTCCAATTCTGTTATTTCTCTATCAACTTATTACTTAAAATTTTTCTAAAAATAGGAACTGTGTGAATCTCATACTGGACTGCTCAAGGGTGGCATCTATAGAAAAGGCAGATAGTGATCAATTCTTCGCTTTATTGACTAGTTTGAAAAATAATAACCAAGTTCACTAGACTCTACCAATAGTGATAGGCTAGTTTCCTTTTTTCATATTGTACCTTTATTTAATCATAGATTAAACATATTTGATACATTTTAATTTATTTTAGTTTTTAGGGTTTTTTAATACTTAAATGTTCCCATATTTTTTTCCCAATAAGATCTCTTTAAACTGAGCCCTGAATTTTTTTGACATGATCCAAGAGTCTTTGAAAACTTTTTTTTTTTTAGATTCCACATATAAGCAAGATCATACAGTATTTGTCTAACCCCTCTCTGATATCTCAGACATTTTCAAAGGAAAAAAAGAGCATAAGTTTTTATTGCAACTAACATAATGATTTGGTATCTGTATCACAGTTCTGTCAGATATATAGCTATCTATTCAATCTTTCCCAGTTATCTATAAAATGCATATGATGTAGAACATTTATAAGTCATTGTTTATTAAAAAAAAAAAACTCAAAATATGCTGTTACCAGCTGTTACCTTGCCAAGCTGCTTAATTAATCTTTTTGAGTCTGTTTTCTCATCTCCAAAATGGGCATATAATGATCTTTTTAGATGTTGTGATAGTTAAACTTATCAGTGTATCTTACCATTCCATGTGCCAGGATACTTTTAAATGCATGGACAAAAGAATTAACATTAGCTAATATTATTTTTCTTATTTTTCTAATTGACCTTCATCTGTTAGGAAGCATCTCTTTTTTTCTCAGGACCTTTAAAGTATAGTTATTTTGTTGGTAGACATCATATTAACTGTGTCCCATGGCAATACATTTTTTTTCTAGAACACAGAAACCACAGATCTATGAGATTACTATGAAAAGGATAAAAAGCTGCAGTATAAAAGAATGATATCTGATCATTTCTTTCTCTCTTGCTACTAACATCACCTATTATCTTGTTTACTTTCTTTTTCTACTGCTGTGCACTGAACTGATAGTTTCAGTGATTCTTTCATAATAACTTCCCAAACCCTCTTCCTGGTCAGTGTACTGAATAATTCTTCCATTTAGCACCTACTCCCTTGGCTTGATTTCCATCTCCTGGAGAAATGAAGATTTGTCTTGAACTCTAGCAGCCAGCTGCCTGTCTGGATTATAAACCAGATGACTTGTCACTCGAATCTTCGGGAGAAATGGAGTGGTTGTGATTTTGGAGGCTAAGACTATTATGCCAATTTAAATGGGTGAGACCACTTGCCCTGTATTCTTACTTATTCATCAATAAGAGTACTTTAAATTTTTCTTGCAGGACTGAGAAACACTCTCTGGTTGAACGGCACCTTTAGAAAAAGCAATATCTCAGTTCAGAGATTTCATTGCTGAGAAAGAGTAGTAATAATAAAAAGCTTTAAAAAACAAAACAAAACAAAATAAACCTAATAACTGCCTTAATGGGGACTCAGAACATGCCTTGTTCTCAGCCAAGCACAAACTAAAGATTTAATTGCCTTTTCATATGTCAAAACCAGCCTGTCCGGAGGGACACAATAAGAGAAGCTTGTACAGGAACATTTTACGCTGTATCTGTTTCTGGAGTAATGGTGCTTGTGTTTCCAAGGCTGTCAATTAAGCATATTTTTCCCCAGCACATATTCATTAAGATACAGTTGCCAACTTCATTGCCACTGCATTTTTTATTATATATATTAGTTCTGGGTGAAGGACAATTTAGGAATGTTTTCATAGGAAATAAAGAGAACCTTTGGCTGGATGATTTTTCTATCATTTATTATATTATAATTAGCAAGGCAAAATGGCTTTCTGCCCCTAATGATACACTCTTATACACTGCATTTAACTTAGGCTGATCCTTTGAGTATCTTTTTTGAGTAATGTTATATCAACACAGAACTTGTTCTAACACACATCAATTTATATTTGTTGGCCTTGATTAAAGATATATTACTAAATATCAGACAGTGGGGGTGAGAATATGCAACAAAAGACCAAAAGCATTTTATAACAAAAGGAGATAGAGAACCACTAAAAAGGTCGAATTTCTCTCTCTAGATCATCATCAAGGTGGAAACAGGAAGGACCAAAGAAAGAGAAGAGTGACAAAATTTAAAAAATATATGAGAGAAAATGATGCCTAAGAACAAAACACGTGTTATATAAAGATACCTGTGAAAATAGCTGATAGTCTGACAGTCCTGTTTCCATGGATTCTATCCTAAGTCCTAAGAGGATAAGAAGAAAAAAAAACATTTCTTTCTGATGAATTGTGACCTAATTTGGGGTACAGGGCAGCATCTAGCCTTAAACTGGTGAATAATAATACACAAAATGAATGAGCACATGTCAAAACTTATAGAGCATGTGCACAGTGTTTTAATTCAGAGAGCTACGATTCCCTGAGTGGTGAAACACATGATGTACTAAGAATCTGTTAATTACCATAAAATAGTAATTGAGAATTCCCATAGTGTTATCATCAGAAAGGGCATGTCTAGGATGTTTGGTTTTTGCAGAATATGTGAGACATTCTGAAACTCCTCGGATGTTTTCTCTTTTCTCATCTGAGTCATGGCTATTGCAAAGAAGCAGATTCGAAAACAGCTATCAGCATGTAGAGGTTTATTAGTGAGTGTTCTTGGCATAGATATGTGTGAAAAGGAAGAGAAGAAAGCAAGAGTGGGCAGAGATATAAGCTATGATATAATACCAACAGAAAAACTCAGCTGATCCTACAGTGGGTTCTAAAGATAGGACAATGCTTTAGAGTTATATGAAGTTGGAATGAGAGGTCTGGTTCTTTATAATCCCAAATTGAAAAGTCATTTGAAGGGTTTATGACCTTGGGTGAGGCAACTCTCTTTAGCTGAGGCAGTGCCCTAAAGCGTTTTGCAACTGTAGGGTTCATTTCTGGACAGCATTTAAACAGATGTGGAGATGCTGGGTGCTATATCACATCTTCTTTAGAATTGGAAGTGATGATAGTTTCTCAAAGTGCTGCTGTGAACATTGAATTTAATCAACCTATTTCAGGACATACGGCATGGGCTCGGTAAATAACATTTAAATTCTTACTTCTTAAAATATCAAGTTGGAGTTTTGAAACCCTTTGAAGTATATAAATATTAATAAAAGGTGTTTTTGTTATTTTATATTTCTAGCCTCTTGCAGTTAGAATAAAATTTTGTATAATAATTACATGATCTAATCTTTATGAGAATTTTTTTAATGTAGGGATTATGTGCTTTCCATTTTACAGCAATCTGAGACTAGATTAATTTAGAAATATATGCACAAAGTCACAATAATCAACTATAGGAAAACAAAAAATTTTATATGATTTTTTTTCCTATGCTAGAATGAGAATAAGACTTGTAACCAGAAGATCAGGGTTAATAATAGACATTCCTCTTATGATCTTTATGGTTTGGGCAAAGACTACTATTTGATCTCTGCTTTTTTGTTTATAGATGCAACTTGAACTTTCAGGCCATGTGAGCTGTGTTTGTCCAGGGGTGCCTGCCACTACAAGTGAGGTATGATGACATACTATAAGAGTAAAGTAAGGAAACATGGGAAATGTGCTCAGTGGTGAAAGATCATGATATATTCAGAAATTTAAAAATAGTTTACTATGCCTATGGTATATAATGTGAGGATGTGAATTTCCAGAGAGAAGTAAGAATAACTAGGGAAGAAAAATAACATTTCATGACATAATATGGAACTTGGGCTTGGAGTAATAGATAATGATGACCCATTGGAAGTCAATGAGAAAATGAGTTTAGAAATACTACTGTAACTAGAGGGGAGGAGGAAAAGTTGGAGGTGGAAGACATATTTAGAATTCTAGGTTAGAAATACTGAGAGACTAAATTGGAAAAAATATATATGACGGCACATATAAAGAGAGGGATTTAGGTTCAAGAAATATTAAAGAGATAAGTATGACAGTAAAACTCAACACTTATTGATTTATTTAATAAAGTGTTGGTATATATTCTCTTTGTGACAATTTTATGAATCCCTGGAGATTTCTCCATGGTTGGATAGAAAATAATATATATAATAATTTCTAATTATTATTAATGCTTTGAAAAAAACAAGGAGCATGAATTCATTTAACTTCTATCCTAAACTTTGCTTTCCTGGATTGTCTGTCTTAAAAAGAACCCCTGTTTTATAATTACTTTCTTCTTCTTGACTTTCACACTTACTTTGACATATTTTATTCAGAATTAATGTGTATTGAATTCAGTATCAAAGAAATGCTAGATGCTAAGAAATGTATACCATAATTTCTATGACCTAACCTAATAAATGGTTAATTCTTATTTACATGATATTCCAATGTGGGTGCTTCTGATTGGTGGAAAGCCTTCTACTTGGATCCTTTCCAGGATTATCCCACCTCTGTAGCTGTATTTACCTCTAGGTTCTCAAGGTTCTTCAGCATAAACAGATAATAATCAAAAGATTTTTTAAAAGGGAGGTTGTTACAGGGCCTGATGGAAATAGCACACATCATATATATTCACATATTATTAGCTAGGAATCAATCACGTCGTTATACCAAAATACAAATGAGGCTAAGCAAAGTCATTTATCCTTGTGGCAAGAAGGTAAGGAGATAGGTTGAATAAAAAAAATATTAATGAGTCTGAAATTATTGCTTCTGGTCATGACAGAATAGCAAGTACCTGGATTAACTAGTAACTCAATTTCATTAACTAGTACCCCAAATATTTTTCTTAGAGGGAGACCTTGTGAGATCCGGTAAAAGCAGGAGTTGGAATATCAAAGAATTATCAGGAATATTTAGTTGTTGATAACTGAAGGAGAGTCAAGCTTTAGAGTATAGCCAAGCTGGCTAGAACAAACATCACTCATTAGCAGATAATAACATAATTCAGAAAGTTTGCAATTTATCTTTACAATGTCCATATTCAATCACATTCAATAGATATGTAAAGAAATCAAAATGTATAATCTAAAATAAAAAAATTATTAGGGAAATGCAAATCAAAACCACAATGAGATATTATTTCATATCTGTTAGAATAGCATTTATCAAAAAGGCAAGCAATAACAAGCATTGATGAGGGTATAAAAAAAAGAAAACCTTTGTACAAAATGGTGGGTATGTAAATTGGTATAGCCATTATGGAAAACACTATGGGCATTCCTCAAATATTTAAAAATAGAGTTACCATATAACCCAGAAATCTCACTTTTTTATATATATCAAAAAAAAACCTCTGAAACCAGTACCCTGAACAGCTACCTGTACTCCCACATTCATTGCAACATTATTCACAATAGCCAAGATTTTGAAACAACCTAGTGTTTATTGACAGATAAATGGAGAAAGAATTTTATGTGTGTGTGTGTGTGTGTGTGTGTGTGTGTGTGTGTGTATGTATATATATATATATATATATATATACATACATACATATATATATTATATATCAATTGTCCACATAGAGAAATATATTGATATTTAATAAAGTTATAGTAGAGTTGCATGACACAAGTTAATATGCAATAGTTTCATGTACAAGCAGTGAACCACTGGAATTTGAAATTAAAAACACAATGCCGTTTAAATTAGCACCAAAATCTTAAATATTTAGGTATAAACCTAACAAAATATGTGCAAGATCTGGATGAAGAAAACTATAAAACTTTAATGAAAGAAATACAAGAACTAAATAAATAGAGAGATATTTCATGTGTATGGAAAGAAAGTTTCAATAGATTCAAGATGTCAGTCCTTCTCAACTTGATGTATACAAAAGACCCAGAATAATCAACACAACATTCAAGGAGAGAACAAAGTCAAAGACTTAAAATAAAGCTATAGTAATCAAGACAGTGTAGTTCTGGTGAAAGAATAGGCAAATAGATCAACAGAACAGAATAAAGAGCACAGAAATAGACCCACACAAATATAATTAGTTAATTAACAAAGAACCAAAGACAATTCACTGGAGAAAGAATAGTCTTTTAAATAATGATGGTGGAACAACTGCTGATCCACATGTAAAAAAAAAAATAAAATCTAGGCATAGACCTTAAATCTTTCACAAAATTAACTCAAATGAATTATACATCTATTTATGAAACAAAAAAGTATAACATTTCTAGAAGATAACAAAAGAGAGAATCTAGAAGACATTGGGTTTGGTGATTACTTTTTAGATATGAAATCATAAGTACAGTCCATGGAATAAAAACAAGATAAGTTAGACATCATTAAAATTAAAACCTTCTTCTCTGTGAAAGCTATTGTTAAGAGAATGAAAAGACAAAACACATATCTGATTTTAAAAACAAAATTAAAAAAAAAGTTATCCAAAATATACAAAGAACTCTTAAAGCTCAACAAGAAAGCAAAACACTCAATTTTAAAAAGGGGAAAAGATCTGAAGAGATATCTCACCAAGGGAATATTCAGATGAAAAATAAGCACATGAAAAAATGATCAACATCATATGTTAGTAGGAATAGCAAACTAATAAATGAGAAAATAATGCAATATCAGAATGGTCAAAATCCAAAATAAATTCTGGTGAGGATGTAGAGCAACAGAAACTCTCATTTATGGCTGGTGGGAATGCAAAATGGTACAACAACTTTGGAAGACAATTTGGCAGTTTTTTTGTAAACTAAATGTACTCTTACCACAGGATCCAGCAATCCTGCTCCTTGGTATTTACTCAAATTAGTTGAAAGCTGATTTCTACATAAAATCTGTATATGAATGTTTATTGAAACTTTATTTATAATTACCTAAACTTAGAGACAAATAATTGTCCTCAACAGATAAATAGATAAACTGTGGTATACCTGTATGATGAAATATTATTCAGACACAAGTGAGCTCTTAAAAATAAAAAGACATAGGAAATGTTAAACACATAATGCTAAACAAAAGGAGCCAATCTGAAAAAGGCTATACACTCTATAATTCCTACTAGGTGACATTCTGGAACAGGTAAAATTATAGAGACAATAAGAAGATCAGTGGTTCTAGAAGTTGTAGTCAACATGGTGGAAAAGGGAAGAGAAGAATAGGTAAAACACAGGAGATTTTTAGGGCAGTGAAACTATTTTGTATGATACTCCAATAGTGAATACATGTTGCTATACACTGAGTATTTGTGTTCCCCCAAAATTCACATACTGAAATCTAATCTCTTATGCGATATTCAGTAGTGGAACTTTGGGAGGTGATTAGGTCATGAGGGCTATGAATGAGATTAGTGGCCCTATAAAAAAGTCCTAGAGAGTTCCCTCATCCCTTCAGCCATCTTATCAAGAAGCAGAAATTCACCAGACATGGTATCTCGTAGTGCCTCCATCCTGGACTTCCCAGATTCCAGAATTGTGAGAAATAAATTTATATTGTTTGTAAGCCAACCAGTCTATCATATTTTGTTATAGCAGACCAAAAAACTAAGATACATGTCACTATACATTTTTCAAAATTCATAGAATGTACAATGCAAAAATGAACCCTAGTGTAAACTACAGATTTTTGTTAATAATAACATATTGATATTGACTCATTAATTGTAACAAATGTACTATTCTAATGCAATGTGTTAATAAAAAAGGAAATTGGGGGGTTAAGGAACTCTATGGGAACTCTGTACTTTCTGTTCAATTATTTTCAGTAAACATAAAATTGCTAAAAATAGTCTATTCATTTAAAAAGAACTTTGCATTTATAAGTATTTTAGGCTTTTGTGTTTCTGAGATTACTTTTTTAAATTACAAAACGATGGTCTCCTTTAATAGAAGTAAAACAAATATACCCTGCTAGCACCATTTTGTACATGTTAAAGATCATGTTATTTTGGTTCTTGGTTTTTGTTTTAATTCTGAGTGTTTGAGCATTTAATTCAGTATTTGGAGACTAGGCCTCTAGATAGCTCTATTCTGTAAAACAAGGGATTCTGTATTGGTGAACAGGAGACTGTGACTTTCTTTTAATCGATCCACTTTATTTTATGAAAAACGGGATTACTTTAGGTTCATGGACTGGTATGTGGCCTGGGAATGCTCTATCTGTGTTTGTCTCTAATGCTCTAAAAACACAATCTTATGCGATGTTCACTACTGGTGTGTGAATTGTTGAAACATTCCAGAGCACAAACACAGTTGGCAATTCCTTACTCATTTGTCATTTTTACACAAGTGCCAAGATTTCTCAGGGCAAGTAAACATACTTTGTTAATCACTCAGAAAATCTTACAGGATGCTTTGAGGTATTGATCTCTTCTTCCTGCTGGCTGTTCTAACTTAGCTTTTATTCTATTTTTCTTAATGCTATGCTTTTGTCGACTTACTCATACTAGGAATATGAAAATGATTTTTGCTTCCTAAAGATACCTGAAAAAGTGAAGGAAAACACAATGTATAAAAAAGGAGATATATCCCCAGAGTCATAACCTACTTAAAAAGTGTGTGTTCCTTTTGAAGAGATTAAATATGAATTTTCTTTAGTCACTGACCTGAAATAAAAATTAAAGGATAGATAAATAAGTCCTCTTCTCTTCAAAAATAGGATACCCATATAAAAGCATAATTACATCCATGTAGCGAAATACAATGATTGAATACAGAATGATGACAACAATGTTATAATGTGTAAAACACTCATTTTGCAACAAATAAAAGTTTTATCTGCCTTATAGCAATTAAAAATTTACAACTTACCCTTAAAAAAATCCCTCATGATTTTACATATCAGATAATTGAGGCTTTAAGTCTACTTCTTGAGATCAAAAACAGCAAATTAATGGCATATTAGCTAAAACAGATACTAAATAGCCCATATCATTTCCTATAAAGAATGGTTTTAAATGGATCATCTGCACTAGCAGGATACTCCAGATGCTAGCATTTGGGAGGGTTATTCTTAAGAAGAATTTTCTGTCAAAGCAATCTGATACACTGCCTAACCACCTTCTATGTCAGTCCATGGTCCACTTGAAAGATCTCTATTACAAGACATATTTTCCCCTCTCAGATTTCATGGATTGCTTTACCCTTGTTTTGTATTTGTTAAAAAACAAACAAACAAACAAACTCAGTTCTTGTCAATGAACAAAACAAGATTTCACTTGGTTTATCATAACAGGATATGATCAAAATAAGGATATTCAGTTATAATTGTATTGAGGGTTTTTCATCAGCTTTCTTAGTATCTCCAAGAATTCCTTTATCACTCACAGCTATACATTTATCCCAAGTCCAGATTGCTCATTCTCTGTAGTGTGACCTGGTAAGATATTAGAGGTCAATACTCTGTTGGTTTGAGCATACAAAGAGTTTAGTACACTGATTAGATTATTCTAAAAGAAATTTGTCTAGTTCTGCAAAATATCAAGCTGTCACTCAAAATAACAACTTTCCCTTATACATTTTTTAGTTTGAGCGTATGACAAAATCATTCTTTAAACTGATAACAGGAGAAGAAAGGAAAGTGATGTCAGGTATTGGATAAACTTCGTAGTTGTGAAGGATTAGCCTGAGACCGGTTTCTGTGTGATTAAAAAAATACCATGGATTGAGCACACATGGTTATCACGTTTCATCTGAGACTTCAGTGAAATCAAGATAAAGAGAAAAAAAAGTTAATAACAACAAATAAAAGGAGGGTGGAACTCTTTCAAGCAATTATTAGAAAATAGAACAAGATGAATTTCTGAATTAAACAATTCAGGAAAAATATTATATCTAGGAATATGTAAAAAGGAAACTGTAGTCAAGAAATAAATCTGTATCCTGCAGCACCTTAAAGAGACTCAGAAATAAGACACTTCAAGTATTTCAGAAAAAGAGAAAGAGGTTGGGAGGATTGACAGAAGTAGATGCAAGAATCATCTCCACCAAGCCTTGTCAACTTGTTACTACATAATAAAGAACAATAAGGCATTGATGCCCCAGCAAAAGAGATTTCTTTTCTAAAGAAAACTTGTAAAAACTCTCTGGAAGAACAAGCATTTAGCACAACAGGGCAAAGCCTGGCAGGTTTTGACTCCTCAGGGCTGCAGAGTATGGTGGCCAAAGCCCCCCTCCTGCCACCCTCCCCATCACCAATAACAAGGTTAAGCCTTCAGCTTCACAGTCTATTCACAGACAAGCAGAACAACAGAGGTATTTGATTGCCTCATTTTAAAACATGGAAATTTACCTGGGAATTTGAAGAAAATGTGCAACTGAAATTTATTTATTCAAAGCAGTAACTAATCCTAATGTATGCTAGGCACTTTTCTAGGCACTGGAGCAACAAAAGTGAACAGAAAACAGACAAAAGTCCTTGCTCTCACAAAGCCTAGTGAAACACCTAAACAAAAATAAAAATTTTAAAAAATGTCAGAATTTAATGATTGTTTTGGAGGAAAATAAATAAGAAGAGAGCAAAGGAGAGAGGTAGACCAGATGCAATTTTAAATGGTCATCATGGGAGTACTCACTGAGAAGGTAGCATGCAAAGACCTGAAGGAGACATGACAGCAATACAAGTAGATATCTTAAAAAATAAAAAAATAAAAAGTGTAAGTTAAAAAGTCAAGTTTGCACTGAGGCTGAAGCATGCTTGATCATTCAATAAAAATGTAATGTATACATGTGTGTCACATAATGAATGTATAATTATTAGTAGGTAAGCTATAGAGGGATAAAGTGAGGCTATATTGTATAGGTCCATACATTGAAAAAACTGGCTTTTTACATACAGCAAAGTACACAAACCTTAAGTTTTTAAATTTTTATGCAGCTCAATGAATATTGATAAATGAATAGTTACATGGAATCATCAGCCATCTCAGGATGAAAAAACTTGCCTCCCACTCCAGAAAGATTCCTATATCCCTTTGCACTCAATTTCCCCAAATGAGGCAAGGAATATTCTATTTTGTATATTCTTGAACATTTTGTAGGTTTAAACATCCAGAATGTACTTTCTGCTGTCTGGCTTCTATAGTACAACATTAAATGTGAGGAATAAGTGTAATTATATCAAATTAACTAAATGTTAAACCAGGTTGTAGTCAGAGCCTGTAACATGATGCTAGATACAGCAACCTGGCTGATCAGCCATACCGCCAGACCAGGAGGAACCTAAAGAACAAAGGAAGATTTCTGCTGAGATCACTAACAACTATTTACCCATACCATGAAAGGAAAACAGGAAAACAAAGGCTTTAAATTATAATATTCACAGAAACTAAGAATCAGATATAAACCCCAATTCTTCAAAGAGTCAGGGTCTCTTTCTCTGACTGTGGGAGGGCACCATGCTTTGTCTATAGGGCATTATTGCGCCTCTAATAAACTTTCCTTTTTTCTCTAACTGGCTCATGTTTGAATGCTTTCCTGCAGAGTCAAGGATGCTACCTCTTTTGGTGTAGAATTTGAGTCCCCACTAGGGGGCATTGGCTCTGTCCTGTACCACTCCCACAATGTATTGAAATGGCTCCACATTCTCATCAGCACCCAATATTGTCAATCTTCTCAATTTTAGCCATTTGGGTAATAATGATGCCCAGCATCTCTTCATAGAATTAATTTAATTTTAATTCTTTTAATTATCGATTTGTAGGAATTCTTTATACATTCTAATACAAGTCTCTTTAGATAAATTCATTGCAAGTATTTTCACCCAACTTGTGGCTTATTTTTTCACTTTCTTGATAGGCTACTTGGACTTGTATTTAGTTTGCTGAGAGTTTTATTATAAATGAGTTTAAATTTTGTAAAGTCATTTTTGCCTCTATTTTTTGATTCTCTAATGTTTTTAAATTTTTATTTCTAGTTTGATGATATTACAGTGAGAAAATATATTCTGTATGATTACAATATTTTGAACTGTATTGTGACTTGTGTGTTGGCCCAGATATTTTCAAGTGTAATTGAAAATAATATGAATTCTTTAATTGTTGAATATAATGTTTTATAAACATCAATTTTATCAAATAGGTAAATATTATTGTTCAAATTTTGTAAGGTCAGCAACAAGGCAAAGATTTCCACTCTCAACACTTCTATTCAGTATTGTACTATATCTCTAGCTAGTATGATAAAGTTAAAAAAAAGCATATAGATTGTAAAATAAGAAGTAAAACTGTCTTTTGCCTTAAAATAAATGATCATATACATAGAAAACACTAAGAAACTGTAGAGGAGAAAATAAATATTTTCCCTGTACCCTCCAAGCTTCTTCTGCTGAAGCACTATATAAATTGGACTGATAAAAGACATTAAAGAAAGGAAAACAAACAGAAGTTAGCATGTGTATGGGATCACTCAATGATAAGTAACTCAAAGGAGTGGTTAGAAATTCAATTTATATAGCATCTTAACAAAAGAACGATACATTTTTAAAGAACTGAGAAGACAACAAAATATTTTGACTTTCTAGGATGGTTAATTGTAGAAAGGCAAACAGAGAAATTTAGTGCTAGTTAATAAAAGTGTATGCAGTCTCTTATGGTGTTTTCTTCTGGCTGACAAGAGTCTAATGTTGTCTCTGATCATTAATTTTGTCTTTCCTGGTGGAGAGAGGAAGGAGAACATCTTTGTAAACATATGTCCTACTCTTAGGCAAATAAGAGGAAGACGGAAAACTCTTCTTGTATCTGTTTCTTCTCAATTACCTTCAGCTCAAAATAATCTGTACATCAAAGTGGCATATATTTAGATGGCATATTCTGCTACTCTACAGAATCTACAAAACAAATTTTCTAAAACTAAGTGAATTTTGCTATTTATTAGGCTATCAGGTCAATATACAAGCATCAATTGCATTTGTATATATTAGCAATAAATAATTGGAAATGAAAATTTTAGATAACATTTAAAGTAACATCAGAAATATTTAACAAAATGTGTATAAGACCTATACAATGAAAACTAAAAAATATTGATGAAATTAAAGTCACTCTAAATAAATGAAGATACAAACCATATTTATGACGTGGAAGACTCAGTGTTTTTAACACCATAGCCTTTCCTAAATTAATGCACAGATTTAATGCAATTCTAATCAAGATCTCTGCAGAATTTCAGTGGAAATTGACTATTTCATCCTATAATTTATATGAAAATAAAATGAACATAAGATAGTTGAAACAATTTTGAAAGAAAAAAAAGATGAAAGAATAACACTACTTAATTTCACAACTTACTTTAAGTCTACAGTGATTAAGCCAGTGAAATGTTAATATAAGGATGGTCAGAGATCAGTGGAGAAGTCTAAAACTCAGAAATAGATCTAAATATTTTTAGTCAATTGATTTTTGACCAAGATGCTAAAATAATTCAAACAGTATTAGAAACACTAAACTTTCATTTGAAAAAAAAAAAAAAGCTTTTATTGTAACCTTAACCATAGTGATATAAAGTATTGGTGAACATACGGAACAACTGGAATGCTGACAAAAAATGTAAATAGTATAAGTACTTTGGAATATATTTTGAAAATTTTTCATAAATTTAAGTATATACTTAATATTATCCAGTTATAAAATTGCTAAGTATTTACTTAAAAGCAATAAAAATACATGCCCACACAAAATTTCTATGTAAATGTTCATAAAAGCTACAATTTGAAAACAATAAAACTATCTCTCAACAGATGACTGCATAAATTATGTTTTATACATACAATTGAATATCTCTCAACAATAACAATAGAAACAAACTACTAGCTACATTTAACAACATATATGAATATCAAAAACATACTGGCCAAAAGAAACTAGATGCAAAAGAATCCTACTGTATAATTCTAAATGTATAAAATTAAGACTAGGCAAAACTAATGTATAATAATAGAAAGAAGAGCAGTAGGGGCCTTGTGACAGAGGTAAGAGTGACTGATTAACTCTAAGAGATATGGAGGAACTTTTAGTATTGCTGTAAAGGAAGTTAGGAACAGGATTAGTGGTTTCAAAAGCATGAATTTGTTTAATAATTTTTTAAATAAATTTATTTTAGTTTCAAGTATACAGTATATTGATTAGACATCTATAACGTCAATTGATAATTTTGTTTTAAATAATTAACACTACTGACACTTATGTCTGGTTTCAGAGAAAGAAGGGAACTGGAAGTTTTTTGATTTTTTAGCAATCAAGCTTGAAGAACAACTTTGGATCTGTGTAAGTGATGGAAATTATACTATGGCAAAGAATGCAATCTGTGTTCTTGTGCTCTCGGCAGGGATGAAAAGACTCCTTGGAAGCTTGTTTAGACCTTAGAAATCACCCTGGGGCTGAGCAGTGAGAAAAAACAAAAGATAATTTGTAATAATAGTAAATACATTTAGAGTAGAAAGATTTAAACATAACCTATATGTTGATTAATCAGCACTAAGTATTCTTTAAACTTTTAAACTACAGCCCATAGTGCAGAATGCATTGTCCAAAATAACAATGTGCATGTGTGCACGCACACACACACACACACACCCACACATCCTTAAAATAAACACTTCACAAAACTTTAGTCATTATTAAAATATACAATATTTTCTGTTCTGTTCAGTTCTGTTCTGTTCTATTCTATCTTATTCTATCATATGCCATTTTATATTTTTTTTATAGAGAAATCATCATAACTGTGTTCTGATTAAAAACAGAAACAAAAAGCAGACTCAATGTGGCCTTTGAGCCCTAGTTTGTTCCCCTACACTAAAGGACGAGTTTTATCCAGCTAAATGGTGACTGGAAAAACTTTTTCACATATTCATGGTGTGAGTACTTCACATACTTCATTAGAGACTAAAACAATGTTAGGACCATGGATTAAAATACAATATGCAAACACCATATGTTCTAACAAAGTAGACAGGATTCAAAATTTTTCAAAAGGGAAGAAAGAGAAAAAGGAGAAAATAGATAAGATCATAGATTCTTGAATAAGAAATAAGTTGAAGTCAAAGAATCCCATTTACAACTGACATATCAGATAAAGTTAAATAAATAAAGGGGATTAAGAGTACTAGGGATAGTATTAATACCAAAATAACTACTTTCCTAAATAGTAGAATAAATTTACAAAGCAAAGTAGACCCTCGAAATAGAGAAATAAATATATAAATACATGCAGTATATACAAAATAAGAAAATATGACAGAATTGAAACCAAATAAAACTTCAAATTGCTTAATAAAGCAAAACCCCAAGCTACGCTCTATATAAGAGACCCATTTAAAATGCAGTGATTCAAAACTTAGAAGAAATAGGAAAAATGATAGAAAAGCAATAACAACAGGAGTCTTTAACACACCATTCTCAGTAAGAGATAAGTTAAGTAGACAAAAAATAAGTAGATAGATTCAATCATATTCTATACTCAGATAACGAAGAATTTATCTTCTTCTCAAGGAGCACACATAAAAATAACCAACTATACAAATGATCTTTGTGATTACAAAAATGCATTTAAAGTAAATAAAACAAGATTCACAGCTCTCACATTCATATCCGTAAAAATTAAAGAATGACAGACAAATGCTGAATTACCAAATCAAGAAGCTTGGAAATAATCTGGTAAACTAAAAGTACATAAAAAGAATATAATAAGGATAAATGTAGAAAATAAGGTGGAAAAAAACAGATTATATTAATAAATTAGAATACTGGTCTTTCAAAAATATCAATAAAATAGACAAACCACTTTCTATTTCAATTGAGAAAACACAAGAATACAAAATAAGAAATTACAGGGGGAAATAACTGATACACAAAATTTAAAAAATAAGCTAATTTGCAAACTGCTATGCAGATATTTATTTTATTATTATTATTTGGATTATATATACATATATATGTTATATAATTTGTGAACTTAATACAATTCACAATAACAAAGAAAGTGCAATATTAGGTAACTTAATTAAGAGACAAAGCAATACAGTAATGATGCCTATCTTCTAAAAGAGTAGCCTAATCTTATTGGCATTTGCATTGGCATTCTTGAAGTTTAAAAGCTACCAGGAGAGTTGGCCCTATTTAATTCCTCAAGAAACCCATTTGACATTGCACTGTGTGTCCTCCTCTCCCCATCAGATAACAGAGGCTGAACTGTCTACGCTTACCCAAGGGATCAATATTTCTCAAAATTATCATCCTTTCAGGTCCATTAGAAACAACAGGAGACCTCTATAGCTTTGGAAATAAAATTCTTTAATATGTTCTCTAGCTCTCTCTGAACTTTTGATTACATTTTACATGCTTTTTCAATTTTACTCTCATCATTCGGCATTTTTATCCTCTATTTAAAATCTTTTCTTTCTATTCCTTAGAGATGACTGCCTTTTAGTTTCTTCTGCTGATTCAGTCATCATCTTCCTTTTGAATTTCCAGTCTCATAATCTTTCAGCTTATGTTTGCTAACAGCTTTGTTTTCTCTTTATTCCCTATTAACATCCCTGAGAATGAGACTCTTGCCTAGGTATTCCCTATTCACCATTCACCACATTGTGCCCATTCATCACATATGCCGCTGGCTAGTTGGGGAGAGGAAATGTATTTGTTAAAACATGAATATCGGCTCTGATGAAACAGATTTAAGTACAAATTCCCACTCTACTCTGTAATCACTGAACACCAAATTTAATCTGTAAAACAACATAAAAACATTTTGTTAGAAGAAGATTGTGAAGATCAAATGAGATCCTAGACAAATTTTGTATTTGTTGATTATTGTTGTTGTTTCTATTATTTTTGTGGTTTTTATAATAGAGAAGCTAAGTTAGTATGATTGCACACTCCAGATGTAATCAGAGTGTCCAAAGTTTGGCTGCATATGATCACCTCCTACGTTGTCTAAAAGTTGAAATTTGGAAGCAGTAATGACTATGAGAAGGGGCTATGATCTTCTCTGGCTCTATATTCATTATGCTTAGTAGAGTTATTACTAAACAGCATTAGTGAGAAAGCCTATGTCATTCTAGGTAGGTTGACAATTGTACCACCACTAAAGGTATACATGTATATATTTACGTATATATGTCTGTATGTATGTATGTCTGTATGTATGTATGCATGTATGTGTGTATTTAAGCTTCATCTTCTGTTCTGCCTTCATTTTACCTCTTTTACCTTTTCTTCTACTTAGATGACACAAAGCATAATAAAATATAACTTAAAAAGTATAGTTTGCCAAAATTATACACAAGCTATTTTTTCTTCTTCAAAGTTATAAGAAAGATAACTTGGAATTTTAGCATGTGTGAAAAATCTTATCCTAAGAATATGATTAGTTATAGAACATAGTGAAACATCTTTTTAAAAGAATGTGTTTTAGAAAACATTTATTAAATCCCGAAATACTACATAATAATCTTACCTTTTTTAAAACTTAAAAATTGTCTTTATAAAAGAAAGAAAAACTCTGGCTATTGTATAAAGTCTCTGAATGGCAAAAAAAAAAAAAAGTCCCCCTTTTAAATATAAAAAGGTATCCATTACATCATTTACCTACTTATCTCATTTTCAACAGTTTTTGTAGGAATAAATTGTGGTCTTATCTTGAGTATCAATGTGTAATTTATTAAGTCAGTGTGATCCGGGATCAAATGACTTACATAGCCCTATTTAAATATTAGTGATTACTTAATTATACAAATTGATTAATGCCCATAAAATGGTAGTGTTTCCTAATTATTTCTCCAAGATTCATAATTATTTTTCAAAATTTCTGTCAGTATTTTAAGTTGATAAATCACTTGGACATATCAGCTCTGGTAAATATGCTTAGTGTTTCAAAAAACTTTCAAAAAAGAAAAATATCTTTCTTGTTTGATGGAGACCAGATTATTTTTTTGAGGCAACATCTTTTCTTACAAAAGTCAGATGACGACAGAAAATATAAACCAAAGACAGTCATCAAATAAGCCTATTCTGTAAAACTCCATTTAATTAAAACAAATTCAGAATATGTTGAAAACTCTAAGTATTTACTATATAAGAATTATGCATGTAATTTTTTAAATTTTGTTTTATATAATCATTTCCAACTTTAAATATAAATCTATGTAAAAAATCTATAAAATCTCCTGAGGGAAAAAAATATTTCAAACTTAGAGGTAAAAAAAATAGTTATATCTAACTTTTTATTTCTTGTCTATATAATGATGTCAACTTACATCATTTGTCATTTTTTATTAGCATCTTACTTTTTTATTTGTTGCAGTTAAACACCTTGACCAATATATATATTTTGCAATGAAAGTTTATAGCTATAAAGTATTCCATAATTTTACCACATCAAAATAGTTTCAAACATATTCACTGAAACTGATCAGTATTGAAATTATATCTGAATTATTATTGAGGTCACATATATTAATAATATCATAAATTTGCATCAATAATTATAGTTTAAAAAATATTCCTCATACAATGTTTTTCAAATGTTCCTACAAGTACATTTCATTCCATTTAAGTATATATACATATGTATCTTTGTTGGTTTGGAGATATAAGCTAAGCAACTCCAGCAAGCATAACTTTTTTCCAAACTTCACATTTTAGTTAAATAGTTTTGCAACATTTGCATTCTACCATCAATTATACCTATATCTGTTTTAATATGAATTTGGTATGTCCATTCATTTTAACCACTAGTTTGCATATACCTTCAAGTCCCTTTCCTCTCTTTTATTTTATGTTCACCCCTGTAAAATCCCAGCTCTGATTATAGTTCTCTTCTCTGGCCTGCTTTTATGCAACTAAAAAAAAAAATTAGAGGAAAATAAAAACTAAAGAGAGAAAAACTCATGATAATGCTGAATGACCTCACTTTAAATTCACAACTTCTAAATCTCAATTGGGCTGTCTCTCCTATAAACCATCCATTCATTCTTCCACTATCCTAGAGAATGATTTCACACATTCTCTTCTCTCCCCATACTTCTAATACATCTTAGTACTTAGAGTGGCCAAGAGTTCTGCAGTAACCACATAGCCCAAGGTTAGTTGCACTGATTACTTGACCTCAGTAAGGCCATTGCTGACCCTTGTCCACATGGCAACATGGTGCAACTTGGTAAAAAGATACCCCTTTTTCAAGACAATTGACTAGCATCTGCAATAAAATTATTGAAATAACTATACAAATCTAAGATGAATGTAAAATGAATCTATTTCTTGGAGTATTACAGTTCACAATCTGTACAACCACGAGTAGCAGCTTGAACTATGCCAAAATGATATGATCATTAAAGCCAAAATGTATGTGTGTCGGGGGAGATGAAAAAAATAATGATGAAAAACTTCCCTAACCTGGTGAAAGAAATACACATTCAACCCCAGGATGTGCAGAGTCCCAAACAAGATGAACCTAAAGAGGACTACACATAGATACATCATCTTTAAAATGCCAAAGATTAAAGACAAAAACAGAATCTTAAAATCAGCAAGGGAAAAGCAATTAGTTACTTGCAAGGTAGTCCCTATAAGACTATCAGCTGATTTCTCAACAGAAACTTTGCAGGCCAAAAGATATGGGCATGAAATAGTCAAAGTAATGAAAACCCAAGGACCTATAACCAAGATTACTTTATCCAGCTGAACTATTAATTAAAGTTGAAGATGAGATAAAGAGCTTCTCAAACTAAAAAAAGCTGAAAGAGTTTATCAACACCAAACCAGTATTATAAAAAATGTTAGAGAAACTTCTTTAAGGAAAAAAAAAAAAAGATAAAAAAATATGTACAATTAAATGGTAATAAGTACATATCTATCAATAATTACTTTAAATGTAAGTGTATTAAAGGCTCCAAACAAAAGATATAGGGTGGCTGAATGGATAAGAAAACAAGACCTTTACATATTATGCCTACAAGCATCTCACTTCAGATCAAAAGACACAGACTAAAAGGGATAAAAAAAATGTTTCATGAAAATTGAAACAAACAAAAAGAGCTGAGGTAGCAATACTTATACCAGATAAAATAGACTTTAAAATAAAGGCTATAAAAAGAGATGAAGAAGAACCCAGTAATCCTACTTTTGAATATTAATTCAAAAAAACCCAAAACACTACTTTGAAGAAATGTATGGATCCATATGTTCATTGCAGCAATGGTTAACGTGACCAGGATATGGGAGTAGCCTGAGTGTGCACTGGCGAACAAATGGATGGGGAGAAGGTAGTGCATGTGTTCAATGGAGTATTGCTCAGCCATGAAGAAAGAATAAAATCTTGCCATCCGTAACAGCATGAATGGACCTGGGGGTTATTGTGCTCAATACAGTAAATCAGAGAAAGTGCCATGTGATTTCACTTATATGTGGAATCTATACAACAAAATAAACAAAATAGAAACAAACTCATAGATACAGAGAACATTGTGATTGCTGCCAGATGGAAAAGGGGTTGGAAGTATAGATGAAAAAGGGGAAGAAATTAAGAAGTACAAATTGGTACTTTACATGAGGATGTAAAGTATTGTATAAGGAATACGGTTAATAATATTGTAATATCTATATATGGGATACTAGAGTTATTGGAGTGATCACTTCGTAAGTTATATAAATGTTGAATCACTTATGTATACCATATAATATTCTATGTCACTTGTAACTTAAATTTTTTTTAATTAAAAAAATGAAATGGGCATACAAAAATATTTGAAATTCAGATAATAAACAAAGGTGTTAATATCTTTATGACACTAAATGCTCAGAAATAAAAAAAGATAATCCAAGAGAAAACAATGGGCAAAAACATGAATAGAGATTTTATATCAGAGGAAAGCCAAGTGGTTAACAGATACATAAAGAGAATTAAATTAACAATGAGAAATTATTTTAATCTCATTAGGCTGGCAAAATATTTGAAAAGAGCATTAAGATTTATTGCTGGCAGGATTGTGGGGATAGGGATTTTCTCATACACTGAGAATGGAAAAATGAAGTGTTTAGTTTTGGGGGGAAGCACTCTTTAAACTTCCATAAAGTTAAAACTAGACTTATCATTCAACCTAGCGATTCCATTGCTGGGAATTTATCACAAAGAAATAAAAATTATGGAAGATACATACACTGAAACATTGATAATGGGGGTGAAAACTAGGTACCAAATAGGTAACTATAAATTGATAAATAAAATATGACAAAGTCACATTGTGCACTATTATGAACCTATTTAACAAAAGAGATATACAAAAAGACTGAGCATTTCTATTAGGTAGTTTTGAAAGGGGGAAAAATTTGAAAAGGATAAATCATATGATTCTAATAAGGTAAATAAAACAATTTTAAAAACCATATTTATGTATTCAAGCATATAACTCATATACTATCATATGAGTTCTGAAGAGTATGTGTTAAGAAAAGTATAGCTATCCTATTAAGAGATAGACAAATGCGTAGAGGAGGGGACAGGAAAGCCCAAGGCCCATTGAACTCAGTCACAGGCCTTCATTCATATCCCAGATAAATGTAAATAGCACCAATGGAGTTGTAAATGACACTATTTGTACAGCTGCACATGGAAATTCATCTATGTTTTCTCTACATTTATGTAGAGAAAAATTATCCACCTCCTATCCATCCAGGTTCAACAAGAAAAGTCGCCAAGGTCTTCTGACAGTCAGTCATGGTGTGTAATGCTCATCGTAGAGATCGTTTTCTTAGAATGTGTTCTCCAGAAGCAGATCCCGAGACAAGGGTTTGCATACAAGTAGTTTACTTGGAAGAGATTTAGGTTAGGGGAGTGGAAGAATGATTTAGGGAAAGGAATGCAATCAATTAATTTTCATCATTAAGCTTGCTACCATAGGGAGTAACTGGGGGGAGGGAGTTCAGCATCATGGGGAAACTGAGAGGAATGGCCTAAAACACTCACCTCAGAATTATTCCACACAAAGTGTGAAATTTACAATATTAATTCACCAGATCTCAAGTAGCTTATTTGAGGGCTATTCCTAGAAAGTGTTAGTTCTGTACTGGTATGGGGGGTGGGGAATTCTCAGGTGCAGAGAAACCAATATTGGCAGGCAGTGTCTCCTGAAATGGTTAAAGTCTGATGGATAAGTCAAAGGCTTTACAGCGTCCGACAGAATCAGATGAATTCTATGCATAAGAGTTAGAACTTTATCCTATAGGTTATAGAAAATAAGCAAGGGTTTCTTAAATAAATTGCATAATCACAGGTGTCTTTTATAAAATAATTCTGACAATAGCATAAAGATTAAAGTGCATTTTGTGGAGAGTGGGGCACGATGGTGGAAGTTCAGATGAAAGATGATGAGGGCTTGAACTACACCAACAGGAAAAAGACGGAGGGATGGATGGATATAGGTGACACCCTTTAGTTACACCTGCAAACTTGAAAATCATTGAATGTTTGAATTCAGGGACATACTCCAAAGGATTAGTAAAATGTGTAGTTGAGTCACTATTCAATGGTGATAGCATTTAATCAGCTAGGTAATTTGAGAGAAAACACTGGTTAGACATGAAGATTTTAAATATGGTTTTAGATGCATTCACTAACTTGGAAGTTTCTGTGCAATATTCTGGTAGAGATGTCCAGTAGAGAATTAAGGAGTTGGAACTGAAGCTCAAAATAAGTAGGAGCTCCAAAAAGAAGAAACATTTAAAGTCCTAGAGTTGCAAGAGTAGCATATGCCCACCTCTCCAACTGTGAATGTGGTACTGTAAATGAAAGATCTTCATTCTGGTTTCCAACATATTAAAACTAATGTAATAGAAAAAAAAATAAGACCTGAAGTCAAAAGATCTCAATTTGAATCAATAAGCTGTAACAATGTAATGAAGCTGAAACTTCAAAAGGATGACATTAGACTTTTTGATAATAAAGGCCCATGCTAGCAAGTTCTCTAGTGGGAAAAGTATACATCACTGTATTTGTATCACATTTTGGTAAAAACCTTATGTCATATGGTTACATAAACAAATATAGAAAGTCTCACCTTGGCAAATTCATGTGAGTAGTGTTAAAAACCTCTTACTGTCAGGTTTAATGTCATGATTTTGCCCAAATTGTTTCAATCTTCAAATGTAAACTGTAAAACTAAATAAAACTGCCAAAGAAATTCTAAATTGAAACTTCAAATTTAGCAAATTCAGGTGATATAAAGCCATATTCTACCTGATGGTGTAGGGCACATGTATTTTTCAGTGATATGTATTAGGTTTGCATGTTTTACTTTTCAAAAGGAAATTATTTCTAAGATATGTAGGAACAGTTTGCAGGAATTTGACATAGATGGAGAGCCCTGCACACTACAAATGAAAGAGTTCAGAGCTTTTAAATTGCACTGTGTAAACCAAAGAGCCTGGTTAAATAACAGATCCATTCTTCTTCCTGTTTTCAAATAAATTGAATATAAATAAAATGCTGACTTAGTAAAAATGTTGAAAAAGCATGTTTCCTGAAGAAACATGAACTTTAATTACTATTATGTGAAACTTACAGAGAAAATGTGACTATTAAAGTTTTACATGAGTGAACAGGATGGTGATTTTGAGAGATAGTAATAAATATTCAGAAATCCAAAAAAAAAATAGGTAGCGACACTAAGATGGGTGACTCTCCATTGGGATGATTTGTCTATGTCTATTTGATATGTAATAAGATGGAAACAGAAGAAGCACAGACTCATTTACAAGAGGTTGTCTTACAACCATTGACAAAGAATTTACTGAGGAAATGTATGCATTAAAAAAGTAAGTTTAAAGTCCCTTTTTATATTAACTGGCATTCATCTCCTCTAAGATCCAATCTGCTCAACAGACTTCAACCACGTTCTTACATGGCAACAATAAAGGACTGCAATTAAAAACATTTTAAATTTGACTTTGCAAACTGTTTAAAGCTTTTCCACAGGAAATAATGTGTGTCTTTTACAACAGTCCATTCTTCATTCTCTCCTAAATTAGCTGCATAATATGTGAGCAAATTTCCATGCCTAGTTAGAGCTCATTATTCAGTGAAGTCTCAGGGAATTAGAATTTTTTAATCAATTTTTTTCCTTAGCCCTTTAAGCATCTTTCTAATTTAAACAGTCCCAAAGAACACTGATATCACTGTACCCATTAATTCCTACTTATTCTGGTGGAAACGGAAAAGAAGCATTGATTTTTCATGTTGACCATTTATGTGTGTATACATTTTAAAACACATTTTTTATTGTAAAATGATGCATAGCTTTGGCAATTGTACACTTGCAAATATAGCATGTGAAGATTATGACTCAGAGAGGATTAAATGTAGAATAAATAGCCAGCCAACAAGATACAAAAGAAAAGGGCTGGATAAAATGATGCCATAAATTGCCAATCTGTTACTTAACTACTTTAAATTTCTTTCTCTGGGGTGATTATTTTCTAGATTTGATTTAAAGATGTTTTAAGCTTTCTTTGCAGCTGGTACTTCAGTGCTGTTTGCAACCTCAATTTGTGTCCATGTCAAATCATAATGTGATACTGTCAAACTCATAAATAGAAGCCTTTCTCTTGCTCATTTTTGTGTCCAGGATTTCCAGATGCAACCTGCCAATTAAGGGATTCATATGGGCATATCTGTTTGTTCTAAATTTTAGTATCTACATATGATTTCATGTTTCCTACTTGTTTGCAAGGTGATTTGCAGTAGGTCAACAGTCAAAATTAAAATAGTTGTGTCAAAAAAAATAAGAAAGAAATGCCTCTTTTAACCAGATTCAACTTGGATAATGAGATTTTTTTTCTACCAGGAAAACAATATATAGAGAGATCTAAAAAGTGGAAGAATACAGCTTAGGAAAAAAAAAAAAAAAACCTAGAACTGGTTTTAAGAGGGTAAAACCAGTGTTCTACATATATGTTTATGGCTATCCATTAGTATTAGCACGATAAGAAAAAAGTCTGCATTTAAGATTAGTATTGGTTTAGAATAAAATCCAGGTTTTGGCATAAATGAATGTATAAGATTAAATCTCTTGACACTTCAGTCATATTATTAGAAAAGTGATAATATTACCTGAATCCAGATTAACAAAGGTTCAAAGTAATTATATGTATATAAAGTATTAGTATATTTAATACCTTTTTCTTACTAAAGGCTTCAAATGAGCATTTAAATTAATTTATCATTTGTTATAATGTCAAAATTCAGTACCCTGAGTAAACCCTCTGAGGTTACCATATCACGTGAATATGTGACACTTGCTATTGTGAGGGTACCAGTTCAGACTTTCAAATTCAACCTCCAAGATATTTTTTTTATTTAAAAGTTATACTGATCTTTGAGGTATACTCCAAACATATGACAATAGGTATTTTTATATCATTACCAAAATACCAGAATCTAGCTTTCCGATTATTGTAGTGTGTCTTTATTCTATCACTTTTAAAATCATGAGAAACTAGTGATATAAAATCAAGGTAATGGGATTGAAGAGAAGGTCAAAACATGTCCTGGTCTCTATGGCCCTCCCTCCTGCTGAATACTGTCTAATCTTTCCCTCTTCACACTAACTCAAGAAAGAAACTGCTCATCGCCATTTTTTTTCTCTTAGGTGTTTGTTCAGCTATATTTCTCTTCTGAATTTTGAGAAGCACTGTTCCTCAAATTACCTTTTCTTTTCTATCACTACATTATTAACAAGCTGTGGTTGCCTTAGCAACTCTTTAATAGGCTCCAATTCTTGAAACCTATCATTTCTGGAGAGAGTCTTTAGACAGGCTTCCTAATGGAACCAATAGCTATTCATGATAAATGTGTAAAAACATCATTTCTGATTAGGAAATGAATCACATGGCTTAAATATTTTAAATTATCAAACTTTTAAAAGTTAGCTACATACATTTATCAAAAAGCTAAGATATTTTACAAAATAATAATAATTGATTATAATAACATCTACCATTTACTAAGTGTTGTATTATTCCTCTTATTTTTCTCAATAACCTTAAGAGGTATGCAGCATTACTTTATAAATTTATCAGATGAGAGACTAATGTTTACTGGGATTAGTTCAGCAGCAATGCTGGTAAATATTTAACAACCAACATTCAACTCTCTGAAAAAAAAAAAGTACGTATGTACATATATTAGTGTATAATACATTTAAGTGAAATTATAGATACATATATTTTATTACAAATATTACTGAAACAAAATATGTGTGGCACGTCATTTTAAAAATGATAATTTTCTTTGTTTTTAATATAATGTACTTAAAGTTTATGTCATTTAATTTTTTTAAATGGCTATATTTAACAATTGGCTTGCAAACTAAACAACCAGCTCTTGCAATCTAGTTCTAGTATCCAGTTTACCATTCCTTACTTAATCACACTGCTACTAAGACTATAATATTTAGATGCAATAGAGCTTTTTAGGAAGAAAATTCAAAGAAATATGGTACAGGGCCACCTCAGAGTTAAAAAAAAAAAGTTCCCGTTAAAGCACTACCTACTCAAGTTTAACTCAGATTTCTTTTGCATCTCTCTTTCTGCCTCGTATGTCCCTGGAATTTACTGCTCAAAATCCAGCACTTATTCACTCTAATCGTCTGGCATAAACATATATTTAATTTGGTCCGTGTCAACTCATGACCTAGTACTTACTTCCATCGCTGTCCTGAAAATGTGCCTCTTGAGCTCTGGCCCTATCAACCACTTTATTCTTGACTGGATCTCTGCTGAGTTTGATGTGTTCCCTGGCTTTGTTTGTGCTGTTTCCATCAGAGTGCCTTCTCTCATTTTCCAGCCTTCACAGACACCTTAATAGAAAATGGTACCCTTTGAAAGAATATTGACAAAAATAAGTTAGAACATGGAGCTCCCCCAGCCCGGAGGACTGGCACTAATATATTGGCAGCCCACTAAAGAAAAGCCTCACCGGTCAGGACTTGCTCCTGGCACAGCTATAAAAAAGGTGAAACTTATTTTTGACACCCTTTTCTCTCTCTTCATGTAGTCTCAGCTGAGCTGGCTCCTCTTTCCCACTGAATTTCCTTAGCCTGTACTACCTTTCCTTACAACAAGGTCCTCAAGGCCCAGCTTTCATGATCACATTCCATGAAATTTCCTCCTCTGTCCATCATCTCAATTAGTATCAAGATAGTTTACTCCTTTGCCCACCACGAATATTGCTTGTGCCTGCATTATAATCAATAGTAATCCCTTCTGTGAAAAATTAATGCAGTGATTCTTGTGTACCAGGTACTAAAAATAGGTTCTAGCAATACAAGAATACAACTGGAAAATACTCTTTCACCTAGAGGGTGCTTTTTGAAACTGCAAAGACTAGAGACATAATTGCAGTAACATAAGTGGTACAATAGAGGAAATTGTTTTGAAAAGAGTATAAATTTGTTTTTTGCTGATCTTCAAATCTCATAGAGTATACACTCATCCAGTCTGCTTCTACCTAGGAATGATCTTAACAACCACTAATATGTAACATAACTTTAATTATGCCATGCTTCTCCCCCCCCAAAAGTGCTACTTTTTGGTCATTACATTTCTTTCTTTAATTCATCAGTGGTATTACTTCCAAGAGCTAAAAAGGCCCTATCTGGATTGAAATTATTCACAAAGGAATTCTATTTGGATTCAGTAAACATTTATGGAGCATTTACTATTTGACAGGTACCAGAAGAATAATTTTCAAAACAACACTTAATCCTTCTTACAACCTCCTAAGTTACTGGTGAGAAAGCAAAGTTATCTTATAAATTAATCCTTTAGTTCCTAAGAGCTTGATCATGACAACTGGGAAAAATAACAGAAATATCAGTGTCTTATTTGTGTAAGAGACAACAGAATGTACCATCATTAATTCATTGCTATCTTAGCCAAATATAGGAAGTCATACATATTTACTAATAATAACACACTGTCCATGTGAAATGATTCCATTGTTGATTCTATATGGACAAGCATGTGTTTGTTGTTGTTAGTGTTGCTTTCTAAGAGAGATGATCAGTATTTTCCTTTTATTGATGTTTTTGTTCACCTGTTTACTTTGTTTATGTAGAAAGAGAAACACTGTGGGCATGGGTTGATGCGGGTGAAGTCCAAACAATTGGCTTCAAACTCGCATGGCATTCCAATTCAACTTGAAACACTCATGAAATTCAAAGCAGGAGAGTCTAGCATGAGGCAATACTTAGGCTTTAGCCCCTACTCGTTTTGTAATTGTTTGCTTTTCTTTGCTCTATGAATTCTTTATGACTCAGAATATCAAAAACGCACCAATGGTTGCAGTAGATAAAAGATTCTCCACCACGTGCAATCCATGGGGAGAACGCCATTGGAGACCAAGACAGCAGTCTGACCTTTCTCTGCACATTCACTCTATGTAGGAAGTAAGAATTTCATAGGAGTGGTTTCAGTATCATCACAAAGCTTCTCATGTCTAAAATATCTGGCCCTCTCAAGGTAAAACTTTTGATGTAATTATCAAGTATCCATCAATCTAAAATATTTCTGTTCTTACTTTGTATTTCACTAAGACACTCTTTACTTATAAAATATGAACCTTAAAATGAAAGTAATTATATATTCTTTGACTTTGGCCCAGTTTATCACAGAGGAATAGCATACCTGTAATCTCAAAAAGGTTTTATTTTCTGTTAGGCTCCTACAAAGCTCTAGATATATAGAAATTTATACTCCTGAGTATACATATATAATAAAATAAATCTAGTATTTATGGAATATCTTCACACACTCTTATGCTATGTCCTGAATATTTTAAAGAGCTTAATCTTAAAACCAAGGAACCTATAAAATAAATCTCTATCTGTAGCTAGAGTGTCAAAACAAAGAAGTAGCTCCAGAATTATACCTACCCAGAATAGTCTTAAAGAGATTTAAGAATTGTAATTGTATGTGGGGTCCTTCTGGGGAATTCTGAATTATAACTTATTTTGGATTTTAAATAAGAAATGAATATATGTAGGTGTGACACAGAGAAAAGTAAGTTATTTTTCTGGTATCTTAAGTAATCAGAAAAGATAGGGCAGATTTTTAAAAAAATGCTTCATATCTTGTTTCCTTTGATTTGATAGTGTTCTTTTAAAGAGAGTGAAAAAGACTTGAATTCATTACAAGTCCTTAATTGCCAGTTTCTTCACAAAATAGATGTTTATATGCAGGCTTCAGAATAGCTACCATTCATTTGAGGGAGATCTTGTACAGCCGAAGTTTAAATAAATAGCAATGTTTTACTACGTTTGCAAAAGCGTAATTAGTCCTAGAGGCACAATATTTTTAAACGTCAAACACTTGTTCTCCAGCTGTACTATTTGGATCTATAGTTTCAGAAGTGGCTTATAGCCATCTCATTGAAGACCAAGCCTTTTCATGACTGACAAGCACTTTCACTATGTGTGTGCTCACAGAAACAGAACAATACATCACCACTACTTCTTTGATACAGGCATCTGCTCCTTTTTTTTTTTTTTTTTAGTTCAGTAGTGCATATAAGCACTTCAAAACAGATTCCACTGGGGCCTAGTAGCATTAATTTGTGTTTGTTCTGTCATGCAATTATATTAGAGAAATGAAATAACTGATCGAAAATTCACAGGTGGGCAGAAATGATAGTTTGAACAAAACAGTTTCCTACAAAATTGTGTTAGTCTATAGGGGATCATAGTATTTATTTCTCTTTTCTTGGATAATACCCTAGTGGAAATCATTTTAAAGTATTCAAGGTTTTTGTTTTTAAGTAGATTTTTTTTATTTCTTTCATGTGTATAACAAATAACAAAAACAACATTTATAATGTTCACTTTAAGAACTCTGTAGATAATGCAACCTTCTTATTATAGTTGGTCCAGTTGGTACCTTCATAGAGTTCATGTGGTCACTGGCAGTGGGACTAAGTATTGGCCACATCTAAACCAGTAGACTATGTTTTATACCTTGGAATGTTTGTATACTTATAACTACATTCACCATACAGATTGTGATTGCTCCTAAAAAGAATTAAAATGCATACCATATCGCTTTTCCAAATCCATCGCTGCTTTTAAAGTAAAAACAAAACAAAACAAAACAAAAAAAAAACACAGGTAATACATGGATAGATACATAATAGACAGACAGATAGTTATTCCTCTACATTTCAACAGACTCTTTGCTCTCTCTTTTTCTTGTTGTTGATTACTCTGCTTCAGCTTAAAAATCCACTCACTCCTATTTCTACCATTGAAATCTTATTCATATTTAAAAATAAACAAATGCTAACCCCTCTATTAAGCTTTTCATCCTTTACCTAAATGAGAGAGATTATAAGATCTCATACAGTCTTGAGTCACAGGTCCCTTATCATATCTCTATTAAAACACTTTTCAAAACATATAGGCTTCTGACTCAACAGAACAGAATAATCTCCTCTCTGATTTATGACTACTTTTAAAATGATAGTAAAAGAATAATAAAAATATAAATCCATAGCAACAGAGAATGGCAAAGAAAACAATGTGGACAGAAATCCAATGGAGGTACAGTGACTGATTAGGCAGTCAGAAAAGCTACAGCTGGAAATACTGAAGCCTAAAAGATGTGCGGTGGGAACTAGGGCCAAGGAAGGAGAGAGTCGTGGTTTAAGAGCACATACGTCTGTATGACTAGCATAATGAGAAGCTATTAACAATTTTATATTTGGAGTATTGAAATAATCATATCTACATTTTGTAAAGATAAATCAGATCCAGGGAGATATTTGGAATATATATTAAAAACACAGGTTTAATAAACCCAGTATATAAAAAGTTATTATAAATTTATTTTAAAAATAAAAATAAAAACAAAAATGAGCAAAGGATAGGAAGTCAATTCACAAAAATTAATTACAAATGTACAGTAAACTTAAATATAAAATTTTAATATCAATGAAACATTTTTATCTATAAGTCTTCATAATTAAAAATTGTTGATGTCCATGACATAAAAAACATTACATATATAGCTTAACTATATATATTGGCATAGAAAAATGTATTATTAACAGAGCATGGTTTTCAACCAACTATGTTTTGCATAATTCCATATATTGTAACAGCTAAGATGCATACATTCACATACATACATGTACATGTGTGTACACAGAATAAAATATTGAAAGAAATAATAAGTTAGCTCTAAGTGAAAAGACTAGTTTTGAAATCAGAAAATTATAAAGCTATTCTCATTTTTTTTTAAAAAAATGAATGTGTATCCTCATTCAAAACATTGAATATGCTGAGCTCCATCCTATACTTAGCACTGTGCCAAATAGTGTGAGCGTAAGCAAAGTTTGACATGTTTTCTGCTTTAAAAGCAGCTAGTTAAAAGAGAGAAGAAATATATTTAAAGCTACAGAACCAATGCAAACCATTGTTAATAACAAGACAAGAAATATAAATTGCATAGGTTACTTGAATTCACAGGAAAAATGACTGCTGATTTCCAGTTAGAATTCTCAACATTCATTTATTCATTTCACTGAAAAATGCTGAGTTTCCAATCTGTATCAGCTATTGGTAAGTCCTAGAAATATGAAATGTAAAACAGAGTCCCTGACCTTAAGGATCTCAAAAGGAAGACAGATGGATACACAAAGAAAGACTACATCAGAATAACATATAATAATATAAGTAAGCTCCTGAGCCGTTTATCTGATTGGGTAGATTATTGTAGTAAGAATATTCAGCTCAGGACTTCCTATTTAACTTCTTGAGAGCAACACTGTCCACAGTCTCACCACTGTCTTCTACACACACACACACACACACACACACACACACACACACACACACACACCATATCACATCAAAGGCCTATGACTGGTACTATTTACTAATTTCTCGCAGTAACCTATTATTCCAACTTACTTTATCACAGCAATAAGAATGATAATTTATCAGTCTCATGCTTTGTTTTAATTCTCAATTAGTTCAATACTCTGGAAAGGAAAATGGAGAATGTGGTGCCCATTTAAAGAGCAGCCCAACATGATTGAGAAAGAAATAAAACAACCTCTTTGAGAATTGCATGAAGTAAAATTGAGCAAAGCATATTTGGGCAAAAGAAGCTATTATCTAGCTATGCAAGAGAATGAGCTAAGATCTTTCCATGTATTATTTAATATAATCACAAACCTAAGAGAGTATACCCTTACTTTACAAATAAATAAATTAGAGCTCAGAGAGGGTAAATAAGACAACCAAGTCACAATAAGCAGTCAGATTAAGGTTTAAAGCAAGGTCTGTCTAAGCATCAAAATATACATTCCTTCTACTAAACCATATTAAGTTTTATGGTAACTTTTTAAAAAAATATTTTCTTTAACATAAATACTACACACTAGACTCTTAACTAGGTGTTGTGAAGTCTGAGTCTCTTTATTTAATAATCTCGCTTTCTAAGCAATTACTCTCAATATACTCTGTTGTTTCTCTTCTCTGTTGCTAGGATAATATCTCCAAATAAATAAAACAGAACTATTTGTACAGAAATAATAGATGTAAGGCACTCTGAATTCACCAAACAAAAGCATTTTATGAGTTTAAGGTATTCTATTTATTATGAATTGATGCCAAAAAGCCCCATGACTCATTTTGTCACATACTTTGACTTACTTTTCAAATATGCCCTCCATACTCCTATTTTGCTCACTTTTAAAATTTGTTCCTTTCTTAAATAAAAAACATAATGCAGATCGCCGGTTTACTTACATTTAAATTAGTCCGAGTTCATGTTTAAATGGTGGTAAAACATAGAAGCAAGAGAAACATAGGCCATACTATACCAGGACCTGTATAGACAGAGGCAGAGCCATTCACTGAAGAACTGCACAGCTGCAATTCTAGACATTTTTTCATCTTGGTAGAGGACTTGCTCCTTCTTAAGCACACAGTGCTGAGGAGCAAGGAATTCATGTGAATCAATCGAGATTTATTATGTTGCAATTTAATCTGTAAGTTTTTGCACTCTGGAAAACTTTGCAAAAACCTCAGATGGTAACAATGCATTTAAAGATAAAAACGAAGACAAATCACTTTTTCTAAAATAATGTTTGAGTTTAGTCTTTATTAGCTCTTATCTGGAGAGATAAAAGTATAGTAATTATTCTTTTTATACACAGGAAATCTCCAAGCCTTTGCAGGTTTCTCTGTTTTCTCCATTTCATTGAAGGCTAGGCATGCTCTCTAAGCTTTCTTTAGATATTTTAATTTATATTTGAAATGTAAATGTTATGTTGACATGATAAATTTTCAGTTTAGTGATAGTATAAACATCTAATAAAAACTATTAAAATTTCCTCAAGGACACTGAATTTAGAATTTAAAATTTGGGATCAAGTTAACTCTTAACACTTTAAGAATAGACATAAACAGGGGGAAGTAATAAAGGGCAAAGCTGTTAGGTAAAATGGTTCTCCCCAAAGAAGGAACTTTAGCCAGATGCAGACAAAACCATTTGAGACCTCTGATTAAATAAAAGAGCAGGGCTGTAAAGAAAGCCCTGAAATATATTTAATTATATGCAGTGGAAGTATCAACGAAGAAATTCAATGATTCTGCTTTGGGAGCAAAAGCCCTATTAGAAAGAATAGCAAGATGCAAATGAATGTAATCCAAAAGCAATGAGGATAGCAGCAAATAGAAGGGTAAAGAAAAGGGTTAGATTTTGATTGAAAAAAATAGAAAGATAGATGGGGAAAAGAGTAAGATGTTTTAAATAAATCAGATTTTGTTTAATTTTGGTTTAACCAGTGAGGTGTTGACATATTGAGGTTGTCATTAATGTGGAAGTAATACTCAAGATAGTCCGGGTATAGTCAAAGTATTCAGGATACTGAAGATTTCAGAAACTATTTAAGTACTGTTTGATCCAGCACTTCCCCCAAACTTAGATATGTACAATTCTTTGTCTTATATGACTAAAATAATATTAACTCTCATAAATAACTTGATGAAAGGTAGCACACCAGGTGAAACTCTCCCAAAGGAAGTTAACAGGTCTTTTTTGGTCACTGATAATGTTAGTATCATACATATGTTTGGCAAATAAAAAGGTGCTCAGTAAACTCTTATTAAATAAATGAATGAAGGAAAGATATAATACATAAATGAAGGAATGAACTTCATAGATTACTGTTGGGAGCCATTCTTGATGAATGCCCTGCAGACAGAGTTGGAGTTGCCTGCAAGCTAGAAGTTTGCAGAGCAGGTGGGCTGGTTAATGGATAGCTTGTTACTGAAGGACGAAGTTTGGCTTAATGTTGAATGTTGCTTGCCCCAGGGAATAAGAGAGGAAAACAGGAACAAGGATGTTTTGAGAGAACTTATGTAAAGGTCAGCAATCATTTGCATATGTGTGGGTGTTGCTTCTCTGTGCTCTTCCAAGGGTATATGTATATATATATGCCGTGCTAAATAAACTGGGGCGAGGGGGGGGGGCAGTATTCACTGTTAGCCCCCCAGACTCTATCTTCTGTCTCTCTCTCTCTCTTTTTCTCAATCCTCACTCCCCCTCTCTGGAACTGTTTGATGTTAGCCGGCTGGCTCCGGCAGATTACTTTGAAATAACTACTAGTGAAGACTATATTAACAGGTTTTTCAGTAGGATTAAATGAATTAATACACATAAAGTGTTTAGGACAGTATCTAGAAATTAGTAAATGCACTGTTAGCGATGATTATTATTTATTCATATAGAAGGATGGAAAACAAAGTAGATCTTAGAGTTGTTGAGTGAGGTTTAAAAAAATTTTGTTTTTCTAAAGAGGGTTAGAAAATTCACCTGGATTCTGGAAGGCATTAATGTCCATGAAAGACTCCAGGAACTGCCTGATAATCACAGTTTTCTCACAAGTCTGTTTGAGATTTGGTATCAATGACTGTAATGATAAGTTCAATAAGAATTTTAGCCAGTGGCTGGGAACATACAGAACAGCTCAAGTTCATAAAGAACAGCACTCACAAGAGCGTAGGGCTTTCCTTAAAGGGTTTATAATTAGAACAAGCCTCCTTAGGAGATCAGCAGAGAAAGCATTGAAACACAGCTTTGTACAGTACCACCCAGACCACTCTTCCACTTACCATTTTTGTACTGCCTCCTCCTCTTATCCACCCTGGTGAGCATATCCCTGTCCAACAACCACCTAAGGGTAGCAGAGAAGGCCTAAGTTTAGTTCCTCTCTCTGTATACATTTGTTGAAACAGTTGTTCAGCATCTAGGTCTGATGAGTGACAGAAGTGAAGTAGTTTTACTCACAAAAGTAGTCTTTTAGCATTGGTTTGCTGCAACTATTTGCAAGCAAACCTACAGTTTCAGTGGTGTGTTAACGTGATTCTAAGGTTTTATTGTTATACTAAGGTCCTGATTTTTTTATTTTTTCTTATATAGCTGCCTTTGTTTGCCACTCATTTTTGGCCAGCATATTTTTACTCAGGAGATTATGTCTGTCTTTACCACTTTTGTCCAGACTTCAGAAAGCAATGGCGTTGCTGAGCATCTCTTCTAGCACTGGCCTTGAAAGTGCTATTTTTCAGCAATGGAGGGAAAGAACATAACTTGTTTCAACTGACCTATTCTAGCTGGTTTTCAGTTCTCCAATTCAGAGGAAATATCATGAATTGATTTTTAAAGTGCTTTTTTTACTCTTTCCTAACACATTTTACTGTCTTCTCCATAAAGAGAGATATATATTTATTATTGACATTTTTTTAAAGTCCTTTTAAAATCATATTTATTGCTCTATGTTATACAATAATGAAGAATTGTCTTCTATGATTTTTTGCAAAGGTATATTTTGGTCAGTTTATGCAGTATTTTCAAGATAACTATTTTTAATTCAATCATATAAGATTAATAATGTTGAACTAATACACTATTGATGAACTAAATACACTATTGCTGTTTCTTTTTTTGCTAACTAAATAGCAATAATGGACATGTTGATTCTCATGGAAAATGGATACCATTTTCATTTTTATAAATATGTGGAAATGGTTTAATATATGTGATAAAGCACATATAAACAAGATAATGATAAGCACCTATTTCTAAAGTTACATTAAAGGATGCATAAATAAAAACATGCCATCCAAACCACCGTAGACCTAAATATTGATCCATGACCCCGAAATAAAAACAAATAAGCAAATAAACAAAATCTAGATCCACTTTGGTGAATATTTTTTATTTTTGCCACTTACATTAAAAATCTAATTTTTAATTATGGGAATAAAAAAGGGGCTATATGCTAAACCTGACAAGTTTTAGCATAAAGTGGGGAGGGTGGGGAGGGTGGCCGTATCGCAGGTTTGACATGTCCAGTGACAGAAAGTAACAACACAGAATGGTCAGATCATAAACTCCTAACTGGGTAGGTCATGCTGGATAGTCACATTCCAGGCCTACAACTTCCTGAACAAAGGCCAATCTTTACCTTAAATGAGTCCTGTTTATTGTTCTTATGCGTCTAGGATAACATATCTTTGAAAATGTCAGAGTAATTTTCTTTTCAAGACCCACTGGAGGTACAACCACTGGCACCAGAACATAAGACCACCAGAGCACGAGACCACAGAATCCCTCATTGTTATCTTGTTGCCAACATACTATTTCTATCATCTGTAAATTTTAACTACCCTGCACCTGCCAATGTAAAAATAAGTGTTTCTCCATTTTGCTTTTTATTAAATCCTAGAGATTTCTCTGCTTTACTTTTTCCTGCCTCCTCAATTTACCACCAATGGATTTCTTGTAGCCTTCCTTACATTTTCTCCTTTGATTCTAAATGTACAAAATTAGCTGCAAAACTGCCATTCTCTGGAGCAGTTTCCCAATCCATTGAAATCTTGTTTCTGGGCATGTTCTCCAAAATTTGTGCCAAATAAACTCTTAAAAACTTTTCTAGAGGTTGGACATTCTTTCATTATCTTATTCTTATGTTTTCATGAACAAATGACTCCAAATATAGATAGCACAATAATTAAAATTAAAAATAAAATATAAAAGCACAAATTAAATGGAAATATCTACTGCAAATTCAGAGAGGTTAGTACATTTTATTGGAATAGCTTTACTTTTTAACAGCACTCTATTAACATTTGTTCATAAAGAGATAAGGCAAAAATTGAGAAGAGATATTGCAACATGTAAAACTTGATAAAGTATTCTTATCTATTATACATAAAAGACATAAGAAAATATTAAACCGGAGAAAATACTTAAATAGGTATTTACTATAAGAAGAAACATTAATAGGCAATAAAAATCTTTAAAAAGGACTCAATCTTATGAGAAATAAGAAAATAAAAGTTAAGATTGCAATGAGACACCTTTTATGCCTAGTAGATTAGGAAACTATTTTGACAAATCATCTATAAGATTAGAGGAAAGGAAACACTGCTAGTAAGAGTATAATTTGTTTAAACAACTTTTGAATACATTTGGCAAAATTTGTTACTATGACATATGCTATAAGCAGTGATTCCTCTTCTATACATATACTCTACAGAAATTTTTGAATTAGTAGGTAATCACTAGAATGTTTTTAATAGCATTAGCAAAATCCTAGAATATATCCAAATATTCATTAGAAGGAAATTGAATAAATATTTGGGATAGGTTCATACAATAAAATAATCCATGCAGATGAAAAATTAATGAACTATAGATTTATGTATCAACATAGATAAATTTGGAGGAAGATAAGTTTAGTTCATTAAAAGCAAGTAATAAAAGGCTATGCTTACTGTGATATTATCTTGATGAAATTCAAAAACTGCCAATACTAAAAAATATATTTCTTATTAATATAACACATGAAATTAAAATTGATAAGCAAGCAATATGATAAACAAAAAATTCAGAATAAGAGTTATCTCTGGAAAGAAGGAAAATGCTTTAAAGGAGGAGTATATAGGGAGCTAAAACAATATTGGTTTGATTTATTTCTTAAGTAGAAAGTTAAAACCATGTCTATTTTTCTTTATTATACTTTATAATTTACATATAAAGGTTATATATATGTAAACTATTACATAATTATTTATTTTATGCCTATATGCATATATATCAGATTCGTATATGTATATAACAAATATTGCATACTAATTTATTGTTTTTTAAGGAGTATGGTAATTAGCTTTAGAAAGTGCTTCTTTATGTGTGTATTAGGTTCTAAACATGAAAAAATTAATCCAGCAATCAAATTCACAATAAGTAATGAATATATGAGATATTAAGAATTGATAGGTTTGCACTTATTGAATGCCTTTAAAGATTGGAAAAAGGTATGTCTCCTTGATTATACTCCATAGACAGCCAAGTCATAGAATTTACCAAGCCCACAAACTCTTTCTATGGGGATCCTATAGTATGTGTCTCCATACTGGTCTGCTGTCATGTAATCTGACCACTCAGCACAACTCTGTGCCACAGGAGTGAGAAGAAAGGTGGAGGGAAGGTGTCAAATTGCATTATACCAAGGCCTTTGAGGTGGTCACTAATTGCAGGATTACCCAAACCAATCGTATCTTCTCTGTAATGGAGTGGGTAGATACATCTTAACAACGGCCAATGGAAATTATATTTTAGCTACTGAACAGATAACACAGATCACCCAATTGCTAGAGTTGCTTTGGATCTAGAACATTTCAGGAGTTAAACCTTCCAGTCACTTAAAGTTCCAGCTTTATTGCTTTTATGTTGTTTCTGCAGTACTTGACTGCCCAGCCAAGATAATCGCCTTTCTAATTTCTGTGTTTATATTTAGAAGAAATACCTATTATTTGAGATAGAAACATTCCAAGTGATCTTGCTGTCACTGTATCAATATTCACAATAATGCTTCATAGCAATAAACAAACAAGACAAACAGAGACTCATGGACACAGACAAGTTTAGTGATTACCAGAGGGATGAAGATGGGGAATGCAGGGGGGTAAAATATATGGTGACAGAAGAAAATTTAATTTTGTGTGGTAAACATACAATGCAATATACATATGTATTATTGAATTGTACACTTGAAACCTATATAATTTTATTAACCCATGTCACCTCAATAAATAAAAAAGAAATTTAAAAAATGCTTCATAAAATAAAGACATAAACTCTAGTTTCTTTCTCTAATATATGCATCTATATTGACATATATGTGGTTTTGTGTATTTACACATAATTTTAAATGCAACACATTATAACATTTTCTAAATAATTAAATTAAATGAAACCAGAAAGATTCTTATGTATCCTTCCAAAAATAAGTCTTCTCCAAACATACCCACATGTTTATCTTTTTCTAGGACAAATGATACAATTTTCTATATAATGTTCTACACTTTTTTTTTTGCATTTATTTATTGGGAGACCTTCCATGCCAATTAGTTCAGTTTTGCTTTTGCTATTGCAAATAAGACTGTCATATGCATAACACACACATTCTTCTTTGCTCACTTGTTCAAATACGCATTACAAGTTACTGTACTCCCCTGAAGGGGTTGGGGGAGCAGGAAATTTTTCACTCTGTTTCAGAAACTACATATATTAGAAATCATGAACTGAACATCTTACAAAACTACTTATTAACATTGGTCTAAGAGTAAACAAAGAAAGCAGAGACAAACCTAATCTAACTAAATTAGAATGATCTCTAAAGGAACCCCAAAAAATTCATCTACCATGCTTCATTTGTGCTGTTTTATAATCACCACTCCCTTGAACCTTTCTCTTCACTCTGCTATCACCACCAACTTTGTCCTTTGAACTTTCCCTACTGTGATCCCCATAAGTCTCTATCAACCACATGTGCTGAATCATTCATTTGAATCATATAAAATTGCTGTTTTAGCAAATAAAAATGATTAGATATTGGCAATTTCATAAGGTCTAATTTATATTTTCTTACTCATTTAATACTGGGAGTAAATAAACTTTTCAGTGGCCATTACCATACCCTATTTCTTTAAACATTTGTACTTGCACAATCAACAATAATATTATAGTTTCCTTCCTTTAGGCCCCTGCCTGACTATAACTATAACTCATCTTTCTACTAAATAGTTGAAATTCACTGTTTTGAACTAATTAGAGTTCTTGCACCACTGTTACTACTACTTTACGTGTACCTCACTTGAAGCACTGTAAAAACAAAACTGAATGAACTGCACATACACAACTGTAAACCCTAAGTGTAAAACTCAGAACACTCCAACTTTTCTCCCTCCATTCCAGTGGACTCCAGGTTTTCTTGCACCTTATACAGATCTTTCATTAATGGTAAATATTACTATGAGGCAAGTTTTTTACTCTTTGCATAATTATTGTGGAAAATATTATTTCACATCTCATCTAATAGGCCCAAGAGAAAATTTTTGTTTTAGAATTCCTACCATAAGAAAATATTTTTACTTCCTAATTAAATGTTTTGTACTTTGCAATGGAAAAGGTATGCTTCTTTTCTTCAATTAAAAATTTTTAGTTTATTGCTTTGGATGGCAGTAAAGTCAGAGCTAAAACTAGAACTTACTAACACCACAATAACCCCGTTTCTCGGACGTTGGTCCTAACATTAACTCTAAACCTAACTCAAATTTCTTCATTCCACAGACTTAAAATTAAAACTTCTATATTGACATTTTTACTGTAAATTATTAACTTTGTATTTTTCTAAGAAATCAATTAAAATAAATAATAAATAAAATGAATATGGAAAACCTACTATAGCTTAATTAAGAGTAAATCTACAAAATGAAATTAAGGATACACAAAAATTAATAAATTTTTGAAATAGTATATAAATCATAACTATGTCACACTTGTTATGAAAATAGCTATGTTATAAATTTCGGATATATAGAATAGTTGAAATTAAGTCAACAGAAAAATTATAAAAGAAATAGAGAGTATACATTTATCCAATCCATAGAATGCACAAGAAGAGTGAAACTTAAGGTAAAGTATGAACTTTGGATGTTAATATGTGGCAATGTGGGTGTATCGGTTGTAACATATGTTCCATTCAGGTGAAAGGTGTTGATAATGAAGAAAGCTATGCATGTTAGGAACAATAGTTATATAGGATACTTCTGTACCTACTTCTCAATTGTGCTGTGAATCTTGAATTGCTCTAAAAAATATTTCAAAATGTAAATTGAAACAAATTAGATAAGAATAACTTTTACTTCTTAACTTTGTATACACAGAACTCAAATGTCTTGTAATTATATGAAAATTTCTAAAACTTAAAAATAGTATACCTTCTTTAGCAAGATGTTTATTCTAACATTATCTTTTATTTAACACATTGGCTTTTGCAATACAAAGGTAAATGTTTGCACCAAATATGAATACATGTGAACAGTTTCAAGAATGTTTAACCAATACAATTAATATTCCAATTCTTTCATAAACACTTATTATTGAAATGGAGGCAGAAGGCTTAGGATCTAAAATATTATCAAAGATAATGATCATAGCATCTATAGCTATCAACAGAGAACTTACAAAGTGATTTACCTTTCTATAACATTAATCTAAGTTCAGTCTTTCACTATACCTGTATGTTTGTGTCTCATTAATAAAACTATATATATATATATATATATGTATATATATATATAGTAAATATATATATATACATATATATATAAGCAAAATGAGAAAAAGATTTACTTCATATATATATAAATATATACATATTTATATATAGTGTGGTTGGTTCATGGTGTACAAGATCACAAAATAAGATGATATAGTCTGATAACTAAAAGTTTCAGAGTGGGAGAATACGAAATCTCATTAGGTATACTGGCAAGTAGCCTTGTATTTATGAATCACAATTCTCAATTCTCACTAAAAGTAAGTAAAGGCATCTGCTATCACATTCTGTTCAAGTGAAAACATGTGTTCTACACAGAATTCCAAAAATCAAGTGTAGTCTGCAACTTTGTTCTTTGGAAGCCAATTTTCTCTGAAATTCAAGTGTTAAAGTATGTATGTTGCATGTGATATCATCAATTATGTCAAACATAGCCTAATTCAATTTATCTAAATAATTCCATATGTTGACCCTCTGCAACTCAGTGTTCTGGAACTACTCAAATTTCACTGTCATTTTTTTGAATGGGTAAATATATATATTTACCCATTCAAAAATATATTAGGTTTATATTAGGTTTTTCATCAGTTGTGTCATTTGTAAAATGAGAAAAAGACCTACTTCATTGTATTGCTTTGAGTAAATGTACTAACTGCTCCCCATTTTAGCAGGCATCAGAATTGCTGCCTCATTGTTTCAGGGAGGTATATGATGTGGAGGATAAGTATTTTTTAGAATTTTTAAGAACTAGTACTTGGAGAACAGAGAGAAGGGAAAGAGAAACCTAGGAAAACAATAAGAAAGAGAAAAACTTTTTCCCAACTAAACAATAAAATGGTTTCCCTAAGCTACAGGTAAAGAGAGAAATTTGTGAGTCCTGGATAAACCCAGGCATTGAAATACGGTGAAGAAAAAAGGGCTATGTGGAATTTCTTTGGGAACAAATTCCTTCACACCATGGTATCCAGCATTATAAAAGATTGCTCAGTCCTGATTATTGCAGAGTAGTGATAGACAGAACCCTGAGTCTGAAAAGGCCACATGATCAGAGGCAATGGATGCCAGTAGTAACCTGTGAGGTACATGACTGATGATCAAAGGCTTCCCCATCCCAAATTCTCACAATCTGTAAACTCCCAGAATATTGACATGATTCTAGAAGGAAGAAGAGAAGGAATATGAATTATAGTCTTAGAATTCTTGCTAGTTCAACTGAATGAAGACTTAGAAGCAAAATACAGTTGATTTACAGGAACAAAAGACACACCATGCTTCTTGCACACCTGATAATGTGGACAGAGATTGAAACTAGTTCTAAATATCTAGCATGATGCTTAGCACTTAATAAGAACATAATGAATGTCAGCTATTATTATGTTTGATCATTTTTTAAAAAATGAAAGAGAAAATGTTACTTTGACAGGAAAATCCCAGAAGGTCTCAAGGTCTCAAGTTTCATATGAAGGATAACATGTATGCACACACATACACACATATATACATACATACATACATACATAAATGAAAATTGCTTTACTATTAGGGCTTTAACACTCTATTCTACATGTAAACTATCTAGAAACCAAAAAGACTAAATATGATATACGGCTAGCCTTTCCTCTCTTCTACATGTTTCCCAGCCTTAAAGCAAAAATATTTCTGGTGGGATTGCTATGTTGCCTCCTGTTTAAATAAAAATTCAAAACTCAAAATTATCCTGTGTCCAAGCCTGGAACAGAAAAAGGACATTGACTGAAGAATTGGTGAAATCCAAATAAAGTCTGAAGTTTAGTTCATAGCAACATACTGATACTGGGTTCACAGTTTCAACAAATATGCCACAGTAATGTAATCTGAAACTGAGTTTAAGGTGCACAAAAATTCTTTTCAATATTTGCAAGTCTTCTGTGAATTAAAAATTATTATAAAATATAATTTAATTTCTTAAATAACAAGTTATTTTATACCAACACCTGTTTTAGTTGAAGTGGTTCAGGACAAAGTACAAGGTGAAGTCTAAAATAGATTCATCAAGGTAATCCATCTGGCTACTTTTCCCAGTCCTCTTTTTAAACTCAGTCTGAAAATGAATTGAGAAAATGTATACAGTTAGCAAATATTTATTGGGTACATATTCCATACGATGAGCTGGAGGATACATTAATGAATTAGGTATAGATCACTTAATAGCAGGAGATACAATTACATAAATAAATAATTATAATTCAGAGAGTTATGTTTGTCATTCTTACTAGAATTTATAGGGTGTAATATAAAGTCACTAGGGTATATAGAATTTAGGGGATATAAAAATAATAATGCTATTTTTCTAGATCAGCATATAAGGAGCTTATATAAGTTGCTACTCCACCTTAATAAAAAGTAAAAAGTTGAAAAGAGTGAAAAATCAAAAACTCTTTTGGGAACCATAAGGAGAAGAAACAGTGGAAATCACTGGCCACAAGATTGGAGAAACAGACGGTTGAATAGAGACATGGCTTATTAGGACAGAGACTCATGAGCAGAAACCACAGTGGGAACCAGTACAGAGGTAGGAAAACCTGAATTGTAATGAACAGATTGCTTGAGCTTCAGTGAAGAAAACTCTGAGAATTAAAAACTCTCAGGAGACTCATTCATGAAGAGGTCCTCAAAATACTGTGAGATTTACTTCTAGGAGCTTGACCAAATTCCACAGTCAATACCTGAGAAAAATCCCCTCTGCTTATTTTGGAAGGAGAGAAAAGAAAACATTATGAAATACACCAGAACACTCTGATCTTAACCAGACCTACCCTCATTGGAAACTAGTTAATCAGAGCCTAATCTGCTATGGTGTTGTCAGAGCCTAACACACTTAGAGGGAGGTAAATACCTGACTCTGGCCAGCTCTAACCTCCTGATTAGGAGAAAAAAAACCCTAAAGACTCCACAAGAGCACTACTATAAACAATAAGCAAATACAGTAAAGTATTTAGATACAAAATCAACATTTAAAAGTCCATAGCATTCCTATACTCTAATAACAAAGTGTCAGAAAAAGAAGTGAAAAAATAATTCCTTTTGCAATTGCACAAAAAGAATAAAATAGCTAGGAATAAATTTAAAGAAACATGTGAAGGACTTATATAATGAAAATTATGAGACTCTATTAAAAGAAATCAAAGATACAAGGAAATGGAAAGATATTCCATGTTCTTGGATTGGATGAATCAACATAGTTAAAATGCCCATGTTACTTAAAGCATTATACGGATTTAATGCACTCCCCATCAAAATCCTATAGGCATTTTTTTAAAGAAATAGAACAAAATATCATGAGATTCATATGGAAGAACAAAAGACCCCAAATTGCCATTGAGAAAAAAGAACAAGGCCGGAAGCATCACTCTGCCTGATTTCAAATTATACTAGAAAGTGACAGTAATCAAAACGGCATGGTATTGGCAGCAAAACAGACACATGGACCAGTAGAACAGAATCGGGAGTCCAGAAGTAAACCTATATTTATATAAGCTAATAATTTTTGACAAAAAAGCCAAAATCATAGTGGAGAAAGGAAAATCTCTTCAATAAATGCTGCTGGGAAAACTGGAAAGCCACCTGCAAAAGAATGAAACTAGACTGTTGTCTATCACTACACACCAAAATTAACTTAAAATGGATTAAGGACCTGAATATAAGACCTGAAATAATAAAATGCATAGAAGAAAACATAGGAACTAAACTGAAGGACCTTGCACTTAAATAGGATTTTATAAATTTGACCTCAAAAGCAAGGGAAGTAAAAGCAAAAATAAATAAATGGGACTACAGCAACAAGGTAAAGAGACAACCATCTGAATGAGAGAATATATTTGCAAGCAACGTCTCTAATAAGGGCCTAATATTCAAACAATATGGATGGACCTCAAGATAAACATGCTAAGCAAAATAAACCAGACAGAAAAAGTTGAAGGTCACATGATATAACTTATATGTGGGATATAAACCCAAAAGCAACAAATGAACAGGACAAAAAAACAGAGACTTATGGACATGAACTATAGACTAGTGGTTACCAGAGGTTAGGGAGTTGGGGAGTAGGAGATAGATAGGTCAAATATAGGAGTAGGGGGTCAAATATAGGGCAGTAGGAGGAGGGTGAAGTGGGAAAAGAAGATCAAGTATATGGTAGCTGAAGGAAACTGGACTTTGGTGGGTAAACACACAATAGAATATACAGATGTCAAATTATAATGTACATCTGCAAATTATGCAATTGCATTAATCAATGTTACCCCCAATAAACTTAATTAAAAAATGGATAGCCAAAAAACAAAACAAAACAAAATCCTTTTAAAAATAATGCTAAGTAAAGATAGAAAGGTTCCACCATTTTGCAGAGAACATTACAGATCGGGTTGTTGTCTTTTATTCAGTTTGTCAGGGTTCTGGCCTAGGAAGGATATTGTCAAGGTACTAATTATCCAACACTACATTCTTCTAGAAATAGTGTCTTATTTTAATACAAAATAAGAGAAGGTTCAAATAATTTTCTCACTCGGTAGGATGAATTAGAATCTCCCAGGAGACAGATCCTGAGAAATAGAGCAAGTCAGCAGCTAGAGAAGTATACTATGAAAGCAGAACAATTCATCAAAAGTAAATGTTTACATATACCACATTGTGACATGTGAAAGTACTTATTCCAAAGGACAGAAAGTAAAAGATTTCCTTGTAGGACAATAGAGTGTGAGAATGTGGAAGCCAAAACAGAACACTGTTTAGAAAAGCTTATGGTCAGCGTAAGAAAAATTGATGTCAGAGCCAAAGCTATTGTGCTCACATTTAGGATAAGACTCGAAAGAGCACTGATAAGGCCAATGCTTCACCTTCGTCTGAAGGTGAAAGTTGATTACTATAACCAGATTCTTAGCCCCTTCCAAATCCTTAGATCCCTATATCTTCACGGCTCCCCACCTCCAACACAATTGAAGGAGCCTCTAATCCACCCCTTCACTGTGTAAGAAATCTATTGAACAGCAGGAGACACCTAGGCCACTGAAAGGGACCATTGAAGAATGAGGAATTCTCACCAAGGACAGAGATTCAATAGGAATTATATATGAAGTACCAAAGAAAAGAACCAGAATCTTGGACTGAGAGTGTCGATTGGATGGTACCAAAAAGCAAGAATAAACCCCAAAGATGGCCCAAAGTAGACATGTTAAGGCTACTTAAACTAGACCACACAGGAATGCCTGTATGCATCAGGATATATAGTAGATGGAAGGGAATTAAGTGTTCAGATTTCATTTTTTTCTACTTCTGTCCTATACAACTTGGACAAGTTAAACAATTCCTAAGTAACTGCAACCTAGCATAAATGCACCTTCCCCTAAGAACTGATGGTTCGAATGGAATGACCATCATTCATCCCAGAACTCTAACCAGTGTTAGATTTGGTGCTGAGGCATGTTAAATCCTTGACCCACCTTGGTGGCCACAGTTGCAGGAGTTGCTGCCTCTGGAAGAGTCAACAGTACAGGGTTATTGAGAATATTTCATACTCCACTTACCAAAACCAAGTTGTCATTTAAAAACTGATTCCTTAAAATGTTGCAGAATGCAAATTTTCCAAATCAAAGAACATTCTTCCATTTTTCAGATTTTTCAGGTTTAACAGGACAAAATACCTAGAGAGTCTAACATTAAAAATAAAATGTACTACAGTTTATTTAGCATGGCTGACCATTTCAATGATATTTTCCATACTTTATAATCTGAGACAGAATTATTCATATGTGACTTTATAGGTAACATCTGTGTTCATACAATTGTACTTTCTGTGTAAAGTTAATGGAGCTCAGAACTACTGAACCCAAAAGGAAAGAAAACTAAAAAATGTTAACTGGAAATGATGTACCAAATAATATGCTTGTGTTTTCCATAAATTAATTTATGCTCTGAAAACAGTAGCAAAATTACATATACCTTATATCATGTATGTGAATACTAGCATATTTTAATTTACATCATTTATTACAGAGATCAAGATGAATAAATAAGCTTATTGGCAAGTTTTATTTATTTGCTGATGTAACAATGTTTTCTGGAACTAAAGCCATATAATGTGAAAAAGAGAGACTTTGATGATGCAACTACATTTTAAATGCATATTAGAATGTAAAATATACATGTTTTTTAAGCAAGATATGATTTAATTTTCTCTTTAAAATTACTTTTTGTCTTCCTTTAAATTGAATGTTCTCTCCTGATATTTTAATACACTCATAACTGCATCCATTTCTAGGTCAGGTGTTTCTATCTTAAAGCTTTATTTAATCATCATTGAATATAAAATTAAAAGACTTTAGTTATTTGTCTTCAATAATGTTCAAACTGATCATTTACAGTGAAATACAGTTTAAAATTTGTGAATGAGTTAGTAAATTTGAATAAATGCCAAGACAAAGTTGAGATAATTAACATTTCTGCTTTGATTTTCTATAAATCAACAAATTAAATTATTTTGACAAGGACTTGAATAACTTGAACCATTTAGGTGCAATAAAATACAGACATAAGTGTTCATTTTTCTCAGAAAAGGAAAAAAATTGAATGGGCTATAATAAAGAAACATTGTGGTTTTTCATTTGATATAGCAAAGATACTAGCTAAAGTATATACTCTTCTTCAGCTTGATCTTTGTGGCAACCTCTTAAATGGCCTAGAAATTTATGAGGGCCTTTTAATGTTATCTTTAAAGTTCTTTCTGAGAGGGAGCCAGAGTGAAATCTCTTCATTTAGAGAAATCAAACGATTCTGTCATTATAATGCCATTCTAAATTAACTCAATGTGCGAATTAAAAATATTTGACTATTTGATAAAAAGTAATATTTTAGTTCTTGTTTGTTTTACATGTTAAGAGTTATATGTACTTTAAATGCTAGTATTTTAAATGAAAGTTACACCATGTAAAAATAAAATCCCCCCAAAGAGATAATATTTGTAGGGCAGAGACTATAAGGACTGTGGGCTATGAGACTCACATACAATTATGAATAGTCTCTAGTAGGTTTAATTCAGAAAATATCCATCCTGCTTTCTCTACCATTTTATGGTCCAACTTTTTCTCTACTAAATATATATGTATGTATATATTATTAAATTTCAATTTCAAGTTTTTAGAGCTGATTCTCATTAGTGATGGGGTTTGCTGTCATGATTTCAAATGTGAAGATAAGGGTAACTGCTCTGAAGAGATTACAGACTAACAAAAGGAGCTGAGACTCACAGTTAATTTCAAGTCACTGTCAGTTGCATTGGACTATATACAATTCTCAATGCCATTTTTTTCCTACAAATATTGTAAGTATGTATGGCTCAACCTAGGATTATGCCAACATAGAATGATTAAAGTGTTACAAAAAGTAGTAAAAAAAAAGTTGCTGGCCCCTAAATTATATGAACATTTAGTGTAATAAAATTATATATTAAGCTCTGAATCTCAAGATTTTCATGGTGGAAGAAAACACATATATTTTTAAAGTTTCACTGGATTTTTTTATTATAAAATTTTAGTAGTTTAAAATATAAATCTAGAAATTCTAGGGTTACCCTTAAATTCATACACATACAAATGTGTGTGCATATTCATCTAAACTTTTTTTTACCCTTCTTAAAATCTTCATCTGAAATGCCAGTTTAATGTTTTGTAATCAGAGCAAATGTCATAACAAACCAGTATTCCCAGAACTTTCTAATGACTAATAAATTTAAAATAAATAATAATTCCAAAAAGATAGATTCCAGCTGATCAAGCAAAATACTCCTTAAAAAAATACTTGTACCACTGAAATAAGAAGTAATTATATCATTAACTGAATTATAATAAGTATAAATTATTTATTTTTATTTAATACTCTAAACTTTCTTTCATCTATCAACTTAAAAAAATATAACTAAAAGCAATTATTATCCAGGTCAAAATATATTTTTTACAATCTGAACTATAGTTCTTAATTCTTTCCACAGTTTTCCTTAGTTAAAAACAATCACCACCTCCAAATCTTATCATTACCAGTAGCAATAGCCCTCCGTATACCAATGCTATGCTTCAAATTCTGATCAACTCTTTTTTCCCAGATCATTTCTTCCTAGTACAATGGCTCCAACTATCTTTTATCCCCTTGAATCTATTAATCCTAACACTTTTTTCACTGTATGCATCTTATATTTCATGGTCAGTCAATGGTCATTATTACTCCCTTAAGTCGCTTGTTCCTCTCTCTATCACCCTGTATCAAGCTCTCTGCTTTCATAGCATCTCTTCTCTCAAGGTAAAAGTAGAAGGGAAAAAGATATTACCACAAAAACCAGTCTCACTTTGAATACATGACCACCAACCACAGTACTGCTAGAAAAGCATTCAATTTATTGCTAGTCCATTTACCCTATCATTCTTTTAAATGACTATTTACAACCCTTTTTCTTCTCAAATATTTCCTCTTTCATTTCATTCTTAGGCAAGGACTTTGCTTCCAATTTCACTAAAAAATTTAATTTCTCAGATAATAAAAAAAAAGTTCTTCAGATGCACACTACCACATCACTCACCTACCAGCATTCTCATTCATTTACTCCTATGAAAAGGCAGCCTCTCCATTTTTAGACCATATCCCATCATCTTTTACCTCTCTTAACTTTTCTCCTACCTAAGTGAGAAGGAAGAAAAATAAAGGGAACTATTTAGTGATAAAAAAGCAAAATCTGCTGTTTGTTAGAAAATAAAAGATTTTGTAAGACTAGAAATAAAAGTATTTTTTGAGGGCTAGAATTCCTATGTAAGTTTACTAGCATCATTCCTCAGAGAACTATGATGAGGTCACACAACTTCAGAGAGTAATTTCTACACAGTGGCTGTACCAAGCCTTCAATATACTCAGGAGCATCTACATTCGAGACTGGCATATACATTTTGAAGTTTTCTCATTCAAAGGTATTCTATGGTTTTAGAAAATAGTCATCTCAGAAACAGCTATGAGAAACTAAAAATTAGTGTTTTTTCTCCCATTTTCTGGTCACTTTCTAAGTCTTTTGAATTCTTTTACAACCCTAGATAGAAGGAGGGACCACTCCAAATAAAATTTTGAAATTTCCTAACAGGTAGAATTTCACAGTCAGATATAATTCTATTTAGAAAAATAAAATTAAATCATGCGACATTTCTTAAACTTAGACATAGTGATTTAAAATTTATACCTGGTACATATATGGAACAATTTCAAGGACCGTTGAAAATTTTCATGCACTGCATAATGACATCTCAGACAGAATGAAAACCTTAGAATTAGAGCTAACTAATTTAAAACAACAGTCATGACCTGGAAGAGAACTACTGTGTAAAGAAGAGTTGAACTCTCAAAAGCCACTGGTGATTTGATGAATATAAGAACACTCTAATAAGTATCAGCTTGCAAAAATATGTCAAAATGCTTTAAAATCCTTGAGATGACCAGGATGACAACAGAAAAAAAATTCAAAAAGGAAAAGAGTTTGAAGGAAGTTTGAATATTTCCTTGTTAGATTTTATTTGACAATATTAATTTCTGTTCAATTCCCTATAAAGCAAAAGGATCTTATTAAAAGTGATCTTTTGCTCTCCTGTTTCAGACTATTGATCTAAACAATTTGAATATTCTAGATTTAATAGAGGGCACACATACTTTGTCTTGACTCATTCTAGTGATCAGATTGCCCTTACTTTCCTAATTATGGGCTTAACAACAAGTATTAGATAGGTGATAGGGAAAATTGTTTTGCCTATTAAAAAAAAAATCACTATCCCAAAATAAGGATGATTTTAGGAAATAAATGGCTGCCACAGAGAAAGATAAATTAAATATTAATATGATGGCACTGCTGCAGGACTAGTTACTCTCTGGGTCTAGGAAATGGTGACAACTGATAGAATATCTAATTTTCCCAGACTTTGTGGTCATTCATACTCAGAGAAATAACAATACTTTATTGACTCTGGCTGTACAGCTGAATACATTGGAATAAGCTCCTGGAATTGCTAGAAAGAAGTAGTTATATTTCCAGTGAAATATTTGATTTGATGGTGTTGCCCTGGAGAACTTCAGACTCAAAGTATTTACCTCTAGTACATGAAGACCAATACAGAGGTAGGACAAGTTGATTGGCATGTTCTACTCCCAGACTGGTGAGGCTGTACTCCATTTTGCTCCCACTTCTCTTAACTACTAGAACTGTTTAAAAATAATTTTTTTTAAAAAAAGAGGAGGAAGAAGAAAAGAAGTAATTGCCCCACAACAAGGACAATTGTATACAGATAGATCAATTTCAGTGGAATCAGTCCAAGCCTTTCCACATAAAATCTCATTATATCAACCCAAAGTCTTAACTATTTGTCAAGCTTTTGAGAGAGAAAGTGAAGCACCTTTCTAAATACCTTTCTAAAACTTTGCTGCTCAAGTATTGCCCATTAATGTCCAGTTGCATAGCATTGCTAGAAGATTGCTAGAAATGCAGAATCTCTAAGAGGACTCTGGATGTACTAAATCAGAATGAATATTAGCAAGATCTCTAGTTAATTTATATGTTCATTAAGTTTGAGAAGCAATGCTCTAAAATCTGCCTTTCAGAGTAAGAGAACCTTCATGTCATCTTAAATATCAAAGTCCTTCAATCATCTGTAGATTTGATTGCTTGATGCTCAAGTATTTGGAGTAAGAGACTACATAGTATACTGCCCAATATGAACAGGGAATGCCAGCAGTTGCCAGGGCAGCAATGGTTTATGTCATGGTAATAGACAAACTCAGAATTCCCAGTGGCTTAATATAATAGAAGTTTTTTTTTTTTTTTTTAGATTTGTGTTTTTCTTCACACATGTGGCAACTCAATATTATATCTGGTGATATTCCTCAACTTTATAGGGTTGCCATCTGGAATAAGTGGTCTCCAAGCTCACTGTAGGAAAAGAGAAAGATGAAAATGGCTCACCAACTCTTCATTGCCTTAGCTTGGAAATGACAAATATCATTCCTGTATGTAATCCATTGGTCAATGGTTAAAAAATAGTATACATGAATATTTAGTGATTTCTGCCTTAATTGCCCTATGTGCTCTCCTAATTATCATTTTTTAAAATTTGGTTTACATTTTCATATTTCTCCTATAGCAGCTCAGATTCATCAGAAGGCACCTGTTTTGGATGTTCGGCTTATTTTTCCTCTCACCGACTACTGGATCCCTGGTAGAATATGTGTTATTTTCACTTATCTGCTTATTGGAGCTTAGCTCTAGCTTCTGGGATACCAGAAGTACAAATGTCTTTACCCTTGTGAGCTGGCAGGTATAAGGGAACAAAATGCTAAGTTTCCAGTCATCACCAAACAGAAGGCTCTCAGTTTCTTCCAGCCTCCCTGCCTCAGAGGAAAATTGAACTCAGCCCATCTTTTCAGCTTCTTCTTAATTTTTCATGCACCATATAGAAACACCTCTACCTCTACCCAGACCATGATTATCCTAAAGTTTCATTCCAACCAGAAGAGCTAGGCATCAAGAAGAATATACAAGAAACTTTGGTATGGTCACTACTCTGGTCAGTCTGGAAAGACTGGCCAGGCTGTCTTCATAGGGAGACTCAGCAAGTCCAGTCATACTCTAGGCCCAGATACATACCTATACAATAACACTCTGAAATCAATCTCACATGTATTTAAGCCCCAAAGAAATCAAACATTCTGGTTATAATGATGGCCTAGATACTCAGGATGTTCTAAAATACTGACTAGCTCAACAAATCTTAATGCACACATGTAGGAAAGTTTAGAGTCACTAATCATCTTAATCACGCTGGCCACCTAAGATCAGTGACCCAAGACAGACTAATATACTGTATTATACCACTATCTTGAACCTGCTAACTCCTACTCCCTTCCGCAATCATTCCTTTAGCACCCAGGACACCACTGTTCTTACTGCCTTGGCTACTTTCGTGGGTAAGCGGAGCACAGAGAAGGCTGGAATTACTCAGAGACCTTGGTTCAAGACCACACTTTCTCTAAATTTCAGTTTGGTGTGGTTTTTCTATAAAAACATATTTTCTAAACAAAAACGAGTATATCTTATAAAACCTACTCAAAATCTTGACGAGCACATGATAAGAAAGTTGTGACTATTTTAGAGATTTTATATACTATTTAGGGTTATATATACCTGTGAGCCTGCGACAGGGACAAATGCTGGGCCAAATCGTCTTAGACATTCTCTACTCTGTTTTTATCTGTGTCAAATATATGCTACTCTCACAAAAATGTTATTATTATACTTACTTTTAAATCTGAATTTTTTAAATATAGAAAATAAATGTGCTAATATTTTAGTGATAACTATTAAATATGCTAAATTTGCATATGTTATACTGTGCAAAGATCATTCAAGACAAATCTTGAAGAATAAAAGAGAAAAAGAGAAAAAAAATCTTGAAAGTAGCTTAAATAAACAAACAAAAGTTCCTTTTCAAGAAATAAGTCTTTACAGAAAACAGTGAGGCGAACAGTTGAGCATTTCATTCATTAATTTCTTCATACACATTTTTTATCCTATATTAAATAACTACTTATAAATTTTCTTTTTCTCTCCCCATGCTAAGTTAAACCATAAGAAAGTAATGATAAATACCATATTGGGATAACTTATTTTGAGAAGAAGTATAAAATGAGGTGAAAGATATTGCGGCACTGAAGATCTTGGTGAATGGTAGGTTGGTTGAAGGATTTAACTGCTGTTTTGAGCTCCCAAGTGGTGTTTAATAGATAATTTTTATTTGATTATTTGTCTAGATGACAATGGAGAATTATGGGAAGACATTGATGAGGAAAGATATGAGGAGACTAAAACAAGAAGTCAGTCCATTTGGTCAGTGTTTAATTGCAGAGGATATTACAAAAATGAGAGAATAAAATCCTAAACATGTAATAATGTAATCAACTCAGTGATTTCAGATAAAAATATATTCCTAAAGTTACATTTTTCTAGAACTGTTATAAACAGGCAACTAAATAAATCAGCTCATGTTTAACAAATAAGTATCTTTCAAAATGCAGATTTTATTTTTAACTTGGCAAAGCAGTTTTGCAGCTGTCAGTGAATAACTCAGGAAAGTCTCACCAATAAAAGAGCCATTACTTGGAAAAGAGAAATTCCAAAGGAATAAGAGAAGGCTTACTTGGGGAGGCAGAGGGGGGGATAATTTTACTGCATTTATATTTAGATTTTTCAGCTGCATTTTTGTCTACAAAAATGAAATAAATGGTTTGAAGATTCCCATAATGCCACTTTCATAAAGATTTTAGTATTAAATAAATAAAAAAATAAATAAACATCTTTACTATGTTCTCAGTGAGCAAAGAAGCCATGAAAGCCAATTGACAATCTTTTCTAATCATCTAAAATTTATGGGAAATGACATTTTCCAAGACTGTGCTTACATTTGAATGTCAGAATTTATTAAATTATAAGATCTTTGGAAAGGGCAACCATACTTCTTTTTCTTTTTCTATGAAAGACTATAGCATAGCTAATATAGACTCAGCAATCGGGTTGCCTGGGTTCAAATTCTGCCTCCACTTACTAGTGTTATGATCTAGTTCTCTATGCCCAGTTTCTCATCTATAAAATGGCAATGCTAATCATAGTAGCCGTGTCCTATGGTTGTTAGAAAGAGAAAATATAACTATTCTTGGCAAAATGTCTGGCAGTTTTAGACCTTACTACAAATAATCAACTCCTTCATGGTCCCACTCTGAAGAGAGTATTGGTGATCATTAAAATAATAATAACTGAAGAAATGAAAATTTAAATGTAAAGGAGATAGAAGGAGAGCAGATAGTAGAAAGAGAGAAAATGCAAAAAGGAAAAGGAAAATAAAGATGGTGGACTTTATGTTTAACTGGGTGGAATAGAAAAAAAAAAAGAAGAGGTAATGTCCTTTTCAGGAAATAAAAAGTGTGATAACATATTACACTCATCTTGGTCTTCAGTCCTTTTCATTAGAATTTATATAGGCAGATCACAGCTACCTAGCACAAAGCTCTAATTAAGCTAAAATTCAATATAGTTATTGAACTAAATGCATAATACAATTAATTGTGTAACTGATGAGTAATACTCAAAGTATAAGATAAATCATTGCTTCCCACAGCAATCAAGTGGACTATTTAATGGTGATTACTAGATAAGATTTTCCAACAATCAATATAAAGAAAAGCTATTTTTTCTGAGCTGTGTAATATATTTTAAAGGATTGCTCTCTTATTTTCTTCTTTCTTTCTACTCAAGCAGTAGTTAGAAATCAATCTATGCCATAAGAATGGATCACAATATTCTATGGCCAGAGGTCATCTGCAACAGCTGAGGCACCAAAACAAAAATCAAAAAGTTGAGATATTCTGGAAGTTGGAAGTAGAATTAAGAAGGATTTGACTATTTCATTAAGTTCTATGGTGTGATAAGTCACTGTAAATAGTTGTGTTTCACAATACTGAGATTTATCAATGATGGCAAAGAATAACTAGAAGCTTCAGTTTGTAATCTGTTAATTCTTTTGATCAATTTTAAGCATCAGTCAATAATTCAAGGTAATTCCAAATTAAGTTCTGAGTGCCTTTTCAATGGTTTTAAGTGGAGTATTATCCAAGTATCTCAGTCTCTATGGCTTTTAGTTCTTTTGAGAAAGAAAAGCATGCAAGCATCCATCCTTAATATTACCACAAATGTTGTTCTTCAGAATAACATAGTCTCTTGGTTCATTATAAACCCAAACAAACAAACATCTGAATACAAAACACAAATACATGCAAAATTTAAAATATTTTGGGGGAAAAAAAAACAAAATTTTATGACAGTAATGTAAGTGATGCGGAGCAACTGCTAGAATCAAAGGAAAACCAGACGTGAAGATCAGGCTGATTTAAACAAGTAAACAGTTGAAGAAGAGAAAATCAACAAAGTGATTCAAATGATAATGCTTTGAGTTTTAAAGCATAAAAAGTGGATCTTGGAAAAAATGATGACACTCTAGTATGTTTTATAAAATTGATCCTTTTATGATGTTGCTGCAAAAGTCAAAGTTGAATTTAATCTGTCATGTGGGGCTATCATACCAATTTTATCTAAATGTAAAAACTACAAGGATTAAGCAATTATATATTTAAAATTATTAATTTTACTAAATAATTACTAATTTTGCTAAATAAAGAATAAAATTACTTATATTGTTAATTTTCTTTTTCAGGATAAATCCTCAGTCACACACTGTTTCTCCTCCCAGAATTATTATGAAATTTTGGCCTTATTTTAAAAGCTTCACTTTTGTCAATTATTTTATGCTGTTTTTTTGTATAACAAGGATCTCATATATGTGTGTATTATGCTAAGAATTCTGGTTATAATCCTGCCTTTACATCCTTGATAATTTATTACATTCAATTATGAACACAAAAGGATTTTTTTTCCTGCAAGCTACTGGGGTGAGGAGTGGGGTTCAGAAATTCAGCCAACTAGAGATTATCTAGTATTCACCTTTCCAGAGAACATAGTAATAATTTCAAATAGAAAAACATGAAGAAATTCCATGTACCTCATATCAGAACAAAGAGCTGTGCTGTATTAAAAAAAAAAAAAAAGATATGTGTGTGTTGGGGGGGGGAGTGTTTCTAAACCATAATTTTTTGCCCTAAGTCTCCTAATATGTGATAAATGCCAAAAAAAAAAAAACAATACAAGAAAGTGGTGTCATCACCTTTATATCCAAGATGTCAATGATAAGGTGAATTTTGGCGTTAGTGGAGAAAGTATGACAATTCCTAAAGTTTAGAATATTAACATTAAACTGTTTAAATAACTATTCAAGCATAGAAATCACTGCATATTTATGGGGGCTTAAATTCATGTTATTCACACTCAAGTTTGAGTTTAAGACTACTGAGGCTTTCTGGGTGAGTGACTATGGCTAAAAGGAAAGTGTTTTAGTCATTTCTATACCTTTCCACTTATGTTCTAGCATTTATGTGTGTGTATGTGTGTGTGTGTGCTCGTGTGTGTGCGTGCGTGCATGCGTATGTGTGTTTGTGTGTGTGTGTGTGTGTGTGTGTGTGTGTGTGAGAGAGATTCAAAGCTCTCTCTTTCAGTCTCTGATGTAATGATATACTCTGTCTTTAGGCTTGGTTTAAATACCTTAATAATTCATTGGAACTCTTAAAATGATTGAAAATTAATGAGCATTTAAGATGGCTCAGCTAGCACTGTGATAAACACTGTACAGCATACACAGCTACAGAAGAGAAACAAATAGACAATTAGCTTAGATGAGTTGTAAGGCAAGATGATTAATAGAAAACAAACTGTATCTATTCTTTTTGCCCAGTGTAAGAATTAGTTCCAACAAAGACCCAACAACAATTTGACGTCCTCTTCTTTCCAAAAATAGCAGTAGAGATAGAACAAAAACAGAACCAAGAGACAGAGATAGATAGATATAAAATGGAAAAAGAACTCTTAGATATATCTGTGACCTACACAATTGTAGGTAAAATATGGTTGAACAATTAAAGTGTATTCTTATATCAATTAGAATCCTTGGCAAACAACTGAAAAACGCTGCTGAGGCATTTAGAGAGTCAAATATTTTCTTTTTATTTTTTTAAGTAAGGCAACCCTTGGTTGACCTCACAGATTGCAAGAAACTTGCCAGCTAACAATCCCTTATTTTTTATTTTTTATGCCTACAGCTCCTGGACTTCCGAGGTGGTCTCCCATCCAAGTACTAACCAAGCCCAACCCTGCTTAGCTTCCAACCAAATAACTTTTAAAATTAAAATAAATAATTTTTAAAAATTAGCTCACATAGTTCAGGAATAGCATCTATAGGTATTTGGAATCAAGAACTAATGAGAGGTCTCTTTGGGGCACCAACAACAGGATCAATTAGGTCCAACCATGTTTATGTTTTTTCAGTTCTCAGCTTAAGGTTCAAATTCTGAGAAGAGAGACTCTACCTGTCTGGGATCATGGACCCTTTACATAGAGAAGGGCAAGCTCCTTTTTAGCATTCACACTGCATCAGTCGGGAGAGGTATAGATGTTGAAAATAGAAACTAACAAATGTCTGTAACATACCTCTGTACAAATTGAGATGAGTAGAAAAAAATACACAAATTCTGGATAATTTAAGAAAGAAATCTGGTCAGAACTAGAGCAGAATAGTTTTCTTGGCCAAGAAAAAGAAGGGGAGAAATGATTGCACTAATTTCTTAGAAAGAATAAATTAGAAATTCATTACCGAACAATTCTTATTAACTGTGTAAAGTCAGTGTAAAAGATCTTTCCCATGAATGTTTTTATTTCTGGAGATGGTTTACACCACTGATTACTTCAGTAAAAATTCTGATACCCAATGCTGATAAACTAGATAAACAAAATTACTTATAGCATCTTTCTGTGTTTTGACTTCTTTCTGCCTGGCTGGATTATCTGTGTTTGTTCAAATGTGATAACAGCCTCACTGTGACCTCAAGAAGATGACAGAGCCCTCCTATTACTCAATCACTATAGGTAAAATTAAGATGTGAACACTTAGGTTTTCTGTTTCCAAGTTCAGTTGTTCTACTGAAAGAAAGAGGCTTCTACTTTACTCATGTAGAAAGAAGTTACATGACCACAGAGTAAACTCCAAAGGAGGAATTCCACTGGCAATTTCCACTAGCAAAAGGAAGAAGCAAATAGAGGACATGCCTGACAACCAGAATGGGAAACCCAAAGTAGAGTCCCAGCACAGCTGCTCTGCTTTTTGCTATTTGAATCCTAGCAACAACATTCTGTTAACTGCATGCTAATTGTGCAGTTTGTGAGAACATCAAAGAAGACATTATGTCTTGGAGAGTATTGTTGGGTGGGTAGGTTGATCATATTACATTGCTTTTCAGGCATAAAACTAATTTCAGTTTTCTATAAAAGATGCTATTTCCCTCTTGTATTTAAAATTTCAAAAAAAATTTTGAATACACTAAGCGACACTATAGTCATTACCATTTCCAGACATCAACAATTTACTCTTGGTGCTGAACCATGTTTCCATCTTTACACTAACAAGAGAACACTGGTCAGGAGCAAAGGGATACAAGGAAATAGCACACTGTTCCCAATTGAACACATAGCTTTACATGTTAGAACTCAAAAGCAGCTTGTGTTACTGTTAAAAAAAAAAAAAAAAACAACTCAAGTTTTCTTTTCTGTTTACCAAACGGTTTAAGATTTTTTTTTTTTTTTTTTTTTTTTTTTTTACAAAGACCATACTTTAATGATGTAGGGTACAGAATTTTAAAAAAAAGTGTTGGGTTGAGTCACAGAAGCCAGGCTTACTGACTATCAGGAAATTGTCCAGGAGAGCATGGACTCAGTTAAGATGAATGGGCATGCAGCCCAGCTCTCCCATCCATACTCACTGTGACACTGGGCATGCTACTTAACCTTCCTAAGCCTCAGTTTTTTCCTCTATAAAATGGAAACCACAAGGACTGTGTGTAATAAAATATTTTATGCTTATAAAATGCTTAGCACAGTATCTGATACATACTAAGCATTCACAAATATTATTTTATAAGTTGCTGAACCAGTCTCAGAGGTGATCATTTTATCCACAAATCACAAATAATAATCTATATTTTCACTGTTAAGAGTGCTATTGAGGTCAAATAAGATAATATATGCAAAACTTTTGGAAAATATAAAATAGCATTTTAAAATACATTATAATAGTGAAATCTTAAATAAAATAGTGACATCTTAAAAGTAAACAAAGAGACTGACCCCTGATCTTCCCTAAATTGCCTCCTCTATAACAAAGACAGAAAATATTATAGGAACAGAAAAAGAATACATACCAAAAAAGGTATAAACTTGGTTGTTTACCAAGTCTGAACTGCCACCAAATCATTGACCCAGAAAATGAATCATACTCTTTTAAATATGAGAAGTAAAGGACATGTATAGAGAGTACAGGTCTATCTTCAGAGTTTGGGAGTAAGCACAGGTAAAAGCTCCCATCCTCCCCACACTGCAACAATTGAAATGATCAGAGATGAAATCAGACTTTTTCAGAAAAGCCTGAAGCTATGAGACTGTATATGTGCTAAGTATATTACATTACAATGATATGCATCATAATGATGTAAACAGAGTGTCTTCTGAATCCAAGCTGGAATGGGATGTTTCTCAACTACTTAGCATGCAATGAATACTATATCCTAACATAAAGATTGTGGTTTATGTGGAGGATAGAAAGTAGGTAAAAAAAAAAGATAAGGATCATTAGTGTCAATCAAGCACTAGTACTTGGCGACTTTGTCCCTGGCCTGAGGGCAATTGCTGCATTAAGCTTCCGTAGGCTGATGAAAAGAGTCCATAAGATCTCATTTTTTTTTTAATTCTAGTTCTTTCAAACTAACCTATTATATTTTCCCACCAGAAGTGACCAGTAGAATTTTGATTAATCTGATATTGCTTAAGTGCCAAGTGAATCTATTGACATTTTTATCTACATATGTCATATGTATGTATAGATAGCTTTAGTCAGTTTATTAGTGATAAATCAACCGTGAGAATTAAATCTCATGGCATTTTATTGTGACTAACAAATGACTCACACCTGTGAGATGCTACCTGCAAACAGCTGGGTTGCCTCTCTCTGTATGTTTTCTTGCAGCAGTATCTCAGTCCAACTAATTTCCTCATTTTACAGATGAAAATAAAGCAAATGCCTGTAAAGTCAATTATTGTACTAGTAGTAGTAGTAGAGTTAAAGATAAAGCATAAGTTTCTCAGGCTTGTTCTTTTCAATTACACCATTTATATAAATAGCAAAAAAAAAAAAAAAAAGAGGGAAAAGGGAAGGGAGGGGACAGCAGGGGAGAAGAAAAAGAGAGAATAGTAGAGAAAAAAAAGAAAATACTGGGCTTACACATTGAAATAAAACATTTTTCTATGTTTTACTAAGAATAAGAGAAAATAGCTGAAATTTCCATGGTCAGAGCACTCATAATCTTTAATCACTCTTCAGCTTTTATTTCAATGTTCTGGCATGATTTTGTGCTGAAATACCTTTTGCTTTTTAATATTTTACACAAACAACTATATACAAATTTACATAAATTATCTTACTCTTTGGAAATAAATCATTAAGATCATTGAGATAAAGGCAAGAATGCCAACATTTCTTTTACTTTTCTTAAATGTCATGTATGGGCAGCAGGTCTTTAAGAATATTTAGATAAAACAGGAATAAAAAGTTATCAGAAAAATAACTGAAAAAGAGAAAATGACATAAGTGTCAGAAAATAGATTAATAGATATCTGTTATTCTTATAGGTACATGTGGTAGACCAGACAGCCCTTTAGGTGTCTCTATTGGTCCATGCCTTTATATAAACTCCTTTTGAGTGTGGATGGGACTGTGACTCACAACTATCCAATAAAATATGGCAAAGGTGATGAGATATCACTCCCATTATTACATTATTGTGTATATAAATATAGAATTACAAAATATATATAACAAAAATTATATATAAATTATAAATTATAAATATTCATTATTTATACCACAGAAACTATAAATTAATAATCCTATCTTATTTTATCTTACTAGTTTTGTGGCATTTTTTTAAATGGCAATAGAAAACCAATATAGCTCTTTGCTACTGTAGTTTAGCCTACTAATTCTAATAAATTTTCCTGAGGTTACAGAATAGAACTAGATATTCCCAAAATAAAAGCCTAAGTACATCAGTATTAACTATTCAATTTTGGGCAAGTCATTTAGCAAATCTTGTTAAACCTCAGTTTTCTCATGTATACCATTGGCGATGATGATAACTGCCTTGTAGGTTTGGTGTGAGGATACAAAATAATAAATATAAAATGCATGGAGCAAAATAGGCATTCAAAAAATAGTAGCTCAAGAAACAGTGAAAACTTGGCCTATTGGTTTGGGCCATGAGACCCAAACACATCTTACTCTACAGATTTATTTTCAAAGAGGATATTGCCCTTCTAGATTTGGTGAAGAATTTGGAGACCCATAGTGTGCAGTCTCTCACTCAGGGCAGTGATTTTATTGATTATATGGACAAGAGGCAGCTTGAGTTAAGTAAAATTTGGGCTATGGAACCAAACAAGTCTTTGTGGGCCACAAAGATTCAAACACATATTCTAATTTTAATCACATTCTGTGCTACCCCTCCCCCAAATAACTACTCACATATAGAAAAATGAAATTCTGTAGCAAGTAAATACCTTTTTCCACAAGGAAAAAAAATTACAATCACTTAAAGGCTTAAAATTCTTAGTTTAGTCCAGTAAGAATCACTCAGCAGATCCCAGCACTAATCATAGTAATTCAGTTTTTCCCTTATAAGTAAGTTTCTGAGGGAACTTTAATCGAAGGAGAGTAAGGCTGTACAAATACTTTGATTTTACTGTTTGTATCTTTTGCAGTTCTTTGCATCTGTTTACATTTGGTTTAGTTCAAGAGTAACTGGGTTTTAACTACTAAAGTAGGCACTCATTATTGCTAAAAATCAAAAGATTACTACTGTACAATAATAAATGTCATAAAGAACAGGCCATATACTGGAGAAAATGTCACCATATGAGACTAATAAAATCACAATTCTTCATCAGCTGGAAGTGCACATTACAAAGGGCAGTGTGGTACAAATATCAAAGTTCTGACTCAGGGGATAAAAATCATTTTTTAATAGCCACATAAGAGAATGGAAGTAAGATTTTAATATAGTGTAATTTCAGCCAAGGTTATTTTTATTTATTTGATTAATCTGGATTGATAACATATAATAACATACCACAACATATTACTAGAGGACAGAACTTTCCATTTCTACCTCACTAGTGTTCTGTTCTAAATATATACCAAACACTTTAATCAAGGGAAACAGTCTCTGAGGGCAAAAGAAGTTATATCCTTTGTGTACTCTTAGTAATTCTGAAAGTTACATGGCAGCTAGGATAACCAGAAAGAACCTGATATCCATATATTTAGTTTTACATCAGAAAGTGAAAATATTATTGGGTTTAAAAGAACTGTTCATGAACTAACACCAATTCAAATATTAACATTTCAAATCTTTAAGGCCTCATAGTCTCACTATAAAAATAATGAAAATATCCTTGGGTGTTCTTCTTATTGAGATTTACTGAGGATACATTTTTTTCTATATTTTCAACAAAAAACTAATTTTAAACTGTTCAGAAAGTTAATGAGTTTAGAGAGTATGAGGAATTCAAAATATATGTCAATAAAATTAATGATATATTTCTCATTTCCAGCTATATTCCCATTATTCTAAATGACAGAGCCACACATCCTGATGTACATCACAATGAAAACTGTAATAACTGACCAAACAGAAAATTATGAGAATATGTTTTATAAGCACAATAAATATCACTACACACATAAAGAGCTTTAGGATAAAATCAGGAATTTTGTTTATCTTTTATAGTTTAGAAAAATATTAATAATATTAAACTATTAGGTACCTTCGACAGATGCTAAAGATTTCTGAAATTAATGTGTAGACATAAATAATTAATTCATATTGTTTATGTTTACAAAAAGAAAAAATTCAAAGCCTGGTTTGTTCCATCATAGCAAATTCATAAGGACTTCAAAGAATATTGAAAAACAATTGATAATGGGTTCTTAAAGCTGTCTATTTTTTGAGGCATCTTGGATTTCTCTCAAATACAAGTCCTACAACATTTTCCAAAAGTATCAATCAAGATTAGGATGCAGTAAGAGGTTTACATTGAAAAAAGACATTCTACTACTGAGTTATACCCATGTACATGTCAAAACAAGGATTTCTAATGTCAGAGATTCCAAACACCATGAGTTCATCTTTATTAAACAAATAATATTATCACATTCCTTTGATGGTGCAAAAAAAGCTTATCTTTTTATGCTAGCCATATCGCTCCTCTTCCAGAGATGTCTACATTAAGCAATAATCTATGTCTCAGGCATAGATTATACAAAGGTATAATTCCAAAGGTAACCATGGTCTAACCACGGCATCCTATTTGCAGGTCCCTAATTGTAACCTGTACTTGTCTGCCACTGGCTTTCATCCCTACCTTTCCTCAGCCTAGAATATTTTTCAAATACCCTCTTTTCTCACATTTTTACCTGGCCTTTATAAATGCTGTTCATTCTTCACAATATAGCAAAAATGATATTTTCCCTCTGAAGTGTTCATTCACCACAAGCAGGAATTAATCACACCTTCCTAGGGCTCCCTAGAATTGTGTTTATACTTAACTTTTGACACCTGTCACTTCAAGCATTTTCTTATGGTAATTTCGGAACACATTTTTCTTCCCCAATAGATTGTAAAATTACAGAGGTCAGTGATAACACTTTAGTAAACACTGGCTAAATTTAATTTAATCCCTAAGGTTCTGCATGGAGTACACAGAAAAAATTAAAATACTTGTTTGGCTCTTATTATTAATGTATATACCTCCCCAACTTCACAATTATTTCTAGCACTGAATGAACTCTGAGGTGCTGTTCATGAACATGGGTGCTTCATAAATATTTTCTGATGAGCTTTTCCCTTAATTTGAGATTGCCTATAAGGGATACAAAAAATTTGAAACAGTCCCCCACCACCACCCTGGGTTCAGATATAAAATCACAGTAATTGTTTCTTTTACTATCCCTCAGTTAAATTAAATAAATTAAAATTTTAATAACACTGTCTAGACCAGTGGTTATCACCATTTTGGCAAATAGGGATCCCTTTTCAATACAAAAAAATAATGATACAAGAAATTTTACATCATTGTCTTATCTGATGCTGCTGTCTAGCACTTGGAACAATGCCCAGCTCGTTGATGTTCTTAGCTGATTCCTTCCAGTCCTCTACGCCAACATTTCTTAGACTCCAGTGAAATCTTTAGTCAATTTATACTACCACTTGTTCACTGTCCATCCCCTCCACCCCTCCATGCTCTCATTTCCCACCTCACTCAGCTCAGACTCTACGATTCATCATTATATTTCTCCCCTCCATACAAACTCAACTTACTCCATTTTACAAGCTGAGCTAAATCTCTACCCTGATTAAACCCAACTCTTCTCATGTTCTATCCCTGCCTCTCAGCAGATGGCATTGACTGCAGAAAGACACTGCTCTATGCTGACCTCCTACATTTAAAATAATTTGTTAGAATGAATTGCTAGTGAAGCAGAGAGCCATACTGAGCCATCTTGCTCCACTGTTCTCCATGGATGAGCTGGTTTCATATTTCACCAAGATTTTGTACCTGTTCCTCTCAAATTTACCAAATAACCTTTATTTTCAATACCCTCTGCAAGTCCCTCTGTTACACTGGATGAACTGTCTGTACTCCTATCTATGATCTATAACATGAGAAAAACTATATTCAGAAAGGTTTAGGAACATGTCCATGTGAAGGGGCTAGCATTTGAACTTGGGCATTCTAATGCTCATAAATTCCAAAAATAGATATTTATTTGCCTGTAAGAAATAATGATACATAGCATTAGAAGATAACTCAGTTAAATAAGCTTGGGTTCAAATTATGACAATACTATTTTCTAGTTCCTTGACCCTTGTCATATTAAGTTCTCAAACCCTAAGTTTTCTCATCTATAAAATGGGGTAATAATACTGGTGCTACAAATAAGTGTTAGGACATTGTTGAGCATTCAGTAGGTGCCCCATAAATGTTAGTGTCTTCTTCCATTTATATAGAGGCTGTCTTAGTCTGATATTGCTTTACATTTCCCACAGAGTAAAACATATGGCAGAAATGCCATAACCATACACTGTATATCAGAAAACAAAAAGTAAACACAAAAACATTGACTAAAACATGCATATCTACGTTCATTTCATTGCATTTTGAAATTTCAAATTTTGTTGGAAATTACTATCTTATTACCATCTGAGACATGAGCATAAGCTGTAAAATAGTAAATTTTTAATAGTAGATATGTCAGGAATAATGCACCAAATGCCTCTTTATGAGAAGCTTGGAATTTCTTCCCATCATTGCCTGTCACTGCTCCAAATGCCAATACCAGCTCACATAGTGTGTGCTCAGTGTTTGTCTCACTGTTCTTACTTAACTGTATAGTCACATGGTTTGCAAAGCAGCCTATTTCTAGCTTCCCAATTAGTAATTACTATGAATGGCTGCCTCAAATCATGGCAAAGGTAAAAGATGGGACCAAAGGCCCCCCACAGTGACACTTGAAAAGTTGGCCACTTAAAAATGTTGTCAGTGAGATTTTGAAACCATCTTTCAAATCTTGATGCTTAGTGTTACCATATTGTGACAGGCAACTTTAGAAGAGAGAATAAATCTTCCCAGCTATATTTTTCTGCAAGTTTCAGATTTATTTCCTTCTCAAATTATAGCTTTCACTCTTCTTAATTTTCATTGTTCTAATAATATATCACAGTAGACTTCATTTCCATGTGACAGCAAAAAAGGGAATCTTTCCTGGTACTCAACAAATTCATATTTGAGGAAAGAATTTATTCAGAATAAATGGCAATAGAATGCAAGCCCAGATTGCTAGATAATGTTAAAATATAGCTATATCTATGTATAGATAATAAAAAAGGCTACTTCAGATAAAATCCCATATATCTATGATTAATATTTAATTTTTTAATTCCAGACAATTTACCATTACTAAAATGGCTGATTGACAATGACCTGTGTCCCTCTTCGCTAAAAGCACAAATAAATATATAATTAAAAATACTAAATACTTATCATTCTATTTATAAAAATTGAAAGTTAATGGTTAAGTGACAGTGAATGATACTATATTTTTAAAAGATTGAACATATCCAGTGATGATAGCATGCCAGTGATAGTAAATGAATAGGTAAAGCGTAGGAACAGCAAAAGAAAATTAAGAATATTCATCTGAATTCAGTTTTCATTGATATATCTTCTGGCTCTATCCCAAATAAATAAACTTCATGAACATGGACAAATAAAATATAACAAAATCAAAAAAATCAAGGAGAAAAATACAAGAGAGAACCCACATTTTACTTTCTTTGGCATTTGTCAGCCCTTTTAAGGACATGCTTTTGTACACAACTATTAAGTGCAGATAATTCCCCCAAGTAATCTTTACTATATCAGCCTAGAGAGGCACTGAAAACTGTACATTTATTATTTTAATTGATGATCATTACAAAAATCATATATAAACTTTGTTTTCCATCTGTCTAAGAAAGGTGCAGCAAACTCATAAAATTTCAGGTGCCAGATAGAAAATGTAAATTTAGGATTAAGAACAGTAGGCACTTTGAGAAATAGAGTGATCTTTGAAAAATATTCAAATTAAAAAATATATATATTAAACACTCCAATAAATAAATCTCCTTTAGTCACCAGCTTTTGACCCCTGGTCTACATTACACTAATTTTATTCTCTACCATGAAATTACAGACTGATTATCGCAATCAGCAGCAATAATAACTAGCGAAGAGCATGAAAGTTCAACAACAGCTATTGGGATTTTCTACTGGTCATTTCTTAAGGTTAAGTAAGCCTTAAGATGCTTGAGTGAAGGCCGAGTTGACAAATGTTATGAAAACACAGATTCATAAAGACATAAGATACTCCTTGACTTAAATAGAATGATGGCATTCTTATTCCAGCTTCTAAATAATAGGGGTGGCAGTCATATTTTTCTGATTATCACTGAGTTCTAGTAGATTACTTCTGTGGCCTCAGAAGTTCCCAAAGTTCATCCCTTAATTAAGATAGGTACTCCAGGAATACTTGTAAATTCTCCAGAACTACTAAATGAATGAGCTTAAGTCATTTTAGATAAACCCAATGTACCACACGCAAGCATTCAAATATTAAAACTTGCTTACACAGGACAAGATAGTTAAGTCTGCTTTAACATTTCTACCAATAAGTAAAATTCATGACTTTCATCATTTTAAAGTGATCTCTCAGCATAATGTCAACTCATATACTTCCAAGTTCTTTTCAAGGATGTTGAAATCTGCCTAACTTGTTCATTGACTTGTGTAAGTTTCCTTAATGTGCTTGTTCATAAATTATCAAACAGCTGGAAAGAAGCCGTATGTCTTTGCACAGCAAGTTACATCCTCATAACTGGCTAGGTGAGGTTAAAGAAAAAATTTCTTCTCAAGGAGTCCAAGATGATAAATCAAATTTGAAAATAATTCTTCTCGTTTAGGAATTGATTTCAACTTTCTCTGTTCTCTTACCATGAAAATGAGTGCCTGCTTCACCCACATGAGCTTGTCATGCTCAATCATGACAGCAGAGTTTTGACTAATTTAGGATTGTTTCATAGCTCTACAGATGGGCAAATCCTACCCAACACACTCCTTTTATAAAGCATAAACTTTGGAAATAAAAAAACAAAAACCAATCTCTGTGTTTATTAAGAACATGACCAGAAATAAACATTCATGCATTTACTAAATTGTTTCATTTTTGGACAGCTCAACTCAATATAAAATGAAGTGAAATAGAATCTATGTTTTGAAAAAATGTATGCTCTAAGAGTTTAGAAAAGAAGTGATGACGCAAAACAAACCTCTCTCCCTGAAAGGAGAAAATATCAAGAAAACATAAGATTCTAAATATGAAAACAAGACAGAGAAATAGACTTTTGGTATTATCTCAGATGATTCAGTTAAAATTGCCTAAAGCCATTTGTGGTAACATAGAAAGATATTTGGTCTTTGTCTCTGGCTCCTGGCACAAAGTTCCTAAAACTTTTGGAATTTCATGAGTGACAAATAAGTCTTTTATTCTCTCTCTCTTTTTTTTAAATGGTGTCATTTTTGGCAAGGCCCTCAGGTAGCTTCAGGTTGGAGCCAGGTCTTCAGAAAGACCAGGCTTTGATTAGAAGTTTGGAACTTTCAGCCCCACCCTGCTCCCAACTTCTAGGTGTGGGGAGGAGTAAGGGGGAGAGTTACATCCACTGAGATACTTGGAGGGTAGTTCTCCTAAAAGAGGCATGGAACTCTTTATACTGATACCATCCACAATATGTTGCATATGTGTTTCTTCTATTTGGCTGTTCCTGAGTTATAGCCTTTAGAATCATCCAGAATATATAAGTAAAGTACTTTCCTGAGTTCTGTGTCACTCAAGTGAATTATTGACCTATGAAGGGCTTGTGGGAATCCCCAATTTATAGCCCATCTGTCAGAAGTACAGGCAGCCCAGGACTTAGTTGTAACTGGCATCTGAAGTGGGATGATCCTATAGCACCGAGTTCTCTCAGTTATGGAATCTGATGCTAACTCCAGGTAGATATTATCAGAATTGAACTGACTTGTTTGACACTCACTTGGTGTCAGAGAGTTGGAAAAGTGGTATTGAAAAAGACATGTGTATTGGTTTTAGGAAAAAAAAGAAAATCTCTTATTTGGTATCAGATGTGGTAAGAGTAAAGACAGATGAGGTCAGTAAAGTGTTTCAATTTTTAGTGCTCTGTCTGTTTACACTTTAAATGATTAGATATCTTAATTATTAAAAACAATAAGAACATGAACAATGAAAACAAAAAGAATAGTAATACAAGTGAAAATAACAAAAGGATGCCTTAAAAAGAGACCAGATGTAAGAAACAAACAAAACTTAAATTCAGTAGGATAAGGGAGGTCATACTGGTTTATTTTTCCCAAGTTTATTACAAAACATTAGAATATATAATTTCACAAGTGTGTTTGTACTGATGAATTAGCTTAATAAACTATGGTAACTATTTTGTTATTGAGTCAACATAGCAGAAGGGCTGGTGGTGATGGGCTTTGCTTTCAATAAAAAGAAAAATGTTTATTTTATGGAAGCAAGTGAAAGGAAAACAGTGAGTTCTCTGGAATTTGTAGTCTTCTTTTATCATCTTTGGTGTAAACAGACAGAGCACTAAAAATTGAAACACTTTACTGACCTCATCTGTCTTTACTCTTACCACATCTGATACCAAATAAGAGGTTTTCTTTTTTCTCCTAAAACCAATACACATCTCTTTTTCAATACCACTTTTCCAACTCTCTGACAGTGACTCTGGGCAATTCTGTCTCAGAGTCTCTCATGAGGCTGTCATCAAATATTAAACCAGGGCTGCATTCTATCTTAAGGCTTGACTGGAGAAGCTACTTCTAAGCTCAATCACATGACTATTGGCAGCACCAGAAGATCCATTTTCAAGCCCACTCACATGGGATTCTTTACAATGCTACTTCACAAGAAAGCAGGAGAGCATTACGCAAGAGCAGAATCCTAGGAGCAAGGTTCAGGAGGGACCATCTTAGAAGCTGCCTACCATGACTGACCAACAACAAGTATATTTCCCCTTTTTGCTGAAAATGTTATAAAAGCAATAAGGAGACCACATATAAAATAGAACCAGACAAAACATAGCAACTTTCATTCTTTACAAAACTAAGACACAAATAATCTGTATAATATGAAGTAACTATAGAGACTACCAGAATCAGTGGTGATTTTCCAAGACTACACAGAAGTAAAAAAGAGAAGTGAAGAAAATGGTAGGAAATGTAGAGTAATAATGAGGATGACCATATAATTTATCACCCAAGCTGGAACAAACTTGGTGTAATTTTTTTTCATTGTGAGAATTTACTTTAAAGTGAATGAGAGACCATTATTAATTTTTTTGTTGGCAAAATTATCTAAATTTGATAACTAGCATTTTCATACACCACTGGTGAAGTTAAAACTCTGTAGTGTAATATTTGAATATCTATATCTATTAAGATTATAAACATATGTACTCTCTGACTCAGTAATTCCACCTCTGGAAATTTACCTTTTGGATATCCTATACAAATATCATGTTATTTATTGCAGCATTATCTGTAAAGCAAATGTTTGGAAATCATATCAATATCCATCAATAGGTAGCTAGTTCAATAAAGTTAGAGAGATACCAAAAATGAAATCCTATGAAGCTGTTAAATAAGAAAAAAATATATACAAAATGAGGATGCTGTCTATGTATTGATATGAAAAGATGTCCAAGATATATTTTTAAGGGAAAAAAGCCAGAGGCATATCATTATTTATAATACATTATTGTCTGCAAAAAACAAAGATGCATTAGCTTCTTACTGCTTCCATTACTACTTATTTACTAATTTGTTACTACTGTAACAAATTAACACAAATATAGCAATTAAACACAACACAATAGTCTTGAGAGTCACAAAGTATCCTACAGTGCTGTAGGTCAAATCTGACACAGGTCTCACTAGGCTAAAATCAATGTGTCATCAGGTTCCGCTGACAAGGTGTTCCTCTCTGGAGGCTCCAGAGGAGAGTCTGTTCTCTTGCTCATTCAGGTTGTTGGTAGAATTCAATTCCTTATAGTTAGAGGACTGTTTCTTTGCTGTCTGTCATCTGAGGTCCATCCCTAGATTCTAAAGGCTGCTAGGTTCCACAGCCTACTTCCTTCATAATCAAAGCCACCAATGGCAGGTAAAGTCCCTGTCACGCTTTGACTACCTGCTGGTTGCATCTCTGACAGCTTTTTGGCCTCCCTCTTCTGTTTCTAAGGGCACAGGTAATTACACTGGGTCCACCAGAATAATCCAGGATACTCTCCTTAGTTTAAAGTTTGTAGCCTTCATTCTATCTTCAAAGTCCATGTGGCCTGGCTGTGTAAGATAATATACTTACGGGTCCAAGGATTAGAGTGTGGTCATCTTTGAGAGGGTGCATAGGAAATATTTATCCAAATTGTTTGTTCTACACACAAATGGAAAGTTATCTAGGAAAATAAGAACAACAGCAATGTGGGAGGAACTTTTGAAAACTGGGCAGATAGCATAAAAAGAGAAATGTGATGGGCAAATTTATAATACATTCATTTTCATATATGCTTAGAACCATGTGATTATTTTAGTCATTTAAAAATTAAAGAAAAGTGAATGGACATCTAATAAAATAGTGAAAACTATGTAAAAACACATTTACTAAAGAAGTTTAACATTATCTTCCTAAGTCTGTACAATTAAATTTTCATTTAAGGCCCATAATGTTTAGCATTCTGATTCAAAGTTTGTTTTAGAGATACTGGCAAGTATCTCAGTGTGATCTGCATTATTCTTTCCTGTGATGTCACAAAGAAACAGCCTCTTCTTTTTACAAAGTATATCTTATTTTCCTTTTAAATTGATTTTACGATTTATTTAAACTGTTTTTTGTTTCCTAAAAATTCTGCAAGTCTATTTTCTTTGGCTATCCAGAAAACACTCTGCCACTAAACTTTGTTAGTGAATTTAATTTACCAACTTTCTAAATTCAGATAATATGTGAACAATCTTAGAGATTAATACTCATTTTACAATTTGCCTTTGATCTGAATCTCTTTAAATTGATTTCTTTTCAAATGTTACATAGTGATTTAGATTCTTTTTGATTGCTATATTTATAACCACGCAGGTTCAAATATTTTAGTTGCTAGAAAACTGTTACTGAAACATTCTTTTAAGTCTATTGTACAGGGCAGCATTTTAAAATGCACTTTCTTCTTCAAAAAGCCCAAAATTGCCCTTATTTGATTCTTACAATCTTTCTACTGACCAATTCCTTCATCCTCCAGTTTGATCAATTCCAGCAATACTTTATGTAAAAATGCCTTGTGTTTGCACTTCAGCTCATCAGGTGAATTTTCTGGATAAACTGGAGGCTGGAATGGTCTTGAGAGTCACAAAACTGAATCATCTACATACATGAATCACTTTGCAATTCACCAGTCAAGATGAATGGATCATATTTACTGTAAGTTCCCAGAACATACTGAAAAATGTTTTGTTATAGCTTAAGGATATGAACACCAGCACAATATATAATAACTAAATAGTACCAATGCAAGCGTGTGTGTGTGCGCGTGCGCGCGCACACACACACACACACACACACACACACACACACTTTCAAGTAGAAACTGTGCCCACTGGGGCTTTTAACAAAGTTATCAGTTTTATACTTAAGCCACTAAAGACAAAACACAGACAACAAACAGTATGTATAATCTGAAAGACTTGCACAACACAGTTGAAAATGTTATATTTACATGGCAAGCAGCTTATTTTATTTACATGAACATCTGGTGCAGGTTCACTCAAATTTTAAAAACAGCTGGACATGAAGAAAGAACTAGTAATTAACAAAGCTATATGTTGATTAAATCAGCATGTAGTTAATTTTAATGATTGCTGATCTTTATTAAGGATGATGAAACTTTTCAAAAATCAAATACCTTTAACTGACATGTCAATTGACCAGAGAGGCAGCGATAACCACTCTGGTGATAAACTACTTCGGTACTGTTACCACAAACTAATGACTGCACTACACATATTCATAGAAGTACAATTCAAAAACAAGATTATATTGCCTCTGAAGCCCTCTGGATCTTATTATATCTACAGATGGGTTCTGAGCAGCAACATTATTATCGTTTGGGAATAATCACATACAGAGATATATATTATTTGAACACTGTTTCCATGTTCTAAATCATTTCAGTAGACTCCTGCTGCCCATCCTTAAGTCACACTGTGTACTTCTCTGAGCTCTCCAAATAGGCACCCTGTGGTTGCCAAGCAACCACAGATTTTCTCCAAGTGCCTATGCCATGTGTACTTAAACTGCAGTTGGCCTTTCTTTAACTTTTCAAAGTTTAGAAAAAATAAATATATGACAGACAGGTAGAGCTATGTGTGTTGTGAAGGAGGGTACTGGAAAGTCAGAAACCACTAAAAAAAAGCAGAATTCCTTTTAAGATATTATGTCCATTCATATCCCTTTTTAAAAAGCCTTTAGAGATACGTTCTATTAACACATGAACTAATTCATCAAATAAGTAAAAATAAACTGTCTCTTTTTCCTAAGACAGCAGATATTTTATATCCCATATCAAGTGAGTAGATGGCTGTTCCTGTGGTTTTCTCTCAAGCATTATAGAGCTTCCATGTGGATATATAGAATGCCAGTTCTGATAGCCGACTTACAATCTACAAGCTCTAGCTATGATCCTTTCCTTCAGATGGAGTTTTTCTAGATTCAATGACCTTGATTTCCAGGACAGTTGTTGAAAACTTGCTCACTAGTTGCTTTTAATGTTAATTTGTGAAGAGAATGAGTCTTGTGGAAGGCTTTAAAGAAAAGACTGAGGACATAATCAAGTTCAAGAAACAATACAGCTCACTATAAATTAAATTTATCTTATTTAAAATCAAATTTCTATATGTATTCTCTTCTTTATAAATTTTATATTTTCAGGATAAAAATAGATGATTATAGTTTCCTCTTATTATATGTCCCTGATGGGGTTCAGGCAAATGTCCCCAAATTTGAAACTTAATATATTGACTATTTTAACCTGAAAAAGTTTGAAAAAACAGCAGAAGCAGTAAAGTCATTCAGAGTGACCCTTCTCCTGCTCCTTTCCCCTGAAACATGTCATAAAACCCTCATGAAAGAAGTGCTTTCCATATATCCAGAGAAAAGAACCATTCTTATCTCTAAAGAAAAAGGGATATGAAGAATACAAACAAACAGGCCTTCCTAAGTTTTCCCTAGTTCACTACACTTACCTCAAATTTCTTGACTGATCGTATTTCTCCACAACTGTCTACTCTTCATCAAAACTAGCATAAAAACACAGATTTAACCATTTTGTATGTGGTGGTGGGTGGGGGTTGATCTTCATTTCCTTTTAAATTCCCATGTCATATGAAACTTAAATATAATATATACTTTTCTCCTGCTAAATTGTCTTTGTCAGCCTAATTTTCAGACCTACCTAAGGACCCAAAGAGAGTCAAGGAAATTTTTTCTTCTCTTACAATGTAAGCTAATTATTTTCTCTAAGTGTGAGTCAAGACTGGTGTGTCTGAGAGTTACCACTGAGAGGTGTGGAGTCTGAAGCAGAATTTGTTTTTTCTGGAATCTAAACCTAACTAGGTAATTTGTGAATTTCAAAAGAGATAGGTATCTGTATCAGCCATGGTTCATGGAATATTTCTTATTGTGTAACCCACGACTAGGAGGACTGGAGCCATATTTCCTAGGTTAGAATATTGGCTCAATCACATACTAGCTAAGTGACCTTGAATAAAGCCTCAGTTTTCTCATCTGTAAAACACAAAAAGTAATTACTTTATGGTTGTTATAAGAATTAAATGAGATAATACACATAGAATACTTACTTTCTGCAAGTAATACATATCAACTATAATTATACAACTGGGTTCCTTTGCCTTTGTCTCTGAATTTGTTCAGCAGGCTAAAGTCTCCATTGTTAAGAATTTGAATGGAATTCTCTTTGGTCTGTCTTTTATTGGAAGCCTCAATATCATTGTATCTCCCAGAAATGAAATATTCTGGTATTTGAACCCAATTTTTAATCCATGTCTTTGTGTTTAAGTGCAGTTTTTGCTTGTCTTCAGTATTGTTTATTTGAGGAATTTATGGGTTGATTCATATTTCATTTGCTCTTTTAAAGAATGCTGAAAATGTGGAATAATTAATAATCAGTCAGAGTACAAGGTAATTAGAAAAAGTCCCAGTTATATGAGTTAACTCATGAAGTTGAGAAGCAAGGGAAAAACAAGGAAGTGATGCAAAGCAATGCAAAACTATTAGGCTATCCTCAGCATGCTTTTTACTATTAGCTATTTAAGATAAAAACTCATGGACAATAAAACATAGCATTAGAATTCAACTTTTTGCTTATTGTACATGTTTTTTAAAGTTTAAAAATTTTAACCTCTTTCAAATTATGCTGTTTGCCTTGGCTTATATGTAGAAACATATTCTTCACCCTCCATAAACATCTCTTATTTAATACTAATGACGGAATTCTCTGTTGTTTACCTACATATTTTGCCTTTCTCTTGAAAATGCTCTTTTTCTATATTTATTTAAATGTTTAAAGGTAAAGGATGAGACTGAATTATCAATCTTTAAAAATAATCATTAATTCTCATTTCAAAATTATTTAGTCATTGTCCAAATTTAATTTTAAATTTTCTTTTTTTCTTTCATGAAAAGAGCATGTATCCCCAAATAATTTTAAAGAATAAAAAATAAGTCACTCCTCCACTGAAAGAATTTTGAAGCCCTAGTATTATCAGTTAAATTTGGAAAGTAGTTTTCAAAAATATTATAATCTAAAAATAAAATAAATTCTTCTTGGTATCGAATGCCTGAATTGCTGCTATACATGCATACATATCACATTAAATCTTAAAGAAAGTTAAAAGAAGTTTTTAAAAATTGGTTTCATATAGAATATTCCTCTGAGCACATGCAATAACCTTAGAAATTAATAACAAAAAGATAAAATAGAATCTTGGGAAATTTAGAAAATATATTTTAATGATCTTTAAATTATAAAAAAATAGTAATGGAAATCAAAAACACTTAGAGCCTAATAATAATAAAACATTAGTACTTGACCACACAATTACTATATTTCTTAAGAGGAAAATTTAAAATTTAAAATGTTTATATTTGAGAAAAAGAAAAACTAAAAATAATAAGCTAAGATTTTAATTTAAGATGTTAGAAAACAAAGGCAAAATATTTCCAAGCAGGAAATAATAAAATTGGCAGTAATTTCATTGGAAGGAAGAATCAATAAAGCCAGAATATAGTTTCTTAAAGTTCTGTTAATGAGTCAAATTTGAGAAGATTGGGGGATGAGGGTGGGTGCGGTGGTGGTGCGGGGGTCGGGGGGGGGTAAGTTTTATCCATAGACTAAGAAAAGATACATGATAATAAGAGAACAATATTGACTTTAGCAAAACTACAAGTTTTATTTTTAGGTTTGAACACTGATAAGAATGACAAGTAATAACTATATCAAGTTGCTTTTATTTTATTAACAAATTAACAAACATAGAATGCCAAAAATAAATAAATAAATAAATAAGGATACAAGTAGATGCAGCTCACCTATGCTAATTTCTCCAGAATATGACCAATGCACCTGACTGCATAAGAAATCCATCAAGTGTGACTGCATAAGAAATCCATCAAGTGAGAAGCCCAATCCAGAAGGCAGTTGCCTCTTATATCATTAGTTTGAAGGGATTTCTAAGACTGATCTATTACTACAGAAGGGATTGATTGCTGTGCCACACCTATATCTCTGTTATACTTCATTTCAACCTCATGTTTAAATGAGGGTGATCATGTTTTATGACAAATATAAACAAATTTAGGACAGTAAATTTGAAATTTTAAAGAAATAGAAATCACCTAGAGATCATAATTTACCAAAACTGACTCAACAAGAAATTTAAAAGATCAATAATCATAGAAGAACTTGATGTAATCATTAAAAATTTATCATATCTAAGTGATTTTACATGGAATTTTGACCAAACATTCAAGGAAGAGATTCTGATATATACAAATTGTTACAAAGAATAGAGAAAAATAAAAACATCACCTTCATTTTATAAAGTTAACATAATCTCATTACTATATTCAGAATAAATCAAAAAGGGAAAAAGGGAAAAATTGCAGACCAATTTCAACTATGACTATAGATGCCAAATCCTAAAAGAAATATTATAATATACAACAATAGAACAAATATAAAATATGATCGTATAAAGATCTCATTTATAATAGTTACAGTAAATCACTGAGGAACAAATATAAAATAAATATATAAGACTTAGAGAAAAAATTTAACTTAGAAGAAAATGTTAAAAGATCTAAAAAGATGTATAATAACTATAATTATGCTCAATGATGAAAACACTCAATATTATTGATATTTCAACTATTCCAAAATATGATATTAATCAAACTAAATATAATACCAACAAGTATCTCAGTGAAATGTTTGGGGACCTTAATATGTTGTTTTTCATATTTATATTGAAGAGCAAAGGATCAGGACTAGCCAAGGAGCTGCCAAAGGACAGTGTGGAGGACCTTTCTGTATAAGATATAAAAAGTTATTTTAAAGCTATTATAAATTGTGGTGTCAGCAAACTCAGAAACAGTCCCACACATGTAAAGAAATTTGATGAACGCAGTGGAAAGGGAGAAGAAAGACTGAAAGATAGTTTGTAACTAGAATTCACAAAATTCATGTGAATGATAAAACAGTAATGAATTAACAAGCAAACAAACAAACAAATATATGGGTTAACAGACAAGTGAAGTCGATCAGACTAAGCAGTTTAGGCAATGAATTATCTTTTTTTGGCTGTCTGAATATCAATTCAATAAACCAGGTAAACTAAATCTCCACTTGACTTTTTTGCAGTGTAAATGTCTGAAGACATTTTAAAGAAAGGAGGATGTTGTGAGTAATTGACCTTTTCCCTGGAAAGGAAGTAGTGGTATTTTCAAGCAGTACAGTAACATCAAGCAGGTCACACATAAGGAAGGTCACTTTGTTATTGAAAAGGGGGTAAAAAGCATCATGGAGAAATTCATTTTCTTGTCTAGATAATTGGAAGTCTTATACAGAAAACAAAAGGCATTATACTTTTAAGGGGATTCTTATGTTTGTTTCCTGAGCTTTGGAACTAGCTCATATTATATTAGCATATCATCATGTGGAAAAACACATCTATCATCACCAAGATTTTGGGCCGTGAGCCTCTCTACCTTAACTGCAAGGTCAGTTGGACTTCCAGGGGCAATTCTCTTTAATCAAGTTCAGCCATATTCTGTCAGTTTCAAGCATTATGGGCCTCATCGTCTGTTTTAAAAGGCAAAGCTGTATCTCGCAGCAGTACATAATAACAAAGAATGATTTTTCCGAACCTCTTAAACATAGACTTGTCAAGAAGTGAATGTGCAAAACTGACCTTATCAGAGACACAAAATACAGCTCCAATTAAAATTGAACTGGGGAGCAGATGTTGGAGGTGCTATCGCAAACTCAATATGTAAGCCTCATAAATAAGGAATGCTGCCATATGCTACAGCATCTTCATTCTCATTCAGCGATTACAGGAATCAACAAAACATTGTTAGAAATCATTTCAGTTAGCACGGACGCTACTGTTGAGATTAGATTAATTAAACTGATAAATCCTAAGCATGAATGGAAAACATCTAATAACATGAAAGAAGTCAAAATATGAGACAGGCAGTTCTGCCAAAATGCTTTTCAAAGCTTCCATTGGCTTAGTATAAATGGGAAATCTATAGTTTTGAAGAAAAGGAAATAGACCAAATGCCAGGTAAGTATAAACCTGTATAAGCCTGGCATTTGCCAGAAATGAGGCATTGGAACCCAGAAGAGCTTATCGTGGCAAAAGCAGGATGCATAGTATATTTAGATGAGTTAGGCAATTTCACTTTGACCTCCAACCTAACAACAAATAACATTGTGTCTGATTGGCAAGTGTTTTGTGCCTTCTTAACGGAATGCTATATAAATGTCAGTAACTCACTCTATACTAGGAGCAATGACCTAAGGATCTGTAGACAGAAGAATTTAAATTATAACGAAGTCTAAGAAAGAATTAATGTTCTTTTGCAGTGAAGGATTAACTTTGAAAATATACTGTGAAATCTCAAGGTATAACAAAGTATAACATATTAATAAAACTCAAACACTGCCAATTGCAATTAAAGAAAGATAGAAAGATGGAAGGAAGGAGGGAGGGCAAGAGGGAAGAACAATGGAGAAAGAAAGGAACAGTTGATTATTTTATCACTATTTTAGTTAGTGGAAATATTCTTCATGTCTCATGAAAGATATGTAAACCCAAAGGGAAGTTTCTATTTTATAAAAGTTAATAGGGGTTCAAGAGCCTGTTCATTTTTGTTTTAAAATCCCAGTCTCTCTTGGAGGATGTTACAAAACAGACAGATCTCAGTGTCAAGTTGAACCTCTGAGAGATTTCCTTGGTTTTTTGTGCACTTTGAGAGTGAGCCACAGAATCACAGGTTTACAGAACCAGAAGGAAGCTTCAAAATCATAGTCTTTTGCCCAATGCCACAGATCATGAAAGAGCTGTTCATCCCTGGGCCAATATGTTTTATATATATATATATATATATATAAAATTCACAGAGTTCTTTTAAAAGACTAGAGAACTATCATAAGAGTAGCAAAATGGTGCTCATATATGATACAGCCACTTCTCTAAAAATCAGTTTCCTCATTATATCTATCATTGATTCTAACCTTGGGAAAGCCTTTCTATTATCCTTCAAGCCCTGCTAAAAATGAAGTATTTGGGGTCAAGAAAAAAATACCCATTGGTAATGCTCAAAATCTGGGAATAAATGATCTCCAAGATGCAATTAGCTCAATCCTTCACCTGAGAGATGGTGAGAACTAAGAGGAAAGAAAAAGTACCTAGGTTCATTCAAATGATGACTTTTAGAATAATTTTCTGTTCTGGTCACATTTTACTCTAATGACCAAGCTAATCTAGTCTTGATTAGCATGACCATGAAAATAATTATCATTTATATGCTATTTTAAATCTTAAAAGCCTTTGTTAAAATGTTCTTTCCTGCTCCAGGACATGCAATATTGACTAGAGTAATGAATTCATTATGGTGTTTCTGACTTTCTTTTCCTGAACTCTATGAATATATATATTACAACATATCCAAAGGTCAATATTAGGGCATAGCCAGTGTATTGACTTTTTAATGTGTCTTTCTGGTAATTAATATCTTAAAATTTAATTTGTATGTAATTTTGTCATGATATGTGAGAAATGGTCTGTAATGCAAAAATACTGTAAACTTTTTACATAATAATTATATTTTTCCTGGTGTTCATTATTGCTTTATTTATATCACTCTTTTGTGTTGAAAAGGCAACATTCACTTAAACTTAAGTACTCACTGGCTACTAATAACTCACTGGCTACTTTGTCTTGAATAGAAAAAACAAATGTGTTTGTCCTCATTAAATAATTACACTGAATAGACTCACTTCTGTTTTCTGAACAAATATTTATGCCTTTTAAAAAGGCTATATTTATGCCTTTTAATGTTTTAGAATTACACTACCAATAGATGCATTTGATATATTGAAGCTATGAGCAGATTTTAATTTTATAAAATATATGCACTAAAAAATGACTGATGAAAAGAGAGTAACTTTATATCATTTTTAAAAGTGTTATATTCCAAAGGTTCTTCTTTGTGAAAGCTTAAAAATAAAACTACATAGATTCTAGAGGCAGAGGGTGAATCAACTGGCAAACATCTTCTAGTCTTAATGAAGAAGATTTAAAGTAATTTCCACATCTGCAAAAAAAAAAAAAATCTTCTTGACTATAACTATCAGAAATTTACAAGGGATGATTTATTACCATAAGAAAAGCAGTCATGTTTTTGTCTAAATAATACAACTTTATAAAACTGTATGAGAACTGTAACACAAAATAACTAAGCTCCTACAGATTCAAAAATTTTTTTGTCATTTTATTTGTTTTATTTTGTCAATCTATTTTTTAAAAAGAGAAACAAAATGTTACTCTTTTATAGAATACTAACATAAGGTACATGATATTTCAAAATGAAAAGAATACTAGTTGTCTGTTCTGTGCTTTTATGACACTTAGGAAATATAGGTTTATCTGTAATTCTCCAATTGGGGAAGACTCACTTGGAGACTGTTAGAATAAATGTAGTTTCTAGCATTCCATCCAGGGGATTTGGGCTTAGCAGCTCTGGGGTAGAGTCTGGGACACTTTTTATCAAGCATTCCAGGTAGTTTGGTATAGATCTACTGACCTATTTGTAGGATTCATGTGATAGTTGAAAAATGATAAAGTTCAAAATAAGCTGACATGGAAAATAAGTCTTCATTCTGTTATCTCCTGCCTACAAGTCTAAATCAGTATACGTCCAAAATCACACCTACAAAACAAATAAAATGGTTTGCATTCAAAGGAGAAATAGACAATCTGTAAACATGAGAGACTCTAATGTACCTCTCACAAACAGATGAAAAAAATTACCACAGAAAATCTAAAAAAAAAAAATGCAACTAGCAAACTTAATCTAATTGAACATATATTTCAAGTATACATAAAACACGAACAAAATTTACCTGTTGCGAGGTAATTAAGAAAGCCTTAATAAAGCTCAAAAGATTTTCTATGTGGTGGTAAGCCAGAAGTTCATAACTAAAAGGTAACTAGAAAGTCTCTATTTTAAATTAAACAATACAATTCTAAATATCATGAGTCAAAGAAGTCATAAGATTTAACAATATTTTCACTAAAAATAATAAAATGTGACATACAAAAATTTGACAGATATGATAGAGCTTTGTGTATGAGCATATTTATAGCCTGAAATATACATATTTGAGAAAAAGAAAGGTTTAAAATCAGATCTCCAAGGAGCCACCTTAAAAAGTTAAAAAAAATTTAATTAAACCAAAATAAAATAGAATAAAAAACATTAAGAATTAGTAAAATAAAAAAGAAATTATAAAATAGAGAGCAGTAAAAAGTTGGCTGAATGATAAGAAACCAGAGATTCTCAGAAAGGCTAATGAACAGAAAAGAGAAAAGAAACAATTTACCAATTTTATAAGTAAAAAGTATTTCACTATATATCCTAGGGATATTTAAAAAAAATAAGGTTATTTTGCATAATTTTGTAAACTTGAAAATATAAATAAAATGGACACATTTTTTGAAAAACATAATTTACCACAACAAATGAGAAATCAAAAATATAGATTATCACATACTTATTATCTATCTATCTATCTATCTATCTAGGCATTTTTCTGTATGTAAATTGAAAGAGAGAGATAAAAAAAAATAAAGGAAGAAAGAGAAGTGAGAAGATCCCCAGGACTGAATAAGATAATTATAGATATAGGAAGCTAAAGCTCTCACTTTTTTGTGTTTGAATGTATGTCTAGCAGTAATCTGGACCAAGTAGATCCAATATATAAGAAATTCTGCTATCTTTTTAAAGTCCTTAAGTAATTTTGTTAAATCAATTGATAGGTTTGTTTCATGTTGTAACAGTTAGAATCTATCCAGAAAAATAAATAATTCTAGATCTTTCAAACAGAGAATTGAATATAAAAAATTGGTTTCATATGTGATAGAAAAGCCGAGAAGCAGATCAAGGACAGCCCAGACATTAGCAATATCCAGAAATATCTAATAGCCTAAGACCAAAAGGACAATGAAAGAAGATGGTATTATTAGAGCCCAGAGCCAGACTAGTGTTGGGTATATGAAGGAAACAAACCTTCTGCCTAAACACAGAAGGAGTAAATATGTGGTTTCTCCCCCTCATCACATATTCCCAAACTTCTGCCACGCTCCCTAGAAATCAAGGGAAAATAAGACTGCTAAATGTTGGGTCTTGTAATCGAAAAGAAAGCAGTGGAAGGGTAAAGTGTGAGTCTGAGAATAAATAGGAAGTTGGCTAGCGTAGTAATCTAATTAGACTCTAATAATTAAAGATCTAAATAAAGCAATAATGCAGTAAAGTCTGAAATCAAGCCTGCTCTAGATCTACCTATTGGTAGGTTTCCAGGTAGGAAGGAACAAGGAATCATTCTTTAAAACTATTAATGAATTGATTGAGAGATAATGTAATGATAGCATAGGTTTTAGGTTTCCCTCTTGTTCTGCCACTTCCAAGCTATTGGCCTTCTCCAAGCCTTAAATTTTTAATCTGTAAACTATGAATAATATTTGCTTTACTGAATAGGTACGAGTAATAAAAGAGTTCATAAATAAACGAGATTAACACAACGATTCAACTAACAGCACACAATAATGTTAGCTGATTATGTGTATGTATGTGTGTGTGCATATATGTATGTATACAAATACATATAATGTATAATATATATATATGTATGTTTTGGGGTTTTTTTTACCTCTACTCTTCTGTCTGCTTTCTCCAAACAAAGGCCCCTTTTCTTCTGGCATTGTGTGCTTGGATATGACCCAGTTTATTTTCCTTTTGTAGATAATATAAATGGACCTACTTTAAAATGGAGCTGGAACTGCCATCCCAAAGAAACTGCTTTGCCTGTTTTATGCCTAAAATTTTTGGAACTTTAAAACTAGGCAAAATAACCTTCAGACTGGGCCTACGGCAACACTGTGTCCCAAAGAACTATTTGCAAAGATAACAAGAAAGCAGTTATTATGACTTCTGGACCTAAAATTAAAAACATCATTTAGAATTCACATCAGTGTTATGTTATCATAACAATAGATATGTCTTCCTTGTATTGCTGGAATCGTTCCCCTCCCCTTCTCATAAATACCCATTGCCTTTGTGTCCTAATTGGAACATTATTTGGGCTTCTGCCTGAATGATGATTCCAGAATAGCTGATTACATTATCTAAAATTTAAAAAATAATCATAAAAGTGGTTTCTTAAAAACAGCTTTATAAAAATCTTGCTTTAATAGTATAGTTTTATTACCATAAATCATTTAATCTAGATGACATCAAGTAAATGTAAGCTATATCATTATTTTATGTACCTCCGTGAAAGAAAAACCCTCAGTTATAATACACAATATTTCATTATATTTCTCATTGAATCATATGTCACTGGAGGTTAAGCAGCTTCTGTTTAGTGTCAGCAGGAAGTTTCTGACAAAGTGATATATGATGCCATATAACATAGTCCTATACAGTGCATGAATGGATAATGCCAGCCTCCTGCTGCTTTGAAATTTTTCATCTACTCCATGGGATAGTCAATTTCTCATGCTTTCAATTGCTCTGCATAATATGTGGTAGATAATCTTTTTGCATGTATCTCACTAACAAAATTTAACAGCCTCATGTATTTACCAATCAACTAAAACTAAAAAGCTAACTAAAATGCTTCTGTAAAGCAAAGAAAATCATCAACAAAATGAAAAGGCAGCCTATGGAATGGGAGAAAATATCTGTAAGTCATATATCTGATATGGAGTTAATATCCAAAATACATATTTTAAAAAATTCATATAAATCAATAGCATAAAAAAAACAAAAACAAAAAACAATTTAATTAAAAAGGGGCAGATGACCTGATTAGATATTTTCCCTAAGGAGATACAAGAATGGCTAATAGGTACATAAAGGTGCTTAATGTTAATCATCAGGAAAATGCAAATCAAAAGCACAATGAGATATTATCGCCTCACGCTTCTTGGAATGGCTGTTATCAAAAAGACAAGAAATAATGTGTTGGCAAGTATTTGGTGAAAAGAGAATCGTATGCACTTGGAAATGTAAATTGGTGTAGCCACAATGAAAAACAGTATAAAGGCCCTTTTATAAGGGGTGTGGGGGTTGGCAGGAAATACCATACAATTCAGCAATTCCATTTCTGAGTGTCTGTCTAAAGGAAACAAAATCACTATCTCAAAAAGATATCTGCATTCCCATTTTCATTGCAGCATTATTTACAATAGCCAAGATCTGGAAACCTAAGTTTCCATAGACGGATGAATAGATAAAGAAGATGAGGATATATCTATACACAATGCAATATTATTTAGCTACTTAAAAGGAAATCCTGCTATCTATGTTAACATGATGGTCCTTGAAAGCGTTATGCTCAGTGAAAAAAGTCAGACAAATACAAATATTGTACGAGCTCACTTATATATGGAATCTTACATTTTTTTTTTTACTCATAGATACAGAAAACAGTTTGGTGGTTTGCCAGAAGTAGCTCTGGGAGCAAGGAAAAACGAGTGGTCAAAAGGTACAAACTTCTAGTTATAACATAAGTCCTAGGGATATAACGTTCAGCCCGGTGACTATAGTTAACAATATAGCAGCAATACACAGGTCCCCAAATAATGTTTTTTTTTAACATTGTTTGGTTATAATGTTAATGAGAACTTAAATTATGCTTACATTAATTAACTTAAGGTAAAATTGGTTTCACTGTATGTCATTTTGCTTAGTAACAGAGACTATCAACAATGTTAAGTGAGGACTTAACTATATTATATATTTGAAAGTTAAGAGAGTTGATCTTAAAAGTTCTCATCACAAAATAAAGTATTTATAATATGTATGGTGACGAATGTTAACTAAACTTGTGGTAACCTTATCATAAATCAATTTTTAACATACAGAAAATAATAGTACCTTCTTAAGTGTTAATATAAGTCCAGAATACTTTTCAATATTTAACTACTGAATGTTTATAATTTACACCTTACCAAAGAAATAGGTCTCTTTTTATTTAAAAAAAAAATTATAAGCATAAGTGTTACCAATTTTTTTCTAAAATCAGCAATTTATTTTTGTCAATAATTTAGCTGAAAAACTGCATTTTACAGCATAGCTGGGATGAATAATTGTTAAAATATTTTATTTTAAGAGAAGAAAAGGAAACAACACATAATCCCTATTTGCTCAGGAATAGTGAACAGGCATGAAGATTCTAAATTTGAACTTAATGTGGGCACGAAAAAAATATCATTATCAAGGCAAAGAATATCTAAGATGTGTGGAGGAATATGATGACTCATGGAATTAATAATACATTTCTAAAAGTACTTAATATAGCATCGAATTACATTTTTTATGTCTTTTATAGTCTAGTTAAACTATTCAACACCCCTGAGATGAATCTATGCATTTATCTCTCTCTTATATAGGAAGAAAAGACCCAATAATTAGCTATTTTCAGGGGACCACAGATAGAGAGTGATGGAGATAAAATTAACTAAGTAGCTTGTGGTTTCTGTCTGAGCTTGGTTCATCCAAATTAGGGGGTGACATTAACCAGAAGTTGTTACACCTCTAGTGTAGTCAACTGTAGCCACAATCTGACAGATAGTAATGCAAAAAGATATATTAAATCAGCCTGAAGCAAAGCATGAACATCAGGGTTATGATTTACAAAGCAAAATAAAACCTCAGTGGGGGTTCCAGAGGGAAGGGATGTTAGCAGAGACCCTGGCTTTTGATGTTGATTGTTGTATGTAAAGCCAGAAGCAAAACTAGCAGGAAACATCATAGCATCTATGAGCATAAGAGTCAAATGGGGATGAAGATTTAATTCTTTCTGAATTTCCAGATGTAGCTAAGAGCTGCTCACTTTCTAATCACTAAAAAGCCAAGGTTGAATAGAACTAATAAGAAAGCTTATGTAGAATATTATTCTCAATCATATTGGGGCTGATTGGACCAGAGGGGAAATATACATTTCTCCTCCTTAAAAATGTTAAAATACCTAGACCTGAATCGCCTTCATTTTCCAAAATCTCTCTCAGTTTGCTTCATTCCATCTACCTCTAAACTTCTCCAAACATATAGGAGATCCCACATAAATTAGATCTAGACGTACTAATGGATTAATTCATAAAATATATGTTTATATAACATATAACCATTTGCATATCAATTATATGGTGATTAACATATTGGTCTGTTGTAAGCAAAGCCTTGGGAGGAAACAAAAATGAACACAGATGAGGTATATATCTCTGTAGTACCATATAAACTAGTGAAGAAACTGCATGAGTAAATATCTAATCATAATAAAATAGAATAGAATATGTGCTAAGTAATAGTTGAAATATTGTACTGTAGCAATCAGAAATGGAATAATTAATAGAAGTTAAAGAGTCAGTGTCAGTGACAGATACATTTTCTAAGGAGATAGTATTTAAATCCCTTTTGAAGGATTTCAATAAGTAATATAGGGAGATAATTTCAAACTGAAAGACTGCATGAGTAAAGGGGAAAAAATTGTCATTTTTGAAAAACAAAGGAGTTTTCTAAACATAATATAGATTACAAGGGAGAACAATATGCTTCAACTTCTTTGAGCTTATGATGTGTTGGCTAGTTATTTGCAATTGGCTTTATGTTAAATATTCTGCTCGTTCTTAAATATAGATTATGGTTACGTTTACCGGTCATTTACTAAAATATATTTTCTCTTGTGGCATATTTTTTTTCCTAATAATGGATCATAATATATTCTATTCTACATTCTCTCCTAACATGTGACATTGCCACACCTCAGACAAGCAGTAGAGCCTTATTTCTCTCCACTGACTCTAAGCTATCCTTATGACTTGCTTGTAACCAACAGAATGTGGTGGAGGTAATGATGCATGGCTAATAACACCAGATCAGAAAAGACCATGCAGCATTTTCTGGTTCTCCTAGAAAAATCATTCCCAGAATATTCCTTCCTAAAACCCAGTTGATAATGCTGTGAGCAGACCAAGTGATATGGACAGGCCACATGTGGGTACTCAGGTTGACAGTATCATGTGATCCCAGCATGAGTCATCCTAGTCCAGGTGCCAGACATGTGACTGAAAAAGCCATTTTAGAAATAGATCCTCTAGCTTCAGCTGTTTCAGCTTCCCTCACATATCACACCCAGACATTTCAGTTTGTCCTGCTGAAGTCATAGACATTGTGGAGTAATGACCTTCACAGTCTGTGGGCATAATAAAATGATATTTTATGCCACAAAGTTTGGAGTGCTTTATTATGAAGCGATAATAATGGAACACTTTTCCTTACTGAGTAAAGAAGTTACAGCTATAGTTATGGTTGTCCAATTAGTCTCTATATTTCACATCCATCCTTGCAACTTAATGGGGACATGTGATTATGTTCTAGACAACAGAATATAAACAAAAATGATGTGTGCACTTGTAGGCCTGTCCCATAATATACCACAGTGAACTGCTATATATTCGTGAACAATTCTGTAACACAACGTAAATCATCAGTTAAGAATAATGCCCTTTGAGACAACAAAGAAATAAGACAGTAGAGACTTATGATTCTGAATAGTGCTCTACTTAGACCGTTATAAGAATGAAATAAACATGTATTACTGGGGTAGCTCTTTGTTGTTGCAGTTTAATCTTAAACTAACAGTGACATATGCAAAAATTTCTTCATTTTCTCTTCTAAAATACTCAGAGACTGAAAGTCAAGGCAAGCTGTAACACAGAAATATGAGATAACTGGTTTCAGCTAGCTTATTTTCATTCTGTTTCTCAGTATTATATGAAAAGATGGCAATGGGTACAAAGGGATTGGAGAGTTTAAATTTAAAACTCTATTCTCTTAAGAAAAGCCTTGATTTGACCTCAAATGATTTTGAAAACAGATTCAGTAAAAAGTTAGAGTAAGGACTTACTATTTCCAGTAGTATTAAAAACTTGCTGCCCATTTTCAGTCTTAAAATAATGGAGTACAGATGACTCTCCTCACTTTCTCCACCTAAGGGAAAGACAAATAGAAGCAAAAACTCAATTTTAATACAACAAATAGGCATTTACAATCTAAAAACTATATGTAAATGTTTAAAAGAGAGGACTATTAATAGTTAGCAAAGAAATGGAGAGTCAAGCCTATGTACAATTGGGCTTTTGAAGTGCAGGTAGAATAAAAGAAGGGCTAGCTTCAACAAGAAGCAAAACAACTCAAAATCATATAGATTTTGGGACTGGAAGAAAAACTATCACAGAAAGTGGGGATAACATGAAGACTAAAAACAAGAGGATAATATGGAAATTTGTTTTAGGAAAATTGAACCCCTTTCTCTCCATCTAGACCTCTAGAAATTAGGAGACTATCTAATCTTCATGCATACCAGAGACATTAAAACAGGGACTCTCTGGACTCCAGCCTTAGCAACATCAGTTTCCTTTTTCATCATCTCCAGTATGCTATCAGCCAGGTCTATAATCCCAGGTAGAATATATGTATGTATGTATGTATGTATGTATGTATGTATGTATGTGTGTGTGTATGTGTAGCTTTTCTGCTTTAATGAACTACACAACCTGTACACATAATAAAATGATGGTTTATGCCACAAGGTTTGGAGTGGCTATCTTACATATGACTTCCACCAAGCCACCAACCTCACCAAGTACAGAAATTCCAATAAGAATTTTATTGTTTCATCCTTAAGTATGAAAGAATGAAACCAATGGTTAAAATAAATCTTATTTTTATGTTCAAAGAAAGCTACACAACATAAAAGAAGTCAAAACACAACAAAATGGCTCAAAGGAAACAGAAAAAAGTAAAACATTATTAAATTATTAGGTACTCTCATAGAATGAAGATGATGCATTATTTTGAAAAGGATGCTATAAGAAAGAGACAGTTAGAAAAAAAAGCTTTTGGAAATTAAAAATATAAAAGCCAATTTTTTTGACAAAAAATATAATTAGAAGATAAAACTAAGTATAACATGAGACAAAAATATGAACAAAGGAGAAAAAAAATTCATAAAAGATCAACATGAGCTTCAGTATAAGGTACCATGAAAAACAATAGAGAGAAAATTGCTAAGAACAATACAAGAATATCTCCTAGAATGTTAAGATATGAGACTCCAAATTATAAAGGCCCATTAATGTCCAAAACAATAAATTTTAAAAGACCTAAAAGAAGAAAAACTATCACAGATTCCATAACACCAAAGAAAAAGAGAAGAATATATAACTTTCTAAGCGAAAAAAAAATACATATAAAAGATAATCACAATAATTTCAAATTTCCAACAAAAATGTTGACAACTAGAAAATTTTCCTTTGAAACAGCATTATATAACTATGCAGAAGAGTAATAAAGTGAGAGACAATTTTATACTTAATGTTTAAAAAAAAACGCCTTTTTTATGTAATCTTTATTAGGAAGTCCCTAGATAATAAGGACACAATCCAAGAAAAATAAATGGGATCAAGGTAATAGAAGAACCAACAGAGGAGAGAGGAGAAAAGAATTTTCAGCACAGTAGCAAAGGAGGTCTCAAACAATAGTAGGACTGAAGAACACGCTGTTTTTCAAGGGGACTACAGGTCAAAGTCCCCAGAAAGAATGTCTCCAAGGAAAAAAGAAAAGAACTGATAAATTACTACTTTGACTATATTTTTGGAGGTAATTTATGGAACTCTGAATGAGTATGAAAAGTGTTGATGAGATGTTCTAAGAAAACTAAGCAATTAAAAAAAATACTTATTAAACCTTAGAAAATAAAATTTTATGCTAAAACAAAATATGATCAGACCATATACCTTGACTCAGTAGTGAATAACATGTGTATGACCATAATAAAAACTATGTTTTTAACAAAAGTTGAAGCTTAAATATATTCTGGTAATGTAGAAAAAATGAGAGTCAAGGTTGAGGGGCAAAAAAAAGTGGTTTTATATTTTATTTTTATTTTAAGTTCTTAAAGAACCACTATGGTTTTTTTAAAAAAATATATATTTTACTTAAATTATTTGTATTTAATATTTTAATTGAAAAACAAAAATTAATTAGAAAATAGCTGACTACAACATCCTATGAATGAATACTTAGATTTTTATCACCTCCATTCCACATCTTCAATGACTGGTTCTCTCTCTCTCTCTCTCTCTCACACACACACACACACACACACACACACACACACACACACTGCTTTGTAGGATATAGTTGGGAGGCAGACTGGATCACTGAGATGTCTCTGGAAGTTATAATATAGATGAATTCTGAAGTAGACTGCAAACTGCATTCTCTTTTTTTGAAGCTCCTCTTATCAACAATTGCCATATACTTCTGCACTTCTTGATTTTGGGCTAGCTAAACAACATGCTCTGACTAATCTAATGTAGTGAAAATAACATTATATGAAGCCTGGGCCTCAACAGGTTTTATGCACTTCTGCTATTGCCCTCAGGATTCTGTCTTCTGGACTAGCTTGCTGTAGAATAAAAGAGGATATGAGCAAAGACAGTCTCAAATGAGCTTTCTTAGACCAGCTAGCACCCAATGATGAAGCAGCTAACTCCAGATGCATAAGTAATCCTAGCCAAAATCAGCCAAGTCTGCTACAGATCATGAGAACTGTATCCTGCTAACTCTAGTCTTGAAATAAATAATAAACGGTTGTTTTAAGCCACTGAGTTTTGGCATGGTTTGTCACATATAAAATAGAAAAAAAATCCCAAGAGATGACAAACCCTCAGCATAACATAAATGAAAGACATTACACCAAAAATTGAGTTCCACTAAGATGATGCTAAAATAACTCCAAATTACAGGCAAATGGAACTGAAAGAAGGAATGAGAACAGTGGTAAAAAATAACTAAAAGACAATGGAATGTGTCATAGATCAGGCTGTGCTGTAACAAAATACCATAGACTTGATGGCTTAATCCTTAAACAATAAAATATCTATTTCTCACAGTTCTGAAGCCTGGCAAATCTAAGATCAAGGTGCTGGAAGTTTTGATGTTTGACGACAGCCCTCTTTCAGGTTTGCAGAAGGCTGCCTGCTTTGTGTACCCTCACATGACAGAGAGAGATGTCTGGTCTCTTCCTCTTCTTCTAAGGGCACTAATCATAAAATGGAAGCTCCACCCTCTTAATCTCATCTAAACCTAATTTCCTCCCCAAATCCCCATTGTCAAATACCATCACACTGGAGTTAGGAATTCAAAATATAAACTTGGAGGAACACAAACATTCAGTCCACAGCTGAATAGTTGTGTTAGTTCCAAGATTTCAGTGTTACTAACACCTATATCTGCCTTCAAAGCAGAGCCCAATGAATAGCCCAGGAGATAATTACCAGAGTAGTTATTAGGATCACACAAGGCACTGGAGTATAAGACTGCCCAGTGGTTTTGAAGGCCAATTTTATCTAAAAATTCTACCTTTAAAATGTATCCAGTAGATGTACACATACATATTCACAGAAATATCATTAGTTATGCAGAGGTCAGGGGAGAGAAAAGAAAAAAAAAGAAAGGAAAGAGAAAGGAAAGAAGAAGAAAAGAAGGTAGAAAAGAAGGAAAAGGAAGGAAATATAAATGTCTGTCAACTTAAAAAGTGTTAAGAAAGATGTATAGTACATAAAAGAAAATTGATGATATACTTGAATTTTAAAAAAAGGCAACCACGAAGTATCATGGGCAAGGTTGAATCTATGAATCTAACCCAGGTACTACTGATTCCTCTGAATCACCCTAAGCCATTAGAAATTACACAGAGACACATAAATTTTTTACAGTTCTACTAAAAAAGTCAACATCTTTTTTCCAATTTAGGATTATTATTTTAATTTTAAAATCTATCAAGAACAATTAGGGTTTATTTAAAGTAACATTTGGCTAATATATTGTAGGTGTTTTCAGTTGCATTTTGTGTGTGTGTGTGTGTGGTGAGAATTTAAATCTTGTCTCCTAAAATTTAGCACTTATGTCAATAGAAAAGAGTTGAAAGAATACATACCCAATTATTAACAGTAGCTACCCTGGAAGAAAAGTAATGGAAAAGGGATAGGGGCTGGCTGGAGTTTCACTTTTTTAATATACTTTTAAAATTTATACTATAATATACTTTTAACAATTAATATGTTTTATATTATTTAAATACACTTCTATGACATACTTGGAATATTTTGCACATAACTTTTACATGGACTTAAATTATCAGATAGAAGAAAAGTATTCTTCATACATGGAAGGGAGAAAGGAGAATGAAATTTGGCAGAGACAATGGCGAGCATAAATATTTCTAAGAACCTTAAAATGAGAATTTAAAAAAGTGACTAAATGATTTGTGATGTTGAGAATCTTAAGACATTTACCCAAACAACTGATTCCTCTTTTATGCCATTAAAAAACTTAAAAAACAAAAAAAAATCCTCAGTATCTAGAGATGCATAGAACACGGATAAAGAAACAAGTAATATCTATATGCCCTCATAAGGTCATGTGAAGTAGAAACGCTGAAAAGTTTGTAAATTGCCCATATCCAGAAAGAATATTTTCATGATTCTTTTACTCCCCCAACCCAGCTCCTTTGGCTAGGGCAATTGAAGCAGACGAATATCCTAAAGGCTCCTTGTACTCTGTGGTTCGTTCCCCTTAGATCTTCAATGTGTTCTCCATTTTATTAGCAGTGGAAAAGAATAGAAGGTGTGCACTATGATCTGTGTCTGGAAATAATCCACATTCAATTGGCCATGCCTCTGTTATGTGCCTTCATGACTTACAAGGGTGTGGGAAATATAGTTCAGCTATGAGTCCAGGAAGAAGAAAATACCACTTACAGTGAGCACTGAGAAGCTCTACCACATTGACAAAGTGGAGTATGACCAGAGGTTCTCATATATGGGCTGTCTGGAGAGCCAGAATTTTCCTCTTCTAGATTTATAATAAATCTTTCTGTGGAATGACTGGGATAGAAATTAGAAAACATGTTAAATGTATGGTGATCTCTACTCATTTTACCTTCAAGAGTATCCTGCCATGTTTTTTTGTTTGTTTATTTGTTTGGAATTAAGTAGGCAAATTAACATGAAAAGAAGTTCAACATCACTAATTATCAGGGCAATGGAAATCAAAACCATAGTGAACATCTCCTCACACATATTAGAATGGCTGTTATCAAAAAGACAAGAAATGACAAGTTTTGGAGAGGATGTGGAGAAAAGAGTACTCTTGTACACTGTTGGTGGAATTGTACCTTTATGCAGCCATTATGGAAAACAATTTGGAGGTTCCTCGAAAAAATTAAGAATAGAACTACCATATGATCTAGCTATTCTACTTCTGGGTATTTATTCAAAGAATACTAAAACATTAATTTAAAAAGATATATGCATCCTTATGTTCATAACATCATTATTTATAATAGCCAAGAAATGAAAACAAATTGTATCCATTGACAGATGAATAAACAAATGAAATGAGATACACACACACACACACACACACACACATGCAATGGAATACTACTCAGTCATAAAAAAAGATGAAATCCTGCCATTTGCAACAACAAAATAGACCTTGAGGGTATTATACTAAGTGAAATAAATCAAATGGAGAAAGACAAATACTTTATGATTTCAATCACATGCGAAAAAATACAAACAAAACAAAATAAAAACAAACTCTTAGATACAGACAACAGATTGGTGGTTATCAGAGGGGAAGAGAGTAAAGAGGAGTGTGAAATGGGTAAAGGTCAGTTGTATGTTGGTGAATGGAAACTAGACCTTTAGTGGTTAATACGCTGTAGTGTATACAGATGTTGAATTATAATGTTATACACCTGAAATTTATGTTATAAACCAAGGTAACTGCAATTTTTAAAAACTGTGAAAATATTAATTAATTAAAAAGAGAGCAAATTACGAGTCACATAGACATATAGTAAGAATTTTTTATAGAGAATTTCATTAGAGAGAGTTATAATTATCTAAAGATCACACAATATCTTCTGTATATACAATGATTTATAACATGCCATTCTCATAAAGAAAAACAGAGCTTGAATGTTTTCATTTTAGGTACTAGTATTATAAAAGTCTTTTAAAGTGAATAGACACTGGCACTAGTAATATTCTAGTAACATTACTGGTATAATATTCAGGTACTATACTGGTAATAAAGGACTAGGAATAAGACTTCTAGAAAGTATGATTTAATACATCATTTTGATTAACTTAAAACAAGGCTGCAAAATAAAGATAAAAGAGAGCAATGATAATGGAAAGGGATATTTTTAATGGGGGCTAAGATAGGTGGGTATTTCTCTCCTACAAGCTTTTGAATGTTGTTTTTTCAAAACACTGTGGCAAAGAAAAAAAAAATAAAAAGCTGATAACCAGTGTGTCTGGGATGTGGAAGTACTCGCAAGAAAATGGGCGCTCTGCTGGCCAGACGGGCAATGGCATTTTAAAACTTACAGAACAACGGCTGACTATTAAAGCAGAAATGTAAAAAAGTGTACTGAGGCTCATCACCAAACTCCAAAAGTAAGAATAAAAAGAGGTTTGATGGGCCCAGGCAAAAGGTGCAGATAGTAGAGGCTTTTGTACATCTCCTCTTGCTACCACACCAGAGTTGTGATTTAAACACAATACAAAAAACAAGCAGAGTTGCCTGGGGTCTGGATAAGCAGAGGCAATACAACTAGGGAGAAAAAGAAGACTCACTCTGCAATGATAGGAGGGGGCAGAGATGCGAGGCTGCTGGGTCTCCTGCAGCTGAGCAAGACAGAAACTGCTGCAGCTGCACTGGCAGGTGCAGACATTCTTCTTAAAGGGGCTGCAACCGGGACCACAACCAAGACCGAATTTTGCAGTGACGAACTCACTCAGTTGGCTGCTGAGGGGGTCCCAGGAACATAATGGGGGGCACTGAGTTGTCAGGCTTTAGGGCAAGGGCCAGAGGCAAAGCTTTCTCTTTAGCAGAAGTGCTGGAGGCATCCATTATTCCTTTACTGAGTCTTCCCGGCTCCCAGTATTTGGAGGCAGGTACTCTCAATAGCTGAGACGTCATCATACTAAATAATAGAGGTGCGACCTGCCCAGAGGATTCCCTAAAACTCTGCCCTTCCCAACTTGCAGCCCTACCCAAGCCATACGCTGTGGTGTCCTTGGAGTGCCCTGTGTCCCTTACTGAGCAGCTTCACTTCCGGCACTGGTGGCACCTGTCCTGGGTTTCTTGTGTGGCCTCTTGTGGCAACTATAAGCACAGCATGACTATCAGCCACCTGAGGATTGCTTACTGAGTCTTCACAGGTAACCCTGGAGGGGCACGGGCTAGTATTAAACTTGACTTGCAGTTGGACCCCTCTCAAGACTGTGCCACTGGACACGTACTACACAAAGCCATGCTAATAAGACTGGGAGATTCAGGAGCTTTGCTAAGTATATAGAAACAAACACAGAAAGGCAGCCAAAATGGGGAGACAAAGAAGCATGTCCCATACGAAAAAAACACAGCAAAGCTCCTGGAAAAATGGAGTCAAGAAATCCACCAGACACAGAATTGAAAACACTGCTTATAAGGATGTTCAATAAATATAGAAGAGTAGATGAACTCAGAACTTTAACAAAGAGATAAAAAACATAAAAATTAAAATTGAAATTTTAAAAGGGAACTCATCAGAAATGAAGACCATAATATCTGAGATGAAAAAGTATATTAGAAGGAATCAACAGAGTGGATGAAGTGGAGGATTGAATCACTGAGATAGAGGATGAGATAGTGGAGGACACTGAATCAGAACAAGAAAAAAGAATCCCCCAAAATGAAGATAATTTAAGAAGCCTATGGTACAACATCAAATGTAACAATATTTGCTTTATAGGGGTACCAGGAGAAGAGAGAGAGAAAAAAATTGAAAACCTATTTGAAGAAATAATGATGGAAAACTTCCCCAACCTGGTGAAGGAAATAGACAGACAACCCCAGGAAGCTCAGAGAGACCCAAAACTGATTAACTCAAAGAGTCCCACACCAAGACACATTATAATTAAATTGACAAAGATTAAATACAAAGAGAGAATCTCAAAAGCAGCAAAAGAAAAGCTGTTAGTTACCTACAAGGAAGCACCCATAAGACTGGCAGCTGATTTCTCTAAAGAAACTTTGCAGGACAGAAGTACAACATATTTAAAGTGATACAAACCCAGGATCTACAACCAAGGCTACTTTATCAAGCAAAGCTATTATTTAGAGTCAAAGGACAGATAAAGAAAAAACTAAATGAGTTCATCACCACCAAAGCAGTATGGCAGCAAATGTTGGAGGGATTTCCTTAAGAAGAAAAAATACGTATCAAAAATATGAATAAAGAATGGCAATAACTACATACCTACCAACAAGTAATTCAAATTTAAAAAGAATTAAGTGCTCTAATCAATACATAGGTTGAATGAATGGATAAGAAAAAAAGACTCCTATATATGCTGCCTACAAGAGACTCCCTTCATATTAAAAGACACACAGACTAAAAGTACAGGGAAGGAAAAAGACCTAGAGGGTATTGTGCTGAATGGAGTAAGTCAGATAAAGACAAATGCCATATGATTTCATGTAGATATGAAATCTAAAGAACAAAATCAACAACAACAGAAACAAACTCATAGATACATGAATATTTTGGGGGTTACTAAATGGGAGGAGGGTTGGGAGTGAAAAAGTGCAAAGAGATTAAGAAGTACAAATGGATAGTTACAAAATAGTCATGGAGATATAAAGTATACCATAAGAAATATAGTCAGCAGTATTGTAGTAAATATGTAAGGGGGCAGAAGGGTACTAGGCTTATTGGTGTGATCACTTTGTGAATTATATAGCGCTCTAATCATTATACTTTATAACTGAAACTAATATATTATTTTATACCAACTATAATTGAAAAACTCATTGAATTGTACACTGTAAATATAAACAACTAATTGTCTATTATATTTCACTAAAGTTGTAAAAAAAAGATTTGAAAATCAAACTTTGTTGAAAAAAAAGATTTTCTAAATTATTTTGTGTCTTAGTCCATTTGGACCATTGTAATGAAGTACCATAGATTAGTGGTTCACAAACAGAAATTTATTTCTCACAGTTCCGGAGACCAGAAAGTTCAAGATTAAGGTGCCAGCAGATTTGGTGTCTGATGAGAGTCTATTTTCTAGTTCATAAACCTCCACTTTTTCATTGCATCCTCATGTAGTGTAAGAGGTAAGAGAGCTCTCTGTGATCTCTTTTATAAGGGCATTAATCTCATTCATAAAGGTTCTGCCCTCATGACTTAATCACCATCCAAAGGGTCCATCTCCAAATACCATCTCATTAAGAAATAAGTTTTAACATACGTATTTTGAGGGGACACAAATATTTAGTTTATATCTCTTTGCTACTCCCTTTAGTATAGTCAAGGTACATACCCAATTAATGATGAAATTTTACCAATGGGAGATAACATCATCCAGACAGAACTGAAGGGTTGGAGATAGTTAAAGAATACAAAGAGAAAGGGAAGTTGATGGTCAGGCCATTGTCCCAACCTATATGTTTGAGAGGTTTCAGGGAAAAATGTTGAAGGAGGACTTTGGCTGTTTCTTACTGAGTACTCTAGGAGGACAGTGCCTCTACCTAAGCCTGGAAAATGGTATATCTAAGCAAATGAGCAGTGCAACACAGGCAGACCAGTGCTCTCATCTCGATTCTCCTGGTCCCTGTGTGGAATAAACAGAACACAGACTTTCATGCATATCTCCAAAGTTAAGCATGAGAATTTACAGAATATCTGATAGGGGAGCTCACAGAAGGTGTGACCATACCAGAGGCAGAGGCAAAGGTCCCTCTAGACAGTGTGTGTTACTGCATTTATGAGTTACAATCAGAATTTTAGAGGTACCTGAACATCAAACACCAGTCAAAGCCACAGGAGGGCACTGGGTTTCTGAACCTCCCTAGAAGATTCTAATGTGCAGCCAAAGTTGAGAACCACTGCCTTTAGGAAAACTTGCTAATAGTCATCAAAATCTCCAAGTACAAGAAAGTATTATGTAATGTACTTTTATATATGATGTTTAATTTCCATGTTAATTGCTAGAGTAGAGAGTATTAACCTTATTTCACTGATGGCAATCTTGAACCTTCAAGTAAATGACTTGTCCAGATCAGTTGTGCAGTGGGGATGGGATTCAAACTGAGTTCTCATTCAAAATTAAACTTTTTTTCTCATTGATGTGGCCTATAATGTATACTCTTTTCTGTGCTATCTTTCTGCCCTTGTATAGGTTACATAATTTACGAAACACTTCTTTTGGCTATTTTCTTGGCAAACGTTATTACATTACACCTTTTATCCATTCTAGTAATAACTCCACCTTCAGAATTATAAGTGGATGTGTACTTGAGGATATGATGTGTGTTTTTAAGACCTCTATTGCCCTGGAATAAAATAAAAAACACCTGATGCTTTAATATCACTGTTTACAAATCTTCTAAGCTGAGGAATTTCCATAAGTTAAAAGAGGATTCTTCCTCTGATAGATTTGTTTAAACCATAAAACATTTTACCACCATTTTTTTTACTGAAAAGATATAGAGATCTAGAAGGATTGAGACATTATTAAGTAAAGCCAAGATTTATAGAGATACTATCATATTCAAGGTGCTATTCCTGAAATCAAGAAGTCACAGACTCATAGAAGAGCCAACACAGTAACAATTATGAATCACTATGTGTCAGATACTGTGCCAGACACTTTGCAAGCAAGTTCAAAATAATCTTTGGAACAGAGTTACAAGTTAGGGGTTATTATTTCAATTTTACAAATAAGGAAACTGAGGAAAGAGAAGTAAAATTATTAGTCCATAATCATGCAGCTAGTAAGTGATAAACCCAAAATATAATGTGGTACATCAAGATAGTAGCAATATATTAGATACATTTATCTCTTATTTAAAGTAAGAATAGGAAAAGCTTCAAAAAAAAAGTGACACCTGAGTAGGTGTCATTTGAAGTTTGAGAGTTTAACAGACAAATCAAAGAGCATACACAAATGTGCTATAACACATAATGTGTCTTGCATACTAGACAAAAAATTTTCTATGTATCAATCTTAGTGATTCATTCTCAAGATCATTCGTTTAACCACTAAGATGCCAAGGTAAAATTAAATATATATTTGGCATATAACTATAACTTCTTTAAGAAAACATGTTATTTTGGGAAGGTAGGGTAATTTCTGGAGCAGGCATTACCATACCCCTTGATACATGTTCCCGAATAAGGGACCCTGGCTGGCCGTTATGAATTTGAGAGACCCTGCAAGCCCACAGAAGGAACAGTGTTCTGGTTAGCAGTGCAGACCCTTATGCCTCATTCCTAGAGCAGAAGCAGCACAGAGTCCAACCTAAATGCTACTCTGATTTTCAAACACACACTTCTTCCAGCTCATGCTCTCTCTCTATGGCACATAGCGCTTATCACATGATATTGCATTTATTCATTTATATAATTGCTTTGCCCACTATCCTACAAGCTTCTACAGTCCAGGGAATTACATTCCATAGCACCTAAATATAATTTTTAATACTTAATAGGACCCACTTTCTGATGGTTGAACTACGGAAACAATTTGACTTTGATAGCAACCATCATCAGAATCTAAAATGACAGCCTATTAACCTAGCTTGAAACACCAAATCACTCCTTCACTCCAGAAGATCTATTCACATTTCCACAGTAACTCAAACCACAATGTGGTGGTAAATGCCAAAATGACCAGATGTACTTCTCTATCCATTTCCTTAGGCTTTTTAGGCCATATGGCTTTCACCATTTCTATAATGAGACTTCAGGTTTAAGATTCAGAAGTCCATCATTTCCAGAATACATAGCCCAGGCTATTTTTTCCTAACTTGACTTGGCTTTGGATCATGGTGTGATGAATTTATTATGTACAGCAGCAGGCACGGTGCTTTTTTAAAAGCAAAGTGCCAGAAACAGAAGCTCATTGATTTAAAAAAAAAAAAAAGAAGTCAAAACTTTGCCAATTTTCTCCAAATACCATCAGAGTAAACTATCATCAAATACAAGTTGTTTTCCCCATAAATAACAGCATGAAGCAAATTTATTGCATTCTCAACTCTTTTGAAAAGACTAAAAATAACCTCGGAAAGCTGATCTAATTATCCTGCATATATTCAGCAACATGGAAACTTTAGAGTACGGTATCGGCTAATTGAACAGCTAAGACTACCAGAACTTTAAACAGAAGATTCTAAGAGTACATGAGCTAATAATGATGACATTAAAAGGATGTACTGATCTTTGCAGTATCGTTTGAAGCCCATATAGCACAGCAAACGACAACAACTGCATTTTGATGTGCAGATAAAGGTCGAACATAAGGGAACTTTGCCTTCAAGCTTTTTATAATAATGTGCCATAAACTCAAGAAATCCTCTTTAATTTTTCTGCGGAAACACAGATTTGCTTAATTTTCTGACACTGCACCTTTGATTACTACATAAATGTCTCTACTCTTATCACACTCTACTAAACCTAATTATACAAGCATTTTCCAAATTATACTCAAAGCACTACCTTTAAAAGTCTGGTTTTAGTTAGAGCACTGCTCTGTATGAAAACACAGGTAATAAATATGTGCAATGCCATCAAATGTGAACATTATATATGAAGCAAAATAAAATAGCAATGTAACTCACCAGTGATGTCCTTTAAAAGATGTTATATATTTAGATGGTTAAAGCAACAATGATGAAGTTGGGAAACAGGCCAATACCATCCAGGAAACCGAACGTTGAGACCAAAGCACTGACTTTAATGCAGACCATTACGAATAAATACACAGTCTCTATCCTGATGTGGAACTCAAACCTGGCATGTCATTGGATTTCCATCTGCTAGAGCTTTCCTTTTCTTAGCTAGCAAAGACACCTATATTTTTTTTTTAATGGAAAGTATTGTTTACTTTGTGGTAGGAAAAGGAAGTTAAGTCACAAATGCCAAAAATACTTCACTACACCTGTCCTGTGCTTATCTCTTTATCTAACTTTCCTAAAAACATTAGAATTAAAAAAAAAAATACTTTCTCTACCAATGCCTCAAATATTGGAATCAAGAGCTGTTATTTAATTCTACTTGCAAAGATGTATACTGCAAGTTCATGAACAAGATAGAATTGATGTGAAAAAGAAGGCTAATCTGGAAGTATGACAAGGCATCATGGAATGAAAAAAAAAATCTGAAGAAGATAAGATTGAGTTAAAAATCTAGTACAAAAATCATACTAATAGATTGTCTAGTAATTACAGGTAAGAATTTGAAAAGTGAAATTTAATTGAATAAAATTATAAATAAGTTTTTAGATGAAAAAAGGTTTCAAACTGTAGGACTATCTTGAACACAAATATATCAATATATTGAAAATATGAGGTATTTTGAGGTCTTGACCAATCTCAATAAGAAAAAAAGGTCATGATTGATTTTCATAATGTAAGGTAATATGGGTGCTAGGTATCTGTCATCCTTAGTTTACTTCAAATCTTGTGATTGTATCATTTTATTTTAATGTTATAGGAAATAATAATAAAAGGATAAGTATATATAAATACATAAAGATTAATATGTCATTATTCAGTACAGAAAAAAATAGAAACAATCTAAATGTTTAACAAAGGAATAAAAACATTTTAAAGCTTATTTCATAATGTGAAAGTACACAAATTATAATGTTAAGTGGAAAAAAGTTTTAATATTTTTAAAAATCATATAGAGGAAAGAGTAAGATGTACCTCAAGTTAACAGAAGTTATGATTGAAAAATGAGAACATACATAATTTTAATTCTGTTCTTGGTACTGTATATACTCTCTAAAATTATTTTTGTAATAAAAGGTATGTCTTAAAGTTTTAAACTTTTCATAATCTAAAAGAAAACATAGAAATTGCTTTTTCCCATAGAGGCACTGTTTTATCTAATTTTCCCTAATTTGGTGTATCCATACCTTTTCTTAGATATCCTTCTTTACTGAAATTCCCAATTTTCTACTTTCCCAATTCTTTCTCAAAGAATCTATTCACCTCTCTATTTATTAAGAAACATACAGTTATCTCAGGGGCAGTGTGGAATAAAGCATGTCACCTGGTCTCTAGGGGTGACTACCAACTCAAAGGAAATGAGAGAGAGAAGAAAGGACTGAAAAATTCTCCATTTATCAGAAGTTTACTCTTTCAAAGAATATAGCAGCTATAGAATGAGGACAAAGAGTCAAATGATTAAAAAATAACTTCTGAATCTTTTTATGTGACAGAATCTGTGCCAGACTCTATCTATTTAAAAGAGAGAACGTGAGAAGGACTGACATACACTGACATCCTTCAGTTCCAAACAAGTCAAGATAGATCTACTGAGCCCCAATTACATGCCTGACATAAGCACAGGCAGAGAACATCTTTCACTTGCTTAAAATTATCAGAAATAACTGTGTTGTAATTGTAATTATGTAAATACAACTGTGAGAGTTAAAGGCCCAGGGAACAATTCACAAAATTAAAAATGAATAAACAATTTTCTGAATCCCTTTAGTCTGACAATGAACAGCCCCATGGAATATAAGCTGTGGATATCACTTTGTCCCCAGGGTGGTTTTCTGTTATACTCAAAAGACCCAAAGCCTTATAAACCTGTTTTGGTTCTATCCAATTTTAGCTCAGCTAGCCTAAAACTGTTACTAATCCAATTGTGCGTGTGACCTGGCTAAAGTGAGCAGCATAATAGAGATGTAGCTATTTTGACAATGTCATTTCTTGGATAGGTTCTAGTATTGCAGTCCTATTTATGATTTAGATATCAAGTTCTCCACGTTTTCATAATAATTCACCTATTTTTATGATGCCAGGGGAATAAAAGATGGCTTGGGATCCATTCATGCCCTCCAGCTCTGCTTTACATATTTTTTATCACTCTCAGAAATACTATATTCCACTTCATACAAGTCCTGACTAAGAATCTTTCTTGGAGAACAGAGAAAGTTCAATTCAGATAAAACCAAAGGGTGACTCATAAGAGAAATGTTTTTAAAAATGGACTATCATCCAACTCTCCTCGTAACTAAGGCATGATGTCACTTTTCTATTTAAGCAAGACTGCTAAGCCTGTCATAAACTGCCTTAATGCTTTAGTCCTTCCCAAATCTACAACCAAATATCTTGCTACATTTTGCCTCTCAGTTTATGCTCTAGTCACACTGTTTCTTGTAATTCCCCAAGTCCATGTATTCTCTTAGACATACTGTTACCCCTTCTACTTTCTCTCTGAATAGTCATCATCTCTTATTTCTCATGACCCCCAAATTCCACTGAATAATTCTTACGCACTAACACTCAACTTCAGTTGTAGAATGAATAAACTCTCCCACTTAAAAAGGAAAATTTGGATACATTCAAAGGCCCATCCATCTCGACCTCTCTTAGACAATTTAGTTGAATAAATGATCTTTCCTAGTATCTGTTAATGACACAGTAAACTTTCCACCCAGTGTTGAGCAGAGAAAAACCACCCTGGCATAATCAATGATAGAACCAGAATTAACAGGCAACTTGGCACATGCTAAAATTACAGAAGTGCATGCCAAAAAGACCTAAGGCTAAGACCTCTTCCCCATGTGCTGTTCTTAAAGGAGGAATATCATGGGAAAAGTACATCACTGATCCACACCCAGCTTAAAGTAGGGCTCAGAGATTTTGCCTAGGGGAAGAGGTAGGCCATAAAAACAGAGACCTCTAGAGCTCTCCCCACTGACTTTATTTGGAACAATGTATAAGAAAGTTAAAGCCCAAAAGTACTCTCAAAAACAATGGATGTAGATGGGGTAAAAGGGGTCAAATATGTGGTCACAGAAAGAAAACTAACCATGAGAAGTGAACACAGAATGCTATATATATGTACACACACACACACACACACGTACATATATATATATATATATATATATATATACACATATATATATACGTATATATATGTGTATATATACATATTATTGTTAAGTTGTGCACCTGAAACTTACTAGATTTCATCAATCAATGTCACCATAAAAAAAATTTAATAAATAAATAAATAAAATTTAAAAAACAAAACAAAACAAAACAATGGAGATCATGGTGGAAAGCAAGTAAGAGGAAGCTGGTAAACAATAGGCTAGCTACTTTACGAGAGAGAATAAGAGAAAGGACAGGTAAAAAGTCTTCTTGGACTGGCCTTAAAAACTAAACCTACAAAAAGGCTTGAATTTAATTGGGTCAGACTGTGGAGCAATTTATGCCCCAGGGCATTGTCGAAACAATACTGTAATCAGACAGCAATTAGCAGAGCCTAACAGCTGAGTATGATGCCAACAGAGGCAGCTGGTTTAATAGAGTGATCAAAACAAGAGACAGTCAAAGAGAACCCTGATGAACTATCACCCAAGTGCAACTGTGCCTGGGCAGCATTCCGTGGCTGAGGAGTGATGCCATAGTCTCTAGCTAAGGAGGAAACAGACCTCATGAAAATAGTCAAGCAAAGTCTATAAACAACAAGCAAAGAACAAGCTCTGGAGGGGAGAAGAGGATCCATAAATTTATTACCTGGTATTCAATCGAAAATTATGATCCATGTAAAGAATTAGAAAAACGTGACTCATATATAAAGGAAAAACACAGGTGACAAAAAATTGCCTAGGAGAGAGCCCAGATCTTAGATATAACAGAGACATGAAATTAGCCATTAAAAATATATTCAGAGAATTATAAAAAACCATGCTTAACAAAGTTAACAAATGTATCATGAAAATGCCTCAATAAAAAGAAATATCAATAAAGAGATTATATAATGAATAGAAATTAAATTATAAAATGGAAATTTTGAACTTAAAAGTACAGTAACTGAAATCAAAATTTCACTAGAAGAGCTCAATAGCAAATTTAAGATGAGAGAAAAAAAACAAAAACTTAGATCAGTAGAGATAAGAACAATGAATAGACCTGAGAAATATGGGACACCATTATGTGCACCAAAATATGCATAATGATAGTATAGGAACTAAAGGAGTAAAGAGCAGAAAATATTCAAAGTACTGGGTGTAAGCTTTACAAATTTGAGGACAATCTTTACACATCTAGAAAGCTAAGTAAACTTAAAAGATAATAAATATGAAGTAAATCACAACCAGATAGGTTATATTAAAAACATGGAAAGCCAAATTACAAGAAGAAAATCTTGAAAGCAGTGAGAGAAAAGAAACTGTCATGAAAAAGGGAACTTCCATCAGAAACATGAAGGCCAGAATGCAGTGGAATAGCATATTCAAAGTGCTAAATAAATTTTAAAAAGCAAGTTAAAAAAAAAAGAATTTCATATCCAGTAAAAATATGTTTTATAATGATGGCAAAATAAAGACTTTCTAAGATAAAAACTGCAAGAATTCATCTATTGCAGACATGTCTAGCAGACAATAAATACTAAGGAAACTTTTCAAGACTGAAAGCAAATGACCCAGGTAGTAATTAGAACACACATTAGTTATAAACACACAAATACACAAACATACACAAACGGAGAAAAATTATCATGGAATTATTAAAATTATCTAAGTACAGATTTCTTTGCCTTTCTTCTTTTTAAGTAATTTAAAAAGTAATTTTGTAAAACAATATAAATATAATTGTATTGTTGAGGTTATAGCATTTTGAAATATAATATATTTGATCATAACAGCACAAAGGAGATTAGAGAGAGCTGAAATGCATTGGAGTAAGAAAATGGCATTAGATAATAACTTGAATCTAAATAAAGTAAGCCATAAATGGAAAAGGAAAAGGTTAATATAACCAACTCTATAAATACTTTAAGTTCTCCTTTTTTCAAATTTCTTTAAAAACAAAAAAGTAAATAAAGTAATTATCATAACAAAAGATTGTTGGTTTTGGAACATGTATAGATGTAAAATGTACAATGGTAATAATACAAAAATAAGGAAGAAAGAATAGTGCTATCTAAAAGTAATTTTCTTTGTCTCACCAGAATTAATATAAATGAAAGTATGTACTCCAATGGAAATTGTATATGGTAGAGCAATCATAAAGAAGATAACTCAAAAAGCATAAAGAAAAAAATATTAAACAAATTTAGAGAAATAAACAAATTAAAATTAAACACATTAGAAAGTATTTACTTGATACAAAGGCAGAATAGAGGAATAAAGGAAGACTAGAGGAATATAAAGACATAAGATTTACTGTAAGTAAAAGTATTTGGTAGACATAAATCCAACTATATCAATAATAGTATTAAATGTGATTGAATTAGAAACCCAATCAAAAGACAGAGATTGTCAAAGTGGATAAAAACAAGATCTCTCTCTATATATTTGCTATCCACAGGAGATATACTTTAGATTCAAAGATGAAAACAGGTTGAAAGTAAAGAGATTAAAATATATATATTATGGAAACAGCAACCAAAAGAAAGTTGGTATGGCTATACTAATATAAGACAAAATAGACTTAAAATGTTACTAGAGATTAAGAGGGATATATTATAATGATACAGTAACAATCTATCAGGAAAACATAATAATTATAAACATAATACACACTTAACAAGAGCCTGAAAAAACATAAAGAAAAACTGACAAAATTAAAAGAAAAATAGATCATTAATAATAATAATTGAAGGCTACTGTTTCCAGTTTCAAAAAAGAATAGAACTAGGTGGAAGATCAAAAAAGAAATAACATACTTGAACAACCTTATAAATCATCTAGACCTGACCAACATTTATAGAATACTCCACCCCAAAACAACAGAATACAAATTATTCTCAAGTGCACATAAAATATTTTTCAGTAGAGTCTATAAACTGGCCTTAAAGAAATCTTGATACATTTAAAAGAATTAAAATCATACAAAATATGATATCTGACTTCAATGTAATGAAATAAGAAATCAATAACAGAAATAAATTTAAGGAATTCACAAATATAATGAAAATAAGAAATGTCTCTAAATAACCAATGGGTCAGAGAATAAATCACTAGAATAATTATAAAATACTTTGAGAAGAATGAAAATGAAGATATGACATTCCAAAAATTATGAGATACAGCAGAAATAATGTAGAAAAGAGAAATAAATAGTGTTAAATGCATATATTTTTTTTAAAAAAGAAAAAAATATGTAAAATCAATAAATTAGTTTTGGGAGCACCCTTCTAGTTGGCAGATGGGATGCTGTCCAATTCACAAATCACTTAATAAAGTCAATTAGATTTTCAAGTTAAAAATAATAAAATAGTTAAGCCTTTTAACTTAAAACACTGGAGGAAAAAAGAGTTAACTAAATTTCCAGCAAGCAGAAGGAGGGAAATAATAAAATTAGAGGAAAAATTAATGAAAAAGAAATTATAAAAACAAGTTAGAGAATAAATAAATCTAAATGTTAGGTCTTTAAAAAGATGATCAAAACTGAAAAACTTTTAGTTAGGCTAAAATAAGAGAGAGAGAGAGGAAAAAAAGATTCAAATTACTAAAATCACGAATGAAGGTGGCGATGTCACCAATGCCAGACACATGAAAACAAGTTTGATAACTTAGATGAAAGGGACAAATGCCTAGAAAGACACGAAGTACAAAAATGAGAATAAAAAGTCTGACTACACCTATAACACACAGAATGATTATATTCGTGATTTTAAGACAGTTTCACTGGTGAATTCTATGAGACATTTAAGAAGAATTAATACCAATTCTTCAGAAACACAAAAAAATGAAAAAGAGACTTTCCAACTCATTCTTTGAGAACAATATTACCCTAAAACCAAAACCAGACATAAACATCACAAGAAAACCACAGAATAATATCTATCATAAATAAACACAGAAATCCTCAACAAAATGTTAGCAAATAGAATCCATCAATATATAAAAATGATTATACATCATGGTCAAGTATAATTTATCTCAAGAATATAAAATTGATTTAATATCTAGAATTCAATTGGTATAATATACCATATCAATATAAAATGAAAACAAAACAAAACAAATAATCATCTCAAAAGTCACAGAAAAAGCTTTTGACAAATTTCAGTATTCCATCATGAAATAACATTCAACAAACTAAAAATAAAAGAAAATGTCTTCAACCTGAAAAGGTGCATATGTAGATACCTCACAGTTAATGTCATACTTAATGAAAAAGACTGAATTCTTGAAAACTGTATAATATTAGGAACAAGACAAGAATATCCACTCCATCACTTCTACTCAACTCATATATGCTGATTTCAAAACTTACTACAAAGCTATAGTAATTAAGAAAGTATGGAACTGGAATAAGGATAAAACTAAACATAAAAGAAATAGCATCAAGAGTTCAGATATACATCTTTGCTTTGATTCAAATTCAAAATGGATCTAAGGCCTGAATGTAAGAGATAACAGAAAATTCTTGGGAGAAAACAGAAATGTGAAACTTGATGTCCTTGGATTAGGCATGGTTCTTAGCTGACACCAAAAAAACAAATCAGCAAAAAAAAAAAGAAGGTAAGTTGGACTTCACAAAAATTAATTTATTTTCTATTGAAGGATACTATTAAGAAAGCTAAAAGACTATGCACATAATGGAAAAAAATGTTTGCAAATTATACATATGACAAAGGACTATAAATAGAAAACACAAAGAACTATTTCAAGTCAATAATAAAAAGAAAAATAACTCTATTAAAAATTGACAAACCTAATTCTGAATAGACATTTCTTCAAAGAAGGTAACAAATGGCCAATACATACACAAAAAGATCATAAACATAATAGACTTCAGAAATATAAAAATCAAATCACAAAGAAATGCCATTTTATATCCACCAGAATGGCTATTAAAAAAAAAAAAGACAAAAACAAGCGTTATATAGATATGAAGAAAGTAGAACCTCAAAATTTGTCGATGACAAGATAAAATGATGCAGCTTCTTTGGAAATAAGCCTGGCAGTTCTTTAAATTTTTAAACATAGAGTTACCATTTGACCCAATTCTACTGCTAGATATCTACACAAGAGAAATTAAACTTCTATTTATATAAAAACTTTTACATTGATGTTCATAGCAGCATTATTCATGATAGCTAAAAAGTGGAAACAATCCAAATATCTATCAAATGATGAATGGATAAAATGTGTTGTATCCATAAGATGAAATATTATTCAGCAATAAATGAGGAATGAAGTACTGATACACGTTACAAAATGGATGAACCTTGAAAACATTATAGTAGGTAAAAGAAGCCATTCACGAAAGTCCACATATTTGTTGGTTCACAAACTGTCCCACACCACACACACAGTGCAAAGAGAGACCTAGGAAAGGCAAATCACTCCAGATTGGTAGATGGCAGGTCTAATAAGAAAGGAAATGTACGAGGCTTTTCTTAGGCAACCACAAGAGAAGTAAATAGCTGTACACAGAAGCCAAAATCTTAAAAGTTTATACAGAGGACTTACGTGGGTTGTCACATATACAATCTAGGTGGTCTCAAAAACACCTTACTCTCTCAAAGCTATATCTGCCCTTGGAACAGTTTCTACTGTGATAATGGTGAGCAGAACATATATTCCAACGCTCGGGCTGTTGAGCCTCTGAATATCCAGGTTTAGTTTGAGGGTCAACTAGCACTCATGTCCTCTTGACTACCTCTTCCAATTATATGAAATGTCGAGAATAGGCAAATCTGTCTAGACAGAAAGTCGATTAGTGTTTACTTAGGGATGGAAGTAAAGAATAGGGAGGAGGGGCAGGAATGGTGAGTGAATGCTAAAGAATACTGGGTTTTTTTTGCAGATGATGAAAATACCCTACACTTGATTGTGAATATTTACTCATTATGTGAATATTTACTAAAAACCATTGAATTGTATAATTTAAATGGCTAAGTTGTGGAATATGTGAATTATGTAGCAATAAAGCTGTTTGTGTGTTTGTTTGTTTGTTTGTTTTAAGTGACTATTATTTCTTTACAGACATATATGCAATAGCAAGATTATTTTCTAGTATCTTAACAGTCAAAACCACAGAAATAACTGAGATCACTGAGGCAGAGCCTTAAACCCTGGGGTTTGACATTCAATGTAAGCAGAACAGTATCACTATAGACTTTTCCACCAAGCAATTTGGTCTGTTTGAAACTTACAATGGAAATTTGGCAAAATGTCTAAGAATCAATGTTTGAATTACAAAACACCTAGATAGAGTGCTTTCACTTTTGAGCCTATTTTCATTACTAGACATTACTTCCAAGAGTTTCCATGAATGTCCTTTCCTAATACAATGTTTTGTAGTTACTGAATTATCTTTTGTTTTACCTCCTCATTGCCCTAGAAAGAGTGTTCGAAGAGCAAAAGACATGCAGAAAATTTTTAAGAAAAATAAAACCTAAATAAATATAAACTATTGAGAAATTGTTTATTCAGAAGCATAGTTTCTGAGTGTTTATTTAACCATTGGAAAGAGGGTTTTTTTGTGTGTGTGAATACAAGAAAAACATATTGAAAAATCAAAAAAAGAATAAAAATAACCTATATGAAAGTTGGCTTACTTTTTAAAGGTTATAAGAAAAGCTCTTTATTAAATATACATTTATTTCTAATTACATAAATAATATATTCAAATTAAATAACCTTCCTTTTGAACAACTAAAACCATTTAAAAATAACTTTTTACCTCATACTTCTGTGAGTAATTTGACTTAAAAAACTGTCAAAATAAATTTTTTTGTTTGTTGTTTTTGAATTCTTTACATAAATATTATTCAATATTTAAATATTTTATTAAGTTTACAATTTTAAGATCCCAGTCTTTCACTATGCTTTTAATTTAAATATATGTATCTTATGCTATTTATACATCTAGGGAATTTTAACATTTACTTTTAAGAGAGATTTATTTATTTAAATGTTCTTAAATTTTATCCTGAATTTATAAATTTATTATGCTGTATTTTATATTGAAGTACACTGATTATCCAGTAAATATTTCTAAGTACTGATATAGCTCATAAATATATGAATTTAAACTTATAGTCAATCTTAATTTCTCATTAAATACTAATACTTTTTACAAAATTTAGGAAAAATCCTGGTGTCCTGTTATAAAAAATTCACAACTACTAGTGACAAATTTTTAATTGGAATCATAGCATTATCAGTTAGGAACTTTAAATTGCCAAATTATACACTTAAAATATCAATTTTTAAAAAAAATTTATAAGTACTCAAAATACCAAACAAACATGCACAGATTATTTCCAAATATAACACAAAACTATGACGACTATGGATTTAATTTAAACTCAATGTTAAACCTTCCCAAGATTATTCACAAAAGACACAATTACATATTTTTAAGCCAATTAGGTTTGTTACCCAATTCAATTTAGGGCTTTCTTCCCTAATACATTTAGTGTTTCCTTCTCAGTTAGCGACCTCCAGGAGACCCCCATGGTACTTCAAATGCAATATTACTCAATAAATATTTTTAAATAAATAAGCGAAATTATCTCTTTGGAGTGACTTTTAAAACATGTATTTCAAACATATTGGTCAACTTAATGAAAACTAATTGTAGCAAAACCAGTTAGTTTAATACATGTTCATTTGACTGCTTAGTATAGGTTGAATCCTACCAATGTGTAACTACCAAAGTGATGAGAAATGAAGGAAGATGATGAAGAACTAAGCTAATTTAAGTACCTACCATATGCTAGGCATATTATTCTACATTTATTTTGAATAGCCATGTTTTACAGATAGAAACAAATATAAGATAAAAAAGAGGTTCAGTAGCCTTCTCAGATCTGTACATGTATTTTTTTTGGTCATTTTATTTGTTTGTTTGTATGTTTACTTTTTGTCTCCTTGACTTTCTCCTTATCCTTCAAGGCCTGCCTTAAAAAAATGTCGATGTGGATAGTTGAACCAAAAATGAAATAGAGAAACTATAAGAAAATTTAGGAATCATTTCAAAAGGTAAAAATTTGTGAACATTACCTACTTCAAACCTGTTTTATTTTAAAATGGAGCCATCATTTTCAAGCCTACTGCTTTTGACATGACATACTTATAAATGAGAAATACATGAATGTGAAAAGCAAATATTTTCACTGGGGCCTTTGTTAATTTACCTAATGTAAGCCCATAAATATCTCTTCTTATGTTATCCAAATCAAATTAGATTTCACCAAAGAACATTCAAAAAAGAATAAAACACTGAACATAACCTAATTTACCTATGTATAAAAAGCCTCTAGAAAGTACACCTAGAGATATGTTATGTACCCTGAAATATACAAGGCACATATATCCCCCGTTCCACAAAATATCTTAATGAAGCAGTACATGAACTACAATAACAGAGAAAGAAAAACACTTAGTCCATTTTCTTTTCTTAAGTGGCATGGTTTCTCACAACCAGCCTCTGTAGTTCCTTCAGAAATATTTACTGCATGGAAGAACATTATATGCTCCTTTGATGATTTGATAAAAAACAACATGGAGATGAAGAAAGTGCAAAGAATACGTACATTAAAAAAAAAACATGTAAAAAGTTACCACCAAGGGACACTTTATTATTTTAGAACAAATGATGCACAGTTAGGGCTCAACAAATCTCTAATACTACCACTCCAAGCACCAGGATTTAAGAATGTAGCAGTAAGCATCCTTCAGCACAGCTTGTCATACCAAGATGAAATTGTTTTCTGAGTCTTTACCTGGAGTTATTGTACACGACTTGATGCAAAACAAACAGCAAACAAACAAACAGGAGGCTAGCAGAAAAGTGAAGTGAAAAGCATTCTAGTTTTGATGGAGGTAATGTCTCTCTTTATGCTTTAAACTTATTCCAGAAATCCCTTATAACCCAATACATTTTAAATGTAATAGAGGCTAAAGAGGCAGCTGTTATATATTGCTCAATCTGTGACTTACGCTTGCTGTGATTTCCAGTGAGACAGCTGTTCTCTGACTCCTTCAAAAATTCTAAAATAAATTAGAGGAAAAGCAAGGCCTAGATGATCGCCATGTGAAATGAACATGTGAAACAATAAAGCTATTAAAGTAGTATGGAGAATAGAGAAAGTATCCTCAAGATGTTGGGGATGGTGTCAGATCAACAACATCTAATACAATAAAAATATATAATACATATGTGATTTTTAATGTATTTATTGTATTTAATGTATTTGTGTATAAATAAGTATATAATGTATTTATGTATTGTATTAATACAATAATGTATTAATGTATTTATTGTATTTAATGTTTTTAATGTATTTATTCATGTCTATCTGGTTCATTGGTTTTTGCCCAGCTCCTAGCCTGATGCCTGTTATATAATGGGTACACAATAAAATTTTTTAAATGAATGGGTAAATGTTCTACAATCCAGAATTCTGGGCATTATTTCTGTGTTGTCCTCAAATGTTTATACCTCAAGTTATATGAATAAAATGTAAGCCAACAGATTTTCATGTCTTTCAAATGAGTTTTTTTTTTTAGCATAACTTATTTGGAATCTATATGACAAGAAAATTAGCACTTAAATTTTTTTTTTTTTTTTTTTTTTTTGTGGACTGACACAAACAGGAATGTTCATCCAAAAACTTGTTTCTAAATGGAGGGAAAATAATGATGACTTATTCTGTATCATTTATTTTACCTGTGTTTTTTTTCTTTTAATCCATATAATCTCTCTATAAGATAGGTATTAATGTTTATTTCATAGTGGAGGAATCTGAGGCTTAGAGAAGTTAAATAACTTTCCCAAGGTAAAAAGCTAATAAATTTTATTAGCTTTTTGAGCTTTAAAACGCATTGTGTATGGCTCCAAATATTAAGGCTTTTTAACTATTATACCTTAGACTACAGAGATGGCATCTTGTGAGACAAAACAACAAATCAAAAAAACAAGAGAAATGCCCCAGCATTTGATTTTTCCAGCTGATACTCTAAATATCACAGATGGGAGAGAAGCTATCCCTGATGTGCACTGCCTGAATTTCTTACCCACAGAAACCATAAGAAATAATAAGTGATGACTGTTGTTTTAAGCTACCAGTATTTGGGGTAATTTGTTATAACAACACAGAAGAGCTACCAACTTTCTCATAAAGATTAATTTTCCACAAATAAAATCTGATCATGGAAATATTAGATGTTCAGATTATCCCAAAATATGTCTAGATACATTAACCAAGACTATCTTAGAACTTGGATGAGTAAAAGAAAATTACACTGTGGGAATGGGGATAACATAATACAATAGAAAACATATTGGTCAGATTACCTAGATTCAAATCTTTGCTCTACCACTAACTGGCTATATGACCCTGGGAAATGTACTTCACTTCTATGCACTTCATTTCCTCATCTGTAAATGGGAATAATAGTAACCACAGTTACTACAATAATTCCCTTCCCCATCACATCTTAAATCACTTCCACCTGATAAATACTAATTGTTAAAGTACCACACATGTATCCAGTGCTGATACATATATGTGTGTGTGGGTAGGTGGGTGGGGGTACATACATTAATCACAAGGATAGAGAAAATGGAAGAGTGGCAGTATAATGACCATAAAAATGCACCTCTCAGATCTTCTACTATGAAGACCATAAATGACCAATGGCTCAATTCCTGTACTCTGAAATCCATTACTGTATTCACCCTGAGGCCACTTTTCCTATAAGCTGTATCTGGCCAAGGAACAAGCTTTGCAGGAATACTAATGCAGGTCAGGTCCTGGGAGATGTGTAACCTGTCTGAGGGGTGACTTTGGCTTAATCAATCCCATCAAATTTACTGAACTTACTAAAAACTGCATTGCTAAAACACTTCCACTCAACACTTCCCTTTCTCTTTCAAAAGTATCACACCTGCAAAATGGTCTTGACAGCTCTCCCCTCCTCCCTCAAATCCCTCTTCATGTTTCTTCACCGGCATTTTCTATGAGAGATACTATATTTCTGATAATTCCAAACCCATCTTGTGTCTGCTGCTTAGATGACCTCAAACTAACTACAAACAGTAAGAAAGATCAGAAAACTTTGTAAAATAGAAAGAATACAGATTCTTAATTCAGCAGAGTTAAAAAAGCTAAATTTTAAAGTCTGCATAAGAATGACAAAAAGATACAAGCCAGTTCAAGGTACACACCCAATGAAATGTACACAAATTAGAGCCATGAAGCATCAGAAAAGATGGTGTTTGGGATGTGACTGAAGCTGGAAAATCTGTTGAAAATCTAAATAAGGGGACTTTGTAGAACAATGTCCCATCTCCACTACTTGTAAGCAGAAAGATAGCCCCATCTCCACAGAGGAGAGCTTATGGGCAAGACACTAAATTGAGAATGAGAGGAATGAAATATTTTAGAAATTATCTTTATTTAATCTGCCAAACTAAATAACAGGGTTTTCCACATAATTAGAGGAAAGATAAGAGAAAGAAAAAATTGGAGGCATGAAGGAAGGAAGGGGCAGAGAGAGGAAGAAAGGGGGAATTTGAAGGAAGGATGGAACACTCCAAGGTACTAGGATTGGTAGGTTCAGCAAATAAAAATATAGGATGTCCAGTAACACTTTAAATTTCAAATAAACAACAACCTTTTAGTATAATATGTTACATGCAATATTTGGGACATACTTCTGTGGAGACAAAGTATTTGTTATTTATCTGAAATTCAGTTTTAACTGGTGTTCTGTATTTTATCAACAATCTTATAAGACACACCACTGAAAAATTTCAGAACACCAAAAATAAAAAAAAAAAAGACCTTAAAATCTTCCAGAAAAAAATATATAATTGGGCATAGGAATAGTATCTGACTTTCCAAAAGCAACCACATGAGATAAACAAGAATTGAGTCATTCCTTTAAAATTCTATGGGAAAAAATTATTTTTATTCTAGAATTCTATATCCAAATTGAGTTAGGATCTTCTCAGACATGTAAAGTTTCAAAATTTTACTTCCCATAGCCATAATGATATAAATTGAACATTGTTCTAAATAAAACTATAATACAACCACATAAGATAGACTGAGGTAAGTGAGAGAAAGTGGGGCAGGAGGTACAGAGAGAGAGAATGCTGTAAACTATGATATTTGGCCTTTTAGAGGCACTCCAACAGCCCCGTCTCCCAGTAACTTGTGTAACTCTCTCCCTCACTAATGTTTGTTTGCATGACCAATAGAATGTGGCAAAAATGATTGTATAACATGCTGAAGATTATGTTACAAAAACATACAGTATCTTTTCTAACCCAAGAACACCCGTGTCCATGTACATGATCTGAGGGTAATCACCTGCTGTGCCTTGCAGACACTCAGAGTAGCCTGTGAAATAGCCCGTGTGGCAAAGAACTGAAGTTTCTTTCAACAGCCCCATGAGTGAGCCTTCTTGGAATTAGATTGTTTGGCCCCAGTCAAAGCTTCAAAGGATGCAGGCCCAGTAGACAGCTCAACTGCAAACCCATGTTAGACTCTGAGCCAAAACTAACCAGCTAAGTGGCTTCCAGATGCCTGATATTCAGGAACTATGAAATAATGAATGTTTATTGTTTTAAGCTACTAAATTTGGGGGTAGTTTATTATAAAGTTAACAGATAACTAATAAAAGTAATAGTACAAACTCTTAATCTTCCATAGCAGTAAAAAAGAGCTGTATATATTTATTTTTCTATTATTTTGTTCGTATAAATACTCCCCAAAATATCTAAAAGATTACAAGTTAGTTTTATCTGTGGAGCAGGACTCTAGATTTGTGGAAGAAGGAAGGCAGATGGCTATAATACTTTTTTAATACTTTTTTTTATTATAATTCTTTTCTCAAACCTATTGTTATAATCTTTTAATATTATTTGAGTTTTAAAATATACTGTGTATGTAGTATAATAGTAAGTAGATAAGAAAATATAGTTGTTCAATAAAATGATTTTGTTTAATCTTTTAATATGAGTAAATTCTGTTAGTGTTTACTCTAGAAGAAATCTATATATATACATATTGAAGAAATAATGTAAAAATAATCAGATTTTCTTTCTAGTTACATACTTGACACAAAGTAGGCATTTCAATAAATGCTAAATATTATTAGCGTTTTTGCCATTATTTTGATTAGACAGAATGATGCTTAACTCCCTATCCAACTGGCTTAAAGAGATGAAAACAGAGTTGAAATCTGAAAGAACTGAGTAAGATAATTCTTAAACTTTCTTTTAAAAAGATTATCTCTATATTATCAGAACAATTCATTAACTTTTTTTCTGTTTTTCAATGACTTAGGTCACTTTTCCCCTCCATCAGTATAGATAATGAGCTGATTTCATGTTTGGTTGAGCCAGAAGTAGAGATCTAACAGAATGAATTATTATCTCTCTCTGGATCCTTGCCAAAACAATGCACTGATTCCCTGCCTTCCTAATGAACTGTGCCACTCTGAGGCTGGTTTGTATAATAAAATAAAAATTCCATACATTATTTCAGAAGTGATAGCCCCTAATACTATTTTAGTACAAATAGCAACAATATGACTTTTAAGCACTGCAGCTAGAACTTTACAGCCCAAGACAGTTTATAAGCTAACCTCGGCGTATACATATGTCCATGTGTAGCATAAAAATGCTGGGTAGATATTTCTGTTTAAACTATCCTTTTATACCACCAACATGGTTGATATTTCATTGTTAAAATGTATATTGACTTGGGTCATTTTTCAAAGGTTTCTTAGTAAAATGGAAATATCCTTGGGAAGCACAATACTTTACGAGGCCCCAGGCCTCAAAATTATACAATCATTGCTGAAGAAAAAAGATATTAATGATAAGAACACTGATTGGTACAGTGGTAGAACAATATTGAACGAATTGTAACTGAAAATATATGGGGAGCTAAGAGCTTTCCAAAACCACAAATAACCAAGCACCAGCACATCTGGTATTCTAACTAGGTAGATTTTCAATATGGGTTATATAACTTTTTTTCAACAAAAATTTCATTATTGTGAAAAAAAAATCTAATATGAGCTGGAAGATCAGGATAGCTGTTTGAAGACCTGGAATAAAATACCCATACACACAAATTAAAATTGTGCCTTTGTTATAAGGCCTCTCCTAAAAGTATGCAATTCCAGTTCACTCCCTCTATCATAGCCATACATCATCTTTCTCTGAAATCTATGTCTATATTTGATTGCATAAATAGAGTTACTTTTTGATTGTGCTTAATTTTTAAACTTTATTATGCAGTATTTAATTTTCAGAACTTTTTTCATTATGTTGTTGCTAATATTCATTCATACAGTTGCATGTCACCCTAACTCATTCATTTCAACTACTCTTTAATATTCCTGTATGAAACTTCATTTCACTTTCATATCTTTTTGACATGTTACCCCTAAAGTTATCATTAAGATGTGTAATTTATCTTTAGTAACTTTAATATTTCAGTGTGAAACACATCATGAAATAAGGTCTTTCAATTGGACTTTCTCAACAATTATATGGGCAAGAATGACTTATTCACTCTTCAGAAAAACATTCCCACAAAAGCTCAAGTGGATAAAAGACTGTTTATTACATCTTCCTTTTATTAAAAACAATGACGACAACAACAACAACAGCAAAAGGCAAAACAAATCCATTTTTAAGCAATTCAGTTATTTTAATATTAGGTGTCTTTTGTTAGGGGAAAAAAAGGTTAATTTTGCATCTCTACTTCCTGAAACGTGGCTTCAGGCTGAAATAACTGGACTTTTTTTTTTTTTAATGGGTTCCATTCTATGGAAACTTTGTAGTTTGTAGGCACTGCATTTATGAATATATGACTATGAGCTTCTATTTCTGAAATGACAGATATTAAAAAGCTGCATTAACCTCCTCCCAGTGTAAGGCCAGGTCCAGACTATTTTATGTGCCAATGGGCAATGTGATTTAGTGGCCTGAATACACAGAATTCCAGCTCTCTACTACTGGAAACCTAATTTGGCTAATCTTGGGTATAGAACAAGGTCTCGTCAGACCCTTTGATAAAACAATTAGCATTTGTCTCTCTCATTTTGTTAATTGAGATTTTACAGGCTATCTTATTGGTCATCATTCCTGAAAGCAGGACAGAGTCTTCACACATAGTCTCTTTTTCTTCCCCTCAAATTACTGTATTTACAGAAAGAGAACATGCTACAGTAAGTAGGACTTCCTTTCTTCACATAATTCTTACTGAGCCAAGTACATCCCACGTTCCTTGAGTCAGGTACTTGTCCTCTAATTATAATTTTACGCTAACTAATGACTGCCTGTGTATAGTGAGAGAGAAGGGAAGGATAGAAATTATGGGAATTCAAGGAACACCTATGGTTAGACCATATAGAATAGGGCAAGTACATAACCCAGGATTTTAAAATCCTGGTCTGTGGCCTTGTGGGCAGTGTCAAGCTATGTGCATTCCAGGTAAGCACTTATCACTAGGTCTCACTTTCTTTAACAAAATATCTGAATGAATGAGGTTGGGTTCTGTGGGATGATTTATTTCATATCTACAGCCTAATAGACCTTCTTTTCGACTCTTGACTATGAAATGCTCCTTCCTACCAGAGATGCTGCTTCATCTAACTGATGTTACCTCTAAACTCTTCTCTCCCCGTTTTCCTTCACACAGCCTTTCCCAAAGTTAATCCCTATTCATCCATCAGAATTCAGTTCAAAAACCCCTTCCTAAGGAAAGATTTCCTAATCTCCCTTAGTTATATGTTCACATAGCACTTATCTTTCACCTTCATTACACTTATTATGCTTCTGTTAAATAATCACTTGTTTCATGTTGACCTCTTCAGCTAGAAAATTATGCTGAGGGTGGTGGCCACATCTGTCTATATTTATGTTTGTGCTTTGCAAACAATATTCATGCAATAAATGTTAACAGAATGAAGTAGTACATGTACACACACTAGAGAATTTTATATAAAATTTCAGGGTATTTACAGAATTTCTAGGATGTATATTTTTTTAGTAAGAATCTGATGATCACGAAATCAGTTTTTTAGTTGAAAAATATACTATGTTTTGCACTACAAAAAAGAAAAATGGATTTAAGAAAAGATCAAAGAGTAGGAAAATGTAAAAGAGAAAGGGAAATAAAAAAAAGTGAAAGAAGGCCCTTAGAGAATTGCTGAAAGTTGCATGCCAACATAGATTTCAATTGCTTTCAGCAAAGAGAAGACACTAATTAGTAGAATAATCTTTGTTTCCCAGTTTGAAAGATTACTGTGATTGCTTTACTCCAGTGCCATTCTAGGCTTTGATGGTTTTAAAGATTAACTGACAGCATATGAAAGCCAACTAGCCAATTAATGGCTGCATCTAAGTGCCCTGAAGAATGTATGTTCACATCACTTAGGTAGTTATACTTGATTTGCTCATTGTCATGTGTATCATCTACATATATTTTTCTTATATAGACTGCTTACCCATGTGTCAGTAGCTCCTCATACCTAACTTGTAAATTAACATTAATTTTTATATTTAGTAGTGAAAGTCCTATGTATATCAATTAGAGTTCCTAGCACTTCAAAAATTATGTCACTCTCATATATAACATATTTTAAACATCAATTTCATGTCTACAGTTTATGTTATGGTCATCTAAAAATAAAAATTAATTGTAAGAAACCTGACTATTCAGAGAGTTGTATGATGTGGGAAAAAACATTTCATCTCAAAATTCTTCCTTTATAGAAAAAAGTCACATAACAATCTAGCCACATGATCAGAGAAAGCTATTTTAAGTTTACAGCATTTTGTTTGCTTTGGATACCATAAATCCTCTTACTAATCATAAATTATTTCATATATTATTTTTCTTCATGGTTACAAAGAGCTGAAAATACATTTATATCTCAGTTTTATTTAATATACATTACTTATAATAAATATTTTGAGAACTACCCCATCCCTGCTTTTATTTTGCCAACTTCATTTTCACTCATGACTCTAATTTCTTAATTTTTTTTATTATCTTCTAATATATTTATCCCTGGAAAATGCCTAGAATCCTTGGGAGAAAAACGGTGACATGAAAATGAAAAAGAAAGAGAGAGAGAGAGAGAAAGAGAGAGAGAGAGAGAGAGAGAGAGAGAGAGAAAGAGAGAGAGAGAGAGAGAGAGAGAAAGAAAGAAAGAAAGAAAGAAAGAAAGAAAGAAAGAAAGAAAGAAAGAAAGAAAGAAAGAAAGAAAGAAAGGAAAGAAAGAAAGGAAAGGAAGAAAGAGCCATCTTTGTAAGTAAATTCTCTTATTCTATAGTAAAATATACTAAAGCACTTAGGCAACTTATCTATTTCTCAAATTCCATTTCCTCAGGTTTCTAATTCTGTTCAGGAAATATTTTGAGCTTTTAAAAAGGTCCCAGGACATAAAATAGTCATATGCAAATGCCAGTGAATAACCATTGTAGCTGTTAATTTCAATATGTCAAAATATTAGATTTACATTTCTCTATGGATATCAGCATTTTAAAAAGAGGAATGACATCTCTGATTTCATTCTATTAAGGCATTTAAAGTAGGCAGTCCCATACTGTTCTCTAATCACTCAGCAGAGAAGGGTTTAGCTATGCAGGCGCAGACTGAACTCCCTTGTTTCTCTCACTGAATGGATCTACAAAGAGAAATATTGAGCAAGTCCAGCACTGCCAACCACTGCCAGCCTCTTTGAGAGATGTACTATTTCTTCATGCAATGAAGGAATCTCTGTACTAAATTCTATGCCCATGGTGGTTTTACCTGTCTTTACAACCATTGCTTGCCTTAAATCTTTCTGTTGCACACTGTTTGCACCTGCTAGTCATTCCCTCTGGGGCAATGTGTCTCAGCTGACTGGAATAGCAAAATCCTCTCTCTTGTTTCAAAGAATTAAGTTGTCTCTACGTTGTTATTCCAGTCACGGTACTGTACAATGACTTCTGACACAGGGGCATGAAACACTACAGAGGTAGAGAACACACTCATAGATTGTTAACGGGTATAAAAGAAAGAACATCTGGGTCCTAGGTGGTTCTACTTCTGGCATTAATTGGCCATGATCTTCAAGCTGTGGTTTAACTTTTCTAGATCTGTTTCCTTACCTATAAAGTGAGAGAGATGGTCTACAGTAAGAGAGGTTGGCAAACTTGAATGTGCATATAAATCCCATAGGGATTTTATTAAAATGCAGTTCCTGGATCAACTGATATGGAATGAGTTCCAAAATTCTGAATAACTAACCATCTTCTGAGGTGTTGCTCATGTTCCTGATCTGGGGAGTATATCTGAAGAATAAAGGAGAGAATCACAAAAATCCTTTGACTTCATTAGACCATTTAATTGAAAAGTAAATTATGTAAATAAATAAGAGAACTTCTTCCAAAATTACTGAATTTCCATTTTTCATGCATTTTTGTAATATTTTATTGGGCTTAAACTATTTTTTTTCTCTAAAATGTCTTTTTTTACACTTAAGAATAAAACTGATGTATATTGAATATCTTGTACCATGTATTTACTTCTAGTATAGCCTATGAATGATGAAATTGATATCAGAGCAGTCACATGACGAAGCTGGATTCAAATCCTAGTGTTTTAACAATGATATCTCTTAGGACCTCTGCCCAAAAGAATGAACCAGGGGACTCCAACAAACTCTAGTTGTGTCATTGTTATGTTCTGAAAAACTAAAATAATCATCTCATTCAGAAATAAAGGGTTCACAAAAACATGTAGCGGAAAATATAGGGAAACAGAAATGTTCTGGTAGGTTATGAACATTTGGGACTTAGAACAAGTGTCCTCCCCAGGAGTAATGCTGGTAATTAAAAATGCAGGCCCACCTAGGGCATATCTCAGACTTCTAAGATATTCTAGGGGTATTCCAAAGGCAGATTCAAAGCCAAGTTTCTATCACATTTACACTGTTTAGCTCTGACCCATTTTAGGTGATACATAACTGCTTCTGTGTGCCAACAAAAATTTATTTCTATAAATATTTGGGGAAAAATGAAACTTTTTATTCACAGTTCCTTTAGTGAATTAACGGACCCCATTTTAAAATCCTATATAAGAATAAAGATTGCTAAGTTACTTTGCTAAATATGAGGTACAACTATAAAATCATGTAATGGATTATTTAGAAAAGTCTGTTTCAGCAGTAAAACTCCATAACTCCAGGACTATTTCTATACCATTCCAGCCTGCACTATTCCTGAAGTAACTTCTGCTCTTCTAGTTCTCATTATACGCCTATTTCTATCAGCCTTACTCCCTAAACTGACATCTCGTAAACCTTCTGAGGCCACAGTGACCTGTGTACATTTATATAAAGCACAAGGGGAGAAAACGTTTTTTTCTGTCCTTTCATTCATTGATCACACACCTAAGCAGCGCTGATTTTATAGCAGGTAATGTGCTAGGTATTAGAAAAAGGCATATGTCTTGCTTTTCATTGTTCGCCAAGTACTGTGGCATAAATCTCATTTAATTCTTATATGTCCTTAAGAAATAGATGTTAATATCCTCATCTAACAAATGAGGTACAGGTTTCTCAAAATCAATTTCTCCATAGTGGCAGAATGTGAATTCTTCCCTACATCTTCTAAATCTTATCTTTAATCTTTGGAGTCAAAAGATAAAAAGAAAAAAAAAAATCTTAAACCTCATATTCTACTTCACACACTCAATTCTCTAATTATGGCATCCATGACAACTTTTACAAAAACACTTTTTCCTGTTACTGCCAGAGGTACACAGGAAAGTGACTGAGAACCCTAAGCAGCATGAACTGCTAGCCATCAGACTCGGCCCACTTTGTTCCTTGAGTTTGTAGCCATAGGTAAGTCCAGGACTTTGCAGTCTTTCCATTCTACATAAAACATATAGAAATATTTTTCATATAAAACAGCACCTACTCTTTGGAGCATTATCAATGTGTATCGTCTTTACTAGTGAATCCTACTCGTTTTGATTCCTCTCTCCTGGAGTGTTCTGTAGTAAACAGTGCAGAGTAGAGCGAACCAACACGGGATGCCTACCTAGTCCATTTTAAGAATTCTCTAAAAATGTTAGATTGATAGAGAGATAATCCATATAGTTTAAAAATATGATGCTAGCATTATCTGTCAGGATCTTACCCTTTTGCTCTCCACTGAAAAGCTGAACACAGAAATACCAGTCTACCCCTGAACCCAGAGACCTTCGTTATTCACATTATCTTGGCACAGTCAATGGCAAAGAGGGTGGAATGTATTTTCTTTAAGTGAGGATAACCTTCCCTATTGAGTATAAAGCACCAATTAAAATGATTTAATATCATAGAGTGTAGTCAATATTTAACTGAATTTTCTACTCTGCAAGACAGTACCTTGGAATAATACCTGCTCTAACTCTCAGTACTTTAAAACTCCAATAAATATTTGAATGCCTACTATGTGTCAGGAAATTTCCTAAGCTCAATGAGAACAAAGAAGATGATAAAAAAAAAACATAAAAGAAGACATAAAAATGACTGAATGAGATAGCATATTGAAAACACTTTGTAAATGAGAAGGATGTGGAAATAAATTATTTCTGCAAAAAGTTTATTTTCTTAACCCTGAAAGGAATAGAGTTTAGGCAAATACTTTATTCAACGAAAAAAAAATATTTCAAGTCTTATAACCAACGGCTTATTTCTTACACTTGTGAACTACCGGGCCTCTTTATTGTTTTAATTATTGTCTTGAAGAAAAATCCGTAAGTTGCACGCTACAATATTTCATAGAATCAAATCTCTTGCCTAGAGAGTAGTCTTTGAATGCAAGGTAGTCTTCAGCAGCAGCATTCAATATGAAAAAGCATGCAAAGTGGGTCTAATAGCTAAAGACTTTTTGACTTTTTAAGATGTTCAATTGAACATTTAAAAGGTTTAGTCCCATATCAGTTCTAGAAAGCCCCCCAGGGGCAGTCTTAAGTAACTATGCCATTAGGCACTCAGCTGCAAATTGCCTATTAAGTCTGACTGAAACTGTAAAATTGCTTTTCACAATGCAAATTAATGTAAATAAGAACAATTGGTTACACATATCACAGGCTATCAAATTGTCTACAGATGATGATGCATACTCACCCTTCCCCCCCATCTCTGAATATCATTAGTTTAAAGTTATATTTAGTAGGTCTTAAAAGGCTTGGGTGTCCCTGTGATAAATTCCACAAATGTATTATAAGCAGTACACATGTCCTATGTATGTTACCTATTATATGAAATATAAACCTCTTTTTATCTATGTCTGAGGGCATTTATGTTCAAGTTCAATGGATATATCATAAAATAATACATTTAGCCCTAGATCTTAGGTTACAGTAGGATCATTCCATTACTAAACATAATAAAAAAACCATTTTTTAACAAATGCATTACAAAGATTTGTACAAGATTAGAAAATAACATCGGTCTTCTTTGAATGGTATTATGCACAGAAGAACCTTTTTGCTATCATATTTATGATTATTATTTTAGAAATCTGGAAATTATTTAACCTTTTAAACCATTATGGAAGAGATTTCATACAGTAATTGTAAGGTGGAATGAATGACTTGTAAGATGTCACCAGAAGAGACATATTCTTAACTTCATTCAAATACAATCTGTGATACATTTGAGTTTTTGACTAGTTCTTAATGCAAGTACTAAAGAGGTAGTCTCACACCTCTTACTAAAGAATGAAAAAGTATGTGCCACTACTGTTTTATCCTAAACCATTTTAGGTCTCAGCCAAAAAATTAGACAAAACATATTTTAATTTTAATATACTATTATAATATCTATGAACCTGTTAGTCAATCAAAAGTTGTTTTAAGCACCTCCTATTATATTATTATCACCATACTCAGGATAATGAGGCCAGTCTCAATTCTATTTCAGAAAAGAAGAAATAAAAACAAGTAATGCAGAAAAATAAGTGTCTGACTTCCTAAAAGAAACTATAACAGAAAACATTTCTCCAATTACAGTAGTAGTTAGAAAAAAAAATAACTCTTCTCTATCAGAGAGTGTGAATATCACTGTAAAAACAATCCACTGAACCTTATTCCTAAGATCATGTTATGCTATTTTGCAGGAATAATCAAGAGGTTGTTCTTAGAAAAAAACATTGATGCATTGTATTAATTACAAGTTTATATAATTTGAGAAAATGATATAATTCAAGTGGGAAAAATGTTAAAGTGAGGTCTTGTGTTTAGTTCTTTATTGACATCCAAACTGAAGTGGCAAGCTTTTACTTGATATAATCACAAAGTGTAAACTCATTAACAAAAAGAAATGTCAAACTGCATTTCAAAGGATGTAACATGCATTTTTCTGTAATTTTCATATGTTTGGAAATGATATAACATATGAAGCATATTAAGCATAGTTTTTTTTTTTATATTTCTCTTTTCAGCATCCTCAGGGATTAAGCATTAAGAGTAATACCAACTAGTAAATAATTCATTTTGGAGAAAAAATAAATAATCCCCAAGCCCAAGTAATCATGAATACTTCAGTTCCATAGAAACAGTATTCAACACACTGGCAAAAGTGGCATTCATGCATTAAAAAACACATAAATAAAAGAAGAAGAATGAGAGAAGGCCAAGCCATACTGTTTTCTTTGCATATGATTCAGATAAATCTGGAAATATCATAGCCTTGATATTTAAATTATTATTAATGATAATTTGTGTTTTGGCCTTTGAAATCTACCATCAAATGTGTTATGAATTCAACTCACTTTTATTAACCATCAGTGGTAAATGCTGTGGATACATATTAACAGAACTCTATTAAAAGCTACTGCTACTCTCACCCATGAACAAGGCAGGCTGGGAGAGTCATAAAGTTAAAGTCCCTGGCAGCAGGACTAATGCAATTAAAAAAGGGCATCCACGACATCCATTTCCTCTACCCATTAAATGTGACTTCACTGAAGAGCATTCTATATTTTCTCCCAGAGTTCTCCAGCAGAGTTGAGCATCATTTTTTCACAGTAATGGCCTACTTGATAACACAACTGAATTTCTTCCCTTTTCTATCTTAATTCCTTACTTCCCTATTAGTTTTTCCCAGATGATTTCACAAATATACTACCTGTACTCAAATCTCTTAAAGGAACCCAACCTATGATAGCATGTTTATATACTGCATGCTTTTACATATGCCATTTCCAAAGTAAAACAAAATTAAAAAGGTTAAAATTTATTTTCCTTTTTAATTCATTTAATCTTCATAATAATCCTACAAGAAAGTATGTTCTTTTTTTATAAAGAAATTGAGGCACAGAGGGGTCAATAACTTGCTGAAAATTCATATATTTAGTAAAAGACAATACTGAAAATTGAACCTTTTTTATTTGGACCCAAGTCTATACAGAGCATCTGTATTCAAATGTGCTTAAGCAAAATCAGGATGACCTGTTGTCAGTGATATTGTAGAATTTTTTTGAACTATATTCAGATGTCAACTGAGGTAACTAGTAGTTTTTTTTTATACTATCATTTGTATAAGATACAAGCTCTTGTCATGGGTATGAAGGTAGGTTTTTTCATTGTTATTAGAGGAAACATTATTTTCATTGAAGTTATTAAAGACACCATGTTTTCTATAGTAAAAGGAAGCAAATTAGATAGGTAGATAAATGATATATAGATGATGGATAGATAGATAGATAAAAGATAGAGGATAGATAGATAGATAGATAGATAGATAGATAGATAGATAGATAGATAGATAGATAGATAGACAGATACATCTACATAATGGAGACCCTCGTCTGGCCTTACATGTATTTTTCAGAAGATTCTGGTAAATTGACTTGCACTGAAAAGACAAACATAGATCAAATTTGGGATTGGTGTTCTTCAGTAACCTGAAGTAAAGATTTGAAAGCATGAAACTGGGTAGAAGATAAAAATGTGTGTATTGATATAACAGAGGAAAAACTGTATTTGGGGGTTTTACATTTGAGCATTATCATTCTATCTTCTCATTGTTGTATGATGAGGGTATTCTCTGAGGACCAGAGAGCCTTTTTAAGAATCTATAGTATTGTAAGTTCCTTAATCTTAAAATCTCTTAACACATCAATCTTTAACTTCTTTGCCTTTTCTTAACTGTGACCTTCTAGTCAGGAATACATTCATATTACTTAAAGGAGAATTAAGATTGCTATAGAAGAAATGCAAAAAAAAAGTTTTGTTTTGTTTTTTTTGCTTTCAAATGAGGCTATGGATGGGGAACCAATGGGGGTGGCCCAGTGGTAAGTCAAGAATGAAGTTTATGTCGTAGCTAAACAATAAATCAGATTGGGAATTAAACTAAATTTCACACCCAAATTTTAAAAATTTCAAACCCTCATACCACTCATATTTAGTCAAAGGACAGTACTTGCTCTTGTAGGAGCTTAACCATCAACATTTATCTGGTGTTATCTATGAATCATCCAGGAGAGATGACAGTGACAGTGCCCAAGATAAGCTATGCCCCATCTGATGAACTGAGTCGCAAGTGAATACTACCTAGCATGGTCCAAAGCACGCTAAGTACCCTAACATGCAGAATGAGGCACTGAGTACCACAGGCAAGGCAAGGTGAGACAGAGAGTTATCAGAATCTTGGGCGAGATAGCCCAGTGGTATTCCACGTGCCACCATTCTCATCCCTCTAACCATATTACATTTTCACTATTCTGAATTTTTAAGCTTACAGTGTCCATACATTGAGTTGGATTTACTCTTTTAACCCTATTCCAAAGACAGAAATGTATTGTTTGACTCTTTACTCACAAGCCCTTCCCAATGCCAAATAACTCATTTCAATATTCTTTTTAATTTTATGCCAAATATTTTGTGTCATATACCCTCACATATTTCTGATGATTTTTAAAGGTAATTCTTATTATATACTTCATCTAATTTTGCTTCACCTTGACATTTCAATAATAAAGATATAGTCTATTAGTTAATGTGTTGTTTCCTGGGAATTGTTTATGTTCAATTCTAGAGAACTTCTATTAATCTTCTTTTATCAAAAGAGGTCTTATTCTCTCCTGATAAACTTGGCTTGATAAGACCATAAAATTTACTGATATAATAAAGGCAATTTCAAATATCTTATTTCCACATGTCCATCCTTAAAAGAATATAGAGATCTGAATTTGATCCAAAGAGTAAAAAATTATGACTAATTTCAAGAAATCAGAAGTCAGTCTCAGTGTCTATGGAAATCTGCCAATAGATTAGCATAAGTATTATTTTTAAAATAAAAACACCTAAGCTCTAAAACATGATTTGTATTTATTTTTAATATGAGAATTAAAAATGATACTGTATCTTTTAATATTTAGTTTTTAGAAATTTAGGAAATTCTCAACAGCTGTTTTTATTACTCTGAATATTAATTAAATGCCATTCTCACTCATTAATAACTAAATAGCAGTCCAGCAGTCTAATCGACTATATCTTTAAGATTTGGTCTATTTCTCTTTGTTGTTATAGTCTTAATGTGACTCCTCAGGTTTAGCTAATTGACATTATTAATGAGACCATTTTGCTCTAGGCATTTAATTATTCCTCTTACAAAACCTTTTTTTTTTTAGATAACCAATATATATTTTTTGTAGAAAATAGAATAGTTCAAAGATAGAAAAGTATTAATTGTTGACAATACTAGCACCCAGAGAAAACCACTGTTAATTAATATTATATAAGTGTATTCTATATATGTTTGTATAACTGTAAATGTGTATGTATGTCTACCTTAATATATTAACACATATATGTATACATGCAGAGTGAGATTAAACTTTACATGCTATTATTTTCTCTGTTCTTAAAAACTTAATTTCTATAATTTCTGAAAGAATAAAGCAAATGCATGGCTCTTCTCTAACCGTATTTAGTGCTTACAATAAAAACCTTAAAAGTTTAATCCTTCTATCCAACTAATATTATATAGTAACAGAACTCTGTACTTTATTTAGTTTAAATATTTCCATGCAATGTAAGTTATATAACAATGATGGACAGTTTCCAAAATTCCAAGAGATTAATTAGATATTTCCAGATATTTAATTTTATTTTCAAGGAAAGTTTATTGAGAAAAATTCTGTGTTTCAATGCATTGGCTTATCTTGTCTGGCAGAGATTTCATTGACTTTCTCATCCCTCCTCCATCCTTAAAAAAGACAATTTGAGTAACTACCGCCTAATTGTTAATATTTACCAAAATTACAATTCTTTCAGTTTCCTTCAATATCTGGCAACAACCCTCCAAACTAACTTTTCCATTTTTTCTCCTTCCCATTTGACTCAATGTCATGGAGAACTAAAACCTGACTACCTAGATCCTGTTAGGACTTTATGTTGCCTTCCAGTTGGTGCTTTTTCTCAGGATCTTGAAAAGTCTTGGGAGTGGAAGCTCAATGATCTTGAAGGTCTCACCACTGTAGCAGACCATGTAATGGCTGAAGTTCTCAATGGGCAAATTGTTACTGAGTGACAACCCATTGCCCGATGTACACAGGAGCCAATAATACAGCACCCGCTGTTAAGAAAAGAAAAAGCTTTTATTGATAAGTAGACCTGCAAAGATACAGGAGGCAAGGCTCAAATCTGTCTCCTGGCCCCAGAGTTTGGAGCAAGTTTTAAGGGGTTTAAAGGGAATATGTTGGTATGCAGAAATGCTGGCAGGGTAGGTTTCAATTGGAGGGTTTTTCAGAAATTGACATTTATGGTAAAATATAGTAAAAGGCTTTAGGCCTGGATCTTCCAAGACAAAAGACCCTTCATTTCTCAGAGTTTGTATGTTCAAGTTCCCCTCACGTACAGTTTTTTGGTTCTGTAGATGAGGCAAGACTTTGGTTCTGGGTACAACGGGAGGTCAAAGTTTTCTTTGGCTGCATGACTTGTGGTTTTATTCTGCTGTCTGAAAAGCAACTCAGTATCTTATTAGAAATAGGATAAGAACAGATTGAGCTGGTTCTGCAGTTACGAAATTGCTATCTGGGGCACTAAGAAATTTGCGCAGATCATTAACATCCTTATATAAAAGGTCCACAAAGACTGTGGACAACTTAACAAAAGCACTGACATCCTAACTCGAAGGCTTAAAGAAACTCAATAATCATACTACATAATCAAAAGATTTCCCTTTATCAATGTCTTGAAATTGACTGGACTGGTTATCCTCAGGATTCAATTCCTGGCTTTTTATGTTAATATAATATTTAATGTTAATGTTTCTCTTTTTCATTTTAGGTATCCCTCTTCTGAGATGTCCGAACTCCCTAAAACAGTTGATCTTTGCCACCACCTCTTGAAAATGGGTCAACTGGTTTTACAGGAACAACTCCCACAAGAGTCTTCCAGATAACATTTTTTAGACTCTGTTTTGACCCACATTGGAGGTTTTTGATCACTTCTGAATTGATCAGCAATAAATGATATTTGCCTTGTATAAAAGAAGAGACTGACAACTTGAACTTTATGTGAGCCCAATGCTCCATGAAAGCCATGACTGCTGAGAATTCTTCTACCCTCACAATCATACCGTTTTGTTCTAGGAATTGCTAATAGGCTCATAAGCTAACTTTGCCACCTAAAAGGGTTACCCTGCTCCGAAACATTCCCAGATAGGCATTACGTCCATCCTTCTTCCATAACTCAGAAAAGACCTATCTCTACTTTTCCACAAGATTTCTTTATTTTCCTCTATAAAACATGTCCCCCTGCCTTTCCTTTGAGATATTCCTCCCTAATGAATATTATGTCTATTGCAGCACCTTGAATAAAATCATCTTCTTAATTGTCCGGTTCATTGTGTATGATTTATGGTCAGAAGGCCAAAGTGGATAGCCAGTTCTGTATGCTTTTAACATAATTTTGAGGTTTGTTCACGTAAGAGATATAAAAATGTCACCTCAAATAAATTGTTTTGTTCTAGAACTCATTCGCCTGTAATTCTACCATGAATATGTCTTCTTCAAGTATAACTTTTAATACTAATGACAGAAATGTACACTTGTCAAATGTACCAGGCCAATTATCAGATCTTCAAGCAGTTTAATACTTATTATAAGTAGTCACCATTTATTATATATGCACTAAATTCCAAATATTTTAGAATATAGTACAAAATTGTACCTTTTTATAAAATTAAAAGAACTAATGATTTTTTCCCCTGTTCCCACCCTTTAAGCAGAATGCTCTCTACAGGATTAAGAGTCAAATTATCCTGCAAATGAGCTGTCCACACAAAAACTAAAGGTATTCTAAGTCTCATCTTTGTCCTCAATTTAGGGGTAGAGTGGGGGTAGCTGGAAATGAAATGGAGCTAGGGGTTGAGGGAAATAACAGAGGAACTCTAGAGGAACAGAGCAAAGGAATTAAAGCAAAGTATGAGAGGAGGTCAAGTGCAACGAGTCGGTTTGGGGGTAATGAGGGTGCTGCTGAGTTTGGAGACTGAAAGACTCAGGAGAAGCCGAGATGAAAAACTGAATAGAATAGAAAAGCTAGTTCATAAGCCCAGGTTCCATGAGGACTCCTTATGAATAGAAACATACACCCCAAAACAGAAAAAGAACTGTTCTATACATTCTTTTGTATTCCTTGTGTGTGCTTTCCCAGCTAACAATGGGTGTTTATTAGAAAATAGTATCATTACTCCTTTCTACCAGTAAAAGTATTAGTAGATTTTCAGTCCATGCATGCCTGCTTCTAAAACATGATTCATTCATTCATCCATTCCTCTTTCTTCTTCCTTTTCTCCCTTTCCTTTCTTTGCTTTTCTCTTCCTCTCTTTCCCTTTTCTTCCTACTCACTCCACATTGCCCTCCTCAGCTTCTAGCCCTTCTCTTGTAACCCTGTAAATCTTCACTTCTTTAAAATGACTTTTTTCTTCACTTTCTCTTTTATCCAAACTGGCCTTGGGCTCACTAGCTTCTTTCCTTTTCTTATCCATCTGTATACTGCACAACCACTCCCTTAATCCTTAAGCCCTTAGGGCAGCATTAAACTGTTTTAGGAACAAAGCCTCAGGTCTGTTGACCACAGAAACAGTTTGAGTCAAACTAAAGATAACATTTTTCAGCTCCACACTCTTGAAGGCAGAAAGACACTATCAGCATCTCCCTGAAACCAGACATCAGGACCTGATACAACGATCAACTACCTCCTACCCCAGCCCCAACAAATTGATAGAGCCCAGGACTTCAACTCCCTCATTCCTAGTGAGTTTCTCCCTATATAATCCATTTCCTAGAGGCCATCCGGGAGCTAGGTCTTTGAGCACTAGCTCACCTGTGTCTTCGGGCTTGGCACCATTTCCTTAAATAAACCTCTACTCCCTTTGCAGCAAACTGCTGTCTGTGTCTCTTTTGGCTTTGACATATGCAGGTAAAATGAACCCCCTGAGTTCTTCCTTCTCCTGCTTCTTTTTTTCTTCCCTTCTTTATTTTTACTATTTTTTTATCTTTATCATTGTTTACATCAACTTTTGTCTCAAGACATGGAGAGTTATTAAATAACCTGGTTTTAACTAAGAAAAAGGGAAGTCGGCATTCACATAAAACCAGGCGGATAAACTCTATTATGAAAAGTGCCCTGCAATCCTTGAGATGCACATTTCACAGAGCAGTTTTCTGCACAAAGCTTGTGATGTGTCAGTACAGGGTTATTTATTTACAACCATACTTCCTTGCTAAGGTGAAAGGTAAGCAAGGAATGAAAGCAATTATCACGGCTTTTTTCCACTGGGGCTGTCAATGCAAAGTGCCCCTGTGACATAGCCTGACACTTTTAATGAATTCCCAGGGTTATGCGACAATGCTACTAACACTCACATCTGTCACTTGGAGATAGGGATTTTCCTTCCATTCTTGAGATTGGATGCTAACATTCTTTGTCCGAGTTAATGAGGATCTGACTTTATATTCTGAAACAGGGCACTTTAATAATGTGTCTCTGCAGATCACATTGAACAAACCCTTCAAGTGTGATTTAGTCAGAGCTGATTCCAAATACAATGTTTAATAATACTTTGGCAGGACACGCCCAGAGGCTTTTTTGTTTGTGTTTGTAGAGACAGCTGCATATATTGAAGGGTGGAAAGAACCATAGTTAAATTTACAACATTTTCTTTACAACTGCCCAGCTTTGCCTTAAGTCCATTTCTATTTGTCTGCTTGTTCACCTTTTTACTGACAGTGATTTCTGAAAGATTGTTTTTTTGAACTCTGACAGAAATGCATGACTGCCCAGCACTGTTTATCAGTCTGTGCTGGCAGAGGGAAGCTAGATTCTAGGACTCACAGACACCTGGTTTCCCACTAAAACCTGATTTTAAAGAGTCTCTATTAATCCATTTTGTTACAAGAGACCAACGATGGAGATGGGCAGGATACAAAGTTTGAGCAAACACAGGAAAACAGGGTTTTCTGGGAATAAACTCGTAGAATAAGCACTGAACATGGGCTCAAGCAAGAATTATAATAGAATTTCAGCATCTAAGAAAAAGGGGCACCTTTTGAGCAAGGGATCTGCCTACAAGCCTGTCTCTGGGGATAATTAAAGCCCAAGGTACTCATAAGAGGGGTGGTGAATGCAGTCCTAGTTTGGAAAAAGTCTAACTCAGAAGATTCATTGCAGTAGGTGGGCTGGGTCAGGAAAAGTTCAAGTAGTGGATAATATTAACACAGATGTGCAGCTCTGGCCAGATTTCAAGTTCTCAGTCCATTTAGAGCAGAGTAGCAGCCAAGAGCTGGAGGGATCACAGCAGATAGGATCCAGCTAGAAAAAGTTACCGAAAGTGTCCAATCCAAGCAAGTGGACTAAAGGCAAGAAAGGGGCTTCAGGACCAGTAGAAAACTTAGGTACCACATTCCAGAACCAAATTAGAAGTATAATGATGATGCCTTGATGAAGAAGAGACATGAGACAAGAAAGGGCAGGAGAGAGTTGGCAAAGTGGGTTAAATTATAAATAAAGTGCTAATTAAGCAAATTAATCAGTAAGCAAACAGGTGTGAGTTTAAATGACTTTGGCAAAGTGGTCTTTTCCTAGGTGCAGAGAGAGCAAAAGGATAGGGTGTGATTTGCAGTGCCCACAGGGACCTGGGAAAAAAGAAGATCAAAGGCAGCAAAATAAGTTCTGCATCCCACTGGTTGAGGTGTCGATGATCATAATAGATAACTTATCACGATCAATGTTGGTTAGAAACTGAGTGAAGCTCAAGGTACAGATGGAAGGCATTAGTATCACTAGAGAAGATGGCTGGAGATAGGCTGGATTTATTGTATGAGGTTTAGAAATAAATTCTAATAAATCAGTTTAGCTTAAGATAGGCATCTTAAACATACAGTCTCTGCTGCCTCTGCCTTTAGGACAACAATGACAAAGTCAAGGAACCTAACATCCCCTAATCTCTTTTTCTCTCTCTCTCTTACTCTCTCTTTCTCTCTCTCTCTCTCTCTCTCTCTCTCTCTCTCTCTCTCTCTCTCTCTCTCTCTCTCTCATGGTGTGTGCATGTGTACACACTTAATCTTCCTATATGCATGCCATATTTATTACTTTTATTTTTCACTTGATGAAATCCAAGAATGTCTCTGAAGATCCCACAGCAGAGACATGATTTAACATCGGGTACTCTAACTTCTGGAAGACAGCTGATAGACTTCTATTTCTTAAAATAAAAAGAAAATAGAAAACAATGATAAAGCCACACATTTGACACATTGGAAAAAGCTACAGTTTTGGTTTCTACCACAATTTCAGAGAAGTTTTCTACATCCTCCAAAAGGCTGGCATATATAACTGAAATGTCCTACAGATCAGGAGTCCTCAATCTCCAGACCACAGATTGGTACCAGTCCGTGGCCTGTTAGGAACTGAGCCACGTAGCAGGAGGTGAGTGGCAGGCAAGGGAGCAAAATTTCATCTGTATTTGCAGCCACTCCCCAGCACTAGCATCACTGCCTCAGCTCCACCTCAGATCATCCGGCATTAGAGTCTCAAAGGAGCACTGGTCTCTTGTGCCAAAAAGGTTGGGGACTGCTACAAATCCTACCACTTTGTGAGTTTTGGTTAAGGACACTTTCCTTCAAGGGGTTCTTAGAATTATAGCAGTGGAGAGTATAAACAGGAAAAGACTGGCTAATTTGTCAATGTACGATTTGCATATTAGTATAAAGGTGATAATTTGTACCTTCTAGGTAGAGAATTTTGAGGAAACAATTTATACTTGAATGGAAATATTCCCTTTCAGCCTTGTTGGCACCAAGACCATAATAAGAATGAGTGTGGTGGCAGAATTTTGTCATTAAGAGTCTTCAGACAAACTTGTGCTTATATCCTGGGTCCACTAATTATTAGCTGGAAACATTTTTGTACTTCTCTCAAACCTTAGTTTCCTCACCTTTGTAACATATAATTTAGTCTAACTCAAAATGTTAGTGTGAGGATTAAATGAGACATTATAAAGTGTCTAGTGCTATATCTAGTAGGTGGTAGGTAAGTATTCAGTAAATCTGAGTTCCATTCCCTTAACACATCTTCAATGCATGAGAATGACTTGAGGTTATAGCAGTTGGTACAAATCTGGAAAGTTTTATAAGACCTGAAGCCTAGTGCAGGTTTCTAGGTTAGGATCCCTTTCTAGAGGGTGAATTTTCTGAGAAAAATTTTCTTCCACTCAGGGCTGTCCCATATGGTACAGTATGTGCCCTGAAGACAATATTGCATCTGAAAGAGAACCATTCACGTGATAGACCTCATCCATTTGTTTATTTATGACAATTTCCTGGCAGATGGCAATGTCTTGTTCTAGCAAAATCAGTATATCACAACAATATTCCAACAGATGGAAGTACAGTCTCTTGAAGAATGGGTGTTTTCATGTCAAAAGGTGCTTTATGTGCTAGCAGAAGCCTTGAACCCTCCTCTGCCTGAATGTTTTTCATTTTCTTTTCCACATAGCCTAAAATTTCATCAACAAGATTCATTTGGTTTAATAGTCTTTAAAATGCATACATATTAAAAGTTATTAACTCTAAGTCATTCATGCCTACTGCATTTAGGCTTTATATTTATACCCAGGGATATGTCTGGGGAGATATGTGTCTCAATCTCTCTGGAGGAATTTATATTCCTAGCTTTCAGGGATGCTTGCTATTCAAACAGATCAGAACACCCAGACTGTGAAGAAACATGAGAAATCAATGGAGAATGGTAGTTCAAAACCATCTACCATGAAGTCATGCAGTATAATAATACTATTACAGAAGAATAAAGAATTGGAACCAGTAATTCAATATTTCACACTCTGCCTAATATTTCTATTAGGTTCAAATCAGATGATTAAGCCATAATATAAAAATGTATGAGAGATTCTATGCCATGCTAATTTTAGAGCCCAAGCATAAAATGTGTTTTAACTTACTACTTATCATAGTCATAATTAAATATAAGGCATCTGTACTACCCACAAAGAGGTATAGTGTTATTTTAAAGTGGACTTAGTTGTAAATATATACAGTAAACTTTAGAGAAATCATTAAAAATATTTTTTAAAAAGTATGAGTGATATGCTGAGATAAAATGTAATCATATAAAATACTCAATTAAAATTAGAGAAGACAAAAATAAATTGAAGACTAACAAAAAAGGACAACAAATAAAAAATTGTTAGACAGATATTAAATCAATCATATCAATAATCAATTTAAATGTGAATGGCTGAAATATACCAATTAAAGAGCTATCAAAGTGGATTTAAAAAAAATCGCCCAACTATATGTTATCTATGAGAAACTCACTTTGCAATTCATATCTGATTAAAAAGAAACTTGTATCCAAACCATCTAAAGTAATCTTAAGACTCAAAAATAAGAAAACCAACCAAATAAAAAGACAAAATATATAGAGATGTATCACCAAACACAGATGACAAATAAGCATACAGAAAGATGCTCTACCACATATGTCATTAGGAAACTGCAAATTAAAACAACGATAAGATACCACTATAAACCTATTAAAATGGCCAAAATTCAGAACACTGATACCACCAAATGCCTGTGAGGATGTGGAGCAGCAGGAACTCTCATTCACTGCTGCTGAGAATGCAAAATGATATTACTACTTTGGAAGATAGTTTGGAAGTTCTTACGAAGCTAAACAAACGGTTGGCACATTGATCTAACAATAGTGCTTCTAGATATATATTAGACATACATCAGGAGTTACTTAAAATTTCCAAAAATTGGAGGCAACCAAGATGTCCTTCAGTAGATGCGTGGATAAACAAACTGTGGTACATCCATACAATGAAACATTATTGAGTGATAGAGAAGGGAGCTATTAAGTCACAAAAATACATGAAAAAACATTAAATCCACATTTCTAAGTGAAATAAATCAGTCTGAAAAGGCTACATACTATATGATTCCAACTATATGACATTCTGGAAAAAGAGAAAGCTACAGAGAAAATAGAAAGATTGGTGGTTGCCGGGGGCTAGAAATGAGGAGAAGTGATACATAGATAGCACAGGATATTTTTAGGATAAGGAAATTATTCAATAAGATATTAATCATGGAAACATGACATTTATTAAAACCCATATAACTATACAACACAAAGAGTAAACTAAACTATGGACTTTAGTTACTAATAATGTTTCAGTATTGATCCACAGGTAATCTATCACACCAATACAAGATGTTATTAATAGAGAAAATTCCAGGGTGTAGGGTGAGGCATATGAGGACTCTGTACTTTCTGCATAGTTTTTCTGTAAACCTGAAACTACTCTGAAAATTAAAAGCTATTTAAAAATTATATTAAAATATATATTTTAAAACTTTTCCTTGAATACCTCCCTCTCCCCTTCCAGTCTGTAAGTTCAATAAGAATCAGATCTCAATAGTTGCTAAATAAAAATCCAAAATGTAACATTATTATCATTATTCTATCCAGGAAACCTCAAGTATGAGTTATTGGAATGCTCAAACTTACCATTTTTTGAGTCCCCTTGGGAATATCTGACACACAGAAAGGTATAATCTTATCAAACTACCTGTTAAGCCTTACCTCTACTAAAGTAACTGGTCAAAATGCTTAACAGAAATTGTATGTCATGGGAATTAAGTGAGTGTATGGCATATAGAAGGTGAAAAAAATCCATAAATTATTAAGCTCCAATTTTGTTCATCTTATTTTCAATGGCTAAAGAAATAGGAAGCCTTCTTAATCCAGTTTCCCTGCTGGTCTCTGCTGAGAGCCTTCTAACATGGTTATCTCACTGACCTCAGAACTATAAGTGTGAAAATTTCCTCTAAATCTTTGTCTCATACCATCTTGATCCAATCATCAGCCTTGTGCTCAAGCTATAAATAATATCACAACTCTTCCATTCACAAACATATAGCCTTGAACAAAGAAAACCTGAAATACTGCAGGTTCTTTCTCTTTCTGTTACTTTCTGTTCAGTTCCATAAATATATTTCTCTTCCTATTAACAGTTTTTGAATTATTTGGACTTGTTTTACTTCTAGTTTTTGTTCTCTTGGAGGACTTCTGACTTCACGTATCAAGAGCTTGCCACTCCCTCACCCATCTCATGGCAACCTGTATCTCAGAAGAACATTCTGTTGTCAGTGTGTGATATCAGTCAAACCAGAAGAGTTGTTTTATATCTATTCTGTATATGTTACATCCAAGTGTTTCATGTGCACACACTGGCATATCTACATGAAAATGAGGAAAATCCTGATTTTGTACTAGAATGACATTAACTGCTACAACATCTTCCAAAAGTAAAGCTCTGACTAAAGTCATAGAAGGAGGTAATGACAGACCATTTTATAATGGTGGATTTTTGTTTACCAAGCCAATGCTCTCTCTAGAAATGACTCTAAAATTAGACTCTACATCTCTATATAGAGTAAGCATTACCTACCCTGGATGAAAATAATTTTTTTCCTGCCATTTTGCCTGAGGGATTGAAAGTGAAAGCAAGAGTCCCTTGAATATTCCAATTTCTTGTACTTCAGCTTAATAGCATTGGAAATTGTGCTCTGGCATGATGCCATACCTGGGCAGGGGAATGCTAAGTCCCACTCTGGTATAGTTTGCATTTTAGTGTATTTGGTAAATAAATTCTTAACAGATGGATGGAGCAGCAGGAATCTAACACCAGGGAGTCAGCAGGTGGACAGGAAAGCCAGAAATGGACTGGCACTGATCAGATTAACAAAACTAAAACATCTTGGGATTCACACATGCTGTCCACAGAATAAGTTGGCATTGACCAGATAGGCAAACTCAAATCAACCCTGAGCATGGAAAATTTCCATTACTCTGTTCCTATGGGGTACCAAGGTCCCTCCCAGATGGTGACACCAAAGCTGCAAATCCTTCAGAAAAACAGTCTATCTTTCTTTTTTTTTCTCTTGAAGTTGATATGCAACAGAAAGATGAGATACAAATTATAATTATTATGAGTATCAAACTGCTCTTTATTTAACTGTATTAGCCACAAGAGTAAGTGGGGAGAGAGGGAGACACTATCACTGAACACTGTAAATCATCAGTATAACCTCCCAAAGGATTTGATTTAATTGCCACTATAAGAACATCCCCTTCTATTCTCTAGCCCACATCACTGTTCCCCATAGTGTGACACTCTTAATAGCTTCGTTTTAAGGTCTGCTGCCCTGCTCACACAATGATGTGACTCTTGCATTAAAAGCCTCCTTCCCACAATAAGATGTGTCTCCCCAAGGACCTTTGCCCCTTGCCTTGCACCACAGATGTTATCTGGAGAGATAATGGCTAGCAATACAGCCTAATGCTGACCTGGCATCCAGGACCAGGGTGCTGGGCACTTGTCCTGATCAGGCTCAGGGGTTCCTAAATAAGCGTTAAGGGCTCCCAAATCTCCAGGAACTCACAGTCTTCATTTGGAAATTCTGAAATACGTAATCATATCACTTAAATTTTTATGAGTTTTATAATAGGTGTAGTAAATCCTTGGAATCAAGATTTTGCCATTAACTACCTGCCTGATCATGGAAAAGTTGCCTGATCACTGAGCCAAACTTTGCTTAGTTCAGAATTTGGGTTTGTGAGAATTAATTGACAACATATAAAAACCTCAGCAAAGCAACTGGCACATAATAATGAATAAATAATATCTTTCATCGTCATCATTATAATTTTCATTTTTATTAGAAATTGAAGTAGACTTGGTGTGAAGACTCTGATCTTAAAGTATTCTTAGAGATCTCTGTTATGCTTGGCACAGGAGATTTCAAAACCCGTCGTAATATATGGCAAGGAGTCAGAAGGACAGGAATATGCAGCGATAAGGCTGCAGAAAATTAGAATTGGAGGCTCAAGCTGCCTGCAAAAGAATTATGAAATTTATAAAGTTATAAGACATGTAGTGAACTCAAGTTTAGTCCAAACTGATAGTAATAATAATAATAATAATAATAATAATCAACTAGACTAAACTAATATTCCAAGTTTAGTTTAAACTGAGTCGACTTAAAATAGAGAACTCTCTAGGTAACAAGGATAATCCTATTCAGATAATAGGGACAACATCTAAGTGATCCCTGATTCCCAGATAGAAAGTTAACCTACTGTGCTGTAAGGCCAAAAATCTCACATGCTGCCTTGACATCTTTCAACATCACAGGGCCCCAAAGACCTAACTGTGAGTTCTCCTACTCTCAACAAATACGCTCTCACAGAGAAGGGAAGACTTCCACCTGGCTAGTTTTCCTGTCAGCCAGACCAGCTGTTCTCCTGGTCTTCAATTTAATGGGTTCCATTTCTCTGATAGCCTATGGAATTATTCAAACAAATATATCATCCTCCCACAGGAATTAGGGATCATCACACCCTCTTCTTACTTACTACAGAGCCTATCTCTCACAGTCTCTGCTTACTCACTCTGCTTCCAAATGCAAACCCCCGTATAATTCTGCATTGCATTCATTGTCCTCCTCTCTTAGGCTCTGAGTGTATGTGAATAATAAACTTCTGTCAATCTCATGTTTCCAGGATTAGATGGTATTTGTTTGGCCATCTCCATAATCTCAAGATGAGAATCTCTCCTTCACCAATGAGAGATACCCGCCGTATGGTATAGCTACCATAGTCAGGTAGATAAAATAAGGAACCAGTTTCTTTTTTGTTGAAGAAAAATGTAATCAGAAAATAAAGTCCTATTGACTCATTAATTCACAGTGAAGATTTGAAAGGTAGACTGCATTAGACTGTAAGTTTGAAACAACGCAGAAAAAAGGGAATGCCACATCTAGTTCTCTGGAGACCATAAGTCTCCTGATGTCCTGTCAAGAAACGGACTAGAAAGAGTAGCCTTCAAGGACTTAATTTGTCCTTATCCCAACCAAAATTGGGATTCAGAGCTAAGGGCTACCTCTCAAGCCAGTGGTATAAGATAAGTACATCGTAACACTCAAAAAGGAGAGAAAAGAGAGAAAAATTCTTTTTTATTACCAGTCAGTATTCCCATAGAATGATAAAAAGAAAAAAGATTAAAGAGAAAAAAAATTAGAGTTTTATTGTTTTTACATGCCACTCCCCACTCCCCAAAAGAGTCACTTTCCCATTCTCAGAAAGTTGGTGACATTATTTATGGTGACTTATTTAAAACCCTCTATTTAGCTTTTAACATTTTTCTAAGTAACCCTTGGAGTACAGGGTGGAGAGAGGGTGGAGGCTGAGTGTGTCTCTAGCTATGTGGCCTCTAGCTATGCTATGTATTAAACCTACAGATGTGCTCTATTTCTAAGTGACATTTTGAGTTAATGACAGCAGTTTATCTATATTAACTCCAATTGACTAAGCTAGAAACCTGACTTTTAGACCTCTGTACATACTACTTAAAATACAGTTCTAACAGATTTAGCTGAGATATTTTTTCCAAGCCATATTTATCTACATCTTTGAAAAATAAGGAAAGAATGAGAGTCTTTTTTTTTTTACTGATATGTTAAGATATTCCCTTAAAAGCCTTTCAACATCCCAGACATATTACCTATTCCTGGATGAAATGGCTGCATTGTGAATGAGAGTTAAATTATCTAATTATTCATTATTCACTATTATTATGAAAGTTAAAAATAAGCAGATCAAGATTTAGAAACAGCATAAAAAGCAATATAAAAAAGCTATGCTATGTAAAGGATGTTTTGGTACCTGGCTTTTATTAACAATAAATAAATAAGGAGATTCTGTTTGTGTTAACTTTAATGTAATCAATCTAATGTTTTCTTTATTTGATTGATGATTCTTGTCCTCATTATAGGCTGTAATCAGAGTATCTTAGCTGAGTTCCCTTAAAGTGGGCCCTGATATGAGGATTTGAGCACAAACAGTTTTTTGGGAGCTGATCCCAGGAAACGTCAATACAGGAGTGGGGAATGACACAGGGAAGAGAAGAAAGCCAGTAAAAAGTGCATAATCAAGCAAGTTACTACTGAGGTAACTGGAGCTCAGAGACTGTGGGTCATTTGCTTTAAAAACGTCAAAGAAAAAAAGTAGAGAATTACTCCCCAAGATGATTTCAGTGCAACTCGAACTGAGTTGAGAGGGTGAACCATATGCCCTCTCAAGGTCTCTCCCAATCTTATGATTATATGATTGCTCATTATCGAAAATTGGCTGGTAATTGGTTTGACTCAGAGAGGTCAGCATGTGAAGGGGACTGCACAACCCTTTGATTTTTATAGTAAAGAACAATGTAGTTGTCTCAGTCACATTTCAGAAGGGCATTTTTAAAAAGTATCAAATATATGCCATGGTAATCTTCATGACTGCTAATTAAGGGAGATCACCCAGGAGTCAGCTGCAATTTTGACAGGTAGAGATGGGGGCTGGGTAGTGATGAAAATGAGAGGGACTGATGACAAACCCTAAGTTCTATACAGGCATGTATAGCACTGCTTTTGTTGTTTGTTTGCTTTTAAACTATCTACATTGTTGATATATAATCAGATACTGGTTTTAGAAATAGCGTGAGAAGAAAAAACTTACACTTCACTTTGCTTGATCTTAACTGGAAAAAAATCCTTTTACAAACAAATGGGAATCTGATTATAATTATGTGACTTTTTGTACATCATTTTACGTAAAATTAGTCACCCAGAATGCATATTTTAAATGCACTGGCTACAGCTAATTGGCCAACTGTGAATTTTTAAAGTGATCAGTCCAATTACTGTCTGCCAAGATGCAGAGATCAAACACAGTTTTCTCTTTTTTATAGTCCTAAGGTTTGTAGGAACAGAGCACTTACCCTGAGAATAATATTTTTTTAATTCAGCAAACTTAATAAAGTTGGGATCTCATTTTAACTGGATTGAAGAAACAGACATAAAAGAAATTAAGTAAATAAAGTCATCTTTCTTTAAATTAATTAATTATGTTTGCAGAACTCCTAAATAAAACCTATAGCAACATAAAATTGTAGAGCTGAAAGGATCTTAGGACTACACTAGTTCAACCTTTTCATTTTGTAGATAACAGGCTAAGAGCAGTTACATACCATTGCTAATTTGATGGAGCTAAATAATCTGAGTTAGAATTTGAACTCAGGTACCCTATTTGTTAAGTAAATGTTCCTTCCACAACATTAATCGGGTAAACAGAACTGTTTGTTAAACTATTTCAGAAATATGTATTAAATCTATCTCAATTTGAAAACAAGAGCCTTTAGGAAGATGTGACCAAAAAAAGCATTTTCATATTATGTCCTTCACCTATAAAAATCACTCTGTGAATCTGCTATAGATAAACTTCAAAGAAGAAAAAATCAAGGTCAGGATGCTTACTGTTAAATCTTATAGCAGTCCTTTGAGTTTGACACCAAGGCAACAATTTCAGGCAATCTGATTCAAGATTACCTTAGAAATATATTAAAATAAATAATTTATTTCTACCAAAGGAAGTAAAATTTTTGCAATACCAAACACATTTTAGATCTTCAGTGATCTTCGGTTTTGTTTTGTTTTTATAACATTCTCTCTGCATAAAGATAGGCCTACAACTATTAACATTTCTTCAAAAAGAGATGATTAAAGAAAGAAAAAAAATGAGTTTTCTAGTATTTCACAGAAAGCTGAAGAACTGGTTTTACCTGAGGCAAAAATGATTTCCTCTTACCACTTCTAGGAAAAAGTAAAGAACTCAAAGCTATGATTTTGTTTTTATTTACTTTGTTGTAATTGTTTAAGTACTTCAACTACACTTTTATTAGGCTGTGAGCTTCTTGAGAGTGTCAGCTATATCTTATTAATCTTTATATCTTTACTGTCTAGCCTAATGCCTACTATGTAAAAGACAATAAATGTCTCATAAGTGAATGAGTGAAAATCTGGTGCAGCTAGCATTTATAATAAAATACATAACCATGGAAATAAGAGTAAGAAGATAGTGCTAGATGCTAAAGAGGAGGGAAGAGAAAAATTATATCAGAAGCAAAGACTAAGAGAAGGTATCGTAAATGAGCAGAAAAAAGCTCTGAACTCCCTGAGAGCCAAAGCAAAAAGAGAAGCTCAATAGATTATAAGGTCTCAACATTTAAATAAAAAGAGAAATAACATCTATTAAAAGAATATTTTAGAATAGTGTTATCATAAGAAACTTTAAAGAATAAAATTCAATGACTATCCATTCAGTACCCACTATTTTTAAGATACTCCTCCATTAGGCAATGTGGAGCAATACAGAGATAAAGGGAAGAGAGTTATCAGCTTTAAAAGGGTTATCTAATGAATGACACAGAACAAACACATACATAAACATAATATAAGATGCAACATAAGATAGAAGAATATGACATGATTCTGAGAAGGAAGGAATCACACATGGTTGCAGGGATCATGGGAATGTTCTTAAAGGAAGATTTGTGTGAGATAGGTCTTGACATGTAGGTAGATTTCTTAAAGTTAAACACACAAAAGGAAGTATTTGTCAGGACACTGTGATGTAAAAACAGCATGTGCAAAAGCACTAAGCTAAAAGACTATGTTTCATGCTCCTAGGGAAGTGAACACTCTTCGTAATACAAGTTTAGCTTGCACAAAGGCTTTACGCCAGGAAGTAATGAGATAAAACTGAATTAGTACTTGTAATAATAGTAGAAATCCAGTACCTCCCAAAAAGAAGTAATTTCGCAGGAATCAAATTCTTGATTCAAAGTCCATCCTTATCTTGATTCAAAGTCCATCTTTAATTTCCACTCAGGTTTGAATCCTTTGGTATTTCTAATTTTAATAATTAAAGGACTCTTTGGACTATACAGCATCTAATATTGTTTATAATTCATGAACCTGGAAAAGTTTTAATATTGTATGGATATGAATAAGCTTGCTAAAATAGGCTAATAAGCCATCTGCTTCATGACACAATCTTCCATAAATGTCATGAAATGTCACCATAAAATGTGGCAACAAGGAAACACCTTTCTGTGGAAGAGGAATTCTCTAACAGGCATTTGCAGGACTCTTTGGTCTTTGTTTTATCTGGCACATTGCAGCTGTAACAATAAATGCCCCTAATAGAAACAGAAGAAAAATTGGTTGTAAACTTTCACAGGAGAAAGCCTGATGCTTTGACCACAGTTTCTATATTTTTGTTCCAACAAAAAGGCCATTACTAACCAAGTACTTATGCTTTTGAAAAATTCCCACAAGTCTTAAATCCTCTTTAGAAAGAAGATACTAAGCCAGAGAAGAGAGTTGATTCTATTTATTTATTTATTTATTTATTTATTTATTTATTAATGTATAAACAGTGTATGTTTACGACTCCTTGTTCAGGACAAAAGTAATTTTTTAATGTGTTTTCATAAATACTGCTACTAGGCTTAAACTGCCTCCTGAAGGAGTTAATCCAGTTCTCAATGATGAGATATTATATTTCTTGCTTATAGAAAGGAGCATCCAATGAACTTTCCTTTACAAATATCCATGTAGTCATCAAAATGAGAAAGTGAAGCTACAGTCTGCTTTAGGTCTTGGTATCAGCCATGTCTTCAGAATGAATTCTAATTCTGCAATCACCAAGAGGTTGCCATAGCTAGTTCGCCATTCCCTGTGACTTACACAGAGTCATCAACAAATTTGCAAACTCCACAAGTCTATGGATTTGTTTCCATATGGTTTCAATGTCTTTCCTGCTTATAAATATACACAAGAGAGAAGTCATGAATAGACAACAAAAATGTCATAGAAAAGCAATTCAGCAATCGTTCAGGTTTTAGGTTCTAATAATGCTCAAATCCCAGTTTTCAAGAGTCAGTGTACCATATTAGCAATAATGAATAAAACTATTGAAACTCATTAAAGAAACTACTAATCAGTATGTTAATTGAGGCTATCTGCTTCCCATTATACAGAGACAAATTAAGCAGGTTACAATGGTTCTGAGAAAATATCTGAGGAAATGTCAAAATTAATGATAAATAAAATTGAGTTCCCTTTGTGGTTGAGTTTTCACCCAGCAACTAAAAAAGTGCTATCAAAGAAACTATTCATTATTTGTCAAATCAGAATATAATCCCTGAACTACTAACAGTATTTTTCTTATAACTTTTTAATGAGAGGTGAACAGACTTTAAAATAGCCACCTACTTGCACTATACAGTATGAATTTTAAAAAAAAAGTTCCTGTGTAAGGAAATCTACCATATCTATATGAGATATATAGAGGTAGATAATAACTTTCAGAATAATGTGTCTTATAGAATGAGTCAAATTATCTTTATGTGAAAAAACTGGGTTATTACGAATATTCCTTTCATCAAGAGTCTACACTTTGGTGAAACGGGCAAGCTATTTAGGGTAACGTAGTGGAACACATAGGAAGAAAATGAGAGCAAAGTGAAAGGAAATTCAAGTTACTGAATTACTTTTGTATATATATGTATGAAAATCATACTATGAAAACAACTGCTCCCCATTGTATAGGTACTAAATTAAATATTACCAAGCCATATCACCATCCTGCTTAGAATACATCAGTGGCCTTCCTTTGTTCTTTGAGTTAAAAATTCTTGATAGAAGACATAAAATTCCACATGACTTAGCCTTGATGTTCCAAACTAAGCTTCATCTTCCCACATGCTTTCTTAATACTTTATATATACTTGTTTCTCTGTTCTTGAACTGTGCCTCACTCCTCCTAGACTCCAAGGTGTTTTTATAAACTATTCCTTCCCTAGTCTGCTCTACATCCCGTTGCCACTCACACTCTCCACACCTGAATATCTCTCATTCCCTCTCTGGTTATCAACTTAAATGTTATTTCTTTCTTTAAACTCTATAATATGAATTAGATAATACACTCTTATTGTAACCCGTCTCATTTGTAAACTTTTTACAAAACTGTGCATGAATTTAATTGGAGAATATTTAGCAGTAACGTTGTTAGGATTAATAGTCTATCTGTGAAAAATGAAAGATGAAGAACATGGTATCCAAGTGTCTAGATTGGGCAACTGGTTTAGAATGATGCCATTCACAAGGAAAGGAAAGAGTGAGATGAAAATAGAATTGAGAACAAAGGAGTTCAATTTGGGGCATGTTTAGATTTCAGTGTCTCAAGAACCTCCAGATGGAGACATCTAGTTTGACACAAGGTATAGAACAAATGTGTAAGATACAGATTGAATACAGATTTGAAAATTTTCACCCTACTGGTAATAAATGAATCATGAAAATGGCCAAGGAGAGAAATAAAAAAAAGAAATTCTAGAGTCTTACACTAAAGCTGGCATTTACAGGCTAGGTACAGGAAAAGGAGTGAAACTGAGAAGCAGCAGCCACAATAGTAAAAGCAAACCCAAGAGAGTTGGTGTCAAAGAGCAAAAGAAATGTTCTTCAAGAACAGGGAGGTCAACAGTGCCAAAATCAGCTAAAAGATTCCAGAAGATATGGACTGAGACTATTTGATATTTATCGACAATGATAACCTTGGCAACAGCAGTAAGAGTACAGTGCTGGGGGCAGAATGAATGACAGGAAGCAGAAAAATAACAGTAGTCCATATTAAGAACTTTGTGAATAAAAGAAGAAATGACAGCCTCTAGGGAGACTATAATGCGAAATGCTGTTTTCTTCTTCTTCTTCTTCTTCTTCTTTTTTTTTTTTTTTTTTTGGTGTGTGTGTTTTATTTATTTATGTAGTGATAAAAAGTATGGTCAACTGCTTGTAGAAAGGAGCCAGTAGAGAAACAGAGCTGAGGCTATGTGAGTGGGCAGGAAGTAAATCAGGTCTTCTAAGAGGTATAAAATAAGAAAGAGAGATGGTTAGAAAAACATGAGAAGACTGAGAAGCAGTTTTAAATGCACAGTAGAAGCTGAAGACATGAATTTATGTTGAACCAAACTGTACCATTCTGTGAATTACTCAGCTATGTTAAGCATCTCAGAAGTAAAGTCAAGATTATTAGATTAATCAAGATGTTTTCCCTGTGCAAGTTCAACAGTAGAACAGAACAAAGTTGAAAGTATTACTGAGAGTGATGAAAGTAATGGTAACTTGAAGTCTAATATAAATAAGTAATGAAATAAAATGGGGGTGAGGTCTGGAGGCTGATACAGAAAAAGTAGGTGGACCAAAAGACTGAATAATTAAATGAGGAGGAAGGTTAGTAATAACTTATTTAGACAACTCGAAGGTTAGGAACTTATATCAGAGAGTGAAATGTTTTAAACAGGTAATGTTTCTAGATGATGAGAAGGCACAGCATGTGACCATGTGAATGAATGAATAAAATGATGACTAAAGATGAGAAATTCCATAATGTTCAAAAGCTGGATTCTCAACATGTTTGTTGAAGTCACTCAAGGTTCACAGGACTTTGGAGTGGGGAGTAAATGTATGAACTGGGTGTCAAAGTCATCCATGAATGAAGAGGAATAATTAGGTAGTCAGTATATGACAGTGAAACAGATAGGTGAATTCTAAAAGATCCAAAAAATGCCATGGGTTTCAAAGATATGTGGAAATAATAATCTAAATTTTCCATTGACAAAGGAGAGGACAGACAACCAAATCTTTGGTCCTGAAGTAAAAGCCTAAGAGGCCAGAATGTCCACCCCATCCATCTTCCTCTACACCCAAGTCAAATATAACCTAATGAATCCATGAAGGATAAATAAGCCACCAGTGAGTGTTGAGAGTAGGTAAAAACTGGTATCCCATAGTCCAAATATGGCTCAAAGTGTATTTTGTTTTATTTGCACACTTTTTACACACAAAAAATGGATAGTCTTTAACCAAAACATACATTTTGTTTTACTGTAGTGTCGCACTGACCTATTTTCTTACAATTGAAATAATTCCCAAACTATGTTAGAAATGAAACTAAGTTTCAACAGTACTCTGAGTTTAAGGCAAATTGATATCAATTGATATAGAATCTCTAAACTGGGAGTGAATCAGGAGCTAAATAAGGAAAAAGCTAAGTAATTGTGTAGTTAAATACAAAACTTCTAGCTGAAAAGGCAAAAATATGTTTTTCCTGTGTATAATAACCTGGAATTATTAGTCCTAGGACACATTATATATTAAGAAGGATGAGAAAAAGCACCATGTTGCATAGACAGCCTTAGGAAGAAAACACAGACACTAAGTTGACTGCCTAATGACTTACTTTGTGAATATTGATCAATGTTTCATGATATAAACATGTCACGACAAAGAGCAGGAATGGAGATAGGGTTAGAACCTGTAGAAATATCAGGGCATATCACGTCTTCCTCAAACACATGGGTAATCTACGTTACCCATAATTTCTAACTACAAAAAGTAAGCCTATTTGTAGGTACAAAAAAATAAAGCCAAAAAAATAAAGGTAAAAAAGGTTTTAAAAAGCAAAAGAAGAGCAGACAACACCATTTTGGTAAATAATTATAAGATAAGGAAGAATAGTTATACAGCATTATTTATTCATTCAACAAATATCTACTAAGTGCTAGGCTAAACTGAGTAGTAGGCTAAGCATTGAAGCCTGGTGAGCAAAACAAAAGAAGCTATTGTTCTCAAGGAGTTTATAGTCTTGCCAGATACGTGATGTAACATTTCCAACAACCTAATTTTCATCATCTAAACGTCAAATAACAGCAATAGTTGAATGAGGGAAAATAAGACAGCATACACACTCACACACCCAATAAACTTTCAGAGAGTAGTAATATTAAAATACCATATCATTTTCAAAGACCTAAGCTGAAAAGAAAAAGTCAGACTGTGCTTCTGTAAAAAAAAAAAAAAAAAAAATGTTTTTGATATAACTTTGAAAGAGATGAAGCTAGAAAACATATTTGAACTGTTATAATATATTTTATAAATATTAGCCCACTGTAACAATGAAAATTTTGACTATATAAATAGATGAGCCTAATGTTAAAAATGGAAATGGGCTGAGATTACAGATCTAATATGAGATGACACATTTAATTGAGGGGGCTTTGGTACAAGTGCGGTGATCTCTGCAAGAGGGCCCAAAGAAATAATTCCTTCAAACTTTCTATGGAGCTCATAACAGATTCTTAAATAGAGAAAAATGACCTGGTGTCAGGCACGATGATGATCAGCCTTTTGAGCAAACAGAAAGGTCCCTCGACCATCAAGAAGTGTGTCACTGTCCCCCACCTCCATCCTCTCCTGCTGCTGCAGTATTTTTCCACCTAGATGGATGGTGTATGGCAAAAGGCCCAGTCTATTCATATGCTTGATGGCCTACTAAATTGTTCACTAATATTTTTGATGCTAGCTCTATAAGGCTGTCACAGAAGCCATTTTTGTTACAGATTCACTCTGCACAGCATCCGCTTTGAAAGTGAGTAGCATAAAAGGGCATTGAAATCAAGACTCACAAAACCCTCTGCCAAGGGTAAATGAACTTCCTGGGGGTACTTCAAGCAGTCTGTAATACAGCTGAATGAGATGAAAGGAAGTAAATCCTGTTGGTCACTCAGAAGCAGCCTGCTCTGTTGTGTGCCTACCCTACAGATCTCCACTTTATCACTATTTAAAAAAATTTTTACTGAGAACCGCCAGCATACAGTCTGGTGTACAGGCCCCTTCAAGTAGTCAAAGACTTTGTGAAGAGCTGATATGCAAAAGAGGAATTTGGGGAAAACAATTATTTCTATTTGAAGACCATGGGCACCATGAAAGCCTGAATCATTCATCATTAAAGGAGTGGGCCTAACATAAAGACGAAATGTACAATAAAGCTTGATGACTACAGTAAGTATTTCTTTCAATCAATTTCTTAAGTATTTTTTAGTATAATAAAGAGTCTTGACTCCGTTTTGGATATTTAATTACTGACAGCTTTCAAGCCCCACAACTCTCTCTTCTTCTGTCCTACATCTGAGCAAGGTGATAAGAAGTCAGGTGTTCCTTCCTTTGGCACTGGTGGGAAGCTGAAATCATGTAACTTCCATGTGCGGGGACCCTGATTCCAAGCCCACACCTCAGGCACCCTAAAATCCCAATCTAGTTGTCACTTCCTGTTCTCCAAAGCCATTTTTGGACTTACTTAGGAGCTTTCCCTGCTCTCCCCAGAAAGCCTCATTATTTGAGTAATAAACCTTTTTATACTCTGCTGAATGTGTGGTATCATTAATCTCAATACCCAAACCAGATTTTGGGCGGAATATCAATCCCAGTCCTGCACAGTGACCACTACATTAAAAAATTACCAAGAGAATTATACTAATTTTAATACAGGGACTCACGGCCATAACGTATAGCTAGCTTCTCATTTCACTATTTTCCAAAGCTAAGTCCTATCTGGTCCTAGACACATCTAGACTAAAGAGGAAGTGGGGCTGGAATAGGGCCCAGATTACTCCACATAGTTGAAGCTTTATTGTCAATTATAAGTATAGTTTCCTCTGGGAGACTATTGCCTTACTTTCTTCTTTGAATTTTGAGTGCAGGCTAAAACAGCAGTCCCCAACATTTTCGGCACCAGGGGCCCATGCTCCTATGGGAATCTGATACCTGACTATCTGAGGCAGAGCTTAGGCGGCGATGCTATTGCTGGGAAGTGGCTGCAAATACAGATGAAGCTTCTCTCGCTGGCATGCTGCTCACCTCTTACCGTGAGGTCCAGTTCCTAACAGGCCACAGACTGGTACTGATCTGCAGCTCGAAGGTCGGGTATCCCTGGAAAAGATATCAATAAGTAAAGCAAATATACTCTCGCCTTCACAGATATTTCCATAAATGTCTTAAGAAACAGAATAGGAATAGAGGCAAAAGTTAAGTGAAATTGGGCTCATATTGGCTGGCTGATTGTCATTTGGCTTTTCCACATGAGAATTTTTAAAAAGTTAATCTAACTAGAATTCAAACAATGTGGCATTTCATATCCCTGGAATACTAACCAGAGCAGCTAGCAATGTAAGTAACAGCTGATGTGGAATAAGACAGAAGCTTCAACTTCAGCTCCGTCAATAACCACATATCTGACTCACTTTGGGCAATTTGTTTAACTAAGTCTCAGTTTTTCCTTCTGTAAAAGGGTGATAATATTACTGTCCAAGCTAATTCGTAGGCATTTAGAGTATCAAAATAGCACAGCATATACAGAAGTCCTTGGTAAAGTGTCACATGGCACACAAATATAATCCATTTTTAAGACCTTTGCACCATACCACTGAGAGAAGCCCTTACTCAGGACTCTGTGGGTCTTATGCAGAGACTATTAATTTTAATTTACAAGCAATTATAACAAACTTGCTAAGCTGATTTTAAGTGTTTTATCAAGTTTAAAGATGGAACATTAAAATAAGGAATAGCTGCTTGATTTTTAACACTCACAATCTCTAACATTCATTCAGTACTTACTGTGTAATTCAAATATAGCATTATTTTACATAAGCACAGGTGCAAGAAGACAAAAGGAGAGCTGATAGCCTAACAGCAAAGGTGGAAACAATTTGTAATCATCACCCAAAAGAATTAAAAAACTTCGAGGGCTGAGAGATGTACCTTGACTAGTTTTGTTTAACTATAGAAGATATAGATAATCCTGGAAAAAAGACAAAAGTTTTACAAATGTTTGATCTATTTATTTAAGAAAGTAGAAAGTATTAGAACACTGACTTCGAAAAGTTTTTATTTAAAAAAGTCCAACCCTTTGCTGCTTAAAGTAATTTAAAATAAAACAATTCTATTACTAATATTAGAAAAAGAAAACCTATTCAAGTGAGCATGATAACATAAAATGCCTGATTTCCATGCTTTGTTTTTATTTTTCTTGTCGGTCAGTGCTTACTCTATTCAGTTTTATAGACTCAATCTCCAGTACTAGAAATCAAATAATCTTATATTACTACACACATATTTGTGACAATCTCCTTACATATACTAATTCCATCTTCTGGCAACACAATATATGATAAAAACTACAGAGAATATTAATGTTGCTGTAAAATAATAGCACCATATTTCAAAAAGCCATCCATAATTTTTTCATATCTCCCCCCATTCACTGCTCCTTTTACCTTTATACAGTATCACCATTCTTATAATTCTTTTCAGCTTCTCTAGAACAAAAGAGCTAGTGATCTCAATCCCCATCTCCTCTCTCTTTCCATACAAACTCCCAGGAAAAAGAACAGTCTTTCTTCCTGTGTCAGGAAAGGTCAGGAACTGAATCTTGTTGCAGATAACTTTTGGGACACCTTTATAAAGGTGAATATGAGTTAGCAAGATTGATGGGAAACAAAATACTATGATTATGACTCTTAATAATCTCTGAATATCTATTCACACATGTGTTGTGATTGTTTTACAAATTGCCTGCAGGAGACTGGCTGGTCTTCAGTTAGCAGGAAAGCTTTGGGCTTGGCTGCTTGAAATTGCGACATCACATTAGTTTGCTTGACAAGTGTGAGTCAGAGCAGGGTGCATGGAAAAAAAAAATCATGGCTGTCATTTATTTGCAGGTAAGACATGACATGAATATTTTTGGGTTGAGAATCAGGACCATTTCTCCAATTGCGAAGATAGAATGACCTGCCATCTGTGTTGCTGATACTGTGTATTTGAAACGGTAATCTTTGTCTGCCCTGCCTGGCACTCAGGATCCCCTCTTGTAAGAACAGCATCTTGATTTTCTTCTAAAGAATCTTTCTTTGCCTCTCTGTCCATGTGTGTGTTGGGGGTTTTAACTCCTCAGGCTCTAGGCAGGAGTACGTGGCCCAAGGCTTTCAACTGACTGCATATCATGCTCTGGGACAGTGAGGTATTTTCTGGGATAATACTTTCTCAGAGCTACGTGGAAAGAGGAGTTTACTTTTTCTTGGCAGGTCTGTAGCTTCTTGTGGCCATCTTACCTCTTTGAAATTGGAATCTGCCTGAATCAGATAAATAAGACGGATTCAGGGGCAGTTGGAGCCAACATTTGGAGAAAGATTCCTGACTACATAACTGAAGAATCTGTACTCCTTGGAAATAAACCTGGATGATCAATTTTTGAGCCAAATTATTTCTTTTGATTCTTAAATCTATTTGAGTTGGGCTATGTTCACTTGACATCAAAAGATTTTTCTTAAATGTCTTTGTTTTTCATGTCTGTTTCTGCTCCTGTACTGTGAACACTTTGAATTCAGGAACTGTGTCTTAGCATGCTTTCTATATTTAGTTAAAATGTGTGAATCTATATTAACCTCCAATCCAGTATTCAATAAATGTTTTTAAATGAAGGACAAGGGAAAAATATATACACATACATCTATAGGAACTTGATGTTGGTAGATACATGCAGTAGCAACAATATATTTAACACTATCTTAGATTTTCTAAATTTGAAATTAAAAATTTTCAGATATAAGTATATTCTTATGTAATGCAACAAATACCATGATTGGTTCCTGAAATATGAGGTTTGGGAAATTTTTTTTCCTTATTTATTCACTTATTTAGTTAGGTAGATATATTAAAAAGTATACGATGATGTTTTAATTATTATATTTCCTACATAGAAAACCTAATGCTAAATCAACCAACAGAAAAAAGGTACAGGTTAACTAAAAATCACTTTTGGTATCTACTAACCCATTCACTTAGAGAATATGAATCATGCAGAATAAAGTCTATATAAAAATCAAAACTAAAGAAACAAACTATTTAACTCCATTTACTGAAATTTCATTACCAGAGTTTATTTGTTTGCATGTTTACTTTCTTCTTTAAAATTAACCACATTTTAGTGAAGGAATAGTTTGTCATGCCATTTGGAACCGCTTCCAAAATCAGAATGACCTCAATCTTAGCAACTGTCAAATACTAGTTCAATAAAACCACAAATACACTAATAAAATTTAAAAGTAAACTAAATAATAAAATGTATTTATTTAAATCTATGCTTAGATCTTCCTATAAACATATAAAATTATATTTTTTGACCACTTTTTTTACATTAATATACAACTTCCTTATAGTTCTTATGGGTCTGTCATGAGGCTAGATCATTTCAGAAATGATAGTGTAGGGGAGCACAATTTTGCCATCCCAAAATATATCTTTTTGGATTAAAAATTATTTTAGCCTGATTACTTTTAGGCAACAAAAGACTCAGGAAGCACTTTTTACCTCCCCCTAAATGGTCTAAAATAATTTAGATAGGGGGCCTATTCCAGGAAGGGAGCTATCACCAGAGATAACTACACAGAATATGGTAGATTGGGGAGAACCTAGCAAGGCCTGCTTGTTCAAAGTCCTCTCGGTGTCTCTCTGTCTCTGCATGGCATGACAAACATTTGTTTATCAAACATTTGCTTTTTCCATCTTCCTATGGATTGTTTTTTCCCCTCTTTGAAGTTCTAGGCCCCTACACCCTATTCTGAATGTCATATAAGCCTCAACTGCCTGATTGCCTTTGGGCCTATTATCCTTATGATGCCCCTGTATGTACAAAATTAAATTTTATTTTCTCCTGGTACTCCATCTCATGTCATTGTAATCCTTAGATGAACCAGAAGAACTTAGAAGGACAAGGGAGAAGTTTTTCCTCCCCTATAACAGTACTAAGAAGTTTTGAGAAAAAATAAGAACAGGAAGATACTTATGTAATATACTTTTAGTGCAAGGAATTATGCAACTAAAGTATAATTCTACCATATTATTCTTTTCTATGTTTATTACATATAGGGAGTGAGAAAAGATGGCTGATATTAAGTAATTTATTTGCCACATCTCCCTACAAAACATATGGCCATTGACATTGCTATGGCATTCTTCCACTGTCTCTCGGTAGAAAGAGAAACAAATACGTACATTAAGACAAGAACCATGACAAAAAAATTTTGTGGGAAATAATTTTTCTAATCTATTTTATGAGAAAGTACAGTTATTATGTTAAGAAATTCAACAGATTATGGAGTGTGAACTCGTGACTAAATATTAAAAATATCTGTTCATTGAAATGCCAATAAGTTATACAATTTTTAAAACAAACATTGACACTTTCACACACTAAATTCATATGAGTGAGTCTAAAATTAAAATGGCATGAGGAAGTAATTTGTTACTTTTCTTTCTCCCTTTTTCACTTTTTTCCTTTTTTTTTCCCTAAAGAGCACTATTTAAAATTTCTGTCTTGTTCAGTTGAAAGTTGCCTTAGAAATTCTTTTATGCAATAATTTATACATAGTCAACTTTCTACAGCCTTCATATATTAAGGAAATTAAAAAATAAACAGAATATTAAGTACAAATTAAAAATCTGACAATCTCAAAATTGTGAAATCTCCTCATAGTACATAAAACAATGAAACATATGACACATACCTCTTTCTTTGTGCCCTGAGATTTCTCTACCTAACAAGGAAGTTACCTGAGCCTCTGCTGGATGCCAGGCACTGTGCAAGATGTTCCCACATATATTTATGCACTGATCTGCTTAGCAACTCTAAGAACCCTGCTTTTCTTAATACAAAAAGAGTGAGGCTCAAATAAATTAAAAAAAAAAAACTGTTACAAGGTCACAAAGATAGTAAGCAACTGAAGAGGGAGTTAAACCCAGTTCTGTCTAACTTCAAAACCTATTACTTAAGGATTTGCCTTTGGTTGACTGGTTTTTCAAGTGAAAGCAGTACCTCTTCATAGCAGAAAAATCAGAACTCTACTGTCAGAAGCCTCTTCCAAATTAAAAATGAAATCTTCTTTCTCTTCCTTTTTTAATAGGCCATGCAACTTATCTACTGATATACAGTTATCAGATATTTATATGCATTATATAAATATTTATGCAAAAAATATTTCTATGCATCTTTTATTCTTTTAACTATACCTCTAAGTGTTCCTGTATTGCTACTAATAATAAATTATATTATCATTTTCTGGTGTTATGTTTCAACCAGATAAATATTAATAGAATTTGAGTCATAAATCATCGAGTATTACTTAAGTGCACACTGAGGGCCCAGGAGAAATCCAAGTGCTATGGATTATTTCAGAGCATCCTCTGGGTCAGTCCCTGTTTAACACCATATAAACAATTAAAACATGCAGTGTATAATCAAGTGTTGAAATGTGTGATATGAATTATAAAATCTTTAGAAATTTAGACAAGTGATTAAGGAATAAATATTACCAGTATAAAAGTAAGAAAGTAGAGCATCTCTTAGATTTGGTAGTCTGAATATGTGTACTGTGAAGTTATTTGTTTTTAGGGTGCATTAGAATTTATAATCTAAAGAAAAGCAAAATTTTCAACAGAGAAAATTCAGAAGAAATTATCATTGGGATGGCTCAGCTAAAATAAGTAGAAAGTCATAAACTGAAGTACAGAAAACCCCAGTTCCTTTATTAGAATTAAGAAAAATTTAAAAAGCAACATCTCCACTGATCTCTTGTACTTTCACTAGATCAAATCTAGCAAAAGAACCAAATGAAAAATGGCCACAGCATACTTAATTACCGGGAGATCTGTAGCAGCCAGAGTATCTCACGAGGGTCCATTTTATCTCTCCCTCATGTCTGGGTGTGTGACTAGATTTTCCCTAGTTAGAATATATAGCTGTGAACAAGTCACTAATAAGCAACAAAGGGAGTCATTGCTATGGCCCAAAGCCTTGCATCTAAAAGACCATTCTTTTATAAAAACTAGTTCCAGGCTTTCAGGTTCTCAAGTTCTCCTGAGAGACCCCTGAATTAATCATGTGTGTGGTCTAGGAGAAACTACCATGACTCTACTCTTCTCTCATCAATTAGATCAAGGATATAGCCACATACCATGTGACTTCAAATACTATAGCTAGGTGGTACCATGAGAAAGTTAATTACAATCCCTGAAACAATGTGGTATTTTATTTCGTAGTCATGAATTATTCTCTGTCTAGTTAAATCTCCTGAGATTCATTTTCTTAGTAAACTAATCTTTAGAGTGCCAGACTGTGATTAACAACAGTGACACATTTTTGCAGATTAGGCCCTTCCAAGCTGTGCCTACCCTGTTGCTAAAGAAAGTTTGGTAGAGAGCTAGCTGATATTAATCTTGACATTAGGAAAACTGGCAGAAACATTCAATATGTATCTCCTTACAAAATAATATTTGACTAAGATTTCACATACAGAATAGCAGAATGCTATCCAACAACTTATATAATTAAAGAGATTATCATAGATGAAACCAACAGATTTGTGAGGGGTGGGAGACTGACTTTACCTAACAGGTTAATTTATGTTTGCATGTTTGTGAATTAATCACATTTACAGTTTAGTGTACTATTTGAAAGGTCACAGTCTAAGAAAAAGTTCTTGGCTTATTAGGCTTAAATATCAAATGCTCTGAATGTTCTTAACCTTAAAATGCAATGTATTTTCTAAGGATATGCTTTACAAAAAAGTGTTGTAAATAAAATAAGATTTTATCTATATATTTATAGAGAAAGAATTTGGAAGATTCAAGATGCCATGGAAAGATATGTGGGTGAATCAAGGCAAGTGGCATTATAAAATCCCTTGCATCTCTTAAAAATATTTATGGCTTGTATGTTTAAGCATGTATTCATAGTCTTCCTGAAACTGACTAGCAATGTATTCAAATTTGACTCTGCTAGACAAAAAACAAAAAACAAAAAACAAAAAACAAACCAAAAAAACAAAAAACAAGATATTAGAGATAAACTTATGTTGGGTCTTCTATTAGCCATAAACTTTTGTTCATCATGCCAGAAAGAGAACTTTTACATTTCAGATAGAAAAAATGAGTCCTGTAAGTAGTGAGGAATAAACACTTGAAACAGGTCTTTTTTTACCTTCTCTTTCCTCAAACAGATACACACAGCTATGGGATCAGAAAGTCTGCTCTCAAATGTATGGTTAGAAATGGGGTTTAATGTGTGTGGGCAGAATGAAGAAGGAATGTAGTTGTATCAACTTTTATTTGTGAACGTGCTGTTAGAAAAGAGCCTAAACCACCTGTAAGAGTTTTCTATCAAGAAAGAAAAAGTCCAAAAAATGCTGTCTGTATCTTTGTACACAGAACTTAGGGATGGAGTAATTGTCTATGATAGAGATTCAGACTTGGAATCTGTAAATTTACCACTTGTCTCATGCCAGGCATTAACATTTAAAATATAAAACATCAGGATTTTAACACATGGTCACTGAAAAAAACTGTGTCATTTGAAGATAGCTGTGGCTTTATGTAGCACTAAATTATATGCAAAATAAAATAAAAGAAAATAGAGTTAATTTTATGTTGCTGACACCAATTCTCTGAAAAACCTGAGATATAAAAGTTGAGGAGTAAATTATAGCACTAATAAAGTTAACCTGGTAGAGTCCAAAATGGCATATACAGCAGAGAAAAAAAGCAAACAGAAACAGTTCATGCTGTTATAATTGCTACAATTTCATTGGCAATTTAAATAAAATAATTCAAATTGCTGCAATTAACACACACATAGAATTCAAAGGATGATGGGTGACCTCACACAAAACACACTGTGGAATCAGCCCTCCTTCAAAGAATTAACCTTCATAAATCATTTGCATCCAAAAGATGCCTGGCTTCATGCTCTGCAAAAATTATCAGCACAGGAAAAGCAAAGCCCCTAAACAAGAATGTCCATCAACAGTAAGCATGGCTCTTGGTTTACTTAATCTATATGAATATACAGAGTTTGGCTGTGTTACATTCGCAAAATCCTGGCTGAAGGTAGAATTTTGCTTTTTCTGCATGGGTGCTCCCACTCAGCTTAGAAAGAACTGTTAGCAAGCACTACGGGCTGTTGTATTGCTGAGAAGTGAGTCAGACTCACGTTGACAGAGATTCCACTTTCACTTGACTGCAGGGGCTCAAGACCATCTTGTCTGTGGTTTTCATCTGAATAAAGGGCTCTGTCCTTCAACACATTAGAGTCAATAGCCACGAATTTTTATGTGAGATATGTGGGGAATGTGCTCAATGTTTCTCTAGTCACCTGAAATCAAATTTATGACATATTGTCTGGGACACAGTGGAAGCCTTTTCCCTTATTAGGTCAGACTTATGCAAGCACAGAACACAGTACTAACAATGATTTGTTATCAACAATCAAAAAAAGGTAACAGTTGGGTGAGTTTAATATGAATGAGAGGTGACCTCTACTATGCCTGGTTCTGAGGTCTATTCTGTGGAGTAAGGCAAACCATTTGAATAGCTGACTGCCTAATATACAGGGCTCGATGCACTTTTAACATCTAGAATGTGTGATTTTTTTTTAACCCCTCAAAAATAATCTCAACACTAGAATATACTATTTCAAGATCATAAAACTCTTCTCTCTAACATGATTGAGTTCACACATAGATCTTTTAAAATATAAAGGCATAGAGGTATTGAATTACTATTTACCATTCATATTTTCCCTTAAAATTGTTATCTTACCAGTTTCATGTTGTAATTTGAGTAATTTATACTGACACATGTTTAGTTAAAAAAATATTTAAAACAAAGAGTCCCATGTTAAATTTAATTTGTGTGGTAATTGTGTCATTGTGATAAGAAGGTAAAGGATAATTAATAAAGGGAATAATTCAAGTTAATTTAAAGGAGAAAGCTCAGTTGCACCAGGAAAATTCTGTGAATGACCATGACTAGACCCAGAAGTCTCTGGCAGAACAAAATGGGGGGAGATATAAAATAAAACCAGAGGAGCTGGCAGAGGCAAGTGCTTTGCTTATAAAAAGTTCAAATCCGATTAGTCATTAAAAAAAAAAAAAGACGGCACACTGAAAGAATAGAATTTAAAACTGAAAACAAAATCAGAAATCTTGAATACCAAAATTTTGTCTGCAAATAAACAGAAATTAAAACATGTTCTTTTTGAAATAAGTACTCCTTAAAAGTTTACCAAAATCAGATTCTTAAATAGTTATCTGAACGCTAGCTGAAACTGCTTAAATGGTGCATGCTGAGAAATAAAAAAAAATTAGTAATTTATTCCCAAAGTGACCTTTTCCAAGCCGTAATAAATCATCCATATATACTGTCTTTTTTCATGAAACTTCCATTTAAAGAAGGCAAAAATGGAAGTACGGCTGAGAGCATGAGGCAGTCAAAACTCCAATAAGAAGAGTGAAATTTGAACATGTAAGCACAAATCTAACTTCCTGGCTAACTAAGTGCATGAAATCATTTCTTCTTCAAAACCCATATTTTTCACCTCTGTGGCTAGTCAGGAAAAGAAGAGAACTCATTCTTGCTGTTTGTATTAAAATATTGACTAAGAAAAGAGGTTTTAAATGAACAAAATGATTTTTGAGGGTTGTGTTTGTCTAATTGAAACAGAAGCCCAAGAGACTAACTTTTGAATTGGAGTTTTAAAAGTCAAAATGATCAGTATTATTCTTATTGGAAAATGACCCGTCTAAATCACAGTTATTTTAGTGATAATAATAATGATGACTTTGGGAAAATCTAGAGCTTCTTTACATTCAATCTAATACACTGTGCATTGTTGTTTACAAATGATGTGATCTTCAGCTATTTTTATAAGACTGAATAGTCAGCCTTTAAATCAAGAAGCACAAACATGAAAGTGGAAGAGTTACATACTTGATATACATTTTTATATTTTAAAATTTAGGTCAGAGCCCAAGGAAAGAAGCAAAATAAAACATAGCAATGTAACCATTTTTCATCCCCAACAGAAAGTTTAAAAAAAAGATAAATAAAACCAGATTTCACATTTTTATGAATGATTGAATTTAAAATTTTAAATGAATGGTACTTAAAATTCTCAGGATGAAAATGGGTTACTCACAAATCACTCTCTACCATCATTCTATAATTATAAAACAAACAACACCACAGTAAATGTGGCTGATAATTTATTATAGTATTATAGCACCATAAGTATAGTGACAATTTGATGTTATACTCTGTATTAAAATATGTAGATATATTAGAGTTGAAACAAATGAAGTTCAAACAAACTCACATATATTATTCAACTTTAAAAAATGCATTTGCTAAAGAAATACAGTAGATCAGTAAATATGTAATTAAAATAATAAAACACCTTGAGCCGAAATATAGATTTGAATCACACTGATAAAGCACTGTGAATTTTACACTATCCTATGGGAAGAAGTGCCCAGATCACAACAGATCACATAGGTCTGGGCAGCCACTAATGGACAATTTATTGACATGTATTTCTGTGGTAAGCTGCAGTGTTGGAAAGGAAAGAATGAGCTAAGCTCCTTGACTGTTACTGGAAGCGAGTCTTTACCTTGATCAGGCATATTGTATGCAGTCAACCAAAGCAGCCAAATATTTCTCAAAATGCATTTATGACAACTTGAATATAGAGTATAAGGGAGAAAAATTCCAAGAGTCTAACCGTAGTAAGAGAAATAGAAAGTGAGGAAGATATTTTTCAATTTGACCAAAAAAACTATTGCTCAGAGAGGATGGTTAAGAAAACTAGAACAAAGGTGTCAAATGGTAAAAGTAACCTTTTAAATAGCTTTAAATAGCTCTGGAGAGAAATATCAGGGGCTTAGAATAAATGTATTCAGTAACCCACTATATTTCTTGTTAATATTTATTTTCTTTAAGAAATATACTTAAGAAATCTCTTACATGAAGTGAGAAAAGTACTTCTGTTTTTGAAGAATGTATCTCTCAAAACATTACTTATAAGTTATTTAACTTTTTCTTATGTGTTCAAATAGTGAATAATTAGTCAATAACTTGAAATGAAGTGTTACAGTTTGATAAACAGTTCAGTCCTTCACACAGTAATATACAATTTACCAACAAATAGCTAACTTCAGTTCAAAACATGGTGTAAGATATGGTATCAAACCAGCAGGATTTTCTTCCCACATGAGGACTGTATTTGCAGTGGCAGATTACTTTCATTAAGAACTTTCATCTCTCTCTCTCCTTTTTTTTTTTTTTTTTACCATAGGGCAACAAGCAAAAGTGTTTTTTATGCAAATGGTCAGGACAAAGCTGTGTTGAGAAGTCTGCAATTAGAAGTTAAATTCTAGTAAAACCTTTATGGACTTGAATTTTTTCATCTGATGAATCAATTGAAATTGCTATGCATCACGGTCCCCACCTGCACGAAGATGGCATGCTGCCCCAGATATCCACAATTTATAGTAATTAAGTATTATGATCCAGGGGCATTTCACAGTATAATATAAATCTCAATATTTAAAATCCTTTCTGAGATGTTGATCACTATACAATGTAAATGATGAAAGGAGTAAAATCTAAGTCAAAAGGGAGTGAACATAATCACTCCAGTTCTACTGAATAGGGGATCTGTACACCTAGCTGAAAGTAGAATTCAAAAAGTTTCTCAGACGACTGCTGAGCCAACTCTGACTCACGGGTAACAATTTTTCAAATGAAATTTCACTAAACGAGGAGGCGAAATGGTTTAGTGTACTACAAAAGGCAATTGATTAAAGCAAACCTTTTGGTACTAAGCAGTGGGAAGCTTGATGTTAGTGACTTAGGAAGGAAATGCAAAAGGAGACAGGAGTTGAACAAGTACAATTCATAAAGTTATATGCATTTTTAAGTGTTGTAAGTCATGTAACAAAAAACATCTAGTATTGTACAATTATACCAGGAAAATAAGGGCCATACTGCATCTATCAACAAGAAATTGGTTTACTTGATATAGCCTAGAAAGTAGAGCCTCTATGTTCTAATGTGAACCAGGCAGAAGAAATATGCGCTTACAATACTGTTTTTGCTTAATGGTATAAAGGCAATTGGCTATTGCAGGATTGATTGTACCTGTTTCCTCTACTGAAGCTGTAATCCTCTGAAAGAAAATAGATTTAGCAGTTAGTATTATATTGTAAAAAAAATAAAATAAAATAAATAAATCTCCCATAGCCTCTCTGTCTCTAAACTTACAACTCCCACATATCTATGCATTTCTCACCATCTCCATTGATACCACACAGGCCAATACCCTTAAATTTTTCATTAGCCTACTAACTGGGCCCCTAAAGTATGCTCAATGGCTTTTTGATCCATTCTGCACACTGCAAACTAAAATCTGAGCTAACTTTTTCAAATGCAAATCTGATCGTTTCACCTCCAAGAAACTCTAATCTAAACCTTCTAATAGCTACCCATTGCTCATAAGATTAACCTGGTCTATAAACCTCTCTATAGTCTGGTCAGCCATTCATACCTCAACTTGCGTAACTCTTGAACTTCATGCTCCAGGCACACTAGGCTTTATTCAATTCCTCAAATATCCCAGCTCTCCCCTACTACTGGGTTTTTACACAGACTCTTCCTCAGCTTATTTTGTACTCTACCTTCAAAGCTCAGCTTTACTTCTTCTAGTTGTTAAATTCTGTCAGAGTCTGGTATTACTTTCTTTCAAAGCACAACATCATAGTCTATTTATATGTGCTTTAGTGTGAGTATAATTTTAAAAAAATGTTTTTATCTTAAAATATAAAATAACAGAAAAGCATGCAAAGCAAAAATGGACAGCTTAATGACTTATCACAAAGAAACCACTCACGTACTCACCACATAAATCAAGAGGTAGAATTTTGCATGCAGAGACTCATGCTCCAATCCAATTAATGAATACTCTTGCAACTCCTCCAAAGCAAAATACTGCTATGACTTATATAACAAAAATTGTAGAGAGTTTCACTATCTAAGCATGCATCTCTAAGCACAAAGCATAAATTTTGCCTGTTTTTTGAACATTCTAGAAGTGAAATCATACAGTAATTACTCTTTGTGCCTTAATAGCTGATAATGTAGGTCTTTCAGTTTTACTACTCTTATTCAAAATTGCCTTCAGAATTTTTGGCTATTTGTATTTCACTGTAAATTTTAAATCAGATTTTCGATGTTTAGAAAAACAAAACAAAACAAAATGAAATAATTCATTGGAATTTCTTTAAATCTAATGATCAGTTGGGGGAGGACAAACATCTTGACAATATCGAGTTTTCCAAACCATGTATATGTATATTCCTCTATTTCTTTAGTTCTTCATTAATTTAACTAATAACTAATGTCCTATAGTTTTTAGTATAGAGGATTTAAATAATTTTTTTGTTAGATTTATCCTTAGGTGGGTTGTTTTTAATGCTATTGTAAGTTGTATCCCTTTTAAAATTTCATTTTTTATTAATTTGTTGCTAGAATATAGAAATATAATTTTGTGCATTTACTTATATCCAGAATCCTTAATAAATTTAGTCATTAATTTAAATAGTTTTCCTGTAATCTTTTTAAATTTCCTGCATACACAATAATGTTGCTCGTGGACAGTGACAATTTATATTTTCCTTCATACTTAACTTCTATTTCTCTGATTTACTGCTTTGGCTAGGGCATCCAATTTACTGATGCACAGATAAGAAAATAATGAACATCTATATTTTGTTCTGAAATCAAAGGGAGATATTTCAACAATTCAAAATAAGTTGTAATGTTTACTTTTTAAAAAAATAATTAGTTTCAAATATACAGTACATTGGTTAGACATTTATATAGTTTATAAAATGATCCCCCTAATTGCTCCTTCTCTCCTCTGGTTTTCTATCTACACAATATAATAATGCTAACTACATTCCCTATGCAGTGCTCTGTAGGGTTTTAATGATACTCTTTATCTAATTAACAAAGTTTTCTGCTACATCTAGTATGTTAATCATAGTCAAGTACTAAATTTTATTAAATATTTTCTTCAACTAAATAGCTGATTATATTAATTTTATCCATTATTTTGTTAATATTTTATATTATATTGATTTACATTTAAATGTTAAGTCACTTTGAATTTCTGTCCTTAATTTGGCCATGATATACTATCCCTTTTGTACAATATCACATTTAGTTTGTCACTAATGTACTTAGGATTTTTAAAAATTTATGTTTATTAGTACTATGGTCCAATAATATTTCTTAGCTGTGTTGTCATTGTTAAGTTTTGGTACTGTGGCTGTTCTAACCTTATAAAGTAGTTGGGAATCTTTTTTTCTATTTCTATTTCTGAAAATAGTTAGCTTTATTTATTAATGGAACATTCTAGGCCTTGAGTTTTCTTTGTGATACATTTTTAGTGTTTTAATTTTAAGGTCAATTTCTTAAATTTTCTATTTCTTACTGTGTTAGTTGTCATAAATTATCTTTTTGTAGGAATTTTCCAATTTATCTAAAATTTATACATCATGAGCTTCTCATATTATTTATCATTTAATATCATTCATTAGTACCACCAGAGTTTGTTAGTGTTATTAGTCTTTTAGAAAAACCTCCTGGATTTGTTGAGGACTTTATGTGTTTATTTTCTAGGATATTAATTTCTGTGCTCAGCTTTATTATTTCCTTCTCTATGTATCCTTTCAATGTTATTCTGTTCTTGTTCTTTTTATTAATAAAAATTACATTGGTTATTAAATCATTGATTTTGAACAATCTCAATTACTTAGTATAATTTTAAAAGTTTCACTGTATGTTAATTTTCTCATACAGATAAAAATATTTTCTTCTCTTATTATTGCTTCTTTGACAATAGATATTCTAATATTATTTTTATTGATTTCTGTCTTAATTGAATTTTGAACAAAAAATATATTCTGCATAATTTTGATCCTTTGAGATTTATAGATATGTAATTATTAATTTCTATAAAGGTTAACAGACATTTAAAAAGAATGTGTGTTGTTCAGTTCTTGTACTATGTCAGGTCAAGTTTATTAATTGTGCTATAAAATCTTCTACATCCTCAGTGCTTATATATCCTACTACAACTGTGGATTTACCTATTTTCCCTTATGTTTCCACGAATCTTTGTTTTATATATTTTAAAGCTCCGTATATTTTTAGGTAATTTGGACTTTTGTCATTATTCAGTTTTTCTATTTGTCTCTTCTAAGGCATTTTGCTTGCTTCAGAATCTATTTGGTCTGATAATAATGTAGCTATTTCAATTTTCATTTGGATAATGTTTGAATATCAAATGACATAACTTTTTCCATATTTTACTTTCATTTTTCTGTATCTTTATATTTTAGATGAACTTCCTGAAAACATTATTTAAAAATATTTTTTGGTTTGTCAATCTTTGTATTTTGAATGGAATTAATCAATTTATATTTAATACAATTACTGATATATTTTTGTTTAAATGTACCATCTTACTAAGCGCTTCCTATTTGCCTTGTGTGTTCTATATCCTTTTGTCTCTTGTTTCTTGTCTTTTTTCTTGATTCAGCATTATCATTGCATTTTTTTTTTATTTCTTGGAAGTTATACATTCCTTTACTACTCTCTTAGTTGTTATTCTAGAGAATACTATATATTTTTAGTTTATCAGAGCCTAATAATAATTGACATTTTTCCTTTTCCAGACAATACAAATATCTTTGAACACTAATCCAATTTATCTCTTGCCACATTTTTATGCCATTTGCATCATGTATCTTAATTCTACACACATTTTAGGACACTATTATTGTTTTATAAGGTAAATATCTATTTTAATTTTTTATAATTCTTTTTTGCCTACATTTCTGATCTTCCAGATTATGAAAGACTGAATGTTTGTGTCCCTCCCTAAAACTCATATGTTGAAGTCCTAATGCCCAGTGTGATGGTATGTGCATTTGGGGCATTTGAGAGTTATTCAGTTTAGATGAGGTCATAAAGGCGGGGCCCTTATGAGAGGATTAATATCCTTATAAGAAGAGACACCAGACAGCTCATCTTTGTTTCACAAGTACAAACTGGGGAAAGGCCATGTAAATACACAGTAAGAAGGTACCTGTACAAGCCAAAAGAATGCTCTCATGAGGAAATGAATTGGCTAGCACTTTGACCTTAGACTTCCTAGGTGGCAGGACTGAGAAATAAATGTGTTCTTTAGGTCACCCTGTCTATGGTATTTTATTATGGCAGCCTAGGTAATACAAATCTGGACTAATTACCTGTCTGAAACATATTATCTTTTATTTTCCATAAATGTTAGTTTACTAGTAATACATCTTCTCAGATTTTGTTCTGTAAATGTCTCTTTTCATTCTCATTCTTGAAGGCTATTTTTATTAGGTTTGGTAGTTTTGGTCAGCAGCCATTATCCTTCAGAACTCTATAACTGATATATCTCTGTTGTCTACTTTCCATTGTCCCTACTGCTAAGTCATTTCTTAGTCTAATTGTTGCTTCTATGAAAATATGCTTTTCTCGCTACCTGGATGTTTTAAAATTTTCTTCTTGTTTTTGTTTTTAACTGATTTACTATAATTTATCTAAGTGAGGATTTATTTTTGTAACTCCTTGGAGTTCATAGGGCTTCTTGAATGACTAATTTGTTGCCTTGCATCAATTTGAGAAAATTCTTAGTCATTATCTCGTTTCCCCTAATAGATTACAAATCTCACAAGAACAGTATCTAGCTTTGTTCCTTTAGTGACCATTATAGGATCCAAAGTGTTTAATAGGTGTGCTGATTTATAAACAATTCTTCTGGGAGCCTTTTTGATATGTGCTTCCTTAATCCTTCCTACTCCGATTTCAATATTTCTCTTCTGTGCCTCTCAGCATCCTTTCCTTAAATAATACACTTATTACACTAAAACCCAGTGCTTCTTAATCAAGGCACTATCTGTAGGTATATTCAGTTATATCTCATGGGTAAACAAAATCATAAAATAAATATGGCCCAACTTAAGGAAGTATTTGGGTAGATATTAAAAAAAAATAAAGTTAGGCAATTCACCTAAGTAATTTGAAAAAATAATTTATATATTACAAACACAGGTAGAACAGAATCAGGATGGTCCTCAGAAGCCTTGATCTGCAACAGTCTTCTCTAGAGGGAGTGGGGGTACATATTCTCATGCATTTTATGTTCTACCCACCAACTTTGGATTGAATTTTCTTTTGAAAAAAGTGCTTAGTGTATAAAAGGGGTCTGAAAGCCATTGAAATAGAATGTGAACTATGTGTTCTTTTTAAAATAAAAAAAAAAAAAAGTTGGTATTGGTATGAATGTCAAAGCATTCAGGCTATGTTCCCGGATCTTCATTATCTCTTCATTAGAGATATTTCAGAAGCACTGTGTGCACTATAATTCAGAGTTCACTTATACATCTCTTCAAGACCTGAGGCATTGGGATGGCATAACTTTTGCTCTTAATCATCCTCAGATTCCCAGTGCCTAGCACAGCTTTTTTTTTTTTAAGTGTAAGGAATGAATTAATTAATACACAAATGACATTTGATACTGCAGTCACCTCATGTCTCCCAGAATAACTTCTTTAGAAAAAAGAAGTTTGTGGGAAGCAATGACAAACACTGGAAAAGTCTCAGAAAAAGTCATTTAAAAAAAAATTAAAGTCAATCAAAGGATATAAAGCCTATACCCATAAAATGTAAGCACATCTGACACAATCTGTTTCAGCAATATCAGTAAAGATAAACTAGAATAAGTGACATTCTATATAATCATTTGAGTTAATATATTCACTCTAACACATTTTGCATCTATTTATTGCTGCATAAACAGCAGTGAAAGATCTACTGTTTGCTAGCTGCTTTACTTTTGTGAGTGTAGCATAATTATAAGTGAATTGATAAGTAATGAGAACATTAAGTGTTGTGTAAAGTTATGACTCCAGTGCCCAGCAGGGCACTTAAATTTGATGTCTGTTACTCTGTCTCACAGAGAATAATGATATGCTTTTGCCTGTGACTATGTAAACCGTTGACTGATAACAATAGATAAGTGGTTATGAAGGCCAACTCTAATCATTATTAGAATGTGACTAAGCAATTCATTTTAAAATTAAGGCGATTGGTAGTGAACACTGTGATACGGTACAGATGTGATCAATGTTGGACCTTAATGAGTGCAACATAGTAAATACTTTATATATTTTTTCTAATTTATTGAGCTGTAATATGAATAAGAAATGAATGTCATGGAGCATTATGATCTGTAAGCTGTGACTTGACTGCCAATTCATTTGCCTGAGAACAATAAATGACAACATGGCATACAGCCAAACTCTTCAGAAAGTAAAATTATATAAGGCCCAGTACAATACACAACATATGGATTTAGTGAATATATATTAACTATAAGTTGTTGTTTTGTTTGTTCTTAACTTTCCTTATAGCAGTGGTTTGATAAAGAGTTCCTTTAAAATAAACTTTGTCAGATATTTAAAGTCTAAGATCTTTTTTTATTTTTACGTTTGACTCGAGTGGCAAAGTGACAATTAATAGCAGATATAAGAATGAAGTAAATGGATGATGATAAATCAGTGAGACTTTGAATTACATCTGGATCACCCAACACACAGACCAGAAATCTAAGCAAATGAGCAAAGAAGAGCACCAAAATCATGTCTGGAAAGATTTTATCTTTTATAAAAGGCACAGAATTAGTTATGACAAGAAACATCAAAACTGTGTCAGATTTTCTCAAGCTTATTGAATGATTTTGTATTGTTTTTGTATCAAATGACACCAAACTGAGTGGGGGCTGGAGATAACATTAAGTTATGTGGTCTTTAAAAGTCTCAATAAGGGCCTGCACTTTCGTAAAGGTAAAGAGGGGCCCTGAACTCTGAAGAATATAATAAAACCTCACACATTAGAATGATGAAACCGTTCTATATTATGAATATAAATTCCAATTTCACAAAGTTGATAGAAGTGTATTTTGGAATTTGGACACATACTGCCTTCATCTCAGAGCCTGAGGCTTTGTTAGGAGTAAAGAATATGAGACAAAGTTGAAAGATGTCTGAGGGGTCATATTGTATCATAATGTTCTTTGAATCAAAATTTGGCCCAACATTTTAAAGAAAACAAAATTGTTTAAAATTACATTGTACTGGTTAATTTATTACACCCCAGGCCTTTTAAAATCATTATCTTTTCTCCATATTTTTAGAATAACTGTATTAAACTCAGAAATAGATTGCTGAAGTTACAAGGTAAAAATTATCATTAAAAATAAATTAGTAATTCTGGAAAATGTTTTACTATCAAAAGACAATATTTACAATAACTGTGAATCTTCTTTGCTTGCCACAATTAACCATCTGGCAAATGGGATATAATTAGGTCATCATTTGGCAGTGTGATTTCAGTAGACAGACAGAATACTAACAACACAATGAGCCAAGTTCCATAATCTAATATAATTCATTATCATTTCTCCAGCACTTCATTTTTGTTTTAAATGACTCTATTTGTTAATCATTCAACAATCTCTTTGCTAAAGATAAATAATATAGCACAGTCCCAACTGATAGACACAAAAACTAAAAATAAACACAAAGTAATTTATCCTTGGTCATACTGCCAATTTCTAAAAAGGCCACATTATGAATTCAGCCTCTGATACCTTCTGACACAATTTACTCAGTGGGTATTACTGGATACTGACCAGGTGTCAGCACTATATTGGCAACTATAAAATAAAACATGATGACAACATGGCCCTGACATAAATGAGTTTAGAGAAAGAAGTGAGAAAAAATATATAAATGTAAGTTTTGAGGTAAAGTAATAACACAGAGAATGACAAAATCTGTGAAAATTAGGAGTAGCCAGGAAACTCTTCATAAGTGGTCATGAGGATATGTTACAAATCTGTCAGGTGACCAACTGGCTATGGGAATTCAAGAAAACAGAAGCCTAGATTGATCTATCTGTCTTTTCCTCCCTTTTTTTCTTTTCTTTGCTTTTTTTTTTTCTTTCTCCCCTCCCCTCCCCTTCTTTCTTCCCTTTTTATCGAACTGACAAGGTAGGTGGTAGCCTTAAGCAGTATGGGTAATTTATAAAAAGTAGCATACTGGAAACAGAAAGTGATGAGTTCAATTTCTACAAGCCTGATGGCATTTCATATATAAAATCCACAAATTTTCTGTTCAAGTTCTGGAGCAACTTATAAAGACACAACTTATATAATTAATGAGGATAAAAAGGATAGCCAAGGAAGAATTTATTGAGTAAGAATTGACAAAGGCTGAGATTGAAGTTCTGGGGCAATGTTTATATTTAAGTGATATTTAAGCCAGCAAGTATCTCAAATAGAAATTGTCAGAAGTATACAAGAAGTGTAATATAGTATCATAGAAACAAACAAACAAAACAAAAATTTTGAAGAAGAGTCAAGCTGTCAGGTTTTTTTCCCTACACTGATGGTGAATAAAAAAACCACAAATATTAATACATACATAAAATATCTTTTTTTTTGCATATTGACCTATGGGTAAGCAGAAATAGTTCTGTTTCATGTTTTTGAGGAAGCTGAACTTAGTTCCAGCTACAGGTTAAATTCAACTGTCTTCCATGTGACATAAGTAATACACTTCCCTGACTATACCACCACTACATGGCATATTCTTAGGGTATATGGAAAAGGCATGATAAGTGAAGTGTATTAAACCCCTTGTTCATCTCATATTCACTAACATTCTATTGGCCAAAGCAAGACACGTATCAAAGGATCAGAGATGTATACCTCACCTACTTTAGTAACAGAGGTTTTGCAAAGTCATCAAAAAAAGATCATCATGGAGTTATAATATTACATGAATAAAATGAAGAATTGAAAACTATAATCCAATCTAATTCAATCCAATCTATAACTGAATAATGTGATCAACTGTCAGAGGTCAAGTAGGAGAAGAGCTAGACCAATAAAAGTTATTGTTATGTATAGCTATGGACTCATTTTCAAGTACAAAGATTTGGAGAAAATAAGAATTTCCTATAGCACTGATTCTCTATTTTGTAGAGAAATAGAAATGTCTATGAAATAGTTTAGAAATACCTATACATAAAACTGGAACAATTACATCTAAATTTCTAAAGCAGAAATGCAGACTTTTTTAACTCTTACATATCCTCAGGTGATTCTAGTATATAGAAGAGGTTTACAGTAAACATTCCCCACTTGCAAGGAATATTAAAGAAAAATATAAATAACCCTAATGTCACTTTACAATGTAATTCCAATTTTATGTATGTGTGTGTGTGGGGGGGGGTAGAGGGGTTGTGTGTGTGTGTATGTGCATGTGTGTGTGTTTCGTGTGTACATAAAAAATGAGAGAGAAGGACTCAAACATGGTCATCTCTGGATTTGCAGATTATAAAAGCTTCTTATTTTACCTTTTGTACTTTTTTGTATTTTCTAGATTTTCTGCAGAAAACGTACTACTTCTAAAATCTGAAACAATAAATAAATGGTACTAAGTAGAAATTCAGATTGCCTAGATGCCTAGAGTGGAAATTGCAAGATATTAGCGATATTCATGAAAACAGAGAATAATCTTCCAGAAAGAAGGTAAAAATGATGTATTTTGGAAACCTGAATGAAAAGAAGAAACTGAGAGCCAATTATTTTCTATAAGTGTTCAACACGTTCTAAAAAATCATAAGATAGGGTAAAATGTAGAGCTATACTTTCCTTTGACTCTAAATTATTTCAAAATTTCAACCCAGAACTATGTCATAAGGTTCTGACTATATCCTGAAATATGAGGTGAAAATAAGATTGAGAATAAGTTAGTGACAGTTTAGTGTCCAATATGCATTTATCTCTCCTGCCTTTTATGAAACTTGATATGTTAAAATTGATCTTTTCATACTATGAAATGGGATAATTTTTCATCTCAGTTTGATCTTATTAGGCATCCTGTACCTCTCCACTTGATGACAAAAATAAAACATACCACTCCAATAGAAAAAAAATAATGTAGAAAACTGAAATAAAATGTAGATGAGAGAAAAGTAGCAACTGCCAAAAGTTTGTATATATAAATATGCAAATGCAATATATCCTAGGCTTTAACCCAATTGCTTTGTTGAGAATTCACAAAAAATATGGACAAACTTATGGCCCATTTCCCCCCATCTTTCTATAAAATCATTTTGTTTCTGAGCATTGAAAGAGGAAGACTGCATTATTGTAAATAAATGTTCCTGTGGTTTGTGAGATCTAGGCACATATGTTTCAAGCATAAATGTTTTCTACTGGGAACTCTATAGAAAACCTATTATCAAGAATTAGATGATTTCATGCCTCATAAGTTTAATACTAACTGGCAGAAGTCAAAAGAAATTAACTTTTTTGCAACTGTGTCACAACTCCAAACATTGTGCCAATATCCCAATTTTACAAAATTGACTGGATAAAACAGTCTATTTGTAGTTAATACTTGTATTGAATTTCCAACTACTTATTGCTACTACTTTGCTTTTATTATTACTGTTGTTATTGTTCTTCCTATTATTAAGTGTTAATCAAATATATGGCCATTTGACCACAAAAAATATCTACACCTTCAAAGTTATTCATTGATCAAATCAGTGTTGCAACAACAACTTCTTTAATCTTATCCTATAATACTTCCATATGAATACTATTACTGAAGAAAATAGGGAGTTATCACCATAAAACATAATCACAAAAATTGTTTGAAACATATTTTTTTTCATAAGAAACTGAATATTTGCATTCTAATTAAGCAAAGTTCAGTGATTGGTCTAAACATGTTAATGACAGAAATAAAGTATATAAATTCCCAGGCCTGCATTTCAACCATTTAATTATACTCTGTAGCTTTCCTTTATTAAAAGCAAGATTCAGGGAGCAGAGCCACATGAACTCCCCCATGAGACCACTAATGGCCCTTGTTTAGTAGAAGGAACAACATTCCTTTATACAAAACCCATCAACCTAAAGGTACCCAAAGACTTCTATGCTCAAATTGAGATTTAAGTTCTGCCTTAAGATCCCTTCAACCACTATTGGCCTCAAGGGAGAGAACTACAGAAAATGTACTTGGTATGCAGTAATCCTATGCTGGTCATGAAGCAGAAGAAATTACCCTTCTCTCGTTTGAAAATTTAGAGGGAAGCCATATTCCTGTTAGTTTAGTGAGAGCATTAGTATAAGGTAACACTATCCACTGTAAAGCAAGGAAAAAGTTTCCCAGAAACTTAGAAACTGGGTTTATTCTGACTTCTAAGAAATGATAAACTTGTTAAGAGTTGTTTACTTCAGCATAGGGGCATTAATTCATCATTTCTTTAGATTAGTACCAACTACTGAAGCAGGCTTTATTTACCCACCATATAAGATTACAGTTGATTTCACAAAAAAAAAAAAAAAAAAAAGAGAGAGAGAGAGAGAGTGAGAGAGTAAACAGCAAAGATCAGTAACCAGATTCAGAATAAAATGGTGTCTATGTGCTTTGTGAAGTATAAAGAAAAACTGAAAATTCCAAACATCCAAATATGATTGTAAATAACAGAACTGCTTCTCCCTTCACGGTACCCATGGGAACTGTTTTTGCTTATTAACTCCACTGGAAAAGATCAATTGCAACCTGATGCTTTGATAGAAAAAATAACTCTCCATTGCACTCAAGCAAGTCTTCACCTTTTAAAAATTTCTGAATAGAAAATGCCACAAACATGTTGGCATTTAAAATACTGTATTTTTAAACACTGATTTTGAGAATAGCTATTTAATGATATCTAATGACTCATAATCATTACTATAGATATAATCTTATAAAATAGAATACGTTTTGGGCTTCAGAGTAGAAAAGAGTGTTTCTATAAACAATTTTTCCCCATAATTGGAATGTTATTTACCTCTTCCTAACAGAGAATCTTATATGGAATGATATTTAAAGGTAATGTTAAATTTTCATCTGCTTTATTCTGGCTGTGACTATCTCCTGATGCCCCTCTTTTTTTTTTTTTTCTTCGATGTTGTGAAAGGGCAAACTCGAATATCCAGTGTTTTCATATAAAATGTCACTTATCACATGACTATACCCATCCATTTATTGTAAATCAGTATTGAGAGAGGTTTAAGAAGAAAAACCTTAGGAACAACTCATATGTGATATTAAGTCTAAAAGAAACCCAACACATAATCTGCATAAAGTCAGAGACAATTCTTGTACAAAGCATGATTTACAATACATTATTCATATTTCTCTTTCTCTAAATTTGTGCTTAGATTCTTAAATGAGTAGAACATTTACCTTCAAAAAATCTATTGTTAAATTTCTGAGGTGAAAAACTATGAACAACTTTCCATAAAGCAATAGATCACATTTGGGAAGACCAATTTGATGCTAGCCATTTGATCTCTGAGTGGCATATATTCCAAAGGAGGTTTAATTATACATCTGACTCCCACTCACCCATTTGGCAGAGTTTCATTTGATTTTTATTAAGCATAAAACTTAAAAACATGAGATAAGCTTTATCTTTCATTCTTTTTTATCCATCAAGGAAGTAGAGTTTGGAAGCTGAAGTTCAAATTCATAATTTCTTGTTCCTTCATGCTTTGAAACTGATAACTTCATTCCAAAAGGGAAAACAGATTTCTCTTCTGAATACTTCAGATTAGGTAACTTTACTAGGAGTCCCATCTGCCCCACTCCAGGCCCCAGGTTGCTGAGTGAGAAGAGAGTCTCTCATTACCAAGAAACTTTCCAACATGAAATACACAACTATAATACGTTCCTGGGAAGTGGGAACTCTAGGTTTAAGGATACATGGGAATGAGATCTATAGTCTATGGGTCCCAATTCTCTCCAACCCTCAGAGTTGAATCATTCATTTAACAATCATTTGCACATATCAAAGTGGTTGAGAATATCCTAAGACTTCTGAAAGTCTTAAAATCTAGTGTTTGTTTTGTCACTCTCTATGTGTGTGACATTGAGAAAATTGCTCAAACATTTTAACCTAGCTTTCTTATCTTTAAAACAGACATGATAATGCAAATATCTTCCCAAATTTATTTTGAGAATCAAATAAAATTACGTATATAAAATACTCAGCCCAGAGCCAGAGACATAGTAAGAGGAGGATAAATATTCACTTTGTAATGATCTAAGTACTCTGCTTCTCTCTAGGAATCTAAAGTTGAACAAGCTTGTGCTTCAAAAACTTCATAGCCTGGTAATATATTACTATTATGAAAACATGCTATTAATAGGTGTGAAATGTGATGAGAAACAAGTAAATTGCTGTGGGAGCACAGACAATGGGGAAAGCTCCAGTCCAAAAAAGGGGTAGAGGGTGACAGATGGTATTTAAGTAGATGCCTGAAATGTGGGGAGGATTTGCTTAGATTATTTAAATAAAAAAGGCTGTTAAAAGTAAAGAGAAAAAAAAATGTGATCCAATGTGTCTCAGTGACCTAAGTTTCCAAGTAGCCAAGGTCCAGTCTTTAACAGTTATCCATGTATACATCTTCCTCCCTTCAAAAACAAAAGGCAATCACTTTGGAAGTTCCTCAAAATATTAAAAATAGAACTACATTATGACTCAACAATTCTACTTCTGGGTATTTATCCAAAGAAATCAAAAATACTAATTTGAAAAGATAACATATGCCCTTATGTTCACTGCAGCACTATTTACAATAGCCAGGATATGGAAGCAACCTAAGTGCCCATCAATAGATGACTGGATAAAGAAGATGTGGTACATCTATGATATGGATACTACTTGGCCATAAAAAAATAAAATCTTACCATTTGCGATAACATAGATAGACCTAGAGGATATTATGCTAAGTGAAATAAATCAGACAGAAAAAGATAAATACCATATGATCTCACTTACATGTGGAATCTAGAGAACAAAATAAATGAAAAAAAAAAAAACAGAAACAGACTCATAGATACAGAGAACAAGTTAATGGTTGCCAGATGGGAGAGGTATTGTGGGGATGGGTGAAAAAGGTGAACAGGATTAAGAAGTACAAATTACCAGTTATAAAAATAGTCACCGGAATGTAAAGTACAACATAGGGAATATAGTCAATATTGTAATAACTATGTATAGTGCCAAGTGGGTACTAAACTAATTGGAGTGATCACTTTATAAATCATGTAAATGTCTAATCACTATGAAATATCCCTGAAACTAATATAAAATAAAATTGAATGTCAACTGTAATTGACAAAAATAATAATAAAAGGAACAAAGGGCAGACCTTGCCTTCCTTCCTAAACCAAGCACAAGAATTCCTTGGAAACCATCTAAGTTATAGCATTGTAGTTCTGTCCTCACCTTCAAGATTGTCAGGTGTAGTGGGGAAGGAGTAGCTATTTTATTATCCTTGCATAATATAATAATGATAAAATACAAATTTACTAACAATACTATTTGGTTGCAGCTACAAAAAATATCCTTAAACATTAATAGTATACTAAATGTAACTCATCAACAGATAGTCTTTGTGGTACCCACAGCTGTCCTGTTAAAAGGCTTTACATTCAATCCACCCCTTAACTCCTTAGTTCTAATAAACCCCATTCATCTTTTAGGTAAACTTCTGGTTGTTTTTAAAATGTATCAACTTTGCTGTCATGTCTCATTGTGCTTTATGTTTCTTCCTTCCATCAGTGACAAACTATTATTAGTTATTCATTTTCTATTCACGTTTTATAGTAGCTAAGATAATATTGAATAAATTAATCTCTTGTGTTATGAAATGTATCAATTTTTCTTACTAGTCATTTGGACAAGTATGGGTAGTATATTTTATGTTAGATATCACTGCTCAGACACTAGAAGTTTAGCTTTCAACTATTATTCTTACTTCTAAAAGAAACATACATTTACAGTATATGACCCCTATCTTTCATACTTGCCACACCTACACATACATATACGTACACTGTAATAAAACATTAAAACATTAAAGTTAAATTTAATTACATTTTAATTAATTAAAATGTAAATTTGTGAGGGAGGGGGAGGTAGACAGGGGAAATTAAATCATTTCTTAAGTAAATAAATTTTTTTAAAGATTAAAAAATAAGAATAATTTTAAAAATGTAAATTTTTATGATTAAAGTATATTTTATATTTTTACATAGGCTTTATAATCACAGATAATATATATACACATATCAAAACTACATTACATGCTAGAATTTATCAGGATATTCTTTGAAAGGTTGTGATGAGAACGACCTAGAAACTTCCCCCTAATACATCCAATCGCCATTCGTACTTCCAGTTATAGTCTTTAAATGTTCTGTGCCCTATTGACATCCATAGAAACTCTCAAATGCCTCTGCATTGAACTCCCCAGGTAATATTTACTAAACTAACAATATTTGTAATGTTAATTACTTAACAATTATATAATTTCCATTACCCTGAAGAATGACAAGCTACTCTCTAAACCTAAAACAAGTTATGTCAATATAGAAGGGCTGTAAGTAATTCTCTAGTCTACCTTAAATCAAAACAATTAATAGGAGTAATCTATTTAGGTACCGATTTCTGGTTTATATATAGATTCTTTGTTCATCTGGTCATCATATATAGGGGTGCTGGGGATACATCTGTGAGAAAACAAACACTCTTACCTTCCAGAGCTTTATGTTCTACTGGAAGAAAAATATTACAATAAAGAATATAAATCCATAAGATATGTAATATGTTATATAAAAAGAGGAATAAGGAGTACTGAGGAAGTTGCCTCAGTACACAGGTAACATTTGAGTAAAGAAGATCGATGGGGAACCATGTGGGTACCTGGTAGGAGAGCTTTTCAGGCAAAGGAACAGCAAAATCAAAGTATAATGAAGGAGGGGTAGAGGTGTAGGAGATGATGATTAGAAAAGTAATGAATGTGCAAAGGCCTTTGTAAATACATTTACCCTGAGTGAGACAGGAAGCCAACTGGAATGTTTTGAGTAGAAAGATGACACAATTTCACAGCTCAATAGGATTTCTATGGCTGTTCTTAATATGATGAATTAGAATAAGAACTTAAAATGCCCTATAATTATAAGGCCTTATAATGATAATAGGGAAAATTCTGAGCATATGATTGACACCTAGGGCCATGATATTGCCAAATACTAAGTGAGGATGGACAGAAAAAAGATTCAAGAACTGAGCATTCTAATTCAAAGAGAGCAAAAAGATTAGAAGTGGACAGCAAAAAAGATTTAGAAAAAACAACCAATGAAGTAGAAGCAAAACTAGTACTGTAAGTGATCCTAAAAGCCAAGTGAATGAAGCACTTACTGGAGGAGAGAGTAATCAGCTGTGCCAAATATTGCTAATGAGTTAAGGTAGATGAAGACTAACAATTAACAGGAGATTTAGTAATGTAGATGCCATTGGTGACTGACAAGAGTAGTTTCAGTGGAAGGAGAGAAGTAAAAGGCTTACTGAAGTAGATTCGAGTGATAACAGCTAGACAGTAATTGGAGAGAGCGAATATGCACAACTCTTATGAACAATTCTTCTATAAAAGAAAAGAGATAAATGGAGAAGCAGAGATCAAAACTGGTCAAAAGAGGAAGTCTGGAGAAATAAGATTGTGCATAGATAAAGATCTGGTAAAGCTGAAGATTGCAGAAAGGTGAGGAGGTATGAATACTCAGGAGAAAGGGAAAAGGCTGAAACAGTATCCTTAATTAGACCATTAAGGATAAGAGGAAATCTACCCTACAGGTGGAGGTGTTGGCTTTCCTCAGAGTGCAGGCACTTCCACGACAGTTATAGAAGGTTCATGCAGATGAATAGTTAGTTAGATGTGGTAGTAGGAGTTTGCCAAAGTTTCTGATTAAATTTTCTCAATGAAATAAGAAGCAAGATCTTACACTGAGATTAATGAAGTGTTTGTTAATGGGTTGGAAAGAGGGAAAATTATATAAAATAATAATATAAGAGAGCTGAAGTGTGAATGAACTAGAAAAATCTAGTATAACTCTTAGCATTAAGAGTTCTCATTAAGTTAGCGATCCTGAATTTAAAGTGAAACCATTCATCATGGTTGTGTTTTTCTCCAGCAACATTCAGTTATAGGATAGTAATTTGCAAATAAGGAAGGTATAAGTAAAGAAGATGAAGCAAGAAAGGGACAAGAGTCTTAGGTGTACATATAAGAAAATAATTATAGTAATTGTTCACGGTATTCAAACTCAAAACAAGGCTAGGGAAGACAGGAGATAAGCAGCAAATTCAAGATAATAAAATCAATGAATTATACGTCTCTGTGATATAAAATTATTGCTGAAGTCGGGTTACTAGAAAGAATTAGTTAAAAGGATAAAAGATAATGAACACAGAAATGAATTCCTGAAATTGAAGTCACATTATGACAAAATGTAGGTTCTGCTCATGGGAGTGAGTAGCTAAGGTAGGTGAAAATTAAGATAATTGTAGGAGAAAAGTTCAAAGACATGAAAGTTCAAAATATTAAAAGGATAATCTATGTGGATTATGACAGCTTCCAAAATTAAGAAATGGTGTTAAAGAAAGTAACTGAGAATCTACAGATGTCTTCAAGAAAATAGACTAGATGATGACCAAAACAAGAAGGCGTTTCAGTAGGCATAGTTTTATGGCCCAAGATTCAAAACTGGAGGGCTCAGGTAAGAGGAATGGAGAATATACTGAAAGCAGCTAGGAGGAAAAGGGGGACAACTGATTATGGCCATCTTCTGGACTGAGCAGTACAAGAAGAGTGAAAAAGAAAACATCCACCACTTGAAATGGCTTCCAGGAAATTGTCCTCAGGTGAGAGGTAGATTTCTGATGGAGCAAGAAAGTGAAGACAGAAGAGATTTCTCTAATCACTGTGAACTGCATTGGGCAAATGATGATGATTTCAGAAGTTGGAAAAGAGTGATGTCAGAAATGGGAATGTACAGTCTTTTGGAAATTGGGATCTAGAGGAAGATGGAGAATGGCAGACTTGACCTTCTTGTGCTAACTAAAATAAAAAGGCCATCTAAGTTGGATGTATGTCAAATGTATTCTTGAAGGACAGGGGTCTAATAGTCTAGGCATCAGACTTTAGTAAAGAACATGGCCTTTTGGCCTTGAATCTTTTTAAGCTTACTAACAGGATAAAACAGTACTTGCTTTGTCATGCTCATGAGTTGAAGTCCAAGCCTTGTTATTACAGCAGTATATGACAGGGCAAAATCTTGACTTCCCACTCTATCCTGGTGCATAATTCTTAATTGTTGAGTGAATACTAGCCCTTTCCCTAACATGACCAAGGGATGTAAGAAAAACTGTATGTCATAGCAGTAGCTTCCAGCTCTACTCAGCCACCTGCAAACCAAAAGAGAATTGATTATTTTACCTTTTCATTTTGCCAAAGGTCATGTTCTTCTAGGGGGTGAGGACAGATTAAGAAGGATTAGTCTTGTACATAATTACTCTTCTTACCTGGTTATGCTCACGTATAATACCCCAGTCTCTAAACCATAAAATGAACTGTGATGCTAGTCATTAAATATGCTTAGAAGACCCTAGAAGACATTCAAGCCAATAAACAGAAAAAGAAAGGATGTGAACACCACCTGTGGTTCTATACTAATCCAGAAGCCAAGGGAGCCATAACCAAGACAACAGATGATATTTCATGTGTTTATTGGGACACCTAGACAATCATTCTTCCTTATGTGAGAGACTGATTGATCTTCCTTATCACTGGTATTGATTTATATGTAGAGTGACCATATAATGTATTGCCCAAACAATATCACATTTAAGAGTCAAAGAAGGTGCTTATTTAGAATTACACTCCTGTTCAACAGGTATAAACCAGAATGATGGATGAATAACAAGAATTATGATACATAGACTAGGTAGAGCATGACAAGAGAGGAGTGTGAAAAAAATAAGCAAGTGTCAGATTTTTGATTATCCTAAATATCATACTGAAGAAATTTTGTTTAATCTAAATGCAATGTAGAGCCATTAAAAGGCTTTAATCTAGGGAATAAAAGAATAGTGATGGTTATATTTTAGAAAAATCCTTTAGGAGTAAGATGTCTTTGAGTTGGTGCATGCTGACTCTCTACATTTATGGAGTAGACAATTACTGTTATTTAACTTGGAGGTTATTTCTAATTCCTAACCAGAAATAACCTGGAATTTTGCTGAGGCATGAATTGAAACCCAATGCCATATGAGCCTGAAATGGAAGAATCAATGAGAAAGCCTGGACTTCCTCAATAAATCTACTCTGCATCTTCACATTAAGAATCTATGCCCCAGTTTTAGTACCTGCCCAAATCACATCACATCTATAATACAATACTTTCACTGCTGTTTTTCCTACTTCATATTGCTCTTTGAGCCCATCCTACATTTTACAGTCCTATTAGTCTTCCTATAACTCAATGTAACTTAGAAAAATAACACCTTACATCTTCATTACACTTCACAATTTTTAAATCACTTATACTTTTCATTGTCGAATTCTCCCACAAAACAATCCTGAGGTAGCCAGAGATAGTATAAAGTCTAGTAAAGGTTTAGAAAATTTAAGTGACAAATAGAAATCTAATAACTAAGTAGTGATGGAGTCTAACAGAATCCATAATTTATTTTGTGGTCATGGTGTTGTGATGAAATGTTTTATACCTTTATTGGTGTGGTAGTTTCACTAGTGTGTAGATCTGTCAAAACTCATCGAAGTATACACTCGAAACTGGTACACTCTACGGAACATAAGTTTTACTGCAATAAATTTGATCTTCAAAAACAAATACATGTTTTGTAACCTTCATCTGAAGCTGTTTTGATTAAATGTGTTTTGGATTTTACCAAAAATGAAACACAATTAAAATACTTTCAAAGTTCTTCATTTTCTAACCATTAAATTTAAACTTACATGTTTTTCACATCCAGTCCCATATTATTTTTTATGTCTAACTCTAACCATTCCATTCATCTCCATTCCCTATTTCTAACCCCATTATTCTCCTACACAAAGTTTCTGCTACAGCCAAGTTAGTCTACTAGCTACTCTCTGAATAAAAATGAGGTCCCTGTGTGTGTTAGTTCATGGAAAATTATGCTTAGAGGGAACTCCTTCCTGCTTCTTCATACACACTCATATTGTTTGCATTCTGCTTTCTCATTTACATCTTTCAACACTTTTCTACTAGCCTTGCCTTAGTGATTATTCTTAGTGATTATAATATTTATTGCTTTTTCTTAATTTCTTAGTGTTTTCCTTCAGTCACATATTATTGAGTATCTCCTATGCATCAAAAATTTTGTAAACATACGTGTGTGCTCTTCCTTTCTGTGTCAGCCTGATAGATTACAAATTCTTCAGTCATATAAACAATTATTTTCTTGTACACATTAAATAATGAGTAACCACTTAAGAGTATATAATATGATACAAAGATCCTTAGACAGAGAACCATAAAACCTATATTCTTGGCTTAGATTCACTGAATGTATTGATTGAGATATTAGTGAACCTTTCAAGACTTAAATTTCTACATCTGTAAATGGGAAAAATAAAATATATTAATTATGCTACTCAGTTTTGAGACTCTAATGAAACAACATGTCTAAATATATTATAAATGATTGTGTACTTTATAAGTTAATTTTATTTTAAATGATTATTAGATATATAATTGATGCTTTTTGTTTTTATAGTGTAATATTTTATCCCCTGTCTGGTTGTGTGTTCATTTCTGCAGTTCGTGTGCAATACTGTGTCAATCCTTTCTTCAACCTCTATTGCTTTTTTAGGTGTTCAACAGATAACCCACACATAAATACACTGATTCATATATAATTTATCCCCCACTGGAACTGATATCCTATTATGCACAATAACTTAATTTATATAGTAAATCTATGACTTCCCTTACTCCACCCATTTCAGATCAATTGATAGGAATGGCCTGTCTATAAAATACTTCAAAGGCTAGAACAAAATTAGATAATTGAGTACTTCCGTTTTCCAACAGCAAAACTAAAACCTTTACCAATTATATTAACAGAAGTTATTCTGAACTAGCTCACTTTGATTAAAGATTCAGCAATACTACTATATGTATGTATTTAATTAAAATGTTGATGGAGTGGATAGAATTCTTTTAGGATTCTTTCTAATTTATGTTTGTTTAATAGAGAATAGAGTAAATATAACACTGGTTTATAAATTATCCTGAAGATAATTTTAACTTTTTTGGATTAAAGATATTCTCATTTAGTTTTGTAAGTATAAAGTTATTATAGATTTTACCAATGTGTACTAATTCTCAGGATACTCCAGGGTCTTAGTAGTTTGTTAGCTAAATTTCTGCTTTCGACCTATTTCTATTTTCTCATTTAAAAATACAGCATTCATTTCTGAATTTACTAAGTGTTTAGTTAGCTATGCTGCTCTCCACCAGGTACTACTATATTTAGTACACCAAGTTTAACAGGTTCTTCAACAAATTCTTCATTCACATGGGCCAGTTGACTTAGTCAAACAAGTTATCATTTACTTGGAGAGATTCAGAAGACTTCAAGATAAAATGAAGTAGTTTCACTGATAGGAGTGGCTGATCAAGTTAAACCATCTACCTGGCATCCCTGTGCATTGGTATGTAAAACCGAGCAACACATTCATACTTATTAAAAGAAACATGTTTCCCAAGCAGAGTAGGGAGAAGAGTTTCCCTCTGCAGCCAGATCAGATACAAGACAATTCACTCTGCCCAGTAAACTTGCATGGGCTAGAGAGGCCCTTCCTAGACTAGGAATGTGCTGCAGCTGTAAAAAATTCTTGCAGGGGAATGATGTGTGACAAAGAAAAGAGAAAAAGACAATATTCCACAAGTCAAGAGACTGAGTCTTGATGTGGCTGTTGACTGGTGGTAAGGAAATGAGCAGGTCATTTTCTTCAGTTTTCTCCTCTCATAGCTAAGAGTGAAAACCTTGTTCCATCTCAAGAAGTGCTCTGAACCGCAAAAGTGATATATACATGAGAGCATGTTGACAAGTGTAAAATACTATATAGATATCTTTAAAAAAAATCCATAATTTTCTGCTTTTATCCCTTCACATAAACTAATGAATGAAATTAAGGACAGCAGATATGCAAGAGTAGCTAAGCTCCTGATTCTTTAGAGAAAAGATTTTTGAAGAAGAGATTTAAAAATTTGTTATGATGATTTAAATTTATTAAACATTTATTGAGCACCTCTACATATGTATAGAACATTGTGATGCTTTTACAAAAACCAGAGAATACAAAGATGATTAGGTGGACTTCCTATATGGAAATAAACTTAAAAACTAAATGAAGAAACACTTTGGAACTAGAAAGATGCAAGTAAATTCTCTGAGACATTAGCACAAGCATGGAGAATTTTTGAAATGAATCTGAAAGATGATTAAAACTTTGAGATGTGGAGAAAGAATGAAGCAAATAATAATGCTGGGTAAAATAACAGCATAAGCACAAGGACAGAAATGTGAATGTATAATAAACTGGAAAGATGAAGAGGAGAAATGCTGAAAACTTGGATGCAATGGGGAAATGCAGTAGAATATTTAGTATATCAGGGTGAGATTAGAGGCTCCCAAATACTTTGTTATGTGCACATACTAATCCCTCCAGCAAAATACAAATACTTTGGTCCAGATATACAAATATATGAGTTCAGTCTTTCAATCTCAGATCCTGTTGATAAGGCTTTACATCTGAGCAGCTCTGAATTTGTCTGTCCTTTTTCTGCTTCCTAGAAAATTTTCAGAGCTCATGCTTCTAAATCAGATATTACTTTGTTCAAACTGCCATTGAGCTCAATAAAAGGTTCCCTTCATATGGTCATCCAATAAAACAAATAAGTATAAACCAAAAATTTACTTGTGAAGAGACTATTAAAAAATTGAATTTGAAAACAATTTCAAAAAGTCTATTGCCTAAAAGCATTGAAGGATTCCTTGGAAATTTTCTGAGCAGGCAGTGTCTACTCACATGTGACTGAATACATGTACATGCTAAAATTATATAATAGAGATATGTAGTTGAAATGCAAAACTGAGATGCTTATTATCAATATCAAATAATTTCTGAGAGTCTCCCCATATTATATATACATAGATAAGCAACTTCATATCCTTTCAATAGAAGTGGGTGAATTCCACTACACTTACAATCTATGTCACTTTTACTAAAGAATTATAATTTAACTGGACCTCCACACATAGATAATTTGGACTTATTCAAAATAAAACTCCTTATTTCTACTCAAAAAACTGCTTCTGCCACATTCCTACAGTATCAGTCAGGATAGTCCATGCGGTAGTAACAATCACCAAAACTCATTCTGGGACAGGCTAACATAGCAACCACTATTTGTAGAAGGCAGAAAGAGAGAGAAAAAGAGTCTCTCTTGGCAATTAAATATGTGACTCACAATTAAAACCACATTTCATTACCAAAGTCCAGTTTAGGGTCATATCAGATATTATATCAAATATGATATATTAACAAAAATTTTATATTAACAAAAATTTTTAGATTTGTTAATAAACTGATATGAAATCATTTCTTCATCAAAATGTACTTGTGAAAACTATAAGACCAAATTTATTCTTGGAAAGTCTTCTCTTGACCTTTTTACATCAGTAGTAGTATCCTAATAAACATCATTTATCATATGAACTAATATTTATAGCTTTGACATATGTTCTTAAGTGTATTCATTTGTATACAAGAATTCTATTTGTTAAAACTTGCTAGAAAAGAAATGATACTTTTGAATAAAATCTTTTGAAATTTCTGCAAAGCTTCAAAGCTAATACTTCAACCACTAGTAATTTCAGTTTTAGGCTGCAGAACCATCTTCCTCATGCTGTTTCAAAATGCTAGGATTTTCTAAAAATACTAAGTATATAATAATAAAACTTAAAATTTTCTTCAGAGATTAAATTTAGATAATTAAGAGATTTAATATAGATTAAAATCTTATCAGACCAAAAGGAGCATATTTATAGAACAGAAAGAAATGGAAGAATAATAGTAAAATCAGAAATTTCATAACAGTGAGCTGAGTTGAGATGAGGTCAACTAGGGTGTGATTGATAGGTGGTAAAAGGTCAATTTAATCTTAAAATAATTTTCTGACCAGTCTCCTAACACACCTAAAATTTATTTATTTCTTTAAAAATCTTATTTATTTAATTTAGTTTCATGTATATAGTACATTGGTTAGACTCTATATAGTTCATAAAAGATCCCTCAATTGCTCCTTCGCTCCCCTGACCCTGCACCTAGTCATCATATTAATGCTAACTGTATACCCTGTGCCATGCTCCCCATCCCCATGGCCAACTATCAACTACTAATTTGTACTTCTTTAACCCTTCACCCCATTCCAGCAGCCCCCCAATCCCTTTCCCGTCTGTTTGTCACCAAATTGTCCACTATATTTGTGAGTCTGTTTTTGATTAGTTTGTTCTTTTCGTTCTTTAGATGCAGAATCTAAGGAACAAAAAATTTTATTTTTCAAAATTTTTAAGTGCTTTCTTTTATATCATACCCTCCAGATACAGAAAAAACATTAGTGATGTTCATCACTTCAAGGACTGTATTTCCTGAATTAGAATGAGTGAGTAGCAGACATGTTAAGGTGGATGAGTGCTCCTGCTTCAGTGGGTCCAGAGACAGAATACTAAGTACCACCTGAAGTGGTCAAAAAAAGCTTCATAAAAAATCATAAAAACATACTTAAGAGATAAAGAGGTGTTCATATTTTGAAAACTCTAGGAGAAATAGGATTAACTATAATTTTTCTGGTATATAAAGTTAATTGTGTATATTTGGCTTGTATAATTAAAATGGAAATTATTAAAGATCTCTGTTCTTGGATATTTCACTGCCTCACATTTCAAGTTCAATTATTCTGTTGTGCTAAAAAAAAGACACAAATAAATTTGAACATATTAATTCATAATTTTAACTGGATTAAATATATTGAAAGAAACTGTAAAAGTGATATCAAGATTTCAAACTACAAACCATATTTAGTGACTGATTCTTTACTACTAGCTGAAATGCTTCCCTAAACCCTACCTTCGGAAAACCAAAGTAGGTCCATTCATTGCCCCAACCAAGCAGACCAAAGCCAGAATTTAGATTCTAAAGGGACAGAGTTAGAATAATTGATTCTATAGAAGATAGCCAAGAGTGGAAAGAGTCATAGAAAATCAGGATCAGTCATTAAGTCCAAGGAGAGACTCAGGGTTAAAAGCACTTGAACATGACAATAGTTAAGTTGAATGAGAAAGAGGTGAGGTTAGAAGGAATATAGTAGTATTCTGGACTGTCCTGAATGGAACTAAAATGTCACTAATATTGTGCTTATTGCTAGAGTGTACTGCATTAGTTAAAGGTTAGAAAATTTGGCTGGATGACTGTCTGTAACATTTTGTTATAGTAACATTTTGTTGTACAAAGAAGCTACATCCAAGCTCAAAACCAAGCAAATGAAGTGACTATTATATAGCAAAGAACTGTTCAGATGACTGAAGTTAAACCAGATTTTCTATATTCCTCTGCCTTTTTGAGATCAGTGTTTGCTTTAATGACACTAAATAAAGCCAGTCTATGTCATAAATTTAAGCTCTTTGTGTAGTAGTGTTACGAAGTCAGAAAATGACATTGAAATTCCAAGTACCTAGAACAATGCCTACATAGAGAGACACTTAGTATTTGTTGGATAACCAAAAAAAAAAAAAAAAAAAAAATGAAGAATGCTTTCTCTGGTAACTTACAACTTCTAGAGGTTTCTGAAATATACCAGCCTTTTGTTTGGACATTATAGTCAGTGAAAACAACTGTCTCAAGACAATCTTACAATGGCTGGCACGAAGCAAATAAAGCTTATGATTTTCTACAGGGATCTAATAGTTCCTGGATGAGAAAGCATATTAACTAAGAGGAAGTCAGGGTATCTTCCTAGATCCAACAGAACCCCTGAATCATAGGTTCTGATAATGCTCTGCAGAGCAAGCAATCATTGTAAAGTCAATTGCATGGCAATTTTATCCCTTATTATCACACTTATTGCCTAAAGCTTTATTCTAGAAGCATCCTTTTTGAAAATTCAGTATGATTATTAGTTCTATCTACTTCCTTTGCATGGCTATAGTACATATTTGGCTTTGTTCTTGTACTTTGTAGCAGCTGGCCCTCAGGCACAAAAACTTTTACAGCATAACACAATATATAGTGACCAGAATAATCCAGGGCCTTTGGGCACAACCAGTACAAACAAGAAATGTTGAATTTTTGCTTCTGGACAACTTCTTGCAATGCCACAGTTTAATTCTTAACATGGCCTAAAAACAGAACAATTCTCACTACCCTCACAGCAAATTTATTAGGAATATAAAGAGGCTAAGAAATTAAGTCATTACCCAGCTGTAAGAGAATAACACCACCAAAATCAAAGGCAGCCATAGTCAGAGCTCAAAGCTTGGGCAATTACTAACTGTCCATAAACCTTGTTTTCACTCAAGGTCAACTTTTTTTCCCATTTCTGGAACCCCTTCTTGTTAAACTACTTTCAAAAATTGACTTAAGTAAAATAAAGTACCTCTAGGGAGAGACTCTTTTATTTGGAACTTATAGTGCCTACCCACAGAGAAGATGGTAATCAATTGGCTAAGTTGCTTTCATTGTCCTCACTACTGTTCTTTTGAGTGCCCTCAAATTTAGCTTTTCCTAAGGGCATAGGTGACTCAATAATTGTGGAACAGCAGAGAGAACAGTTTCCATATGATATATTGCTTAAAAGGGCTTTATAGTCATCTTCCTTAGAACATGGAAATTCTAAAAGCTTGGAAATTAAAAAGGGCTTTACTATTAAAAAATAAGAGTAAAAAACTAATTTAACCCAGCATTTTCCAAGGTATTGACAATAAAATTGTTTCTTTTAGAACGTATCCTGAGGAACATATTATATGCTTTGGAAAATGCCGCCATGGAGGATTGGGAGTGTCTAACTGAAGAACTCGCAGGTGGTGCTCACACTTGAGGACACTGAATATCTGATATTCAGTGAGTTACCTTTCAGAGCTGATATCTTGAATATGACACCCTCTGACCCTACCTCGGCAGGCCTGCTAGCAATCTCAATTGACCTGGTGTAGTTAGAAGCTAAACAGTTTCAATAGCATGATCCAGAGCCTGAGAGATGTAGAATGTACATGAATCCAGCTACCCCATTTGAGAATAGCAATGTATGATTTGCTCCTTGGCAATGGAAAAGAGACCACCAGGATGTGTGATCAATTTAAATGCGGTACCCCACAGCTAGGGCCCATCTAGTACCATTAGCAGAGTGCATAATTTAGAAAAAGAGAAAAAGTAGATGAGGAGAAAAAAAAGAAGGGAAATAAAGAGGGAAAAAAGGTTGAAAAAAGATCATTCAAATGAAGTCGAATGAGAAACTTCTATCAGCTTAATTTAGAAGGGCAGATGTTTTACCAATTTACTACAGGGGATGAGAGGGAGATTTATTTTATTCCCCATGATTGAGTTGGATCCTTTCACACTGGGAGAATTCAGTCCTGAAGTTCATTAACACTATCAAAGCTTTGGAACACTACTGAGGTTGAAGGAAGTACTTCAACCCAGCATTGATAACTATACAGTAAGGAGGTTAATTTACAGAAGAAATTCGACTAATAAGATTAGTTTGAAGAAGGCTTTTAGTCAGTCATATATTTCTAACAAGTTCAGTACAGACTTTTGTGGTTTGCCCCTCTACAGTTACATGTCCCATATAAAACTGAGTATCACCAAACATTACAAAACTATTTTAAACTGCTTAGAGCAAAATAAAATCCTGCCCACTTCCCCAGCTCATGTTCTATGAGATAATCAGAAAAAAAAAAAAAAAGGATATCTTTAGATCTTAAAATCTAAGAAACGATTTTCATTGTGACTTATATTGTGTTCCCTTCATTCAGGGCCCTCGGCCTTGGCTTTAGGCACTTCAGGCTAATTCCTTGGGAGTTCCCTAGACACAAGGCCGGCAGGAGTTAGATTCCTGCATTCTTTGATAGCACCTACAAAAAATGTCTTTTTTATAACCATATCCTTTACTATACCTATAACTTCTCTCAATTCCTGATCCAAATCATCAGCAATTTCTATTAGCTTTACCTTTAATCTATATTTTACATACAACGGCCTCCTACCATCCCCAGTGCTATAAATCTAGTCCACGTCACTATCACCTGTCTCCTAGACATCTGCAGTATCTTCCAGTGATTTCTCTCATTCCCTGTTTTCTCACCACTCTTATCCACATGGTCCATTTGCTGGCTCACAAATTGGCCCCTGTACACAGAATGCAAGAAGAGACTAAAGAAAAAGGCAGATGACTCCAAGTTGGTAGGTGGAAGGTTTAATAAGCAAAAATATTTATGAGGCTCATCTAGGGTAGCTGCAAGACCAGGATATTTCCAAATCCACTTGCAAGAACCTTTAAATTTATACAGAGGTTTTAACTGGGTTCAGTCATGCCATCCAGATGGTCTCAACAACACAATGCTCTCTCAAGGCTAAATCCTTGAAAATGGCTCTTGCTGTAGGAATGGTGAACAGATGGTACATTTCAAAGACAGGGGAGTGGGTAAGGAGCCTCCGATTGTCCAGGTCTAGCTTTCTGGTCAACTGGCACACACAACCTCTTGATGATCTCCCCTAACACCATTCTCCACAAAACAAAACAAATGGAGATTTTAGGTCATCTTATCTCTTCATTTTCTTTCAATAGCTTCCTATTGCAATTAGAATAAAACAGAACTCATTCACTTAGCCTAGAATATCATAGCTTCTGCCTATTTCTTTGAATTAAACTCCTACACTGTTCCCCTTGTTCATTATACTCTAATCATGCCAGCCTTCACATTGCCCTAGAGTACAAAGAATTGATTCTCCTACAAGACATTTGCCCTTGTTGATCCCTCCACTTGGATTGCTCCTGTGTGCCGGTTTCCTTACTACTGTTATCTTCTTGCAAGTTCAAAATTCATTTCCTCAGGCCTTCTCTGATCGTCATCACACTCATCCCTACCTGTCACTCTTACTTATCTTGTTTATATGTTTATTGTCAGACTATTCAATTGGAATGTAAGTTCTATGAGTGTAGGAACCTTGTCAGCTTATTTACTAATGGATTTTTAGTGTCTACAACAGTGACTGACACAAAATAGGCACTTAAAAATGCTTCATCTATGGATGAATATATTTTTTTTAAATACTACTTAGATTGAAGCTCACCTTGGTCATGTCTTAAAACTACAGGAATCCTAAACTAGTCATGACCTTTTAGTAGAACTGTTTCTTCAGTCTCTCTCCTTAACCTCACCTTGTACATGATTCACAGGGTGTTCATCAATATTGAAGACTCCATAGTTACCTTAATGCCAATAATGTGATCTTAGGAATCAATGTGAAGAAGCTATTTCTGAGGACAAAGGAGTAGTTACTGAAGGTTACAGAAAGACTCCCAAGGATACTTTAGGTTATCTATGGGTTTATAGTCTTTATAAGACCTGTTCTATTATGCTGGATTCTATTCTATCCTCTACTTTGAAGGTAGCATAACTTATCAAAATCCTAACTCATCCTTCCTTTCTCCACATCTGTGCACAAAGCACTACTTCTATTGTCATTATTTATTGAGTAATGTTATGTGCTAGACACGATGCTAAAGGCATCACGTACAAGTTTTATTTAATACTCACACCTAAGTAATTTATCTAAGGTCACGTATTAGGACTCAAATCCAGGTCTTTTTGACTAGAATCAAGAACCTGAGTTTTTAATTGCTATACTCATTCCCTTTGCAACAATAAGTATAGTCTTAAAGGTTTATTTAAATAAAAACTTGAGGCAAAAAAAAAATAAGGTTTTATTTAGTTGAATTTCATCTTTATACCTACCAGTGGGCTGGGTGGTAGAAGTAAAAAAGATAAAATTATCACAATTCTTGCCTCAAATTATTCATGATTCAAGTATAGAATCAGACCTATAAACAAGAAGTCTTTTATAGTGAGGTACATGTCATGATAGTGCTGAGATGCCTATAACCCAAATAGTAGTAATCCAGATTAAAAAGTTTTTTGGCATAAATAATTCCTATGCTAAGTTTTCAAGGTATATCTGTCTTAAAGTTTGAACCATTTTCACAGTTGTTAAGAGTCAAGCTACAGTGAATATGACAGATCTGTGTTATTCCAAATGGCAGACACTTAACACCTAATGACAAAAATCTCAAATCCCCATTTGACATCACATAGAAAATCATATGCTCTTCAAAATAATTGTCAACTTCTGGGGACCTTACATGGTCAGACTCTAGCTCAGAATTACTGCCTCTTTCTTTCTTGTGTCTATTCCCATATCTTACCTGGGATACCTACCAAAACCTAGGACTTCTTGCTTATATCCATCAGCACAAAATAATAAATACAAGTCTGCAGAACTGTTACTGGGGTACTGTGCATCAGGTGAACAGTTTATACCATTTCATCACAGAACAAATATCAATCATATATAATTGACTCTCATTATTTGTAGTAGTTATTACAAATTAAAACACTGAATTAGCAAATACTCAATCATTATAACTAGGAGAAAAAAGGGTTAGAGTCCTGTGAGTATCTGTTTACAACATTTTTATCAGTCAATTAATACTTACCTTTGTTTCAAGTGTTTCTGTTTAAAGGTCCCTTTATTAACATATATTGTTAATTCATTAAAATTGAACTCACAACCAACAGCATTATAACCCCTGCCTGAATGGAGCTTATCTAGCACACATATTTTCTCCATTAGGCCTATGACAGTCTTTTTGTATTTAGGAACCCCAAACAGCACTTAGCACTAATGGGGCCCATTTAAACAGCAAAATTACCAACAAAAATGCAAAAAGGGTAGCACTAAATACACTACAAAAAAAAACACTTGTTTACAGTATGAGAGCTGAAACAAGGTGGTAGAGTATTTCCTTGTTCATTGACCTCAGCTGATAACAAGCTCGTTCAATGATTCTAATTTTTTGCTATTCTTGCATGTCTGGGAATGACCACAAAAGAGCCATGGGTATTGGTTTTAAGATTACAAATAAATTTTAGCAACTAGGAAGGTTCGCAAATACAGAATCCACAAATAACAAATAACTTCTGCATTAGATACCTCCTTACAAAAATTGTCATTAGCACTCTCTTCCTGGCTTCCCTCCAACTCCCCACATGCCTAATTGCCTCAGCCTCTTATTACCATCTTACTGGTTTATTTCACACCCTTAAATTTTCCATTTTATTTTCTCATCCTATTCTCCAAGATTACTGCCTCTGATCCAAATTATTGCCATTCTACTATGAAAAATAGTATGTCCAAAGCCATTCTTCATGATATACATCTAACAAATGATTGCAGAGTAAGCAATGACTCTGAGATTATAGTCTTTCCTATAATATATTGTATAAGTTCCCTAGGGCTTCCATAACAAAGTATCACAAAATGGGTGGCTTAGAACAACATAAACTTATTGTCTCGCAGTTCTGGAGGTTAGAAGTCCACAGTTGTGTTGGCATAGCCACACTCCCTCCAAAACTTGTAGGAGAGAATCCTGCCTTACAGCTTTCTAGCTTCCGGTGGTTTGACAGTAATCCTTTTCACTCTCTAGTTTGCAGCTTTAGCATAGCAATTCCTGCTGTCATCATCAAGTGGCATTGTCCCTACATGTGTCTGTGTCTTCTCATCTCTGATAACTTTTCTTTAGAGTAGTTTGCCTGGCTAAAGGGAGGCTTGTGAGACTGGCAGATTTTATAAGTTGAGGAATATTCTACTAAATTGCTGAGATGTCAGTGTACAGGCAGTCGGGAGGCATTATATGTTGCCCATCCACTTAAGTATTATGCATTTGGGAATAGTTTACAGTGACAGCTAACTTTCTGCTCCAATGTCCCACTTGAAAACCATTTCCCTACTTGATGATGCCCTTTTCCATCATGTATAAAAGTGTATTTGTTAAAGTTTCTCTTGAACACATGACCTCACCCCTTCAACTTCACTTCTCTCCAAAGATATGAGCTTCAGCAGCCAAATCTGCAGTATATGACACTCCCTGGCAATACTTGATTGGACAAGGTGTGCACTGAGCTGGACCATTAACATTATCTCTTCCAGAAGTTTGTTTTTATGAATGATAAATGCTGTTTTCTGCTCATTAGTTGATTTAAAAATAGCCATATTTGTCAGCTATAAGAAAATGATCTTCCATTGTATACCCAGAGAAGCAGAAAGAGAAAACCCAAACAGACTTGAAAGGAGAAGCCAAAATGAGATACCATGAATTCCACAATGAGAAGGATCAAGACAGTGGCTACCGTGGAGCCTGCCAATTCATATTTCCACCCTACTGGAGTCTCAAGTGCATTTTCTGCCATTGTATTTCATGGGACATACCTGTGTTCAGATAACAAGCATTTCCTTCTTTTTTATACTAGATTGATTTCTGCTCTTGCAATTAAGTAGCCTTCATTAAAATGAAACTCAAACCTTTCCACCATTTGTTAGTCTCCTGGACTAGACAGTTGAGCTACTAACGTGAGTCTCGCAGAAGAGAAATTCTTTAACTTCCTATAAAAGTTACCTAACCAGAAATGATGATACATAATGACTTGAGCTACAAATTTTAATCATCTAAGAAATGATATATTTCTGACCATAAATGATCAAACTGACATAGGTACCTTGTCTCCCATCCATTTTTTATGAAATATACACTCCTTATAAAATGATATTAATGCATTTAGGGTAAACCTTCCATTTTAGTACACTGCAAATAATACTGATGCCTATGTACCTGCAATATATTTCTACATTCTTCCATATGGTCTACTTACTCATTTTTACCTACTGACAGAGGATAGAATATCTTAAAAATCTTAACAAAGAACTGGTTTTCATCCCAAATTCTGTCATTTTACACTGACATTGAGTTTAATGAATTTCAGTTGTCACCATGTTTTGTTAAAACACAAACCTTATGTTCTATTTATCATTGCTTTTTTTATGACACTGTTAAAGTTTCCTAAAATTTTATGTCAGATATGACATACTTGCCCTGGAGCATTTTTATCTTCATAGTACTTAAGAGCTGGTATCTAAAATGCTGTGATCATGCTCCACAACAGAGATATTCATTCATTCATTTATACTCCAAATTTTTGGAACACTCTCTGTAGACAATTACTTTGTGAGGCACTGGTTCTGCCATCGAGAATTTTACAACTTAGTAGGAAAGGTAAACTGTATACACAGAGTAATCTAATTAAGCTGAAAAACATTAGTACCTGAAGAGAGAGCATTCAGAGACCAGGACAGTATTACTTCTAGATGAGCAGATTAAAAAATATTTTGTGAAAGAATAAAATTGGAAATATGAGAAACTGAAAAAAAGATAAAATTGGAAACAAGATAAGGTAAAAAACTGAAAAATGGTGCAGAGAATATTTATTTTCCTGGAATCAAAAAATAATAACAATTATTTTCTTTTAAATCCAACTAAAATATACATTATTTTTGTTTTTACTAATTAGTAATTCTGCATTTATCAATAATTCTGCATTTATCAACAAATTCAATATTACTTTCACCTTCACTCACAGCCTTCCCTAATGTAATCAAAAGTCTTCCCATAGTCATAAGTCAAGTCAGCTTATTCAGAGTCAACATATAGCTCATTCCTTTATCAGGGTTTTTAGGCCTTTTAGTTCAGAGTAAATAACTCCCTACCCTTCATATGTCCTAGTCATGAACAAACCCCAATAAATAGAGCCCCATTATGAATCAAAATGTATTCAGCAAAAGAAGCACTCAAGGAAGAAAGGTATGTCTTCCACTGAAGGATATTTGTTTATACCCAAAGTACCGGGGGGAAATCATTTAGCTCAAATAAGAATTCAAATAATCTGTCATGTCATATGTATGTTATTTCCAAGTGATAAAAATATCCCACTTGATATTTTATAAGTCTGAATTGAATACTAGCAGGAAATCCAAGAAGGGGGATGGCTGAATCCCCAACTTTAAATTATGTGAAATAAAACACCTTTTGCCTCACAAAATCCACAGCATTCAAGGGACCAAATGAATGGGTAGTTCCTTCAAGCTGCAGTAGTCTGCTTTGGTTTATATGTAAACTCATGCAGTCTATGGAGAAGATATTCAATTCTTTATCCAAGCTAGAGAAACATGGAAAACTAAAATTTAATCCATATCTCCTTTTCTCTGTCATCCTGTTTGAAGGAGAAACATCATGCATTATGAATGCACTTTTTTGTTAGCTGAAGAGTCTTCCTTCATCGACACTCAGTCTCCATCCTTTCCATCCCAGGCAGAAATATAAAAGAGCTTCTTTCACCAATGTGACCTTCCAGTGAATATACTGATGGAAATACACAAACAAGCTACACAGATACCAAGAGAAGAATAGATTTATCACCTGAAGGAAGTAAGGATTTCTCTTTCTGGCACTGAGAAAGGCCAGACCACCCTGACCTTGGCAGATCAGTTCACAAACTCTGAGATGCCCTAAAACATGAACTCCGTTATTTCAGTGAGACCGGGGGTGTGATTCATACCTGCAATGTATAATTTTGCCATTGTTAACCACATAAAAGCAATCAGCTAAGAAGACAAGAGGAGACTGACATCTAGCCCACAGGCCAGGTGCTATGACATACCTCTTGAATAAAAAATATGTTTTTCTAATTCACACAGAAGCCATAGGCCTAAAGAACTTGCCTGCTTTATGGAGTGATTTTCTCAATTCTCACAGAGTCATTGTATGGGCTTGAATTGGCCTAGAAATGAATACAACGTAAGGTTATTTAATCTATCTTTTTAAGAGATAAATGCTACTAAGTATAGAGTGGAAATAATATAACATCTTAAACATGTACTATAAGCCTGGCACTCTTGTTTTTATGTAATCTCATTAAACTCTTCCATAAACTTTATAAGGTAGATGCTATTACAAAGAACCCTTTTAAACATCTTTCACCTAAAAAACTCTTTAGATCAATCAACACTCTCCACCCACTCAGTGAAACACACTGAGCAATGCTCATCACACACTGAACACTTGTAGTCACTAGGCTACTCTTTAATACTAAAGATACCAAAGGGTATTCATTTATCTATCCACAATTTAATTCTTATGTTACCAAGATTCAGTTGAACTGGATCCTGAACCTTTTAAGGTCAGTGTCATAATTTGAAATTATGTTATTTAAATAACTTGTAAACCAAAAAGACAGATGTTCTCGCTGAAAGAAAGTTGTTTTCTATTAATATTAAGTACAATATCTGGGGTGCTAAATAAAGATGAGTCAATGAAAAGAACTGTTGTTGAATTATATATTTGTGCTGCCACTGTGAAGTGCTAAAAACAATAAAACTCAAAAAAGATTGTGTAGATTGCTTCACAAGCATCTCAATTCTCACTCATTTTAAAGAAACTAAGACTGAAAATCATAAAAGATACATATGGGTGTGGTTTATACAAGACTGCATGGAAGTCCAATTGGCAGAACTATGCTAAATGTAATGTTTTTTACTCTTTATCAAACTATTGATGAATGAATATGTGTTTAAGTTATAATAAAATGCTTAAGATTTGTATCCATCACTTTTTTTTATGACTGATCACTTTTTAAAGAAAGCCTCTACTGCATTATTAACATTACAGAAATGATAAAAATGAGTAGGCTTGTTATGTAAGATGCAAAAAAAAAAAAAAAAATCACAGCCAAGAGAGAACAGAGCCAGGATTAGAACCTTAGTCCCCATGTTTATCTAGTTTATATACAATCCCAACATATATCTTAAGTTCTTGATGATTTGACCTCTGCACAGATCTGCAGCCTCATCTATTACCAGTACCTTGCTCATATTCTAAACTGTAGCCATGATAAACTCCCTTTAGTTTTCCAAATATTCTATGTTCTATCAATGGCTCTGACTTCAAAGCTTTGAGTTTTGAACCATGTGTAAAAAATATTCTTCCCTTTTCATATTGTCTGGCAAATGTTTATTCAACAGCCTGAAAGTCTCAAAATTGGTGTCATTCCTTTTAGGATGTCATTTCTTTTAGGCAGCCTGTGACTACCTTCTCACTCAGGTTTAGAAGCCCATTTTACAGAGCATCTTATTTAAGCCTTTTACACCTTTTATCATACTAGTTATTGCTTGTTACTTATCCTCCTATCCCAACTAGGGCACATGTCCTGTTAGCATAAGGACTCTGTATCATTGTACATATAGTACCAAACCTAGTGTCTGGCACATAATTAATTATTAATATGTATTTGTGGAAAGAAATCACAAACGAAAATACTCTGAGAAAATTTTAATAAATATTTTCAAAAGATTGGAGAATTACAGTGTCACCAACAGATTATGAACTACAAAAACATCATGCTGGCAGGAAAACATAGTGCTACATATCTATGACCTCACCTTAAAGTTTGATGTGTTTCAAAATCAACTGATATTCACTTTTTTAAATTCTATTTTTACTATTCCACGATTAATACATTTAAAATTTTAAAAGAAACATGCTAAAAAGTGAGCTAAGATACTCAGAGAAGAGTTTTTATGTACTAAGTATTTTTAAAATTTCAGTTCCACTACATGAATTACATAATTTCAAACTCTACTAATTAAAAATGTATACTTACTTAGTCACAGACAAGGTAAAATTTGCCTTGTAAACCTCAAGAATAAAAAAAATCAAGTTCTCAAAGCCAAAGAAAAGTATAAAAAAGGAATGCAAGAGAAATATTTATCTAATTTAAAAGAATCACTTAAGATTATATTGAAACATTTATCTGCATAAAATTAATAATATAATTGCAAATCACTATTTTCTGTTCTTTGAAGCAAGTTCCTTAGCATATTTTCTATGGAATTTTTTTTAAAGATTAGGTTACCCAAAAGTAATAAAGCTCATTTTAAAAAATGTGTTTTTAACTTTTAATCAATTCAAACTATTCTTCTATTTCAAGTTATTGTTAATTTTTTTCTACAATATAAATAAAAGGTAATCATTTATCTAATCATATTTACTCATTCTTCCAGGTCCTTTTCTAAGCACTGAGAATCTAGCCAAAGACAAACAGATATGATCCATCTTTTCATGAAGCTTATATTTCCCTGGAGACATGAAAATAAACAAATAAACAGAGCAAAGTAAAGAGTGGCAAGTGCTCTATGATAAAAATAAAAGAGTGTGATGTGAAATGGAGTTATTTCAAATTGAATAACCAGAAAACATTTTTCAAAGAAAGAGATATTTAAATCAAGACTGAGTAGTAAGGAGGAGCCTACCATTCAAAATTCTAGAAAAAGCATTTCAGGCAGAGAAAATAGCTCAAGGTCCTCGGTATCAGAGAGGGGGGATATAAAATAAGGTGAAAGAGATTAGCAGGGATTGGATCACGGAGGGCTTTGTAAGCTAAAAATTTAAATTTGATTTTAAGAGTAATTGTGTGTCATTGGAGATTTTTAAGAAGAGAGATAGAACGTGATTCCAAAATTCCTACACATATTATAGAGAGACTGGTTTAGCAGAGGCTCAACTAAAAAGAAGGAAACATAATGTAAATCAGTTGTCAATATTAGACAAAATAAATAGTAGCACTAGGAATAGAAAAAAGTGGGCAATTTTAGGTGATTTTGAAGGAAGAGTCTATAGAACTTAGAGATGGTCGTCAGAGGTTAGAGAAAAAAAGGGGTAAAGATTTACTTCTATATTGTTGGGTTGAGCTACTAAATGGTAATGGCATTCACTTATATGGGAAAGGCTGGGGGACAAATAAATTGAGATAAAGAATCAAGCCCTCTATTCTGAACACATAATAATTGAGATACTTAAGTATCCAAATGAGTAAGTCACAGAGAGTTGGTCCATGAACCTGAGGTTCAAAGAAAAGATTGAAGTGAAAATAACAGACTTAGAATTTACCAGCAAAGAGATTGAACTTAAAGTCCTAAAATTAGATAAACTTACCTGAAGAGTAGAGATGATAGATAGATAGATGATAGATAGATAGATAGATAGATAGATAGATAGATAGATAGAT